>CM061155.1:20469348-21069348 GCA_030710495.1 Labroides dimidiatus
CCATTGCATTTGAATGCAAGCCAACATCTGACATTGTTTGGGCAGGGTTTGTTTATGGAGGGTGATGGCTAACCGCTGAGATGCAGGACTCACATGGGACTGGACCAGTCAGATCTCGTCAGGCCCTGGATGACTAGATGAAACAGCCGTTCAAGGCCCATCCACATAGGTTTGTGTTCAAAAGACAGCATGGCATGAGGCCTGGGAGACACAGCCGCCCATGGGCCCGTTTATGAAAAAAATAAAAAAAATAAATAAAAAAGAGAGAGGGTTAAAAAAGAGAGCAGAGGGGAATGGAAAAAAGAAAAATATGATTTATTTAGCATGTTTACTGTTTGCTTTTTCTTGGAGAGCAGATTTATCTTTTAAACAAAAAGTAGATCTGAAATCCCACAGGCATAAACTTCAGATTGCTGAGGAATCTGACTTCAGCACTGATCACCTTTTAAAGGCAGACTTTGATATCTTTCACCTTGATGATACTTCTTTTTCATCGTTTCCTGTATTGAGCCAATGGTTTCACCATCAAAGAGACAGAGAGGCTGATTTCATGTGGATAACTGAAGCCTCCACTGATCGCTACAAAGTGAATAACTCACAATCAAATCTACTTAGGTCTCAGATTGGATTACAACCAAAAAAAGTATTTTACAGTTCTTTCAGCCCTGATTTAAAACGCAAGTTTTCACTTTTACTGCTGCCAGATGGAGAAAGATTCTATGTGCTCAGTGAGGCATCTGATGCCGAAAAACTTAAAGGGAATACAATTTCTGATTAGTTAAATGGTACCAAACCACGAGTAATGACTTTAACTAAAATTTGGATTGGGAAACTATGATTTATTTGTTATTTAAGTCATACAAACTTTAAAATACTGTCATATAAGCAGCAGGAGGTGAAAATAAATGGTCTCCATCATCTTCAACATCCAGAGTGGTTTTCATTGAATAATTTAGACTAGCTCAAAAAAACTGGGTAAAAATGACAAAATTCAAAGAAGCAAATGTATTTCAACCCACAATTCATACATCACTGGCTCACAATTAGAACTTTACACAATTAGCACCTTTTCTGCACATTTTAATCCGTGATCGTCATTATCGTCTCAAGTGAACACCTTTTCTTATAAACCACAGCTCCTTAAACACCATCAGATGTTATCAATTTAAGCTGTAAGACAGTAGCAGAGGTTTCTCAGGAGGACACAGCTATAAAAGTGAGTGTCCACCATTAAGTCATTTAATAAATATATAAAAAATAAAAAAAGACGCTAATGCAAATGAGGGTTATGACAAGACTACTTTGAGGCGACTTTTTTGATGCTGCAGCTATTCATCACTGTGGCTGAAGATGCACTCTATGCTGTCCTTAGCTTTATTTAATGAAGCACCCGTATGCAAATCAGCGTGCCCTTTTTCCTTGATTTCCTCCTCTTCTATGTTTGTAGCTCAATGTGAGAAAGTGGGCGTAACAGCATGGCAGATATGTTACAGCACAGGCCCTATAAATTTACAAGATAATGTATGTATGCGGGGCACAATATAAATATTACAAATTCATCTTGCTGTTGCTTTTGGCCCTGTTTGAATGCATCTACACTTAAGCACTGTGCATTAAGCCTTAATTGAGTTTGGTGGTGTTTTATTTTTTGCAGTTTTCCAGTTTTGTGCTAATGACAAACATTGGAACATTTTATATGCCCTACTGAGGGATTTCCAACAAAAAAAAATCTGAAGTGTCTGAGACATTCATCAAAACAAAACACCTTCTGATAAGTCAGATACTGACAGTATCAGGTTTGGTTCATCACATGCTCCTACAGTTAACTGGGCAAGACCACTGAGAGCAGCTTGGTCTAAAAATGACTATGCCAGCATCAAGTGTTGTTTAGATTGTTATTAGCTAGCTAACTAGTTATTGCATGGTTGTTAGTCTTGATGCTAGCAAGAAAATCCAATTGGGGTGGGTTGTCATATTTTCTTTGGGGTTGGTCGTCACATATATATGTATTTATGTTATATAAAGTAGGATGTGTTTCCTTTTATGTTCCATCATTTGTGTTAGGATGCATTAGGTTCTGTATTAGTCGACTTGTCAATGAAATTAAACTTTTTAAATTTAGTTATGCATTCTTGCCTTTTTAAAAAGATTTGTGCCATTAAAATAATACTGACAAACAACTCCAAAGTGTGTGACAATCATCCCCGTGATGGGGTTAGTTGTCACAATGTGTCAGAATGTCTTTGATGGTTAATTACGTCTTTGTTACTCTGAGTTGGAAAAGAAGAATGATACACATTTCAAGCCAACACCTTAAGCTTCAGTTTAATGTAGGAACGACTACTGAGAGATGTTTTGATCATGAACAATTCACACTAGAGTAAAAAGTGTGACAACGAACCCTGTTCTCTCCTATTTGCCATCACCTGTGCGGTTGAGGAAGTCAGAGAGCTTAATGTAAACATTTTCCAAGCTGAGGTTGATGTAAAATGTGCACTCAAACTCAGATTGGTCTGAACAGATGAATGTTGGGAAAAAAATGTAAGAGGACTCAGGGATGATGAGATGAGAAAAAGCACTTTATACATTCAGCTTGTTTATATGTGAAGTGCATAATTTCACTTTTCTTACCTGTATGAGCTTGTGTAGCTACACACCTGCGAGCACATTACGTCGTACTACTTGCACATGAGCTGATTCTAGTAAGCTAGTCACACATGAAAAGGGTAGTTTTATTTGGGAAGAGATCAGGTCTCTGTCCCAAAAATATTCAAAAATTACAATGTTACATGTCATCTCCTGCTCCCTAGGACTACATTCCTCCATTACTTCCCTTAAACAAACTTCATCCTGCAAGGATCAAGTGTGAATAAGCAACTTTGGTAAAAAAAAAAAATTAATGGGCAGGTTGTCCTGAAATGTTCTGAAATTTTTCAGGATTGCAAAAGTGAAAAACACATTCCTGCTCAGTCTGACAGAGGAATATCAAAGAAATTAACGTGGTGTGGGAGCAAAGGAGCACTGGGTTGTGGAGCATCTTTAGAGCATTATATGACTTTAGTTTAACAGAAATAGTTAAGAAGTCAAAGAGGGTATCATGAGGAGAGAGCTGAGCAGTTGGATAACATATTGCCAGACAGCAGCCATTAGCCCAAGAGCAGCAAAAGCACATCAGGGGAAAACTCACACAGATAGAGAGGCAACAAAGAGAGACAGGGGGAAGAGCGAGTGAGGGTCTGAGGCAGAGATTTGAGAGGAGCGGACGAGAAAGTGCAGAGTGGAGTGTGGAGACTGATTGCCGTTGATCTTCACAATAAGCGGGGCCGACAAGCAGCAAGCGCGCCTCTGCTCCGACACTAATTGCCCGTGAAAGGTGACCCGCGGTGAGGCGGAGGCGCTCAGCTCCGATCGTCCTCGCCGCGCGACATCCGCCCTGATCGCACGCGACACCAGACAGCCGAGCCGTCACACCGGCCACCAGCCGCACCAGCTCAACAGCCGGAACCCATCCGGAGAGAGTGAGACTGAGGGAGGGAGAGGGGAAAAGGCGAGACACTGGAAGAGTGAGATGGAGACAGAGGACAAGAATAACAGAGTTTAAAGAAAGAGAGACAAGGGGAAACAAACGGGAGAATGACATTTGCACCAAAATAATAATAAAAAACAGACTAAAATGCAGAAAAAAGGGTAAAACTTTGCTACTTTTCCTAACATAATAACATTCATAATTCACTAAAAGGATGGTAAGAACAGGAAAGAAGTGTATATGTGAAAGGAAGGAAGGAAGGACAAAAAAGTGACATAAAAGGATTAAAAAAACCAACTAAATTTAAGCAAGAAAAATAAATACAAGATATGCTGATTTCAGGAGTTAAACTATGAATAAAAGAATAAAAAAGAGGGAAAGCACATCTAAATATAGATTTCAGAGGAGAGGAAACAGTGCAGTTGGGGTGGTGACAGGGCTACATTTGTCCAAACCGTCATGAGTGGATAAGAAAGTACGAAAACCCAATAATGGTTACAGATCAGATGAAGGGCGGTCACTACAGTGTGTCCATTTAGTACAGCACAGTGTGTGACGCTGAGGGCTCCTCTATCCAGGACACACTAACAAGAGCTCCTCTGATTTCTGCTGCTTTTACTGCTTCAATCTACAAACAGAGGATACAAAAACACAATTCTGCTCTTCAAACTTCACCTCGCACAAAAACTTCATAAACGTGTTGTATTGTAACATTTATCATCTAGTTAGAAAACACCAGGAAGCCCTTTTTTATTGATTCCCCTGCTTTCTCTGTGTTTTAAGAGGTTGTGAGAGGCTAAAAACGGGAGACGAGCCTGGATCTTTTTACACGGTGGAGCCAGACAGCTGGAGCCCGGTGGGGGAAGGAGCGTACGCAGGCTACAGACCATTTTCCCAGCACAGATACGGATATATTGGAACGCAGTGGCCATTAATAACAACTCAGTTGTCATCTGCAGAGTCACTGACCCCCAGACCAGTCAATATGTGTGCAGAGTGTGTGGGAAAGGACTGTGTGCGTTTCAGTGTGTGTGCAGTGGCATAAGCTAAATGTACTGTAACTGCTGTTTTAAAAATCATCTGTTAAAATGTACATAAATGTTAAATAAATACATATTATTTCAAGATCATATAGTTTAAGTGTGCATGGATGAGTGTGCAACAGAGGGTTAATTCACTTTGTGCTTAGCACCACCCTTTGGTAGCCCACAGTACTGTGTATTGGTGATGTTTGCATGTGTGGATCAGAATAATTAACCTCTTTGCATGAAGGTGTCGTAAATTATGCATTTATTTAAAGCATTGTACTTATAGTGCATGCATGCTTTCATTACATAATGATTAGTAGCACCGGGTGAGCTTTTCTTTTTTTCTTTCCTGGTAGAAACATCTCAAACAAAAGGAATTCCACCTTGGTAAGTTTTGATAGAGACAATAAAGTGCAGTTTTACTGGATTAGACTGTTTAAAATGAAAGTTCTGAGGTGTTTAAAAGACGGGTACACCGACTGAATAATCTGTGGTGTTAGTTGCCAATCACGTATGCACTTCAGCCTTCTTTCGGAGCATTGTTCAAACTAAAGTGTGACATGATGACAAAGTGTTCGGTTTCTTAGAGACTATACACATGTGTGAATCTGTTAGCTTATCACATTATTGTGAGGAGCCAAAGTGTTTGATTTCACTCAAACTGGCAGACTGACTTATTTCATATCCCTTTGAACTGGTGTCACTTTTAGGAAATCAAATGTTGGAATGCTAATTGCTGGTGTGTACTTGTGCAGCAATGCAAAATATTGGTCTAAATATAAACAAGTTTATTAACGACGTTAAAGTTTAGCTACATTAAAGTCTTCTCAGAAATAAAAGATTTAGAAAAAACAAAGCCAAAATAAGAATTAATCGCAGATAAAATGGATTTAGGCAAATAAATATGATTTTTAAAAATGTTAATATCATCGTTTTCTCCTTTTTAATATATATTATTTTTCTAGACATGTCATCTTATCAAAACAGGTAAATGCATCAAAAAAGAATAATTTTTTCACTAATTTTTATTTTTTCTGTTAGACAAAACTTTTTTAAAGTTTATCACATATCAGGATCATTTTTTTTCTTATAAGTTTTACAGCTTTGAAATACTTGTTTGTTTCCTCTTCTTCAAAATTCTTGCTTCTGTGCTCAGACATTGGTTAAAAATATTTTCCGTCTTCTAATTAACTTTTTCAAAATATGTCACACTTACATGGCTGCATACATTGATGACTGGGATTTTGTTTACTTCATCTGTGAGCTTGTCTCGTTGTGGCTTTGATGGAGTGGTTTTTAACCTGGGTGATGCACTTTGAGAAACTAATCTCAGTCTGGAGTTGATAATCATGCTTCCAAAGTTCTCCTTTTTGGCTCCATATCCACAAGCTATCCAAGGGACTTCTTAATTAAGAAGTTACTGCTTAGGCACTTTTGCTTCTTCTTCTTTTTTTCTTTTTTAAGCACTTAAAAAAAGTCCCTGAACTTCCCCCGGTCCTGCACACTTTATAGTGCTGGGGAATCAACTCTCAAAGTCATGCAGCTCTGTTAGTTTCCCCCCCTGGAGACCATCCTCAAGATTTCCCTTTACACTTTTCCGCAAGACTACTGAGAGTGGCGAGTGATAACGCGGTTTAAGATGCTAACACCTCGCCATTAACATGTGGCCAGTCCTAGCGCCCTCTCATCAGCGCCCCGAGGGTTTCTTCTTCGTCTGAAATGCTCTTTTAGCAGCTTCCTGACAGGCGAGCGCTCGGCTTTCTAGTTAATTAAAGGGAAAAACATGGCCTTAACTGGTGCATGGTCGCGCCCAGCCTGCATAATGGGACGTAATTAACTTCCCCTCATCGTTACTTCACTTCAAAGGGTCGGTTTTGAGTCAGCCATGCAGACGCGCGCACCCACACACACACAGACAGACACACATATAAGACTGTGTATTTATTAATGCCTGTGCAGAGAGATCCCTATAGCTCTCCTCTGGGAGTTACACGTGAGAGCCTGAACTGTAAGGGAGTTCCTGAAGAAACTGCGTCTGCTAAGTTGTGAGTGAATGTTGATAATATGAGCACAGAATTCCACAGAGTACTCATGGATACAGAGACCACAATCTACAGGTTTTGATAGAATTCTCGGTTTGATATCACTGCATTTTTTTGTGCAATAATCCACGTCTTATGTCATCATTTACATACCATACATTTCTTAGTAGAATGTACATACTTCATTTTTTTATGCTTATATTTCAATCTTTATATGACACTAGTGCTTATATTTTGCATTTTACCTTTTTCTTTAACACTTTTTTGAATGGGTGCAACTGTAACAGAAAAGCAATTTCCCCCAGGGATCAGTTAAGTATTTCTTATTCTGATGTTTTGACCCTTCAAGGTGAATGACGGACTGTGACATAGACTTTTTTTACTATTTGCATTTTTTTTTTAAATGTACATTTTCTACATGCTTCATCACTTTCAGTGGTTGCGTTACTTTTATCACTATCCCCTTTTGTACTTGAAATGTTAATACATCATAACTGCTTTCATCTTGTTCTTCCATTAATGTCTCAAATGTTTTTAAATCTCCCTCTTTAGTTTATGCTCTCACTACTTCCAGCATTTATTTTTGTTGAAACAAACTTTGAAATATTTATAGTTACACAGAAGCTTACGTTTTAGTTTGATTTGTATTGATGTTTATTTTTTCAGTGCAAATTTTTTATTTTTTTTCAAGTTCTGTTTTTTGGCTCTCTATGCCTTTATTTATTCAGAAAAGGTAGAAAAATGTATAGAGCAGAAAACAGGGGAAGAATGGAAAGTGACACGCAGGAAAAGGGTTAAAGGTTGAACTCTAAGCCCACTTGGGAATGCTCGATTTAACCAAAAAGCAAACTAGCATCTGACAAAATACATCATGTGAACTTTCTACTCCTCCAAAATCTTTCTCATCAGCCAGTCTTTTTTTTTTTTTAACATAATCTTGGTTAACATTAAAACTGACATTCATGCTTTAATTAGTGGCTTAACTTTATTCCTTTCAGTGCACCAAAGAAAATTAACAATTGTGTTTTATTGTTTGTACTTTATCTATGTAAAGTGTTTACATTGATAGTGAAACATTGTCAAGTTTAAATGGGTTTGAAAAGGAAAACCTGCCACCTCAACTCCTTTCACTATGTAAACTTTTCAGATGTCACACCAACAACCTTTCAGCTACATGGAGCCATTTCTTGATTTTACAATCTGTTATATATTCCCTTTTTTTCCCTACCAGCCCTTTTTGGAAACAGTGCATGCAAATACATATACACACACTCTGAAAGCACCCACCGCAGCACAACACTACGAAGAAAGACAAATCTCAATGCCGACATCTGCCACATGTATTTGCCCACCGACATCGAGGTGAGTCCAGTGTTTCAGAGACACTTTCTTTTCTCCTCTCCTCCACCAAACCAGGTTACCGTGAATTTTCCAGCTGTGGGTGAACAAGCCAGCGAGCGACAAGGCTCGGCCAAATCGGACTGATGGCTGGGCTCTGTTTGCCTTTTGCTGTTATTTATTCATGTGTTTATTCTTCCTGTCGTTATCTCCTCCTATCCAGCGGCCCTCCATCAATTCTTGCCCCTCCCCCAGTGTGCCGACAAGGAAACACTGTCTCGTTACATCAGGTGTGATACGCACCAAAACCCTACACTCTGTTTGCTTTTGTGTGTGTCTTTATAAAAAGAAGTGTGTACTTCTTGGAGATGACTGACCCCAGATTTGGCTGTTTTTTAACATTCAGATAAAACCAAAAAGACATTAGCTTTACACTTTACCAATCACTGAATACGAGTTAAGTGCTTATTTCTTTTTGCTCCTCTTTTTCCTGATTTTTATTTTGTTTTATTTCCTCATTGATTTTCTCCAATTAGTTGTTTCACTTTATATAATCCAACATCATCTTATGTATGTTTTGAAAAGTCAAGACTTCTATTATTATCACAACTTCACGCACAAACACACTAAAGAAAAAAAATTGCAAGGACATGAAAATTGTTCTGCATGATGTTTTGTGGATTTTGCCACGCTTCTTTTCTTCAGCCTTAATTTTTCTGCCCCACATAAACTACTCTGTCTCCAGTATATTTGAAAAAAGCAGGCAGAGAAATTTGATTGGCTGGTGGTGGTGATGATGCTGTCACCAGTGGAGTGGAGTCTGACCCAGACAGTTGTATTTACACAGACTGGCTTCTTTGGACACCAATGGTGGACATAGCTCCTACTTATTATTTCATGTAAACTTAGTGACACACACACCCACACACACCCCTCATGGTGAACGCTTGCCATGTCACAGTGGATCGTCTTTGGCCGAGCCTGCATGGCTCCCTTGCATTTACATGTGTGCTAATTAGACTGGAAGAAATGATTGGCTGCTTGAAACATTGCAGTAAAAAGGGGCCCAGATGCATACAAAAACACATACACACTTACTGACATGCACACGCACACACATATAAGGCCCCCCTGTGTTCACAAAGCCCTGGTGGACAGTAATGCATTAGGGATCGCCCCATCACACCACGTCAGGAGACACACCTCGACTGAGTTTGGGCTCTGTCACATATGATTTACTCTCTGTTGGTATCCCTCACACCCCTCCCTTTGAGTCCTGTGTGCACACATCTATCATTTATATCAGATATCTCCATCTTTACCTCAAACATTAAAATAAAACACGTGTAGATTGCTAAACTAGAAAATATTCAACATATAAAATAACCAAAAGAACAAACAGTATCATCCTTTCTTCCAGTGTGCATAACTCTGTTCTCTAAGATTATACTTGCTTCTTTAGCTGTACACACATTTAATTAGAGTTTTTAATATTTAAATCCAACTAATGTCAGTAAGAAACAAAAATGTGATTAACTATCAAAATATTTCCTTTTTTTATCCCAATACGTAGGTTTTTGGGAATATTTCATGGACATGATAAAGTTTTTAAATAAAAGTGTGTTGTATTTCCTCTATGCAGGGGTTGTCAGCGTATTTTAGCTGCTTTTAAGTGCATGTGCAAGTAAGATGTACAGTATGTGAGTAGTATTTGTGTGCATGTGTTGATGTGCATCTTTCAGGATGGTGGATGTTTAAAACTTTCTCCATAACAGTCTTAAATCAGCCTTGGAATAATACCATCTCAGCCTGATTTACTCTTTCTGCACTCTCTGTGCTCCAGCCCCTAAAATCTCTGCCAAATAGCCCCTTTTGAAGTCTCCACTGCTGGCAGGAGACGGTGGGCTCTTTACCCTCAGCTTCACACGGTCCTGCAGCGTGAGGAAAAAGTGAGACTGAGCATATGGAGTGTGAGAGACAGAGATGACACACAAATACGTGCAGCCATTTCCATTTCCCTCTGAATGAGGTTATTCTCAGAGCTTTTTATCGTCACATCAACCAAAGGACGAGATAAATCTGTTTCAGTGTTGCTGTCAGAGATTTGACCAGGTTTATTGGTTCCTTCTTGATGTTGCCTGAATGCTATTGAGGGGTGTTTTTTTTTTTAGCCTGTGACACCCTAAAGTGGGTCAAGAGATGTTCTGACGGACTGAAAGGAACTTTATCCAACGGAGCGTCATCTCATAGACAAGGTCAAACAGGATTACAGCGCGTAAAGCTGTTCTTCACTATTAGTGCAGAGCAGTCTGCCTTTGGCTTCAGCTTTGTAAACTGAAACATTACACAAGGTCAGACAGAAGTCCTCCCTGTGTGTGAGTGGTTGTGTGTTAATTTGCATTTGTGTGTAAAACAAAAGCAGCACACATGAAGCGTTTCATGAAAGCGTGATTAAAATTTTTGCTGAGACACCGTAAAGTGATTCAGTCAGACAAGAAAGAAACACTCCTCCAGCTCTGTCAAACCGTCGTGCTTGCTTGCTTTTCTTTCACCATGTGTTCCTTTTTTAAACCACTTTTCTTCTCTTTCTTTTTCCACGGAGATCCATTAGCATTACACAATATATTTGTTCAGTAATTGTGGTTCCAGTCTTTGGGAAGAGGAGGTTTTCTCTTAATTTCCTGATCAATAATTACTTTTTGTAACACATTTTTTAAAACATGGATTCACTCCCAGTAATTACAAAACTTCGTGTAGATTTCATGCATTGCAAACTCCCAACCATCTGTTTGTGTGTTTGACAAAGTTGTTCAACTTAATTAAAAAACTTCTGTTGGCTATCCTCTGCAGCACTTAGACAGAACTCAGATTATTGGTACAAAATGTTACTACTAATGCAGCATTTCTGGACATCCTGCATTCATCAAGTGGAAGTGGATTTTCTTCCTTATGGTGATTATTTTTAGCTTTTTGATTGATGTTCTTCTTAAGGAGAAACAAGTTGGATCAGATGGGGGAGAAAATGCTACCACAACAGGTCAAAATAAATCTTGGTGAAAGATGAAACTTAAAGTCCGTGTAAAGCAGAAATAAATTTGTGCTATGCGTTTGTCACACCACAGAAACATGTCATTGACCACTGAGCCAAATTTGAAAGATTAAAAAAAATGCTAAGTATATAAAACTAGTTCTCAAAATAATGGAAAAATAAGCGCTTATCTCTGCTGTGGAACGCTGGGGACGTGTCAGTTAAAGGCACTGAAGCCACGCCTGCATGCAGAAGGGGAGCTGCCTCTGTGTACTGTACAAGGACGTTACCTACAGTAACAATGGAAGCTAGCGCTAGCAGCGTCACTGGATGGACCCAGCCCTTCCTGTTTGAGCCATCAGAGCCAGAAACTGACTTTGAGTCAGACACTGATAGAGCTGAGCCTCGTTCCTCACAGTCTACATCAGAATGTTCATTTATTTCTCCCATTTATGACATTTAGCAACATGGATTACTGACTAGTAACGTTATAGCCTAGCCAAGTACAGTTTGGCTATCAATCCACCAGTTTCTTCAGAAGCCAATGGATGCTCCTATGACAGCTGACCTCTTCTGCTGGGGGTTATTGGTTTCTTGTTGCCTTGCAACTATATGGCTGACTGCCGCCAGGGGCAGCAGGGGGCAGGATTATGCTAATGATGGCTCTGTGACGTAACACGGCTCTGATTTCTGACCTGCCCTTTAAGTCCTGAACATAGAAATTTGAAATACAGTTTGTGAAGCCTAGCTCCACAATTAAATCCTAAATGGTTGAATGGCTTTAAAATGTTTTAAGGAAATACATTTGTGACCTATTTAATGTGTTAAGAAAAATAATGGCTGATTTTGCATTACACTGACTTTAATTAATTATTTCAGTTCTGTTTTAAGTGGAAAGATAAACAATCCTGGTTCCTGCTTTTTACAGCTTCGGATTTACAGCTTTCAAATTTATACCAGTCATTTTTTAATTTTTTTTTTTGCCTGTGGTTACTTTAGGGTCCTGTAATGCTTAACTTATATTTGTTAAACTAAATTAGTAGTTTTCTTAAGTTTCTAAGATGTAATAAATTGCTTTACATAGAACTGTTTTAAATGGAAAGTTGTTTTTAGTTAGGCCTCTAATTTTACAGGGGGTCAATTCCTTTTTTTTCTGAAAGAAATATGAACTCTAACCAAATAATGGGTCAGAAGTTAAGAAAACACTATGAAGAGTCTCAAACCAGAGCACAATTTAAGTTAAATGACTAAACATGGAAATTGTAAACAAGGGATACACCGATCTGATCCTGGTATTGGTCTAATACAGACTCAAAAAGTAGGATTGGATATCAGTGACAAAGGGCCAATATGGCACATCTACTCAACTCGGATCTATGCTCTTCTGTATTTGCAACAACTTTTGTTAGGCAGAGTTTTAACAGTACAAAGGAAAATAACTACAGCGGCTCAGTAGTTTGGAGGCATTTCTCGCTTGTTTCGCCAACAACTCTGATGGCAACTTGTAAAATGTCAGTGTTGGAGATTTAAATATTTTCTAAAACTAGAAAAGCCTGAAGTTTCCAAACCATAATTTCTAATCTCATCCTCATTTTAAGGAATAGAGAATGTGAAATTAATACTGGTATTGGATCAGTATCAGTATAGGCTGAAATCAAAGCCCAGGTGTCAGTGTGAGTACTGGGTACACTGCAGTCGAACAGCAAAGAGTTGTGCTTACCTCTTCACAGAAAGCAGTCTCAATAATATCTGTTTCAAAAGATTCAAAGAGTTTTAGAGGAGGTGAAAGTTAGTGAAAGAGGAACAAGTGGAACAAAAACTGTTTTCAGTTTGGCTCTCCTTAAACATTCTGAGGTATCTATCATCCCCCCCCACACAGAGAAAAAGGAAATCATCCAATTTAGCAGAAAGAAGGACGAGCGAGAGAAAAATTTGAAGCCCCAATTACGAGTAATTACCACTTTTCTCTCTCAACATGGTGAAATGATTTGATGCCTTTCAGGAGAGAGTCTGGTTTAGCTCAACACAGACATCTCCCTCTGCCTCGTGTTAGTCTTTGGCGGTGGTTAAAACGATCATTTGGTGGAGATAAAAGACGGGGCAGTTAAAAATGACGCCGCTGGAGCCGGATCTGCTGGCTATAAATCATAGGAGGTGGTGTTGAGATGAAGCGAAGGTATACGTGTCATGACAGCCTCTCGCTGTGACCGTGAGGAGGAATGATAACATAAACATATCTGTGAGGCACCCAGAGGTGGGTGTTGTGTGCAAGGTGGCTGTGTGTGCAGGTTTGGAAAATTACACTGCTAAAGACTACATCCAAAGGGTTAAATGTGAGTTCTATGTGTCTGTGGTTTTCATTTCACATTTTGTAGTGTGTAACTTATATCACTGATACTAATGAGAGCGATCATTCAGGACAGAGTCAGGTGAGAACAGCTTCTACTTACATGCACATACAGCACAATTACTGGAATCTTTTACCAGCTCCGTTATGGTAAGCGGACTGGAAACCATAGCTTTACATATACATTGTTCAAAGCTAACATTTTATGATAAATATTAAATAGGAAATAGAAATTGTGCCTAGTCTTCAATTAAGGAGAACTATGCTTTTTATTATTGATTTGTTTCTCTCACTTTCTTCCTCCCCCAGGAGGCAGTAAAAAAAAAAGTCATAGAGCTGGTTGTCTAGATCAGCCCCATGGCTCTGTCCTTTCCTACCGATACCTGATCCAGCTTTCAGGGGCTCGATCCAGTCGATACCTGACACCAGGATTGGATCGTGCATCCCTAGTTTTGATCCAGTGGCGCCATTTTGGAGTAATGCCATAATTGCACTTAAAAGCGAAAAATTCATCAAGTGCCATCATTAAAAAATGGTGTTCACGGTATAAGTGCAGTCACTGAATTTGGGCTATGGAGTCCACCTGGTTACTCAATATACAGGAAAAGCTCTGTTACGGTCTGATCTTCCAAGACAGCTCATCACTCTGACAGGAAACATGCTCTAGTATCTTCAGATCGTGTGGCACGAAATCTCTCCACATCCCTTATATAATAAGGGAATTAAGTGAAAATAAAAAATAAATAAAAAGTCATCATAGCTCTAAATCCAGTCATTTTCAGACTGGTCTTTTTTTCATTTTGAGTGATCTTTCAGGACCCACAGAATATTGTGTTCTATAACTACATAAATTCCAAAACTACCAAAAGAAAGTATAGACCCTCTTCTTTCATCTCTCTGTTTTTAACAGAAAATTAAGAAAACCCTTTTTTTAACGCACTCATCTCTGAAGCTTCATCCTTTCATCCTCTTCATGATCTCCATTGTCTTTTCTCGCAATCCCAACACTTGCTCTCCCTGAACTACCGAGACATATTCTCTGTTCGAGTGTGAGCCTGATATTGATAAACAAGCTCCACCAGACACCACCGCTACACATCGAAATACATAATTGACATCTATTGACACAGTAAATGGTTGCAATCCAACTGACGTCTATAGACGTCAATGGCAGCCAATGAGTTCATCATTTTGTCAACTAAACACGCACATTTATTGTTAGCAATGGACATTTCAAGCCATTTTTGATGATCACTGGCATCAATTTAAGGATTAGTTGATGTCCCTACATTTAGATATGTTTTAGTTGCTTTGGCCAACATTTAGCTGGTTTTTGTCCTCCAACTGTTATCAGTACTGAAAGATAGTAACTCAAGTCAAATCAGGCAGTTTTTAAAGGGGTTTGTTGGTTTTAAAACAGGGCTTTAACTGTAACTACAGGAATGTGAGAAATAAATTGCTGGACCAAAAAGACTGAAATTTTGAAGTGATCGCAATACTTATACATTTATGGTTGGTGATGATAAAAATCAGCTGATAGTTTCTGCAGTTGTAGACATTAAAACAATTCTGGCTCACAGTGCAGCGCCTGTGTGTGCTTATGAGCGGACACTGGGGAGAACCACAAGAGAAACATACAGACAAAAGAGAGTTTTTTTTCCACCAGTGAGAGACTACGCTAAAAAGCAAACTTGTTTTGAAGGTGATGTGACCCCTCTTACAGCTCAAATCACAACAAAAGCCTCTGGAGACAGCCAGAGAACGTCTGTCTATCTCAGAACGCCTGCTCCTCTTAACTGCAACACACACACACACAAAACACACACACACACACGAAGGACGGTGAAAGAGATACAGGCAAGGCACTCACACACTCACACCCCCTGCTCTCTCCCAGTGTTGCATCTCTACATCGACACGAAGCAAATACAGTTCCAATCCACCTGGTCGTTTGATGGCTCACACTCTCACACATGACAATGCATTGATTTTTATTTTCTCCCCCCCTTCCTCTTCCTCCTGGCTCTGCTGCGCGCAGACGGAGCAGCATGGAGAAATCCATTAAGCCGACACTTCTCGTTTCCACTGACTGACAGGCCTTGACGGGCTCGGGCTTTTGGCCCACCCGCTTGACTGGCAGCTCGACAGTTAAACAAGCCCTCCAGTTGCTATAATAGTTTAAAACACTTTCAATTACCCGAGTCAAACAAATCCTGCAGACGAGCGCTCGGGCACTTCTCTACAAGCAATCCCACACCCCAGCAGCTCCTTCTCCGCCTATCGTTTGGTTCATCTGGAGATCCCCCCCCCTCCTGCGCTACGATGAAGGGGAAGAGGTTTTCCGGACAAAGCAAGCATGAAGTCGGAGAGGGAAATTGGAGGGTACAAACTGGGCAGAGGGAGATGATTTTAAGGTTTTCTACTGTGTGCAAAACTGTTACTGAATCCTCCTCCTGCAGAGAACACCTCTGTGGTTGTTCTGCAAAATTTAAGACTGATTTGAACCAGCACCTGGTTTTTTGCAGTGGAAGTACACCATTACAAAGTTTGTCAAACAATTTCTACAAATCAAAAAAACAAAAAAACTTCTCATTAATAATTTCTACTTGAACATTAGATTTTAACAAGCATTTCACTGCATCTTGAAGTGACTCAGATTAAAATACTTCCTGGAAACTGTGAGACCTGAGTGTGGAAACTTGAAAATGCAAATGTGTTTTTTTTTTGCAGATGATTCTTAAAAAGCAAGTTATGAATGTAACGCAATGATTTTTTTTGCTATCAGTTGTGTATTTTATCCAGTAAAAAAAACTGCAGTAACTCAACGTAATGGAAAAACATTTAAGTTTTATGCTGAAGTAAATAAAAATTTTACCACAAATTAAAGTTTTTTGTTTCTAAAAAGTAGCCTTAAAACAACCTATTTTTGGATTCTTTTACTCCCAAATTGAAAATTCATTTTATGTTGTCTTTTCAGTTTTGTTTCCAACTGTTTGATATGGCCCGAGATTTATGCCAGCACCTTTTCTGGAGGTTGGTATGCTGTGCATAATTATCTGGCATCAGCAGCAGCTCCTCGGGCTCCTGCTGCAGTAATAATCTCCCTGTTGCCCCAGAAACACAAGACACACACTGACAAAACACTGAAGTCATTCCCCTCTGTCCTTGAGAGCCATGGAGTCGAGCGGGTGTGAGGTATGTTGATGTGTGGAGTGGGGATTATTACAGGAGAGCCTGGGTAGTTTGGTGTTGTCATGTGTCAGAGTGTGAGTCAGTCTGAAAGAGTATAGAATGAAAATGGTTTGTGTTGTAAAGTCAGTTTACACAATAACACAATAAAAACATGAAAATAAGACAATAGTTGAAGAGTCTGACGAACAAAAGATGTTAAAGCACTTTGTTAAACCTAGACACATTCACACAGGTGACAGGAAGTCCAGTGTTGTGGAAGTGTCTTTAGCCTTATTTTTTGTGAGGTATTTGTCAGAGGCAGCCGACATCATAACTGGGAATCAAAATTTGAAGGAAAGAAAGACTTTAACGTGTATCTAAAGTAGTCACCACACCAGAATTTTGGCCATGCAGTGCTGGTACAAACATCTTTTTTTTTTTAATTGAATGTAGTTCATTTAGATTTCAAATAAATAAATTTTACTACATTTTGTTTTCTTTGGCTCATCAGTAATAATCCAGAAGAGGGTTACTCATTGTGTGTTTTTTACTTCTTACTCTGTACATTATACCCAGCCCCAGTCATTGTGGAGTGCTGTGGGGCTCAGTCCACAGATCAGGATCAGGTGACATTTCTGCATCTTTCCCCCTGCTCTCTACAGCAGACGCCAAAAGGTCCTAACAAAACCTCAGTGTCTTCCGACCTTGTGTATGAAAGATGTTGGCAGTGTAAGTGGCTGTGATGGAGGGCAGAGCAGAGAGACGCTCGGTAGCAGAAGGGATGCCTCAGACGCAAACAAAAAATCCAGCTCCTCAATGCATGTTTATGCAGAGCTGTGGGTGTATTTATAAGCTGTTTACAGTGAAACAGCTGTGATTTCTGTTTTTTGTTTGTTTTGTTTTTGGTCTTTAATTAGTTAAGCTGCCAATTTTTGAACAAATATTTGGGGTTGTATGCAAGCGAATGGTACATGAAAAAAATCAGAGCCGTTCGGTTAACCTGACTTGGTTTGGAGCACGTGTGTCATTCAGATCATTTTTCTTTTCCTATGTTTCTCTACTCAGTTTGGAGCATGTGTGTGTGTGTGTGTGTAACAGGACAGTTGTGGAGGGAGGTGTGTGTGTTGTGGACATGGCGAGTAGAGAAGTCAGAGATAGAGGATGTGTTTGTGCATCGTTCTGCTGTATAGGGGCACTTTGGATTCAGTGTAAGATATGATGATGGTGGTAAGGAAGTGGTGGATAAAACTGTGATTCTGCATTGCCAACTTAGCAATTTTGTCGCTTTATTTGGCGATGTTTAAGACCCCTCTAGCCCCTTTTTTGGAGTTTGGAGACTCATGTTTTGATCTTACTTTCCTAAAGGAGCAGCGAGTGCTGCTGTGGGCCACTCCCCTATCAACTTCTGGGACAGCCAATAGTAACTTCCCTTACTGAGGAGTTGACATGTTGAAACAAGCAATGCAACCCAGCTTCTCACAAAGCTTTAATGATTTATCGAATGGCAAACTGCCACATTCTCTCAGGTTTTACACGACTATACATGACGTAATTGACTTAAATAAAAAAACAGCCAACAGTGGATTATTGGGATATATGGTACTCTGTGGTGTTAAAAACAATAATGATGTACAAGAACCAAACCAAAAACTGTGACCAAAAAAACGTGATAAGATCCAATCCGTGGATTGTTTGCATAATAAAGCAGTAAGTAATGTGATTCAGATGCAGAATTTTTGCAGTGATTATCATTAAAGCTTGTTTCTCTGTTTTGTTTTGTTTTTTTTTCCCCCTGTGGACAGAAGCTCTGCTAAAACACTGAACCCATCAAGCAGTCATCTTTCTACCAATTCTCCTGCGATACTTTTTAAAAGACTCCAAGATGAAACATATTCAAAGCGTTCACTGCACAATGTCCTCAGTCAAAGCTACAAAAGTAAAACTATTGATATTTTGTTCCCGTTTATTTAATTTTAATGCTACCTAATTAGTGCGCTCTCCAGCAAGCTGCCTCTACTCAATGAAATGACAAAACATTATGACAGGCAGTACTGAGCAGTAACTGCACATGACTTAAGTGTTCAAAACAATGTAGCTGCGGGAGAATATTGTCACACACGCCAGACCAGAAATGTCACTGTGCTCTGTGTGGTCTGGTGAAACTCAGCGGGCATTCACAGCACTCACATTAGAGCTGGTGATAGTGGTAAACCAAAAGCCCAGAGCAGATGATTAGATCAGCTTGTGACCAGATGAAATGTATTAATATGTGCTCTCCCTCTTCTTCTGTGAGTGAAAAAAACTACCTGTCCCTTCTGATGAAATGTACCTGTTTAACTTTAAATAGAATAATAAAAAGACATAAAAAGACAGAGGGAAGTCAGAAAACTGGAGAAATCTGCTACATTTCTTGATGGCAGTTTTGTCCTTTGACCCTTTCAGACAGATTTCCATTCAACCTGATACAGAAGGAGCCAATAACAACTGTCACATTGAGATTTTTTGCTGTTGACTTCTTTATCACGCTGTCCCGGACTTTGCATGTTGTGTTAAACTGAAACACGTATGACTTGAAAGCAAGAGCTGGCTGCTTAGCCTTGCAGCCTACAGTTCCTACCACACATTTGCGTTACTTGGACTGGTTTTAGATCTGTTAGTCAGAAACACCTTCTAGAGTTTGACAATGATTACAGATTTCACACCGATTCCAAGTTTGTGTGTTGGGTTTTATTAAAAAGAAAAGGAAAAAAAAGTTGTTAAATCATCAACAATTCGACCAAGTTCCATAAAAGCTTAAAAAAGGTGGAATAGTGTGTCACTGTTTTTAAAGACTTGGTTCTTCTTCAGTGTAGTCTTTGTTTTTTTGTTTTGTATTACAGAAAAGTGATGGAGAAAGTGGTGATCAATTCTCAAAGAAAGCAACTCAAAAAGCCAATTTTAGAATATCGTCTTCAAACATAAAAGTACAAAAGAGCACACAGAAACAGAATTTAAGGACAGAAGGATTGCGTAATAAATTCCTTGAGCCAAGAGTAAGGACAACAAATGCTCAGCTGCTCGGTATGTGTAAGAAGGAAGTGCTGCCTCTCTTTTCAGAATTAGATTAATAGTATATTAATGTTCTGATTTCTGCAAAATGCTGATAAATGCATTTGTGTTTTCCCGCGTGTCTTGTGTTTAGCTGCGCACAGCAGGCAGCACGCTGAATGTTTTCATCCAAGGAACTCTGATTATACGCTGAACCCTAGTTTAAAAAAAAATGATGGGGCAAATTTGTGCATAATATAGGAACATGCAAGCTGCTTGTACTGAAGTAATCAAAGAAGGAAATTTGAATGTGCGTATATTAAGATATTAAGAACTTGAGTTATTAAAGTGCGTATTGACTTCTCACCTGTGTTTTAGAAAACAGATCTAAAAACATGGACACATTCCACTTTGTTTCAAATGCCTCTTTTCTCAAGTCTGTATCAGTGATCAGTTTAAAAAAAAAAACATCCCCAATTTAAGTGAAAACTTTGGAGTGAAGGTGAACTACGGTGACAAACGCTCCCTCTCCTTCCTCTTCCTCTCCCTTCCCATCCAGGTCAATACAAGCAGGCGCCACAGTGCACACAACCCAGGACACCCCCATGTAAAGTGACTCTACACTCCTCAACCCCCCGCCCAAAGCCCCCTCAGACACTACTCGCCTTTAACAACAAACATTGATTTTTGTCCTGATGAGCATCTGCTCGGCATTTAATCTAACATCGTAGCTGCTCGCTGTAGGACACGGCTGAGCATGTCACGCTCATCGATTGATTAGCTCTGTTTTTGAGAAGTATCTATCCATCTATCTGGACAATTTGGCTGGATAAAAAAAAGAGTTGCTTCTTTTGAAACGTATCATTTCCTGTGTAAAGCTGCTTTCTTTCTTTCTCACTCCTCTCAACCGGATGAGAATCCACATTTGGTCACAGCTCTGTGCGTGTATGACTACATACGCCATCGAGCCTCTTGAGGAGCCTTTTGTTTACTGAAATTAGACCAGTGGTGCTGTGATCCAAACACGGCTGGGTGTCCTCCCATAATCCCTCTCTTTGTCTGCTACAAGCCCCTCTTTAGGCGAGGACACTGCTTTTTAAATACTGCCATATGCTAATTGTTGCATTAAATTTGCATTTTTAAATATTTCAAGTCCTTGAAATGAACTCCATTTTAGGGGAGCATGCATGTGATCACTGCTGCACGCACCTCTCAGTCATATTTTCACATATGTACACTTTTAACAATAACTAAAAATAAGGATGCATCGTACAATCAGTGGAAAATAAAAAAAGGCTGTTATATAACTTGATTATACTACCCTCATCTACTACAGCTATGGATCAACACATATATCATCTACATTGCTACACAATTTATCACAGAAACTCAGCTAAAAAGAAAGAAAAACAAAATTCATTGCGTCAAAATAAAGAAGATCTATAAACAGTCTGTATGGACACATCTGTATTAGAGACAAAATGAATTAAGTCTCTGATTTTTGTGCGATCAGTGAGTTTTTTTTGTTTGTTCATCTAGGCGTAGCTCTACAACCATAAAGTGTAAAAACACAAAACGGCACGCAAACATTTCATCTGGCTCTCTTTTTCATCAGCACATAAATAAATAAGCAACATATAGACTGCCTCCCTATTGTACATCAAACACAGCCCAGATTATGTGTGACAAGGCCGGCAATTAACAATTTCTCTCCCTCTGAATGCAGAGCAGGAAAAAAAGATGATCAAGGCCGGTTGATATCCACAGACGATGCATAATTTATGTGGCTGGTACAAAATACCGTTCTGTTGCACTTCTGTTCACTCACTCAACTAATTCATTGAAATAAAGCGTCCCAGAGGGGTATCCGTGTAATCAAGCTTAATCCCGGATTGATTTCGGGGAGCGGTGGAAGACAGAGAGCTGGAAGAATCTGGGAAAGCTCCCTGTCACAGGAGGAGGAGGAAGACTGCGGGAGGCTGGAGGAGAGGAAGGTACAGCTAAGTCGCTATGGTTTGGAATTTAAAAAAAAAAAAAAAAAAAAAAAAAAAAAAAAGCTTTGGCATATATTATAGTTATGAGGGAACATGATGAGTACTGGAGCTACACTGAGCAAATGTTGTGATTTAATGCCTCAACTAAATTCAGTCAAAACACTTGAATTGATTCGTCTGGTTTTAAACTAAAGCTTGCATTCATGTATATTTTTTGGCACTCCTGAAGCTGTCTCTGTATGGTGAAGAAAAAACAAAGCAGAGTAAAACTCAGATTAATAGAAACAGCTAAAAATAAATAAATAAATAAATGAGAAGAAAAAGAAAGCACAAATATGGCAGGGAATTGAGGGATGAATGAAGAAAACACTACTGTAAACTTTTATGATGAGATATGTTACACATGCATAATTTCAGAGTCAATAAGATGAAGAGAAGCTAAGGAGGAGGATTATTAAAATAATCTTAGAGAACTGCATCATTGATCATCTAACAGCTGATCTCAACCAGACCGTCTTCCTCATCCCTGAAACCTTTCAACCTCATCTCTAACCACCCTGTTCCTCCTTTAGAGACAAATGATGGCCGGTGCCTTTTCGTTTTTGTAGCCGTTACCTCTCTCACACTCTTCTCAACGCTCACACGGCTCCACGAGAGCTCCATGCACCAGAGGACCTCTGGAGGAGCTTCGCTGCATCATTATCTTTCCCACGGAGCCTGCAGCTTTGGCTTGTCCCAGTTTGACTAACACACAAACACACACATTAACACACAGCTGGGCCGAGTACTCCTCTTTGTCCCCTCACTAGAGGTCTGAGACAAAAGAAGAGGATTAACCAAGGATATCAGGATTTAAGTATGTCACATTTAGTACAGTTTTTCGTAAGTGAGCAATAAAACCTCAAAATAAAGCGAGCTCCATCTGAAGGCTTTCTGTGAAGTTCAGGAGCGCTATCTGTATTTTTTATACTCTAAACTCAGGAACAGGAAGTTGGATTCAAAGGTTATCGAGCTCCATCTACTGACAACTTAAAGGAACTGAAAGACCGATGTGTACACACACTTAAAACTATAGTTTCTCATAATCTAGTGAACATAAGAAATTATTAACATATCATTGACTTGCCTTTCTATCAAACAGCGAGTATACTTACACTGAAACACGTTCTTATTGTTAATAAAAAAGAAGTAACAAAACACAGAATTAAGTTAAACTGATCTTTATAAATTAAACTTTATTTGACTTTTATCCTTCCTAAAAATCGGTCTTCTCTCAAGAAATGGTGAATGAGACTCATTTTACCTTACGTCTACATGACCTCATTCCATTGTTTGTCAGTTAATCTAGTAATATTTTATCCTTTAATATTTAATCTTTCATTTTTCTCTGTTTTTTAATAATCATTCCTATTTCTTCACTTTGGATTAACAAAAAAAACCCAAAAACATTTCTACATTGCTGGATAACTGCTATAAACTGCATCCAAAAGAAGCACTGTCGGTGCCAACATATGGAAAAAAAAAAACAACCTAGGTACGCTGGCTCCATCTACTGATCTTACCTCGCCAATACAGTCAAACATGGTAACCATCTCAATACATCACTGAGATTATGGTCAATAAAACGTGTTCAGGAGTAACACTGGTACATGTAATGAGAGCACTATATCAGACAAATAATTCCTTCCTGTGCTGCATGTTTCCACAAGGACATTCTGGCTGCTCTGTACCACGATAAAAGAAACAGAAGAATAAAAACATCTTTGCATAGACTGGAAAATGAACTCAAAGCTGATGGCAGATTCAGAGCCTGAGACTGACAGCACACATCAAGCGGTCCAGTCAAACAAAACAAGGACGGTCACTAACATCAAACACTGCAAGCATTAAAAAGATCGTTCTCCATCTTTGAGTATTCGTGTTCAAATCTTCATTTTTCTCATCATCTTGATCTGAAAACTCATTTCTGAAGCAGAGAGAGAAAAACAGGCCAAACTGCTCCATTTGGAAGGACAAATAAAGAGTGTTGATCGTCATCCAAACAACACCAGAACCAAACCATCAATTAGTTGAGAAAAACTGAAATATCAAGCCAAAGAACGTTGCAGCATTTCTTAAGTCCAGCTCCAGATTTGTTGAGGCTTCAAACAAACTTAGTGACTAAACTTTATTCTCTCTCATCATCCCATAAGATCAAATGTAGCGTTCCATTACTGTGCAGGGATCAGCTGCTGCCATCTAGTGGTTGTACTAGTAAAGAACAAATGTGAGGGGCGGGGGAAATGAATCACATATCACATTTTTTGGAAATAATCCATCACAAATCTGAGTATCTAACGCAGCCATCCATTACTCAAACCTATTTTCATGAAGTTCCACTTCAGTGAACTTCTCACCGTCAGCTTTGTTCCACTTTTCTGTTTGAAAGGCGGGTGTAAATGTAGTTCAGCCAACAGGATAGATGTGTTAATCAGTCTGCTTCTATTTATACTGAAAAGTGCATTAAATGTGATAAAAATAAAACAAAAATATTCATGATGGAAAACTTTGCTGGAAACTGGAACAAGTTGACTCACTCTAATTCCCAGGTGTCAGATCAAATGATGATGCTCTGCCACAGCCGACACCCGATTTTTTATCAGTATATATAAGATATGGCTCATTGGATTGTGTTTCGGGGTAACGTGTGGCCCAAACAACACAGGATTTTCACCCATGAAATCAGGATTTAAGAACTCTGTAGCTAAAATTTGAGATTGTGTAACTGATACAGCCAATCAGGTTTTTCCTCACTTAAAAATATACAACCCTGCATTCCCCAAAAGGTTTGAACGTATAAAATTTTAGCGATATAAGATACTGATACTTCGATTTTTGGAAACCACTTGGCCACTTTTTTAACAACAAAAAGTGTAAAAGTTTAATGCTGTGACTAAAAATTGTTTTAATACAAATGATATGTCTGTTAGTGTATTTAAGGGAGTGCCAAAGAGGCTTGGTCTCTCAGAGGTATAGGAAGTGGTTTACCATGAGCACCACCATATGACTGTATGAGTAAACATATCAACACTTCAAAAATATAAATAATCTTTGACCAAAAGAGACAAGGCTGAAAATTAAGACTGAATGGATCTTTACATTCTGCACATTTTACTACATATGGCTCTGTAGTAGAAGGGTCTACATGCTAAACTGGCCCACCTGCAAAATGAGAAATATGACAAAAGAGACCCTAAACTGTTGAGCAGCTGAAATCCTGTATTAAACAAGAATGAAAGAGCAGTCCACTTTCAAAACCAGAAACTGGTCTACATGGTCTGCAAAAAATGTTTAGTGTTTTTACAGTTTACATTTAGTTCAGAGATATGACTGTAACAGGGACATGACGCTGCAACTCATCCTGATCACCAACAGAGGTCAGTAAAGTTTTTTACTGTGATTATTTGTTGCTTCTTATTTGAGAATGTGTAATCCCATCTATTATCTGAAGCAGATGAAATCTTCCATTATTCTGCAGCTGATCTGACCTCAGCTCAGCTGTCTTTATCCATCATAATTTACTCTAAGGAAACATTTTGCTGCTAGGCTTTTTCAAATTCCACATTGACCAGTGGTCCCATTCTGTTTACAGTAACCAATTAATCCCCAATCAGTTCTTCATTTTCTGCTCTGTTCACTGTGATAGATTTTACTGGCTGGAACTTTCTATCCAAGCATGTGAAGACTGTATTCACAGAAAAGCACAGGGGGTTATGCAGTTAAGTTTACAAGATTTCACTTATTAATTTTAGTTGACCTTATTTTAACCAGGTGAAAAATGTTTGAGAGCCAGTTCTCACTTACGAACATGACTTGGCCAAGGGGTGCCAAAAGGACCACATGAACTACAGAGACACAAATAGACATAAACATAGCATATAACAAAAACTTAAGTAAGAAGTAATGTGAAGTACTGAACTGGTCCATGAATAAAGATGTTAAGTTGTTTTGGCAAAAAAATTGCTGCATATATCTGTACGTGCTATTACCCCTTGTACTTTAACATACTGTACTCCGAGTGTAGCACTTCCCTGATTTATTAAAATTGACAGTAAAGAGGAATTGTTTGAAGGTGAGAACATATACCATCTTTAAGCATACATTTGGTGGTTTCATGAGAAAAGCATCAGGGACAAAAGTTAATAAAATCACTGATGTTAAAACAATAGCAAACAAACTTAAAGGAGACTATTACAAAGCCCATAGGTGCCTATAGACCCAAGTTAATTTTCTATGAACAGCATGGGCACTGCTCTGCAGAGTTACTTTTTAAAAACCCCAGAATGCAGCAGGTCCACCAGACCCACAAACACTGGCTGAGTCACAAAAGTATGAAAACTACACAAGTGTTAAATTAACTTTTGGATACTTGGAAATCTGTCAAAGTTGAAATGGTTAGTGTATTTTTGATAAGATAATCAATGCTTTTAAAGGCATGGTTGGTAGTCACAGAAACTAGCATGAATTTGAATGTAGCATCTCCTCAGGACTCCGTTTAGCCCTCACCTTCCCACACTTGGAGCTCCCCCAAAATGACGCCACCGCTCACATGCATGAGCGCAACTGATTCGCAATCATATAATTGTGATTGATTCAAAACCTCAGATTCTAAACCAGTCCTCAGCACATTATTTTTGGATCCCTCTCAGTTATGCGCATTGAATCGGGGTGAGTGTACACCAGCAAAATGTACGCGCAGGAGGCAGGCAGAACAGTAGGACGGGATTTGATTGGTGTAATAAATTGGATCCAAACTCTACAATTGGCTGGTGTTTTCCCAAGTTTACACCTGCTGTAGACAGCTGTAGGCTCTATTTTAAGACCACATCCTGCATGGATTGCCATCGGAACATAAAGGTCATTTTAACAAGAATAACAAAAAGTGTATCTAAATCTGATTACCATCGCTACCTTTAGTATGTATGCACACAGCCTACTTCCTGTTACCATAGCAAAACAGTATTTACCCCACCCTAACAAAACAAATTTACATGCTATTGCCTTTGGTGTATCATTCCAAGCATCTCCCTCTCTTCTACTAGCTCTGTAATTAGTCTATGAAACGCTTAAAGAGGGTCATGAATGAGTATAGTTTTTAAACTTTAGCTCGCACTGTGGTGTTAATAGCTGACAATGTGTTCATAAGCTTTCATTCGCCTGCTATAAATCATAATTTGCAGTCACCTGAACTGAGCGGGGCACATGAAGGCATCCTACAGTCACAACAGCCTGCAGCACGTGCTTGTTGATTGCCCATCTAATCAAAGCAAGGAGTAGGCCTATTTATAACAACTGGCAGCCACAGAGTGACAGACATTTAAAACTTTGGGCACAGGCAACCGTTTAACAGCCACCCCATTTCAGTCACTCAAAACAGCTGAATTCCTTCCAGAACTTAACTGCCTTCAGGTAGAAAGAGAAGTTACCGTTTTAGAGGTGAAGGTGAATTAAGGTGGTCTATACACGCTTTCCGTCTCTCCCACAATATTATTCCTCTCTTCTACAGCATCCATGACAATTACATGCAAATAGCTCATTATGCACATGGTCAATGACGTCATTTAGTGGCGGTTGGCCTACGGTACAGGCCAACCGTGGGTTACCTGTACCGTAGGTTCCCCTGTTAAACACACGTTTCAACATTTATGCAAGCTGCAGCTTACCTGTCGTGGCCTGTTCACTCAAACACGTGCCAACTTCCATCAGCGCAGTTGTTCTGTCTCCTGACCGGTGCTAGTTAGCATACAAAATCCACAATTTTCTCCTCTCAGGATTTTCTTTCTCAGATGAAATTCTTTGGTAGCTCAACCCCGACCTTTCATCAACGCAGGCAGTGGTAAAAAAAAAAACAATAGAACAACTATCTGGCGCCCCTCTAAAGTTTTAATACACACATCAGTTTCCCCACCATCAGCAGAAAGTCGCTCTTCCACCAGAGAGAAAGTTCCACAGGTGAATGACGTCACGTCGCATTCATTGACCAGTCCGTAAAGAAAGACACATTTTTTTTTACAAAAGCAATTAGCCTTTTTTAATCTTACATTGCATTGAAAATTTACATAATAGATTCATACATTTTACAAATAATTTCATCATAAAAATATATTTCTGTACAAAACACTTTTTTATTCTATATTTCATCTTTTTTTTTTCAAATGGTGAATATTTCCAATGTCCCCGGGCAGGAACAGCTTTTAAGTCTTTCAAATCACATGGGTCTTATTGCGGTCAGTCAGTAGGAAAAGCTTGTGGCAAAATAGACTGAAGCTTAGAAAAAAATGACTTCTGATGAAAGGGAAGGACTGGAGCGTGTGTGTGTGTGTGTGTGTGTGTGTGTGTGTGTGTGTGTGTGTGTGTGTGTGTGCGTGCGTGTGTGTGTGTGTGTGTGTGTGTGTGTGTGTGTGTGTGTGTGTTTGTGTTTGTGTTTGTGTTTATGCGTTTGAATGTATATGTGCATGTGTGTCGGTGACAGAAAGGGGCCCATGGTTTTTGGTAGGCACTGTGTCAGATCCATACCGAAAAACAAAACAAAAACAGAAAAAAAGAAAGAAAAAGAAAAACACCAACAGCAGCAACAACCAATCTACACTGTAAAAAGCACAATATTACCTAAGCAACGTGATGCTGAGCAACCAAAGCACTGCTAAACAACAAAGCTGCAGCCAAAAATGCTTTAAAACCAAAGACAATTTAACAGCAGCAGGGGTTTCTAATGCAAATAGATATTTTTGCTCTCTGTGACACCCACACTCATTAAAAACAATTGTGTGCATGAAGAGTAGACACAAATTCAGATTTGAACCTTTAAATCTGACTCATAAACAACAACTGTTTTTTATAGAGTGAGATATCATTCCTGAAATCAAACTCTCAGAAACAAAAGTATTCCTTTAAAGAAAAACAGTCACTCATGCTCTTTGACACCTACTCCTGTCACAGTAACAACAAATCATAGATCTATGGAGTGTTTTCAGACCCAACCCAACATGTGGCACTGTTATACAGCTGTTACGGGCATGGTTTCATACAAAAAAAGAGACTTTTTCACTTTCATTAGAAAGGCCAAAAAACATTGATTCAATAGCCCTCAGTGACAAGACAGCAGAAAAAAATGTGGAAAATTTTCAACAACTCAAGAATGTAGAGCCAGTGTTTATACGATACAAAATCTCTGGGGTCTCAGTAAATGTTTCACAAATTATCCAATACTGTTTTAAAGATTTCCTTCCAAATTCTCAGAAATTTAGAAATGGACTCTGAAAAAACAAATCAGATGTCCGCTTGACTTTCCAGTGTGCAAGGAGCGGCACAAACTTTTAAAGGACCTGCAATGAAATGCTTATGGACTGGGAACCAGGATACATGGTTAGAAAGGGTTTCAGTACAAATATGCTCATTTTTTAAAGGAATTTCTCTCCATATGAGATTCTACATCTTGTTCAGTACTGTTTTTTTTAATGAAGATATCTTAACACAGAGGAAAAAAGGAAAAAAAAGAAATCCTGGTGGTGATCATTTAAAATTTGGCAATTTGCATAAGGAGAACAAAAGTTTTGAAAATTACCCTGAAAACAAATAATTAAAAATAAATAATAAATTAAGAGACATGTAAACCCAAACATCTTTAAAGCCTCATGTGAGGAACGTTGTCTGTTTTGGCGCCCCCATGTGGAAAAAAATGATGCTTCAGATGCTTCTAGTCCTGTATATTTTTTCATCATCACTCTGAACATAAACTGTGAAGACGTTAAAAGGATGATTAGATAGTGTGCTCCTACCTGTCTGGGATAACACCCTCGCCAAAGCAACCACAGACATTTGTAAGTACAATAGTTCAGCCATGTCGTTGTTTACGTTTTTTTATAGGTAATATAGAAGCATACAGTTAATGAGTCTGTTTCATTATCAGCTAAAAGCACCTCATTGAGGCTTTAAAGCTTATGTTTCAATACTGAACCCATCTCTTTTAGTTTGACTTCCTTTTAAATACACAAAATAAAGGGAAAAAAAACTGTATGTTGGGCAGTGGTTGTCACTATTATTCTGGTTTAGATTATAAGCCACATTATCTTCTACCCAGACCTTACGATAAACAATTGAATCTCTCATTTCAACCACAGTCAGAGGCAGACTGGAGTTTAGCAGTGTCTTATCAGAAAAATGGAGTTTCCATTGGAAACTGTGTTTTTTTTTCTGTTGCTGTAACAACACTGGCTTTGTCTATGTCTGCGAATGAAGTAAAAGTAAAACTGCGTTAGTTAGGAGTTCTGATGTGCAAATTTCTGTGGCATAACATCACCAGTTGGGTTCTGAAAACAGTGCCGCTACTCCAGCAGATCATTAAAATGCTGCCTGTGTCACATCAGGGACAGTTATGGAGGATGTTCACGTAACAGTTCCGGTGAAGGGGCAACGAAACAGCAGACACTACAAAAACTCCATCAATTAATACTTTAGAGACCCGCCATGTGTGAAGAACGTTTGACACATTAACTTTACACAGCATGATTGTTGCTGGCAAACCTCACATCTCAACAATAATGACAACAATACCAATGACACCCATGATTGCCTCAGTGGGAAAGACAGTGATGGTGAGAGGAACTTCACGTCACACAACGAGAGCAAAATAATTCAAAAGGGAACTAAAACACCGTTTGTGATGTCTGAACAGCACATCGTAGAAATATCTTTTATATTCCTTTATTTTTTTTCTAAAAACTCTCCACTTTAATCTGTCTTTCCCCTTCAGCCCCTCCCCTGTGGTAAATATATAGCACAAAAATATAGGTGGTGAATGCTCCCGAATATATATGCAATAGATTTACAGATCAGAAGATTCTGCAGCAATAACAAAGAAAGGAGATAAGCACTCACAGAGTGCAGAATGACTGTGGAGCTGTGTCCACAATGAGGGCTACAACCCTGTTTGTCTTTCTTTTAGCTTGTCTATCACTTTGTGTCTGTGTGTGTGTATCTGGCTCTGCGTCTGCTCATCTGTAAGCCTGTTAATCTGTGTTTAAACCTGTCTGTCTGTGGAGTGGAGACACAGGGCGATGGTCTGCATCAGTCTTAAGACCCTGCTTGTCTCTCTTGAACTTGTCTGTTTCCGTCGGTCTTAATGCCGTCTGTCAGCTGTCTTTCTCTGTCTCTTCAGATTTCTGTTAGTGAGTGTACCTGTCATTTCTTCTGTCTGTCACTCATCCTGTCAGCTTCCCTCTAACCTTCCATCTATCTGTCTGTCCCTGTGTCAGTCCGTCTCTCAGCGGGTTGGACAGGTAGTGTTCCTGTCAAGATGTGCTTTAGTGCCAGAGCTTTCTCTGTTTCTCAAAGTCTTTTTTCTTTGGAAGTCCATCAGAGTCCTCTGTATCCGTTACGGCGTCTCCTCATCAGAGTCCATTGAAATTCACAGGATCAGATTCCTCGGGGCCGTTTCCCGTCTGATCCGATTCATTATGTGGAGGGAAGGCCGACCTCTCTCGGTAGTTGATTTCAGGTTAGACAGGCTCTGATTGGCTGCGTTAGGATTTTTAAAGATCTCATCGTTTTCTCTTGATGACTCCCTCACCCTGCTTCCAGTTCAGTTAGGGGTTGGCTCACTCCCCTCTCTCATCCATTGGATGGGAGGGAGCAGTTTATCCATTTGATGAGTCCGTCTCCTCTCATCTGTTCTCCTGGTGCTAGCTCCCCTTTAGACTCCTTTTAGCTTGGCTCTTGCTCTAATCCCAGTTCAGTTAGGATTATAGCTCCATCTCCAGGGCTGCCCTTATCCTTTGCTTTAGGAGTTAGGCTCTTTTCAAAGCAACTTTTTGCTACTGTCTGCTAGCATTAGCTATTTTAGATTCTGTTTAAATAGAAAAAGATCAGAGACCACTAGTACCAGGGTCTTGTTTTTTTTGTTTTTGTTTTGTTCGTTTTGTTTTTTGTTGGTTTTAGGCTCCTATTAAGAACTAGTCAGGCTGTTTCACTGACTAAAGACAGTGCTTGTTACTGTCAGTTTTGAAGACATAAAAATGAAAAGGATCTGTTTTCTTTGCTTCACAGTGTCTTCTATGACATCTTCCTCATGTCATTCTTTCCCATCTGTGTGTGTTAAGCCTCTTCTCCCTCACAGTAAGGATTTGTTGAGCAGGAGACGACATGGTACAAATAATATCAAACATTTTTGTAGTGCAGTTTATCGCCGTAATGTGTCACCACGGCTTGAGCACTGATAATGTGCTCTCTCTCTCTCTCTCTCTCTCTCTCTCTCTCTCTCTCTTTTTTCTCTCCAGGCAAAGGCTTTACACACAGAGCAGGGAATGGCTCCATCTCTCAAGAGCTCTGTATGAAATATAAAACTCAGCACTGGGTTATGGTGACATGTCAGGAAATCCAACTAGCAGGTCATGGCTTAATCAGTACAACTGGTATGAAAGAGAGTGAGCGAGATTAAATTAGAGGTTGGAGTGTAATAGATGTGTCTGATATAGAATCCCATTTAAATCTATCTATGACCAGCTGCATCTTGGGAGATGGAAACAGACGATAGCTATTAACTTTCCACTGGGTTATCCCCATTTTTGTTCTCTAGACGTCAAACCTCAATATGAGTTTGAACATTTTGTGTTTAAATTTCATTTCTCAGTACATAGGAACGATCTTAGCTTTAAGGGAACATGTTTCCCTCCGCTTGGGGATTTTCAGATTCTAATCTGGGACTCAAGGTCTTCTCTAATCGATGTGTAACCCATGTTGCTGAGCATGTTGTGGTTTAAGTCTAAGCACACTGCCTCTTCAGTCCCATACCAACTGTGGTCCCATTAGATGGCTGAGTCATTAGGTTCAAGTGAGGATAATCAATCCTCAGACCATGGTGCAGACAGTATTCAGATTGGGATCAAATCGAACTGCTTTCCCCTCCACGGCCTTGGCGTTGGTGTTGTACATTGGGTTCTCGAATGCAGCCTGGCCGTTGTTGTTCTCATGGACTGAGCAGCCTGTGTACTGTGTTTTTGGTGTGGTTCTGTGAAAAAAAAAAGGTTGAAGAAAATGAAAATAAATCATTTGCGGGATAAAAATGCTCTGATTGTTTATGAATATTAACTAGGTAACCAGTGGACAGTAGTGAAAGCAGCTGAGGGAGTATCAACAGAGTTAACAAACTCTAAGAAGGATTAGAGGGAGCGTTATGCTTTTAGAGAAGCCAAGCCAGATTCCAATCAGCACCTCCAAAAATAATTTTTCAGCAAGGTTTTCTCTCTCTCTCTCTCTTTCTCTCTCTTTTTTAAGGTATTAAGAGCAGAACAGAAGTTATTTGCCTCTGCTAACAAAGCGAACACCACTCACTTGTGCTTAAATCATATCACTGAGAAATCCAATTTAACACCTTCTAAGCAGAATTGTTTTGCAGCACAGTTTGAAACCGACAGTGTCTTGACTTCCTCTCTTCGCCTCAGCAGCCAAACTGGTGAGACAGGCTCTGTTTTCATCGTTAAGACAGCGCTTTAAAACGCTAACAAAGCCTTCTCCATATTTCTGGTGACAATAATGACAAACCGAGGTGAAGCAACAAGAAGTGACAAGACACATTCACTTTTTAATTATTAACAAAGTTAAAAAGATAAACTGAGAATGAGACACCTTATGGGTTTTGTGGGAACGTACCTTTGTTTGTAGAGATAGAAGCCAAAGCCAGTGAATATTAGAGCAAAGAAAGGCACCAGGATAGCAATAGCCACAGAACTGCTGTTGGTACCAAGCTGGGGGGGTGAAGAGTTCTGACTCTCGGACATATTTAGACCTGTGCCACAAAGGATAGGTACTGTGAATGTCCACATAATTGAACTGTAAAAAATACAAGTCACTGAATGCTAGAACAAACTGATTCAAACTGAGATCTCTTTCTGTGTTATGGTCTTTTTTGACCATGCATTACACCATATGACACCATATGATTTCATAACAAGGACTGCTTTCAGTTCAATCCAATCAGGAGCATGTCTGAAGGTGTGGTTACGGGGTGTGGTTAAAATCTGACTAGCCAGCCCTGGTGCTATCAAAAAGTTCTGAAACTATGATTGTATATGAGTTGGCATTGGAGCAGTGGTTAGCACTGCTGCCTCACAGCAAGGTTTCCTCTTCCAATCCAAGCTAAGGCCTCTCTGTGAAGTCTGCATGTTATAGACTAGGTATAGTTTATAACAGGCATAACAGTGCATGCTTACCTATGTTAAATCTGGACACACTTTTGTATCTGATAAAAATAAGTCATTCTTTAGGTGCAGGTTGAAGGAGCTCCGTTTGTGTAAGATGACTAAGTTTCAAGAGCAGCTTTTGCTCTTGGTAAGAATGTATCCACTGCAAGGTTGACTCAGCATGAGCAGTAAGGTCAGTGCTGCCAGCAAAGAGAAGCTCTCTGATCACTTCTCCATTAGTGAGCTTCTTATAAGCCGCTCACAAGCTATTTCAGGATATCATTTATAGCACAAACGTAATTACATACTGAAAATAAGAGAGAATTACCCAGTCTTTGCAGACCAAACTGTCCATAGTCCTTTCCCTGAATGAAACCCTGGAACACGTAACTGGAACCGTCGGGCTCTGCTGATACCTGGAAAGGAAAAGACTTTCAAGAATCTGCTTTTGAGTGTGTCAACTACAGTATGGAGACATACAAGATGACTAACTACATTTTATGTATTACTTTGTACTTTGGTGTTCAAAAAGTGTATTAATAGAATACACAGACACACTTGGATTTGTATAAGTTGACATAAACGAGTGTCAGGTATTAAGGAAGGCCTTGAGATGTGTTTACACTCTATTTTACAATCTTTCTAAATTGCACAAGTTCACTGAAGTCTTATTAGATGGTTTACTTCATAAACACTGAGACTCACAAATCCATCCATGGTCCAGGAGTCCTCAATGATTTTAGCTGGAGTGGTGGCCACATCTTTGGGCTGGTTCCCCTGGTTCACATAGTTTACCTGGTACATCAGCAGTAACAACCTGGCCTCAGTAGCTTTATACACCCCTGCAGAGGTTAGAGTAAAGAACAGGTTTCCAGTCAAACACATGGAAAGAAATCAGAGTGCAGGGGTTGAGATGTCTGAGATCATCACAACTCTCAGATTTAGTTTGGTCTGCCAAAAGGAATAAAGCTGTGAGGATGTACAACCCCGATTCCAATGAAGCTGGGATGTTGTTTAAAACATAAATAAAAAACAGAACACAATGATTCGCAAATCCTGTTTAACCCGTATTCAGTTAAATACACTACAAAGACAAGATATTTATTGTTCAAACTGATTAACTTTATTGTTTTTTGCAAATATTCACTCATGTTGAATTTGATTCCACACCATTGTGACACGTGCATAATGTGTCTTGGCATTGTCTTGCTGAAATAAGCAGGGGCGTCCCTGAAAAAGACATGGCTTGGATGGCAGCATATGTTGCTTCAAAACCTGTATGTACCTTTTAGCATTAATGGAGCCTTCACAGATGGTCAAGTTAGCCATGGGCACTAACACACCCCCAAACCATCACAGATACTGGCTTTTGAATTTTGCACTGATAACAATCCAGATTGTTCTTTTCTTCTTCTTCAGCCCGGAGGACACAACGTCCATGATTTCCAAAAACAGCTTGAAATGTGGACTCATCAGACCACAGCACACTGTTCCCCGTCCTTGCTTGTGAACGACTGAGCCTTTCGGGGATGCTCCTTTTATACCCAATGATGACACTCACCTGTTTTCAATGAACCTGTTCAATGTTCCAAACAGGTGATTTGCAGCATTCCTCTACTTTCCCAGTCTTTTGTTGCCTCTGTCCCAGTATTTTTGGAACATGTTGCAGGTATCAAATTCAAAATGAGTGAATATTTGCAAAAAAACAAAGATTATCAGTCTGAACAATAAATATCTTGTCTTTATAGTGTAGTCAATTGAAAGTCAGTTAAAAAAGATTTAAAATCATTGTATTCTGTTTTTATTTACGGTTTACACAACTTCCCAACTTCATTGGAATTGGGGTTGTAGCTTTCAAACACTGCTAAATATCAGAACTCCCATTTACTTCTGTTTATTAGGGTTGAAACAAAATAAGATATCATGTAAGATAAAAACAAACAATGTCATGATCTAAGATTTGGTTCATCTAATTATTCTGTTCTCAGCATATTTGTTGCTTAATAATTTGCTTTGAAAAGCTGACATGTCAGGAAAGCTCTAAAAATGAAGCCATTGAAAAACCAACTGCAACTGGGCGATGGCATTTTAGCGCCTGTGTGAGAGCTGCTTTAGCTGTTATTGATCTAAAGCTGCTCCTCTGGGCCAGAAGATGCGTGTTAGGAGTCTCATGGCTTTGTGGTTTTGTGATATGGGGTTTGTGCTCTCTGCAACTCCAGGAGCCACTGCTGGCTTCAACAGGATTTGTGTTTTAATAAGTTCTTAACCCCCTGCTGTCGCTGTTGTCGGACCCTGGGAGGTCTGTGTGGGAAAGTGTATATGCGCGAGTTTGAGGGAAACGCAATAAACATATTAAAAAAAAAAACATGATAGCTCAAGTAAAGCTGTTAAATTCAGACAGTTAGAGGGGAGCTCAGTGATTCAAAGAGGTTCAGTAAATGTGTTAATGTTAAGGGCTGTGTATAAACCAGAACAGCTCTGTGTTTGCCATGTTACATACATGCGACCATCATGATATTCTGATTGACTCCAGTATATTTATATACACGTCAAGTAAGACACAACAGTCTTTGTTCCAACATGCCTGACAGGAGAAGGTCCATGTTGCCGTTGCTAAGGGAAACGTTGACCCTTCCTGTTGTGGAGTTGAAACTGGTGATGCTCAGTGTCATAGGCTGCTTCCTCCCACGGTAATTGTAGGAACCTTTCCATATGTAGTTAGGAGCAAAGACGTCATCGGGAACTGTTGAACATAAAGAACAGGAGGGATCAGAACAGAAACAAACAGGCTCGCGTCGGGGAGAAAACAGAAAACAACAGAAAGGCACAGGGCAAAATAAGGTGTGTGAAAACAGAGCAGACTAGGATGGACTACAAAAATATTTAATGGATGTTCATACAGCAGAACTGAACAACAAAAAGGAACAGAGGAAAATGGCTCACAGTTTTTTTTCTGTCTTTTCATTTTGGTTTTTGGTAGAATCCTATTTGTTTCTAAAGCATTGTAGATCAGGGGTCTTATGTAATGCTGTCTAAGTTATCTCAGTCTGAGTAAAACCAGCCATGTCCTAGATTAGATAAAACCTGTGAATTTAATAACTTTAAAATAAAGAGTTATAAAACATTCACACCCTGCATAGTGTGCACAGATAGATGAATAAACCTTTTAGAACCACGCTGTAAATGTTAATTTTGCTGTAAAAAATGTTTTTGTTTCTTTTTTGTTCTTAATTTGATGTGGTTCCCGTTTTTCTTTTTTTTTTTTGCAGCCAGCCTCAATCAGCCTCTCAAAGAACTGCAGTTTTTAGTCCTTCCACAAAGGCTTTAATATATTATATATTTTAAGACCAGAGATTGCCATTTGGATATTTAACAAGAACAGGGCAGATGAAAACAGAAATGTAATGTGGTTTTGAATCAGTCACGATCATATGGTCACGAATCAGTGGCGCTCGTGCATGTGAGCAGGGGCGTCGTTTTGGGGGGGGGCTCCAAGTATCAGGGGGTGGGGGCTAAACGGAATCATGGGGTGATGTTACATTCAAATTCATTCTAGTTTTCTCTGACTACCAACTGTGCTTTTAACATAATACAACAAGGTGCACACACAGCGCCATGATGTAACACCCACCGCACGCGGCGTAACCTTTTCCAGAAATGTTTGATACAATGAATAATGGCGCCATCTAATGACAACAATTAACAGAAGACAAAAAACATCTGAATGAATAAGTACTTAGGGAGATGCGGGTTGTGTCTGAAAATTACTCACTCCTTCCAACATTTCATACAACATTTCCTCTCTGATAACTTCTGATCATTTCTGGTCTCTTGTAGGTGGCACTCTCTGATTGGCTATTGTCATCCTCAGTGAAAATGAGAGGCGTAATCATCCCAATAATATCAAACACATTTGAAAACAACATTAAGATTGATCCTACACACTAGAAGATAATCTGGGCCGAATATCGGGGTTGACCATGGTGTCGGACTAAAATCCCCCCAAGATCGTTGGGAGGGTTGAATCAGGGTCAAATCGGCCCGAGAATCCTGTCATGTGAGCCAGGCTTAAGACAGTAAACAACAGAAGTGTAGCAGCCCTGAGGAGAGAGAAATATAGAAGAACTAACCATTTAGTTTGGGGCTCGGCGTCCCTGTCGCTGGTTTCACAGGTTTCTTCTTCTCTCCAGCTACACACACAGACACACACACACACACACGCACACACACACACACACACACACACACACACACAAAAGACAGTAAAAGATAATGTGATATTAAAACACATGGACAGAGCTGCAGGGACTCGGTTGCAGAAGTTATTAAAATGTTTGCCACTTGTTAAACCTGCAGAGCCCTCCTCTTAAATCCCCAGAAAGAAGCTTCATGCAGGGGAGTGCACACTTTATATCACCAGATTAGAATGCTGTTGTGTTGGTGACTGTTAGTCACACCTGAGAATAATGAGTGAAAAGTGTTTAGAAATAGGTCACTCAAAATAGACCTCTTTAATGGTTATTTGTAGTCAGTGCAATGCAAATAGAGTTCCTGACCGATAATTGAAGCACATATTAGATCTTTTTAAAAGTGGCCTCGAGGAACCTTGGGTTTGACCATTCAGGGCAGACTCCTCTCATCACTTCAAGATGCAGCCATTGTTACGAGCAAGTGGAGGAAAGCAAAGACAGAGGGATTTTAGTGCTAGAATCTCAAATTGGATCAGAGAGTGCTCCAGTTTTAAAGGCCACCTCAGGGCGAGAGGTTGAATCAGCCTTGGTGGAATTAATTCTAGGTTGAGGCTTGTTTTTTGCGTGTGCAAAAGTGGAGTCAGGACTTCATCATTAACATCTTTTGATGAGTAAAGTGCATACAAAACACACGCCATCGTACCATCCATGTCTCACTGTGCAGAATAAAAGCAGGGGCATGTTTTCGTTAAATTCAAATCCTGCTGAACTGCTACAAAATGGAACTTGTTGTGTGAGTGATTTGTTTCCAAGCTCAGAAAAAGCACTTTCAATCCCAACTCCTAAACAAACTTTGATAAGAAGCCCTCAAAGTGCTCAAAAGGGTAACCATTGTCAATTCAATGGCAGCTGAGCAAACTCCATCAGCTGATGAAGGCTGTGTGAAACAAATGAAAGCTCCACAGCAGCTTCTTAAAGATAGTAAAGAGGGTATTTTAAAGTACTCTGAGCACTTTCTGTTCAGAAATGTTCTATGTTACTTTTTATTATGTTCTCTGAAGGATCAACCAACATACCTGAAGAAGGGAACGGATTCAGAGACAAACATAAAAAGAAAACGAACACAATCATTTCATCTTACATCCAGAGTGTAGTCTCTTTCACACCAACATTGTTTAGTCCGGACTTTTGGACTTTTCTGTTTGATCCAAACCAAAATGATAGGTGTCAAATCTCCCCTGGACCTTGGTCTGAACCAAACAGTCGGATCATGATCTGACCAAAAGCGGTGGTCTCGGTCCGACCAAACGGGACCACAGTCTGGTACATGCCCAGTGTGAAAGCATTATTTTGAAAGGTTCAGACCTTTGTACCAATCACAGGATTACATACTTTTTCCAATGATGATATAGTTGTCGTCCAATTATATACCTCATAAGATGACCTCAGATCAGTATTATGTACAGTTTTTCAAGTTGTCGCTGTTGGTGGTATAAAAACATCAATAATATGATGGCGATTTCATTCATTGTTGACAAAATTAAATTCCCCCTCAACATGTTGACGCCAGACGGCCACCAGCCAAATGTCCAATCAATAAAAACTATGGAGACACGCAAAGTATGCAGTTGATGACGGTATCATGTAGGTTGGTCATGTAAGTTTGGTTAGTCCATTTGCAATAATGACAGTGTGAAACCACAGCAGACCGGCAAATGTATACAATGTAAGAAAAACACAGACTTTGGTCCGGACTTACAGGTGTGAAAACACCCTGTGAGAAAATCCATAAAAGTAAAAACCATGTAAGCTGAAGATGTGATTTCTGTGTATGAGTTACACATGGATTGAGTTGTGTACACACTGTGGTAACCTAGAGGAGGGAGGGGGGAGGGGTTCCTTGGGCCCATACTGACCCTCTGATACTCCCTGTTTGCTCTATGCTTCACTTGTAAGTTTTTTTATATCCAGCAGACATCTGTTGGGGTTCAACAGGTCACACTTTAAGCTCAATGCAATCATTCTGTCAATGTGAGCAGCAGTAAGGTTGGTGGGGGAAGAGAAATGGACCCATAAGATGAAATGAATTGATAACCTGACCTAAAAGGGTTTGACCGGGCTCATCTAATGAAGGATCAAACACCACCATGGGATAGTGTGTTATCTCTTCTTTACAGAGCTGCCAGAAGACTGACCAGCCTGCCAGGAAATATCAGCCTACTCAAGATGAAGTTTCATAAAGGAGAAGGTACCACAGCATATTTCCTGTTTACGAACTCTTACAATAAATACTCAATTTTTTCAGTAAAAGATTCCTTTAAGTGCACTAAATATAGATGAAAAAAGATAGTTTTCTCATAAAACGGAGATTTAATTTTTACCTCGACATATAGGCATTTTTCCAGTCCATGTGCCGTCGCTCTTGCACACTCTGTGCTCTGAACCTCCCGCCAGGAAGTAGCCTTGCTGACACCCGTACACCAAAGTGTACCCAAAACCAGGTAGATCCATCCCCACTACATCAACGTGGAGCGGGCCTTCTGGCTGCTTACAGGCATGAGCTGGAGGATGCAGAGGAGGAAGAGTTAGGGTCTGACAGGCAGACAGGGCATAAACAGGTGATAAGTCAGCAAGTCAACAGGAGTTATGTTTCCTACGTATGCACTCAGGCTGTGCTCCGCTCCATGTCAGATCAGGCTGGCAGGTTCTTGAGGTGGAGCCCTGAATCAAATGTCCTGGCTGGCACTGAAATGATACCACACTCCCCACCTGTTGAAAAAAAAAAAACCATACAGTTAAACAAAAATACAACACTAGTATATTTTCTGAATACATCCAGGGACTTTCACCGTCACAGTAAATAAATTCTTCATGCAAACATCAACTGCATAATTTGTCTCTTCATTTTAATGAGAGCATTTAAAGAGGTGTCCTTGGTAAAAAATTAAAATAGAGAAATCTGAATGAAAATAGAATCATGAAAACATTGAATGCACACAAGCAAAAATCAGGGCTGCATTTCAAGGATCATGAAAGTGTTCTATTTTATTTGTATTTTCTTTTAAATCAGAGTGGTTTGGTCAGAAAGTCATGAAATCAAAAGAGTGAACATGAATTAACCCAACTTTGGGTATGAAAAACAAAGAAGCGGATTAAAATCCAAAGTCTTTGATCAGCACAAACAAGCAATCCAAAATCTTTGGAGATGATTTCATTGCTTCAGTGGAGCGAGTTGGTCAATTTAGTTGTTTATCCTCCCCTTGAACAGCAAAGTTCCTCCCAGTTCTCTGTCCTGTCGACAGGGCCAACTCTTTTGGATGAACTCAGGAAGCCAGAAAGCAATACAGCTGCTTCTTACTTTAACAAGTATACTTTGAATTATCGTGTTATAATGACTCTAAGATGTTAAAGCTCAATCAACCATGGGTTTTGTCCCCTCCTGAGTTAATGTGGTTGTATAAGTCGATTCTCTGAAGTAAGGCAATGGCTGTTATTTTCTTTAACATTTCATCTGTGAAATCAAAGCTGACATTTAAAATGTCACAATTTGTTTGATCAACAGATGTCAAAAGTTGCTGTATCTCTTCCCCTTCCTGCTTCTGTTTCTTTATTTCCTGTTTTAGTTAGGATATATATCAATAAGCTCTGTTTCACCCAACAAGCTGCTCTGATTAGAAAGTAGACACAGAGCACGGTTTGTGAGCACAGATGTTTTACCTTAAAACCAAAGGTCCTGTTCAAAGAGCCGTAGCGAGGTGTTCCCGGGTTATCACAGCTGGTTTTGGTTGGTTCTGAAAAAAAAAAAACAAAAAAAACAATTCAGAACAGCAAAAGCCTTTGAGTAATTACAACCAAATCTAAAAGAAAGATAAATTAGTAGCTGTATTATTTGTCCTCTCTCAACTCTCCTTTCCTCTCCACTGTTGTCATGGTAACTGGGGGTATGCATGTTCAGGAGGACACCAGGGGGCAGTAGTGCTTTGTCAGAAAACGAAGCAGGGCCAGCTCTAAGAGGATGTGCAAGAGAAGAGTGTGTGTGTGTGTGTGTGTGTGTGTGTGTGTGTGTGTGTGTGTGTGTGTGTGTGTGTGTGTGTGTGTGTGTGTGTGTGGCAGGAACATCAGCATGTAGAGCACATCCTGACGCAGAGCTCGATTCAATACAGCTTCCGAAATGACAGATTCACCCCCCCACCCCACCCCCCTCCACAACTCACCCCTCTCTCTCTCTAACTGCTCCCTCTTCCTCTCTCTCCCTATCTCCCCATGTCACTGTATATCTCCTCCTCCAACCTCCCCCCTTACCGTCCCCACCGGCCCCCTCCCTCCCTCGTCTGTCTTATTTAAAGAGCAGGCTGCTTGGGCTCAAAACTCATTCTGTTTCAGTCACACAGTAATACACATCACACGCTAACATACAGCTGCAATCACACACTAATAAATCACCCGAGCACGCACACACACACACAGGGAGCCCACATTACTTTCTCACTTCACTTCTATCATAGAGGAAAACAAAGCAGCACTTTATTTGTGCGTGTCAGCTTGTGCATGTTTCACCGTCAGACTCAGAAACTGAAAACTATTCCTTTCTTACGAATCGATCCTTTACAGCCTTCACATAACTGGAATTTTCTATTCAACCAGAAGCATTGGACTTTCTAGGAGCTTTAAAGTAATTCATGCAAATGCTTTATCCACTAGTACGTAGGAACAAACAGTCAAGTGTCTGTTCCCCTCTTGAAGGCTCTCTTTTTATTACAATTCATTACCACACTCAATGTCTAAGCACCTGCTCAGATTCAGACATGTGAAGTGGTGCTCTAAACATCACATGTGCTGCTGTATGGGCCCAGTGGGATCATTTGCAATGTGTGCTGAATATCCCTTCTCATTTTCTTTTAATCCCCAGATAGCAGCAGCTTGTTTGAAGTTGGATGTGGATTCCCGTTCTTGACAGCCTTTAAGAAATACTTTAAGTTGCAGCAAGTGCTGCTGGTGTCCCTCTCGCTTGTGAGGAGATTTCTCTGTCGTTTCTATATAAGTCCTTTACTTAAAAGAGCAGAAATAAGAGACATTGCTCATTAACGGAAACTATTTTTCAGCTCAGATGAGTCACAGAAATGTAACCTTGCATGAAAGTTTTCTTTGAGCAAAGAAATAAATATGCGATCACAGTTCCTTATTAAGAACTTTACCTTCTAAAGAAAGAATCAAAATCATCACTGTAACCAGTTTACATCTGTGCTGAATACAGTAGAGTTGTTTTGGATGTGGGGATTTCTAAGAATGATCAGCTTTTTCTCCAAGATCATTCGATAAAAATACACTGTTATATCACATGAACCCGATTATAGCGCCTTTCTTCCAATTGGTTTTTCACACATCAGGTTGATTAATGTCACTGTCTTAGTACCATGGAATCTATCGCTAAATATAAACATGTGATTCTACTGGCAATGGGTGAAATCAATCCTGTTGTTGCACTCTTATTTTAAGCGGTACACCTAAAGTCAGTGAATCCCTGCTGAGATGTATTTAACTATTCAGTAAATAAAGACTGTTGAAAGAGACTCACTAAATAAAGAGTCTGTTTCCATTTTAACCCTTAAAAAAGACAGAAAATTCTTTTTATTTTGGAACTGAGATGTTTATTGACCCTTTTTAACAAAATCCCCAACAAAAATATTGCTACATCATATTGTTTGATATATTTTTGTACTATATTTGAGACATTTGGCAGTTTTGGCAACATTTTTAGTAACGTTTTTAGTAAATCTGCATTCATTCAATGCAGAAAATGCTTATTTTTAAAAAGTCTTACCACAATATCTTGAAAATTAGAAATTGTGGAAAATTTTGTGCAACAATTACGAAAAGGGCCAAAATACAACTTTAGCTGACTGTAGTGGAATGATAATCCTCAAGGGGGTAGATTATATTTTTTTTAATATTTTTGAACAGGTTTCTAATGAAAATATTTATCATGTTGCTGATATAATGGTCTTTCAAACCCAAGTATCAAATGATACATTCACCAATAAAGGGTTAAATGCCTTAGTAAGAGGAAAACTAGCTCGCATATAATTCAATCCACAATTTTTTATTCACATTTTTATACAAGGTTGCACTTTTAGGTTTTCTTTAAATAAGAATACTTTATCCTTGTAACACGGTAGACTTGTATCATTCCAGTCTAACACCTAGACAGCAGTAGGTGCCAGTTTAAAAACACTGATGCATCCTTCATGGCACGTCCCTCTCAGGCATCTTGTTCATTTACAAGATTGTCTCAGATAAGCATCCAGTCACGATTCATTATCATTTCACTGAGTCTCTATGACTTAAAAGGGAAAGTAGTGGCTCTGCTCTGCTCTGCTCTGCAACCCCATGAGTAAACTGCAATGTGGCTGTCAACACCATAATGATGGGTCATTAGTTGTTGTGATCATTAGGCCTGGGAGTATCAAACAACAGACCAGGCTCCCTGCTGAGCCACAAACCAGTCTTAATGAAGTGAACGGCAAATATAACCTATGTTCCCACAAGTTGCCAACCCACACAGACATTTAGTCAGGAAAGTTCAACATTCAAAAATGACTTAGCTGAATAATAAAACAATCAAAAACACGATTATTTTACAACTTTAACAACTTATTTTACCTCCAAAGGAACATCATTCAAAAGTCTGGAGGCTCTCGCGGTGATGGCTAACCATCACTGCTGTTTAATTTCATCTCCGGCTTTGAAGTAGGCGAGACACCTCTGCCTGGGGAAAGCAGGATGTGCTGCAGCTCATGTGGGGATAACTGATTGAGGATGTAGTCAGGAACTATTTAATGGTAATCAGTGAAATCTTAGATCCAGTTTTGGTGCAGGGCTCAAATGGGTTTGGAACAAGCTGGGGAGTTGGTGGGATAACAAAACACTGGGGGACTTTTACAAAACAAGGATCATTAAAAATAATCCTCCATATACATACAGACAATAAAACACCTGAATACATCATTTAACCATCTGATCATATTTATTTCAGTACCCATGAAGCATAGCTTCACTATTTGTAAGAGATTTATGTACTGTTTTTTCATTTAAAACTACTGATTCAATTTTTATCACAGTTGACAGATTTACCATTTATAATCTTACAATAAATTATAGTGTGGGGTACAAACCATTTATTTGACTAATTATGGGCTATTTGTTATCATTGACACAGATAAAGATTCAAACATATCATAAAGGTTAGCAAGTGTGTTGACAAATGTTTAGTTAGAGAGCGCTTAGTTGAAAGTTAAGTAACATGTATGGCTTCATCTAAAGTAAGGATGGTAAAGACTTTTCAAAGAATTAAGATATGAGTGTTTCGTCTGTTACAAGGTAACAGAAAAACATGTTATTATATATAAGCAATATTTCTTTATTTCCAGCATGCATTGTAGGGCTGCAACTAACGTTTATTTTCATGATCGATTCATCTATCGATTATTTTCTTGATTAATCAAGTAGATGTTTGGGCCATAAAATGTCAGAAAATGTTGAAAAATATTGAGGTTTCTTGAGTCCAAGATAGCATCGTCAAATGTCTTGTTTTGTCAACAAACCAAAGATATTCAGGACTGTCACAGCGGATCAAAGAAACCATAAAATATTCAAATTTATGAAGCTGAAATCAGATAATTTGGACTTCTTTTTCTCAAATTATAACCTAATACGATTAATCAGTTATCAAAATAGTTGACAATTAGTTCAGTAATCGATTGATAATTGATGATTCAATGAATTATTGTAGCTCTAAACACCGCTAGGCACAAATGCTAGACATGTTGGGCCTTTTCTATTTTGATCTGCTGCCATTAGTACAATTCACAGGAGTCTATGGATGACGCATGGACACCCAAGTTTTCCTACTCAAGACTAAACTGGAAGCCAAAAGTTAATTCCCAAGGACATTTTACTTCAAGTGATGTTAACTCCCGGTTAACAAACTGCTAACCCCTGTAACATCAGGTAAGTTAAAATATTCAAAGGACTCTGCTGACTCAAGGTTAACCCCCAGTGAACTCCCTGGTGACTACCTAATGACACCTCGATGAACCACTTCATTAACTCCTGGTAACCTAAAAAAGTAACACCCTGCATTATTAACAGATAACTCCTTAGCACCCTTCTGTTATACCATGTTTCAGTCATTGATAACATTCTCCAGTTATCTACTTTATAACGTCCTATAAAGTACACAGTAACTCTTGGTTGACTTCCACTCAGTACACATTTATCTCATGAATTCCACACAACTTCCTGTAAACTTCCATACAGCTTCCACTAAGTGCCATGTAACTCACCTGTATTGTCCACATAAGTTATTATATATACAGAACTTAACACATTTATTAGACCTCCTGGCACAAAAATGAAAAAAGCTACCCAGCACCATGCTTTAACTCTCAATCTTTCTTTTTCAGAAATTTTCCTTTGATTCGCCATTTTGAACAGGAGTGAAACGTTTCAAACTGATTTTATATTTACAGACCCAAATTTGAGCCAGAAAACTGGAATTCTCTGAGAAGTCAGAAATTCATCAAAAATAACACACAACCACTGAAACACATTTTTCTGTTCAGGAGGACAAGTTAATAACTGTAATTTGTCAATCAAAAAATAATATGTGCTTTGAGTTTTTTCTGCTTTTTGTAAAAAAGTACATTTGAGAATTCATGGAAAAGAGCAGTAATTTTATTTTAGCATTAAATATATCATTTTGATTAGACATCATGGTGGATTGACCATTACAGAAATATAAAAAGTGTTTTGGTAGTCAACCATTCACTGTTAATTTGAGGCCGTGGTGGCAAACACCTTACACTGAGTGGTGGTCTAATAAATTTGTTAAGCACTCTGATATTGGTTACATAACTAACAAATGTCACTCATATAACTCTATATACCCTGTCAAAGCCCCCAGCTTTCCCACAGAAATCAACTTTTTCTTATTCAATAGTGGGTCAGATGAACACTTGTTCAAACCTGAAGCATAACCCACATGGATTACATTTTCATGTGTATAAAGGCCTCTTTGTTTTTTTTCTGGTCATAGTGTTTGTATTAAGAATTCATCTTACCGATACAGCGTGGTTGTGTGCCACTCCAGGTCCCATCACTTTCACAGAGTCTCGTTGCGGTGCCAACCAGAATGAGAGGTGGAGCACAAGTAAAGGACACTTCTGACTGGTAGATGAAACTCCGACCCTCTCTGAAACCACCGACTGGAGTACCAGGGTCACCACAAAACTTTGCTGCACATACACATTCACAAAAAAAAACAAAAAACATTTCAGTGTCTCTTGCCAACATCCTCGACAAGCACTTTCTTTGCGCAAAGCTCAAGGACAAATGTAGATTTAGTTTCTGACTTTAACTGTCGGTGGGTACAGAATAATAATAGGAAATGTGAGGGCTTCAGACTGGCAGTTCATTTGTATGTAAAAGTCGTGTCTGTGTGTTTATGGTCTTACGTAGGCATTGTGGTAGCATGCCACTCCATGTGCCATTGGACACACAGGTCAGGACAGCTGGAAAGGAGAGCTCATATCCAGGTGAGCAGCTGAAGCTCACACTGCTGCCCCATTCAAAGTCACTGCCCTGCAGTACCCCATTACTGATGGCAGGAGGCGCCGGACAGGTCACCGCTACAAGAAAGAGAGGAAGCAAAAGAGGAGAGAGGTTAGACAGAAGAGAGGGGGGAAAAAAGGCCTGAGAAAGGTGGTTCTGCTGTTTCTGCCAAAGTCACTGAAATTATAATTTCTCAAGCCATTAAAATTAAACATTTTGATTAAGCAGGAGACATTTTAATTAGGTCTGTTAACAGAGTTTAGAGTAATCATCCCAGTACAATGATATTACCCGTGAATCATTAAATCTGATTTTGTCTTGATTTCGTGAGGTGTAGTACTCGATAATTAAACTAATTGGCAGCCTAAAAATTAAAGCCTCTGTCACGTCTTAACAAAGACCTTATCAAAGTTTTGCACTTGAATGCACTTATCACCTGTACATATGGGCATATTCCCACTCCAAGTCTCGTTCTGGGTACATGTCCTCACAGGTGACCCATCCTCCTCCATCCTGTATCCTGGCTGACACTGAAATGTAACATTTTGACCGATTGTGAAGTCTTCTCCGTAGCGAAGGCCGTTGGCTGGCACCCCTGGATCCCCACAGTTTATCACTGTGAAAAGAGAGAAGAGAGGTTGGAGTGGAAAATATTCTGTAGATTAAGTCCACCGCAGAGGCATGGCATGTTCAGGAAAAATAACTAGAGCTGCATATTTATGAGTGTGTCCATGTAGATTCTCATTCATCCGGCTCATGGTTATTCTGAAGACTTGAAAAAACAAGGCTGTGTAGAGTTGGGAATACGTGTAGAGTTGTCCTCTCGTATTTATGTGTACTTATATACATGTATGTGCAATTTTAAGTTGTTTAGTGTTGGTGCTACAATGGAAAATGATTCGCTGCTCTGACTTGTCATGAATGAAACAACAGTGTTATCAAAAATGTCTGGGGTCATCCCGGCACTCTCAGGAAGATCATAAGGATTTTCCCAACACTGATAAAGCACTGTCCTTCATCGCCTAATAAGCAGTTTCAATACTTTTAAACCCACCTTAGGTGCTTTCATGTCCCTCCATAGATCCAAACTAAATTCCTGTCAAAGCTTTTCCTAAAGTTAGGCCTTTTTTGTCTTTTTTTTCAGGTACCCATTTGGAGAAATTTTACATCTCAGCAAATCCATTTATTGGTGCGTGACAGCTGCACACTTCAAAACATATTTGTGTGCATAGTGCATACACAGCAAACATGTCACTGAAAGCTGAATTGTACTATAGTTACAGCATGTTAGGAATAAAAAGGATGAGTGGGCAGGGGTATTTTTGTACAGTTTTTATTGTATGTGTGCCTCTTAGCACTTTAATGGGTTTAAAATATGTGAGTGTCAGAATGGAAGCAAAAACACGAACAAACAAACAGCCCTCTTCGTGTGTGGATTTTAGAGTTTATTTAAGTTCAAATCAATATTTGAAATGTTCTTGAGAAGAAACGTTTACGGTGAATGCTGCTGGACTGTAGTGTATGTTATCTGTGTAAGATATATGCTACTATGTGTTTAATTTATTTTTGCATGTAGATTGTGTCATTTGTGAAACATAAAGCCCTGATTAACGCTCATTCAAACATGACTGTGGTCACATTTCATACAGCATTGGAACAGCATGCTACACTTAATGATTATTTACTTTTGGGTATATTCCCACAGAGCTCTGAAAGCAAATTAGCTTAAGTAAACAATAATCAAGGTTATTCATGTCATCCTATAAAGTCTGTAGCAGGGGCACAAAGATCTGAGGCTGACTTCATAACTCAGACCCTGCACTGTCACAGAAATATTTAAAACCAGGCATAAAATAGGGTTGCAAAAGGGCTGCAGAGGGAACTTTTTAATCACGTATCAGGAGTTTGGGGATGTTTATGGGTCTCAGACTCGACGTCATTGCAAATCAAGGATTTAATGCTCAGATTATATATGGTTAGTAATATACAAAGCTGACAGAATGCTCTTTAGCCTCTAAGTCACTTTAAGTGTTAATTCTTGTCTCTGGTAATAACTTTTAACTGTTTACTTACGGAGTATTAAACACTGTTCGCTTACCAAAAAAAATGGATCTATAATCTATAAACCATAAACCAAACAGTTATTACAACAACAGCTTACTGGTACAGTTCGGCTGTGCTCCTGTCCAAGTCCCATTGGCCTGACACTGCCTAGTGGTGGCACCATTGAGTAGGTAGCCGTCCATGCAGGAGTAGATGACAGAGTGAGAAAACGTTGTTCCATCCAAACGAAACACTCTGCCATTACTGGGGGTGCCAGGGTTACCACACTGGACAGCTGCGGGGAAAAAAAATGAGAGAATGAGGGAGAGAAAGCCTCGTTGCATGTCAATGAGCTTCAGCTCTATGACTGTGGTTATATAAAGAGACCCTGTGGTAAATGGGTGGATCTATAACTGGATAAATGTCAAGGAACTGGGAGGGTATAGATTAAGTAGAAGCATCCTCCTACGTTTACAAAAGGGCTGCGTGCCGGACCAGGTCCCATTAGGGAAGCACATCCTCTCTGCGGAACCGATCAGATCGTAACCCTCCGAGCAGCTGAAGTGAACCTTGGATCGGATCCTGAAATCTGTTTGTTCTCTCGAACCGTGAGAGGGAATGCCAGGATCGCCACAGGAACCAGCTGTGTCGCCTACAAGGAGGGAAACAAATCAGAAACATGAGGTGTCTCAGCATCGAAGCACCGACAACCAGCTGCATTACACCAAAACAGGATCAACATTTAAAATCCCATCAAACGGGTGACATTCTGAGCCAAACGACAGACCAGATGAGAAAGAAAAACACCAAAGACTGATTCAAAGATTTAGTGCATGTATGTTCAACGGATAATTGAGACAGCCCTGTAAAATGAACTTGCAGCTTTCAGCTTTTAATTAAAATCTCATCTCAAGAGTGCTCAAGTGTAAAAACGCAGCTTGCAAATTGTAGTGGACTGCACACAAATGTTGTTGACAGGGTGCATATGTTTTCCTTAACAGTGTGTTTTTGTGTGTACTTATGGGTAGATAGGTAGCGGTATGCATGTGTGTGTGTGTGATCCCGCTCTGCCCTTGTAGAGCAGCCTGGTCAGCAAATTCTGCCTGACAGACAGAGCACACTCCTGGGAATATGCCCTCACACTTTTACACACAAACACACACTTGGTCATTCACATCTCCAGATACAGACAAATACGTGAACTCAGTGAGAAAAAAAACAACACAGAAGACTTCTGGAAAACTTTTTAAAACTATTATTTGTAATTATAAATCATGAATCATGTGTGTGGGTGCTTTACCTTTACTACTGTAATAAAAACATAGTTCACTCCACCCACATTCAATATTTAGCCTTCAATTCAAGGTGCACTACACAATATTTTCTGTACTACACCAACACTGTTGTTCCACTTTCTGAAGAACCGTATTTCACATCTGCTCTGTTTGTACAGCACTCAAAATAACTGGAGGCTTGCTGCTAAAACGAGCTTATGTCTAATACAGACACAGCATACGAAGACAAAATATCTTTTTTGATGCCGCAGGAATTTCAGGACATGTTTTTTTCAGATGTTCTCAAACATAAATTTGCTTTTACAACTTAGGACTGTGAGGAAATTGTGGATAAAAACCCGACTTGAATCATTTTGCTGTCCGAATACTGGGAGCAGATAAAAACCAGTATGGGCCCAGACGCACACAAACACAAACCTTCAGAGACACTACGTTTTAATCTACACAGCTCCCATGGGCCACACTCACACATACACATGCTCACACACTAACAGCTCTCAAGTCACCACGTACCCTCAGGTGTATCTGGTCTCAACGGAGAGAACAACCAATCTACCTGATGTCACCAGTGCATGTGTGTGTAGCTGGGTGCGTGTGCACAAATGTGTGTCAGTTTGTGCGAGTGAGCGTTGTGGAAACTAATCTCAGTCGTTTCCCTCAGGTGACTCTGGAACAGCCACTAATCGCTCACACACATCTGAGCACGCACACACACTCACACTCATACACACAGACACACACAAAAACGACTATCTGATAGAAAAATTTTGGCTGTACCCAGGCCTGGCTAAGTTCTCGGGTTACTGAGCTGGAGCTTCTCCACTCAGGTTTTGCAGAAGTTCTCAAAAAACTGGACAAGAAAAGTACAAGCTTTGAAATTCTCACCTGTCCGGTTTGAGACTTACTGCAAGGAGTTGGATTAAGGAAGGCTCAGAGGAATAAAACAGTTTGTGTATCTACTTTTCAAATGATTTTTACTCAGCAGCAAATTAGCCTACATCAACCAAAGACTGAAACTTAAGCCACAATTTTCTCAGCGTAGCATAAATGCTGAAGGTAGAGGTTTAATAACAAGGCTGGCTTTGTCAAATTTAACAACACCCACCTACCTGCACCTTTGAAGGTCACTTGTTAACACATTATACCTAGCTGTCAAATCTGCCGAAGTGAAAAATGGCAATGTGTGATTTCTCTGAGGTTATGACCTCCTTATGTCTCAGCTGGTTGCTAAGCAATCTCAGAGGAGAGTTCACATCGTGAACCATAACTCCTGGTATGATAGCCTTTCATACTGGTTAAAAAAAACAAAACAGGATGAACATTGTTAACTAGTGAGTTTAATCTGCTAAACAGATTTCACTTCACATCTTGTCTTAGTCTTTGTGCTAAGCTATTCTAAAAGTAGCTGTAGCTTATATTTATTTAACAAACACTCTTGTAGATTACAAAGTGACTTTCATAATTTATCACACCGTCTTTTAATGTTCTTTTAAAAAAATAGGGAAATTTTGAGGAGGCTACTATTCACAAACAACTGACACAGCATTGGAGCGTTTTAATTTCAAAACTGTGCAACCAGCTTCTTTTAATCATGGTCAACATCAAGGCTGTTCAGAGCACGAATTTCATGAATACAATATTAAAGCAATAAAGCTGTGCAAGGCTTGCAGCTACTTGTTTTTTTTTTATCACATTTACATGACAGTGTTGACCTTGCTCTTGATGTTTTTCCTTTGGAATCTCTTATAGGGAGTCGACTCCCAAATGAGTCAAATTTACAGTAGATTTTTAAGTGTGAAGCCTGACTCGGGTAAACGAGGGAGTTGGCTCTGACAAATGCGCCCAAATAATACACAATACAGTAAACATTAGAGCAATTTGCTTTAAGGTTTGTAGTCCAGACACAGTCACCGCTGCACCTACAAGGTTAAAATGAATATATGTTATTCCCTCGAAAATGAAAATGTGGAAGCAGAAGCAACATTACATCAGGAACACCATTTGCTTATCATCAGTGGAGGAGCAGAATTGCAGACCTGGCACTTCTTTCCATGAGCTGAAGTCTTATCTGTGCAGGGCTGTGGTACAGACCTGGCAGGTAAAAACCATGAATCACAGCTTCATAAACTATTACCCTACCTCACCCTGCGTCTCTCCTAAAGCAATCGCTGTAAATAACAATGTATTCTTTGTCAACTCGTCTGGAATGTGTTCACGGTGTGTTCATTATATAAGCAGCCACTGGGAGCCTCTCAGTCTGCAGAGCCATAATCATGTCCCCAGCCAGCCAACTCGGGACCATATAGCTCGGACAGTTTGTTTATACATGATGGAAAGTCAGGAGGCTTTCTGTCTGGAGAGGGAATCCAGTCCAATAAGTGGTGAGCTATGCATATACAGTCGAACCAGCAGGGAGGAATTATGCCTGTGTAGAGCTGTTTGCAGAACAAAGAGGGAGGTGCATCTATGGCACAAACTACTGTCTGAAAATCCACCCAAGACAAAAAGGCAGAGCACAAGAGGCATATTTTGATTGTATAAGGAGTCAACAACTCAAGAATTTAGATGATTGCTTTATCTGTTTTTTGTTTTACATGTTATTCAGTCAACAGCAGCAATAAAAAAGAAACTTAATCACAAGAAGAAAGCCAAAAATGTTCTGAAATTACAGAGATGAAAGTGGGTGAATTAGGAATCCAGAAAAGAAATGGGCACAGCTTTAGATGCAGGGTTGCTGTGTTTGTAGTTGTAGGTGAAGTCATTCTTCAGGGAACCTTTAACCCTTTAATTCTAGATGTGTCAGCACCCACACATTTGTGAAAGCTCACTTTTAATGACCCTTATTCCTTAGCGGTTTGTGAAAGCTGAGATGTCTCTCTTTCATCCAATATGTGATGATTACAATGATTTTATTCAAGCATTTGAGAAAGGCAGCAAATACATACAGAGTGCAGAGAGGATGGATAATAGGGAAGCACAGAAAAAAGGAGTGGAGTTTGTTCAAAAATGACCAAAAAATAAAAAAAATAAAAAAATAAAAAGATTCTCCTGGGTTATAAAACCTCCCCTGAGGTTTCAGCATGATTCTGAGTCTGGAGGAGAACCTGAAGGAGCACCTTTATGTGAAAAAAGGTGATGTTAGTTGAATTTCGGGATGAATGAAGCTCTCTCCATATAGTTTTACTTTGTATACATAATTGTATGCGTAGACTGATGCTTGTATTGTGTGGGGACTTTTTGAAAACAGTGCACCAAGTCTTATTTGAACAGTTTAAACTGTTTTGCTCTCTTATAACATGCATTTAATTGTAAAAATCTCACAGATCTAAAAAAAAATTGAAGTATTCCATAAAAAAGGGCCATAGCACTTACTCACAGGACATTTTCTGACCTTTTTATGGTCAAAATAGACCAAAAAAAAAGTCCAGGCAAACATTTTGAGGCTCAGGTGTTAAAGGGTTAACAGACTCAAACTGATCAGTTCTCCTTTCCTGTGCTGACCCTTTCTCCTTTTTGTCCATTAACCCTTTGACTGAGCTTAAAGGGTTAAGGAAGAGGCTCTGTAGGATGCAAATGCATAAAGTGCTTCACACTCTGTTGAGTCCACATGTCTCCCTTTCCATCTACAAGCTCCATCTGTCCATCTCTCTTCATAACATGGTGACTGTATATTCAATAGAGGTTAAAATAGTTACCAGAGCAGAAGGGCATAGGGGCACTCCACATCCCATTGAGCTGACAAGTCCTGGATGATTCTCCTTTCAGCTGTCTTCCACCCAGACAGGAGTATCGAACCGTTGAACCGAATGTAAACTTATCTCCGCTCAGCACACCGTTAGGGGGAGAGCCGGGATGACCACAATCCACAACTGGAGACCAACAGAGGCAGACAAAGAGAGAAAGGCAGAGAGGTGAAAGAGGACGTGTAGTTTGTTTCAGGCCAAAAGAGCTGCTGTGGCTGAGAACAGACTCAGAAACAGAAACTTAGATACAGGAGAAGGACAGGGACACTGATGAAATACTCTAAATGAGTCTTCATTTGCACTTAGGTTAGCAGTAAATGTTAGCATTAAAAGCCAATCATACATATTCAAGCTACACATCAACTGACCTGATCTGTTGGTGTGGTTCGGATATTGCACTTCTGGTGTGTAATTTTTCAACCTAGAGTTGGAATCTAAAGGGCGCTGAGATTTGCGGGTCAAAGAACAGCTTTTTTCCTGCTAGCATGAAATTTCTCTCACATAAGTTATATTGTTCAGATACCAATAAAGTACCAGTATTGACCTTCATGAAGCTTTAAAAATTACTTTGGTATATGCAAGCAACGCACTGATCTTAAAGACTAGCAAAGAGTGTAATGGTAGTCAAAGCCGTCAAATTGTTCGCGATAAGTTTTTCACATATTTTTATGAATCTTTCCTCATTAAATGATATTCAAGTCTTTGTTAATGGAAGGAAAGATGATAAAAGGCTTTTATCTATTTGAAGTTTGAGCTAAAGCATCTGAGCATGATAAGCTAACAGGGCAGCTAGCATGGACACAGAAACATTGGTATTTACAGTCTGTAGTCTTAAGCAAAATTTCTTTTATGGAGCCATTAAGTAAATAATAAAACTTTTAAAACATTACATACCAGCCCTACAAAGTTAAAACCACACAGAGTTTTAAACCAACTCATGATCCTTATTGAGCCTTGCTTATTTTGCTAGCTATGGTGGATAAAAAAGCTAATTGTGGCTGTCAATTCAGCCAAAAAATCAGTTACTATATTACTATTATGAAAAATTCTAGAACTTATGGTTTCAAACTTGATACAGATAGAGTACATCTATTTTTAACCATTTGTGAAACATAAAGCTCAATAGGCAATGAAATAAAAATGAATAAAAAAAATGAATCAAACCTACCAATACATTCAGGGAGGGGTTTGTCCCACTGTCCGGTAGGTTGACAGCTGAGTACAGGTGATCCAAACAGGTAGTATCCTGGGTTACAGTCGTAGAAAACAACCGTGCCAAACGTAAAGTTTCCGTGCTCTATTTTACTCTGCCGGATGGAGTTGGCTGGGATGCCTGGATCAGAGCAATTGACCACTATACACAGAGAGAGACACAATGGGATACGAACAAACACACAGAGCAAAATAAAGAAAAGCATGTGTTATTTGGCATAAACCTGAGAGGGTCATTTCTCTCCCCTCTAGTCCTTTTTCTGGTGTTTGTTCACCAGAATCATGGCTTTGTGAATAATACAGGACAATTAGAGGAGGTTGTGATGAAAAGGGGAAAACTTATAAAAGCTGATTTTAGAAAAGGGATAAATAAAAACAATGAACGCAGGTTTATGTCCTGGATCCAGCACTCAAAAAGTCTTATCATTACTTGTTTTTTTTATACTGTTTCTTTTTATGTAATGAAGTTACCATTGTAGCAAAATTCTCAAGGCTGGAGCTAGGAGAGCAAACAAAGGGGTGTGCAGCAATAAATCCACCTCAAAACTTCATTATATTTAGAAAAACTTTGACTGCTTATCTGTTTAGTTTAAATGAGTTGAAGGTTTACAATGGCAAGAATTTTTAAAATGGGATTAGAAGTAGAATTAAGATGAAAAAAAAGAAAATGGGTAAATAGAGATGCTGCTGCTGTACTTAAAGGCATAAAATAAATATATAGAAGCATTGAGGTGGTATTAAAAATTGGGGATAAATAAGGTTAGGGGTGAATACACTTAACTTTTCTCCCCACCTTTACACGTTGGGGGCGGGTGGCTCCATTGGCGGTTGGCCTGACACTGAGCCCGTGCAGGCCCCTCCATTTCGTAACCCCGATTACAAACAAAGCTGACCACATCGTTGAGGTTAAAGCCATTTCCCACCGTGCGACCATATATGGGACTTCCTGGATGGCCACAGCTGATGGCTGAGGAGAGAGTGTAAATTATGAACACATAAGTATTTCGTTTCAAGCTGCCTTTTTTTGTGAACTTGACAGCATTTATTACCTCCCTAGAAAATTAGTAGTTCACAATGCTGTTTTTTGGTGTTAAGACAACAATAAACAACAAAAAAAACAAGACATGTTTGTCTTAATACAATGTTAATTTTTAAAGTAGAAGTGGCAAGAAAATGTAAGAAATCAGGAGACAGAATATGAAGTCTCTTGGCTCAACAAACCTTAGAGAAACAAGCTTGCTGATATCTCTGAGGTGAAGTCATAAGCTAATTAAAACTAGCATCTAAGTAATTTTCTCATTGTTGTGTGTTTTTGAGCAACTGGAAGTGGGTGCTGTTTTAAATCTAAGATATGTTGCACGACATGATTTGATCCAACAAGAAACAGATGATATAGAGCAGACCTGAAGTGGCTGCATAGATCATTGTATACAATAAATATCACAAGCACATATTTGGGCCAAATAAGTATGCCCCTCTCAGAGTCAGTCATAAATATTTATGAGGATTTCAGACAGCTGAGAAGTGCTCGCCGGCACCCCAATTCGGGGTCATTATTGTGTAAGATATTAGGTCTCGCTATCTGCATTGTTAGTGTTAAGTGTCCTCTGTTTGCCATTGTACATCATAATTATGCATCCTGTTAACTCCTTTCAAAGGGGCTACTTAGAAGTTTGTATGTGTCCGCTGCCCTCATTGTTGCTGACGCCTGTCTTTTGATGTTTGTGTAAACAGGCAGCTTGCAGCTACCGCCTGCCCCACTCATCAGCCTCTCGATCTCCCTCCTTTAGAATCAGTGTTTTACGAGGCCGACAGAGGAGGTGAGAGGAGAGTAAAGTTAGGAAAGGATCAGAAGAGGAACATGATGTAGAAAACATTAGAATTTGAGAGAGCAAAGGGGATGTGATAGAAAAAGGAGCAGCATGGTCTTTATTTTTACTTAATCAGTGAAAAATCCAAAGTTTGTTTACTTTCCTAAGATATAAATCTGACACCGTTAGCATCCAGCCCTCCAGCTACACACACACAGACATCATATTCTCATCATCATTCTTTGTTTGCCAATCCAAACAAGAGCCTCTCATCTCTTTAATTACAATATAATTTGACTGTAAAATAATTCACCCCAACAAATTACCCCAATAAAAATCAATGAAAGAGAGAAACAGATACTTAGATCGTTTTTCAACTACAAACACACAGGGGCATGTAAAACAAACCAATCTACTCAGCGAAACACTACCTCATATTTGTTTGAAGGGTATTACTCAAACTAGAGAGGGTAAAAAAAGACACTGTGAACACTATGTCGACGCCATCATCCTTACAACAAGGCTCTAAATCAGGCAACAAACAGGCTGTCTCTTCTGGTAAACTGCATCTGTGTACTTGGGTTGCGATGGCACTCATCACCGACACCTTACCCGTGCCAGAGTGCTGCAACATCCAGGACACTCATACTGAGTAATTTTAGAATATTTTCACAGTAGCCTGGACATGTCAAAGCCTTGTCTTTTTATTCACAGCTATTTATCTCACCTAGACCATGCTGACAGTTGGACCCAGTGGCCCTTTTTATTGGACTGCTGGGTTCAACCTAAAGAACCTGCATGAATACAGCAACAAATGAATAATTCTCTAAATAAAAGCCTTCCACTAACTGCATTAAATACAGGATCACTTCTGAACAGAACGTTTATTTCTCCTCTTTGATTTTAGACTCATCCGCCTTTGAATAACATCTGGCTTGGGTTATAAGCTTGAGCAGAAAGACTCCTTTGGTGGGAGCTTTGTGCTCTGTTCTTAAGGTTAAAATGAAAAACAGTTTGTTAAATATACAAGGTATGTTAGAAATACAACCATTTTCCACATTGTGTTTTCAACGAAAGTCATGTTTATGTATGGAAAAACACAACGGAGTTGAATCTTGGCTCTAATATATTATCTTCAGAGACGCCACCTGAGTCAGTATCTGAATGCTACCATTTCGGGAATAGACTTTCAAAGATGAAAGCACTCTCTAAACAAAGATTGTAAAAGTACGGCTGAACTGGAGGATACCTAGGATGACCTAGGTTTAGATAAGAAAGAATATTAATTAGAGCACAGAAGATTATATCGCTGCTGCACGGAATTCAGTATCAATATACAGGTCTAATGATGTCAAAATGGACAAAAAAGATTGAGGGGGAAGTTATGTCCAGCCTGGTTTGTTTACGAAAAACGTTTCATTTGACATAGTTCAAATACATACGTTGTAGTCCAGCTTTTCAAGGACTTTTTAAGGACTCCAGGTTTTATAAACTTCTTTGTTAAACTCTTCCATTAGCAAAAAAAAGCCATGTAACCTTCCCCCTCAGAACCACTTACCATACCACTTTGAGCAGTTTCACTATTGTTCTTGAAGATTGTAAAGGTTGTTTTTTTTTTCTTACACCAAAGCAGTTTTCCACTTCTAGCCTGATTTATTTAGCTAAATCAGGTCTCAATCTTGTTGCCTCCAAATGCCAATTCCACTAAAACACCTTACAAATACCGTACCACATAGTAAATCTTAATTTGTCAAACATAAGGCCTTTTTCATTTGTGTGCCTCTAGAGTGATTTGCGAGATGTATGATATTGATTCCTCCGTTCCACAGGCCAATAAAATATCCAAACCTCAAACGCTGATAACTTGATGAAAATCTCAAGCGGGAGTTGCCTCTATTTAAAATGACATCAATATCTGTAGGTGTTATTTAGCAAACAGGGGAAGGTATCGATACACTCTGACCCCAACATTTGAGTGCAATTTCTATATTTATGATCGTCATGTTTTATTCTTCTTGGGTTTCGAATTGCTGTTTGTTGTGGTTTCTTTGCAGCTGTGTTGTGCTGCTGCCTGGAACTCTACTTTTAATCTCTATGAGACCCTGCTTAGATAATGGTTAAATAAATAATAAAATTGCAGAGTGTGCTTTCAGTGTTTGTTCTTACGTATACAGACAGGCAGCTGTCCAGACCACTGGTTGTCCTGGAGACAGATGCGAACTGATGAGCCTATTAGTCGGAAGCCGGGCAGACACTGATACACGACTGTATCTCGGTAACCAAAGTTCTCCCCGATCACCTGGCCGTTCACAATGCCTTCGGGGATTCCACAGTGACCGGCTGAAAGACAGATGAAGAAACAGATAAGTCAGAACATGTTAGACACTTATTGGTGCACTGATTTCTTGACACCACCTTCATCCATAACTACTGTCTGTATTTATACCAAACTTGCATCTTAAACCATGTTTACCTATTATCCAGAGGCTTTGCTTTTTGTCTTCTGTATCTACCTCCAAAACAAGCCCTTGGACTTAATCAAAATCCTCTATTAACCTTGCGTTTTGAATTTTCCCCGGGTTTTTATTAGGGATACAAGGACAATATCAGCAAAACAAAAACATTTTAATCAGGCCTGGGAGTTTTAAACAAGCCCTGCAGATTGAACAGAGAGTCCTTTGCTTCTTTTTGTGATATTTAAAAGTTGAACACCAGCTTGAGCCGTTTGCTTGAGAGTAAAGGTAGGCAGGTGCAGCTTAAAATCAAGTTTATCCTGCATATGAAACACGATGAAAAATAAACACGAGAGCATACTGCAGCTTGACAAAATATCAGCAGCTCTGACAAATTAGATCAGCTGACAATTCATTTAAAGCCAGATGGTCAGCAAAAGCCTATAATATTTTCACAAAACATATTTCTCTTAAGTGAGAAGATGCTCGTGTTCCTTTAAAAATAAAAGCAAGAAATAAAACATTTTATTTAAAGGGCACTTTCAAAAGTCAAAGACATTGTAATTGTTTAAATTACTATTAAAAAGGAATCAAAAAAATCTCAATAAAAGTGCAATCACAAATTAAAAGCTAACTCAAAGAGGTGAGTTTTTAACAGAGATCTGAATGTTGATGGGTCAGAGCAATTTAGGATATGAGTTGGGGAGTGAGTTCTAGAGGAAGGAAGCGGCTATGGAGACGGCTCTGCCCCCTCCACCCTGCACCAGGTTTTTAAATAAAATCGGTAACCTGGAAACAGCTAACAAACAATTTCTGAGTGGCTATACTCTCTGACCACACTCATTATCTCTCCCAGATGCACAGCGCAAACATGAGAGAATTTGGTGAGTGGAAAGGAACTGCGTAGTTTTCTCACAGAGTCTGGATTCAATATTGATTTCTTTCTTTATAGTAGATAAAACCTACACTTTGCCCCTGATGTCAGCATTTGCAAGGAAGCCAGAAAGGTGTGAGAAAACGAGAAGAGAAAAGGTTCCCAAACATCACCTTTGTCATTTCACGCTGTCTTTTAAGTGTTGATTACCCGAGTTAAAGGGCACGACTCAAGTAAGATACACTTTACTTTCCTGAATGTGTTGCAGAAACATATGTGATGATGTAAGGACATTAGGTAGCACCTTTTCAAAGCAGACCTGTTTTCAATAAACTGACATGCTAAGACCTTAGGATGCAGAACGTGAAAACAAAAATAAGCTTTGGTTTGATTTAGAAATAAAAAATGGTTCAACTCTCTTGGCTTTGGTAGAAGCATAAAACACAAAAGTAAGCGCCAAATGTGATCAACTTCTCAGAGGTTTGCATTTTAAAGAAGCAAGATAAGTAAAAACAATTATGTTTTGAAGGATCTGAACAGTTATGACATGCTGTTTATAGCACATTTTTAGAGCACTGTTCAGTCCTTTTTTTGACAGAATGATGCCTCCTCATCAGTCTGGGTTAAGTGTCGTTGAACATTTTCCCTTTGAAAACGCAGCACAAATCTGCCTCAGCCTGTATAATATTCTGCGAGGCAATGTTTTTATTCAGACTTTATGAGAAAGTGACAGCATCGTGTCATAGCATCTGTTAACTCTGGCTGGCACACTGACAGTAAAAAGTAGCTAGGTTTTTTGGCCTGTATATAAATATATAAAAAGAACACTCAAACTGAAAGCACAGCAGAAGCGTCTTTGTGATGCTCTTGCTTGTGAGGTGGTAGAGGCTGAGGGGAAGCAGCTGTGCAGCTGGACGTAAGGTTGAGGGTATGTACACCTCCGACCTCTGATACCTGTCCTCATTATATTGAGCTGAGAAATCCTGCAAACTTCTGTAACTGTCGACCTTTATGTGCATGTGAGTGGGAGCGTGTGCTACGGTAAAACACATAACCTGAGCTTTAAATTACAGCTAGTAAAGGACATAGAGAGTATAGAGCATATAATACATACTGCTCGGTGAATGCATTATTAATTCTAGTGGCCCCATACCTAAACACCGTGTTTCAGTTCCACTCCACAGCCCAGATGACAGGCACTCTCTGACAGCTGACCCCACCAGCATGAAGCCGGCATCGCATGTAAAGATGGCCGTAGCACCAAACGTTGTCTGAGTACCAATCTTCTTTCCGTTGGGCGGAGATGGCAGCTCACCGCAGGATATAACTGAAACACACAGGCAGACACAAGCAATTTAAAAGCACTTGTGCACCAATTTAGCAGCGAGTTAATTTGAGGAGCTGGCAGAGCTCGTTGCTTTCAGTGAGGAAAGCTATCGGCGCTGGCAAGCTGTTAATCACACAAATTTAGTGCCAATTTTTATTTCTACATTGTCAGAAATGACTCAAAATGGCAGTATATTTTAAAATGTCACAAAATTTTCTGTGAAAAATGACATGAATTGAAAATGTCAAGTAATATTAGGACAGAAAAAAAATAAGAAGCTCATGTTGACGGCAAGTCTTTCTGGTTAGGATATGTAATCCAAGAACAGATAAAACAACTTATATAACTGAGTCTGTTAACATAAGTTTCAGTACAATTTATTGAAATAATATCAAAAAGGGCATTAAATTAAGAGCTGTCCTTACAAAAACGCCAACTTGAAATGACAAGCTGTGTTAGCCACGTACTTTTTTTGTGTGGTAACTTTACATCTGTTATTGTATCATAGTGAGTATTGACTGCTAGATCTTGCTCCGGGAAACATACTTTTACCAAACATTGGATGTGGCTCATATGTTATTATTTTGTTGCTTTAAAGAGCAGAAACATTTTGGTGTGTGCCCATTAACCAAAAAACACGCAGAACTGCTTTCCAATCTGAATAGCGATGTCTGCTTTAGGACAAATTTGGATTTAGTGTTAAGATGCTTCATAAGTAGTAGTCATAATGCCAGCTGTGGAGTTGCAGTGTTGAAGTTGAATCTTTGTTAAACAACAAGTTGCCACGCTGCATATGTTAGCACACACATGACTGTAGCACTCAGTTTGCAAATGTAAATCGAATTGATATATATATAAATATATACATATTTTTTTCTTTCCTATGGACATCTGTTAGTCCGACTGCTCGTTTTGTAAGTGCCAATGATAGCATCAGGCTGCATGATGGAAATTTCTTGGCTGACAGATTTTGTTTGAATAAATGCTGAGGGCCTAAATGGAACCTGATTTTTTTCAGTGTTTGTATGAATTTAAACTCCCATTGTTATCTCTATAGAAAAAAAAACACATACACATTATATGGACCTAAGAAAATACATATAAGGATGTGAATGATGTTACATGTATTCTTAAATCATCAGTTACTCACTCTGACAGTGCGGTCTCTCATTCCTCCAGCTCCACACCCCATTGGATAAGCACTGGATATGGGCGGGGCCTAATCTGTAGTATCCTGGGTCACAAGTGAACACAATTCTTGTTCTGTATTCGTAGTGGGAGCCATTGACGATCCTCCAGCGACCGTGTTCCAGAGAAAAGGATCCAATGCTAGGACACACCACCACTACAGACAAAAAGACAGACAATGTTCTTAGCACTATTTTAAAAAAAATTTCAAATAGTAAACAGAAATCAAGCCTCTGTAACACACCACACAGGTTCATAATAACCCAGTTTATGTAACAAAGTATCAGCGAAAAAAGTCTGCCACTTAAAGATGAAATTACATCTTTAGGAGGAAATGGCTGTTTTTCCTCTTAATAGAAAAAAAATGCAGTGTTGGAACCTTATCGAAGAAGCGTATTTACATCCACAGTGTGTTTACATTTGTAGCTAAGTGTGTCTAAACTGAACTGACATTCACTGAATGTGTTACTAACCAGAGCATCGAGGGATCTTGTTGTGGTTGCTCCACGTTCCATCAGGCTGACAGATGGCTGACGTCAGTTCCTTGCTGGACAGTCTGTACCCGTCGTTACAAAAATAGGAAACTCTTGTTCCGACAGAGTAGTCAGCTGTTAAAACGCCACCATTTATAGGAGCCTTGGGTGGCCCGCATGAGACAGCTTGGGGAGGACAGATACACACTGGTTGTGAGAACAACATGCAAACAGACGCCCAGGAGCCCTAATGTACACTTGTGTCTGGCAGGCCGGCAGATTTGATGTTTACTTTGTTTGAAATGTTCAGGGGATAAAGAGTGCGTATATTTGTAAACGAAGCTTTCATATGTTCTTCAATGAAGCTATCAAACTGAAAATATACACTCAGGAGAGGTTTGAACTCTAGTTTCAATCAGTTCTAACAAAACTGCTGCTGAACAGGCTGCTCCACAGTCCACAGTGGTTTTTAAGTAGACAGAGCACCGCACCGTGTAATTACACATTGTCGACAAGCTGCTATACATCCTTCATTTGACTTTCAATGGCAACTATATGCTGAGCCTTACTCTGTTGTTTGATGTATGAGATAAGATACCTGTTGCTACACAGAAATAATAATGTAGTCTGAAGTACATCCTGGAAAATACATTTAAAGGCAGAGGAAGACAGAGAGGGAAGGCAATTAGGATGAAATGATAGTAATTTATTACCACTCACATGTTCTATTTCCTCCCCTTAATGGATTTCAATTATATTTGGCATACACATAGTGTTAACCTCTCCATTTGAACTATGCAGCTTCTATTTTACTGAGTAAAATTGAGGAAGAATAGAGAACAATTTGTGCTTAAAACGATAGGAGGAAAATTGTTTAAAGCTGCAGCATCGGCCCCGGCTTACCATGAAGTTCTGTTTTCTACTCTGACCTGGAATGGTTTTGAAAATCAAGTACTGCACACTGGCTTAGCATAACTGAGTTCAAACTATTCAACACTCATGAAAACAAACAGACCTTGACACGCTGGTACAGGAGAGTTCCACGAGTGGTATCCAAGTGGTGTACGGCGGCAAGTTGCCGTGGCATTGCCAATGAGGCGGTATCCACGGTCGCAGGCCCAGCGCACCACGCTGTTTACATGACCGCCACTCTGAGAGGAGATGGAGCCGTGGAGCGGGGAGTCTGGCGTGGAGCAGTACAGGGCTGAAGAGGAGGAAACAAAATAAATAAAAGAAACATCCAGAGGGCTTCATAGATTATGGTTTACGATCATCAAAACAGCAACCGGTAGTGATCAGTCATTTCATAGCTTTGTCTCATGCAGTTGATCAATATTATCACTGCTAATACTGTAATACAAGTCATACATGCAGTATTTCAGTAACATCTCCCTCCAGTTTCATTAAATTGTATATAGTGTGATTGTTTTTTGTCTAAACCACAGAAGTATCCATAACACTATAAGAGACTGAGCTATAATAATTAAATTTTTAAATCCACCAATCAAAATTTGGCTTTGATTACGAATTTGAAACAATGCTAATCACAAAAATAGATGAAGGAGGGTGTCATCGATTTAAATACAATAAAGGCTATACCTCTCAAACTAGAGGAAATATTAATATGTAGGTGGGAATAAATATGTGGTACCTTCCAGTCGTTTAAAATCTAACTAGCAAAAATAATGGCAAACAAAATAAATGACAAGCCCCCACAGGCACACAGCTCCGAACAAAGTCATAGAATTACGTAATGTTTGCACATCAATACACATTAATCCATTACACCAGACAATACTGGCAGCAGCTTGTAAAACTTGAGGGAATCCTGCTGTAAATGCCAACAACTTGGCAACAGCTTTATTATGGTCCAAGTTTGTCTGTTAATTATTCATTATTGGCATTTTACAGCTTCTTTCGTCTATTATTGTGAATATAGTTTTTTTTTTCTTATAATGGACTTTTATCTACTCCCTATCTCTTTAACGTTCTCATAACCTAGTTTATAAGTAGTATTTCTACTTTGCCTCTCAGTAGTAGTATATAAAGACCAGGCCTGAGTCCAGTTGGATGTTGACTCAGGCAAGTTGCCTGATCTGTAACTCTTCAATTTGACAAGGACCCAAAAATAAGTTCTTAACTGGCCTTATGCATTAGTGATAAGGCTCTTTTATACGTCCCTGTGGTGAACCACTGGCTCAGTATCATCTGTATGCCTGACTTTTTAAGCTCAGGGGTTAGAGAGAGAGTTTAGTTGCTCTTAATCCATTTTTTCTTCGTTGGAAGTACAGAAGCAATGCCAGGAATGTTTTGTACAGTTGTCAGGCATTTCAGATTAAAGCACTCTAACATAGCTGATGAAAGTTTAAAGATGATGGCCAGTGAAGGGCTGGTATGACAGAACCAGCAAGAGTGCTTCAATGTGGTTTTATGTCATTGAGTAATAATAGGAGTAATGGTTTTAAGTACAGACAAAATATGGACTCATTTATACATATGTCCTTATAATTGGAGTGCAATTTTTTTGTGATTAAAAGCAGAGGATGGTTTGGTTTCTAAGGTTGCGGCAGGATTATGTACTGACCTCTCTGTGCAAGTGAAAATAATACCTTAATGAAGTTGAACCCTGATATTGGTTGGCCTGCAACATGTGTTTAACAATCCTTGCAAATGTTCACATTAATCACAGCTTACAGAGAAGGTTACAGAGTGTCAGAGTTATGGGAGGCTTTTTTCTGTTATTATTCAACGTATAATTCATCATCGAGAGCGGCAGTGTTTTAAAGGTTAAAGAAGCAGCCTCCTGACTAGACGGCGTGGAGGGGAACGCAAACTGAACAGGTAGAAGCGTCCCTTCCCCTCCTCCTTTGTCAAAAAAACGCCCTTGAATGAAACACTCAAGCCTCATTACCCAAGTGAAGGTGCTTAATGCCCAACAGTCAAAATTTATTCTTAGCGGGCCCAGGTGGGAGACAGTCTAAATATGAAGAATGCCATAAAAACAGCATCTGTGCTTGTGAATGCAAGAGCTCAAAAAAAGATCCGTTAATGCACTTTAAGAAACAGGAAGACAGACAGAAGAGAAGCTTAAACGAAGATTAGCATTTTATTTTCTCAAAATTTACCTATTTCACAAAAAACAGATTGAAATTGTTCTCTGTCTTCACCCAGAATGATGTTTTTCTTTCTGTCTGTCTCTGTCCACCTGTCCTACTCCCATGCACTGTGATAATATAGAGTAGTAGTAAAATAAAGTTGGGATACATACTTTGGTACTCACCAACATAACGGATCTTGAAGCCTCTCTTGTTTGTGCCATGATCTGAAGACCAGCGGACCAAGAATTGATGGCTGGAGGTTGTGAGGTTAAAGGGCACTGGCAGGTCTCCGCTCAGAGTTGCAAGAGTGGGACTGTTGGGTGTTGGACCTGAGTAGGATCAAAACATTGTGGGTGGGAAAAGTGGAAAGGGCAAACAAATAAATAAATAAAAAACACTCAAGAAGTTACAAGTGAAGTGTAGTCTTTTTTTTATTTTGTTACAGTACTTCAGTTTGGTGGTCTTTGTTCATCCATTTTTCCCATGTTGATTAAGTTTAGACTCATCTAAGTCTGATTACATTGTAAATCAGAATGTTTCCTCAAATGTGTGTTATTTACCATCAAAAATCTCCAACACGTCAAACTCCCTCTCAGTGTGGAAACTTTCAAAGGTGATTGTGACGTTGTATCCTTTCTCCACTGTGACACTCCAGGAACACATCTGAAGGTTGGGGTAGCTTTCAGGCCAACCGGGGCTCAAAATGACACCTGATGAGTCATATCGCACGTCATGTGCAGGGCACTGAACTGTGGACCACAAATACAGGGAGGACAAAAAAAAAAAGCAAAAATAAGCAAAGTTTCAGCATGTTTGATCCAAAAGATGCTGTGAACATTTTGTTATTTATAATATTGCTCAAAACACATTTAATTACACACACCTTGGCATGTAGGAGGTGCAGCATCCATCTGTAGTCTTTCTCCCAGACGACATGTCAGAATCTCACTGCCAACTAAAGTGAATCCAGGTTGGCATCTGTACCTGATGATGTCACCTGGATACAGAATGAGAGCGGACAAATATTCTCTGTTCAAAGGAGCGAAGCGTATAGCTTGTTCACAATGAGATTATACGTGAAAAAGCTTGAATTCTATAACAAAGTGTCCTAATATTCTAATTAGCTATCTTTCATGGCAAAATATACATTTCTTAAACTAAACTATAAATATTTATTAGCTATTCCAGAACGCACACTTTTTGTTATTATTTTATAATTATTATTTACTATTATTTTTATCTTAAAAAGTCTCATTTAATGATATAAACAGAGACAAAGGAAGGCTTAACTGCTTGTAAAGATTAAAAAATACATAATCTTCCAATGGGTTAAGAAAAAAAAAAAATCCTGTTTAGCCTGGAAAACTGAATCACTGTTATGTGTAGGTGTAACTTTTAGTAGAAGTAGACAAAAAAGTCACAACTTCAAGGACTGTAAAAGTTTAATGACTAACATTTATCCCTGAAAGTATTAGATAAAATTGCTCATATTTTATCTAATACTCTAAGTATTAAACTTCTGATACTTTATGTAAATCCCCTAGAGTAATATTTTACAGACATTATTAAAAAATCATTTTAAGTGTACAGAAAAGCTTTGCATACTGTACAAGAAATATATAAATATAAATCATATCCAAACTCCCTGTCCCTGCCATCCTCATTGAACAGTCAAAAAAATCAAACTCAGTAAATTCAAATTTAAGAATTCAACAAATTAAATTTTAAGTACACAAAAGAAGCAGGATGGTGGTCAAATAATGATTCTTAAAAGGAGGCTTATGCTCTTTAACAAAAGGAGCACTTACAGTTAATGTAAGACTTAAACTTGCAGTTCAGTCTTTTTTTGTGAAATACTGCTCCTTTTATTCAATGTATTAAATGATATATACACTTACTCCTTATAAATGTTTAATTTAATATATAAAATGCACAGCAGTAAATGTGAATTTCCACTGAGAATAGCATGAATGTATTGGTTGATTATATAAGTATGAGGAATCTTAAAGTTTGATACATTTCATGCAGGAGGTGATTTTGCTCTTATTTTAGCATCTGGAAAGTTACAAGTTTTAAGTTTGCCTCTTTCATCAAATTGACACATCTAGGCTCACTGCAGGCAGACAGACAGACAGCTCACCTATCTCCAGCTCGCCGTCCTCCATCAGCATGTCAGCGTTGGGCACCTCTGGAGGAGGCTGGCAAACTCTTAATTGGTAGGCTAGGAGAGCAGATACGGCAGAGGAGAGGAGAGAGGACAAAAAGAGGGCCATTATATAAGAATGTGCGAGAGGAAATATGTGGTAGTTAGAAACACAGCGTACACTTCTTCAGTGAGGACGTTAAAAGGAAACCCGCTGCTCCAACTTCCCAAATGCGTAATTTTCCACTTATCCGCGCCTGCAACAACTCTCCTGTGAGTTGTGCTGAGACACTTTCAGAAAACCAAATAGCGACATGATCTGATTTTTATTTAGTCATTGCTGTTTCAGTTTAACTTCACTTTTTTTAAGTTTACATGGTCAGGTCAGGTTACACAGATACAACACAGCTTTGAATCATAAAAAGGAACAGACTTCAGAGCTACTGAGCTGAAGGCTGTAATCGATATTACTGCATGACCATAGATCACTCGCTAACAGAGAGAGTGAGTGAGAGAGAGAGGGAGAGAGAGAGAGAGAGAGAATTTAGATGGACAAGGAGATGAGGGGGAATAAGGGAGTGAGAGGGGGAGGAAGAGCTGAGGGCTGTAAGTCAGGATGAAATTGACTATGAAAATGAGACCTGCCAATAGTATCTGCTGCTCTCATGCATATCAAAGCCCTGTGGTCTGTGTGCGTGTATGTGTGTGTGTGTGTGCACGTGCAGATACAGCATCTGTCTGTGCTCCTGTGCGCGAGAGGAGAGGTTCAGTGTGAGCAGCCATTGATCTCTCTAAGCTCCGAGACCATTTTTTATTGCTACTCTCACATTCATGTCACATCTGCTTTCTTAGTCTCACATCCATGACAACATTATCTGACCGTGTACGGTCTCTATCTCTGTCGCTCTATGTCAAAGCCAGTGGCATTCTTGACCCAGACTTAAACAAATAAAACAAAAAAGTGACGCAAAGCAACATCCGCGGACAGTGGATTGATGCTTCCTTCTGGCTTTGTTTGGCATTTCGAGCTGAGAACTGCACTTCAGCAGCTGTCTCAGATGCAAACACACTGACATTCTGAATTTAAGAAGAGAAAGGTTGATTTTGACCCCCGTGTGATGGATTCCCAGTAAAGAAAATTCCATTTCTCCTGGATTTATCTTTTACTTATTGCTTTATAAACAAAAGTGACACTATAATGTTAACAAGCGCCGCCACACGCGTCCTCCACCTCTCCCTCTTATCCGACTCCCCGTCGCTCTGCGCTGCATCAACTTCAATAAAGCTGAAATTGAAAATAAACTTGAATCCATCAGATGGTACTGTTCCTGTGTAAGTACGACAGCTGACAGTTAAAACCTGCCAACAGAAATTCATTAGCGACGTGACATCTGCTTGGAAAAGGGAAGTCGGCTCGGAAAAACAACTTGACATGTTTTCGCTAAAGAGCACTGAAGAGGAAGTTTTAAGAGAAGCAAACATAAGCTTCATGAAGTAGAGGGCGGATGATATGAATGTGTTTATGCTTATGTGTGTGAGCGAGAGGTGGGTAGGAGGCTTTAGACAAAGTGACAACCGTTTTGAAGGGTAAAGAGCGTACATATACTGAGACTCATTAGAAGCCATTCTGTCAAATTAAAACTCAAAAGGGAACTTTTCAGGAACTTAATGCTCATGAGGAAGAGGACTTTAAACTGTCTGGTGCAAAAATCTTGCATTGCTAGAATATAAGACAACTTTAGTTGGAGGCTTTATGTTGTCTTGCAGGAGGTTAAATTGAAGCTATTTTCTTTCTCTGCTATAGTCAATTATTCAAAACACTATCAAGCTTTGTTCAACTCTTTAAGTAAAAAAAAGGGGCACAAACATGATGATTTCACCTAACAACAGATGGATACGGATAGAAATATTAATGTTTGCAATCAGGACGGCAAAACAAGGCCCAATAGTTAATAGTTTTGAGCTTTATTAGTAGGGGTCGGCAATATATATCATCTGCGATAGTATCATCAAATGTTGCTTTGACATTGTTTGGCAATATGTTGCATAATATGTATGAAGCACTCTAAAAATAAACAAGGGCTGCTGTTCTAAAATGCTGTGTCCAGTTTTACAGCATTTTATATATATATATATATATATATATATATATATATATATATATATATATATATATATACTTATTTGACCATATCGTCCACCCCTATTTGGTTGGTAGTGGTGAAAAATCAAAGGCAAAGTTTAAAGAAAAAACAAAGAATTCAGATAAGATGAATTACCAAATTGAGAACATGATAAAATTTTAAATCTAAGAAAATGTTTGTTCTATTCCTCATAAAAAAAAGTGTCACAAGAATTCAAATCAGTCCTGTTCACTGACAGTTCCATAAATGTTTTATTTCAAGATATCAAAAACAAAAAAATGATGTCTGATTTGCTTATAAATTTCTGCACATTAAGTCCAGAAAAATTCCTGTAATGCTTCTTAAAACTAGAATAGTGACCAAAAACAAGAAGCTTAACCCTTTATTGCTTAATGCTTCCTATTTGATACATCGAGTTTCACAAAACTCCTGTTCGTCAACATGGTAAATAATTTCATTAAAGACCTGTTTAAAAACTTTTTAAAAATATTTTCTACCCCCTTAAGGATTATCTTTTCACTACAGGCAGCCAAAGTTGTATTTTGGCTTCTTTTGGCCTTCCTTTTCAAAATGGGAAAGTATCCACACACTTTTGTTTCAGGAATATTGTTGCGATAAGAATAACATCTAAATTGTTACTCTTTAAACAAAAAAAAAGTATTTTATGCGTTGAATGGATGCATATTTACTACAACTTTACTAAAAAGTTGCCAAAACCCCCCAATATGTAAAATATGTCACAAAAAAATACCATAAACAAAATGATACAGCAATATTTTTGTGGATTTTGTTAAAGTGAGCAATAAACATCTCAGTTCTAAAAAAAAAAATAAATAAATAACTGGGTCAGACTTAAGGGTTAACGAGGACATTTCTTTTTTCACCTCAATGGGTGTTTTTTTCTACCCTTGAAGGTAAAATTCATCATAATTTTTGTTTTAATATCTTGAAATAATAAAGTTTTCTGGACTTGACAATAAACAAGGCTCATACTGAGTCTAACAGGAGTGTTTTGATAAATTTAATAAAATGCTTGCTTGATTTCAGGTTTTACAAAGAAGGAGGGAGTCCAGGTCTACAGCTCTTTTAGGGTGGATGGTGTGTGAGATGGCAGCATGATAAAAAATTTCTTCATTAACTAGGAGACTCACTTTTGATAACCTTTCCTGATTGTATAATTGAGAATCTCTTTTTTTTACTAACTGTGCATGTTAAACTAGAGCCTTGCATTTTCTTTTTTTAATTTCCTGATCTTTGAACCAATTCCGACAGTATTATGGAAAAAGCCCTGCGAAGGGTAGTTTTTCTGGAGCTTGTGTTATGTTTATGCCTGCAGCATCTTTCTGAGGCCACATGAAAGATTACTGCTGGTAAACAATGTTGACAAGACAAGGTTCATGTTCACATTCGGGTTGAGTTAAACATTAATGAAGTCTTTGGCAAAAATCTTTGGCTATGTTTCTTTCCTCATGAAAAGAAAAAAGGGGGGGACAACTTGTGAAGAGTTTTGACAAGAAAACAGTCTCATCTTCTTCCCAATTTTATACAGTTAAAGTTTTGTTTTTGTCTAAATATATAAAGATGAGAAAGTCAAAAACAGGCATGTCTAACCAGCACTCTCTCTTCTGTTTTGAGTAGAGTTTGAAGTTATATAGATTGGACAATAAATCACCATCCTGACCCATGTGATGCAGTTATCAATACAACTGGGCTAAATATCAATGCTTTCGTCAAAGAAATATGGCGCTCTAAATAAATTCCTCTGCCAATTTGACACACTGCGTCACTCCTTCATGACTCCTTCAGTGGCGTTAATGACTTGAACGAGGAAAACATGAACAGCAGTTACTGTAATTGGCCAAAGAAAGAGTTGACAGACACGTAATCCCAGAGGAAGACTGCAGGATGTCATTCGGTGGTGACAAGGAGCTAAGAGATGTGCTTTCCACTTGTAAAACCAGACAAACCAGATAGAAGAGAGAAAAAAAAGAAAAAGCTACTCTCGCTCATATACTGAGATGAGAGGAAAGTCGAGGATGTACTCCCTTCTCCAGAGAGTTATACTCATCTGAGGTGGACAGACTTCATGGCCTGTGGAGTCCTGCTGGATAATTACTGCCCATTTTATGGACAACAAGTGGGAAGTGCATTACTACCTGCTACAAACTCGTGTGGTGAACGAGAGGTGCTCATAAAGCTGAAGTTTTACAAGAGGCTAAGGAGGAGATTTAAAAAGACCTGACTGTAGCCGTGTTACAGGTAGAATCAAACAAGTTGACATAAAACAAGTTTATTTCTTAATGTTCTGCCTTGATGACACAGTTCATGTCTTTATATTTCACAGTCTAGTCAGTGTCAACAGATAATGCAATCATAAGCATCGAGTGACTTGTGTGTTTAAACTCCTCTCTGGGGTACACGCTGGATTTCTACACTAAAAACGTCTGTCCACTTGTTGATGTTTTCCATCCACTAAGTGTTTTCTCACAAAACCGGGAGTCGTTTATCATCTGTCATATTGGTGTTATTTAGGTAAAAAAAAGTGTTTTTTGATGGTTAACACCCTCACGTCCCTTGACAAGCCATTGTACTCCGCAGCACTTCCGTTTCTAAAATGCACACGCAGCCATCGAAACATCATCACTGTTTACAAGCAGAAAAGGGGTCTATATTTCTGCAATGATTTACCTGCTGTTATATAATTCTGTAAGTTTTCTTCCCCCTTCATTATACCACAGTGTCGTGTAATCATCGTCATAGAGGGTCAAGCGTCATAAGTCACTCAGTCATTCCCGCCCATACCTTTGTGAGTCAATCGTGGGTGATTGAGAAACAAACACTCAAGTTTTGCCTGAACAGACCTTTTCTTTGTTTAATGAACCAATGCCATGTCAAAGTACTTATCTTTTAATAAGAGCTGCCTTTGACACCATGTGTGAGGCCTGTAAAGTAATTAGTTTGCTTGTCTCGAGCCATCATTGTCCCTTTTATTTGTCACACATTCACTGCAGTAGAAAATTAACATTTTCCACAGAAACTAAGTGGTGTACTTTCTATATAAAACAAAACAAAGCAAAACAAAACTAACAGGAGGGCTTGAATGTCATCCAACTTGAGTCACACATCTCAGATTTCCACAAGTGCTAAATGATTCATTTGAAAGGCTGACAGCTTTAATGTAAAGGAACTGCATGGTAGAAAGCAGGAGAAATGGTATTTAAAAGTATATCTGTGGAATCACAAAGAAGGTCAGAATGACATGGTCAAAGAGATGTTGGCAAGCTTCAGAGTTTAACGAGTCCAAGGAGGGCTTTGCTGCAGACAAAACCAACCTGGTTGGTAAAAATGAAAGTATCAATAGTGCCAGCGTGACTAATGTATCATTATTGTAGAAGGCTGAGGCAAAGAAAAGTTGTATTGGACGTCCAAACTCCATGAGTCAGATGGAGACAGAGGCAGCAGGTCTGAGTGGGACATAATGAGGAAGAAGTTCAAAAGGGTCTGAGACAACAAACAGATCAATGCCTTCACTGCAGCAACTAAGACTAACAGTAACTTCATAGCTTCACCACTCTAAGACAACAAAGCCAACACCAGGGGCAAAAGTTAATGAATGTGACATGTACTTGTTTTTCTTTTTATGTTTGCACTAACTCTGGGAAAGTAAAAATTGTTGTTGGTGTCTTACCGTGGTAGCTTAAGACAAAGAAACCAGCTCCTGAGAAGTCCGAGTGGAATTTGATAAGGATGATGTTGGAGGTTGAGTAGACCGACTCCAGCGCTGTGTTCCCACTGAACTGACCGATCTGAGGTGATGATTGATCCGGGCCATCCCTACAGAAAGAGTCCAGACATAAAGGAAGATCGAGTTACTGAAGGGGGACACTCATAGACTAAAAACCCATCGATGGATGCACTTGATCTTTCTTTATGGAACAATGGCAGAGAGGAGTCAACCTAAAACATAATTTGAATAAGCTATTGCAGTCATCTCTGACAGTTAAATGGCTATTTGTGATCAGGAAATGATTTCTCCGGGGCTAGAAACACAGATAAAAGAGGCTTGATGATATTTATGGGACGAAACGAGGAGCTGCTCCATTGACTGCGAATGGAGTTGGGTATTTTCTGACAAAGTGCCCAGAGTTATTGTGCATGACTATGGGCTCATCTTCCTTTTCAAAACAATCCAAAGTAGAATGTCACAAAGTTCATTTAGATAAAGAATCTTCACGAAAACCTCTCACAAAAGAGCACTTCCTTTTTGTCTCTTGACAACAACACAGTTTTAAGCCCTGGCTCTTCTCTTCTACCTTTGGGATGCCCAACTTCATAAATATTGATTGAACTGTCGTCAGATTATAAGAATAACAAATGTGAATCCTGTTGTGGACTTGGCTTTTGCTCAGCCACTAATAGCAGCCTGGCATTCATGAAAAGTTAAACAATTTTCACTGAAGGCAGACAGGAAGTTATCTGTCATCTGGCAGGTCAGCCTCTCTGAGCAAAGTCACAGGCATATTTCATCTTTAATGCCAGAGCCACCAGCTGTCAGACTGGAACCGACCAACGGCGGACTCATTATCTGTGATTAGAAAGAATCATCATGAAGTTAAATGAAATGATTATTTCCCGCTGTTAAGTGTTTTTGGATGAGGGCAATTATACCTGTCAGGTTACGTAAAGAATTACCCCCGTATCTGATTCACATTGAGAAGTTCACAGTCATCAGAGTTGATCCATTCATTGCTTCTTAGAGCTGATTACTGCTGAGGCTAACAATCGCTAACATTAATGGGAATATTGAGACAACAAATGCATGTGTATGAGCAGCTGCTGCATACAAAGTAAGAAGATACAACTTTTGTCGTCCCTTAAAAAGTATTCAGGGCGCAGTTTAGAGTGTATATTCAATATTTCTATGAATAGTATGAAAAGAAGTACAAATTCAATATCTGCACAAAAAAAATGTTAAGTTACACCATCATGTCCATGTCCTTACCAGTACTGTCCAATTAAAAAAAAAAAAAAAAAGTTAGCTGAATACAAACCAGTACGTTTTATAATCCACCAATGAGCAAGCACTTGTCAGGAGCAGCAAGAAAATCTTCCTACACTCAAACCACCAAGGCAGTCATTTTGACTGCTTTCAAAATTTGCAACATCATAACTTTGTTTAAATAAAACTTATGTACCAATAAAACCCTGACTTTTTCCTAAATCTGTGTATATTTTATTCTAACATTGTTTCATCATTCAGATTTCAAAGCACTTGATGTTTGGATGAAGAATAATGTAACTATAATTTTCATTTTGTGTCCTGATGTGTTTTTACCCATTTCATCAATTTATTCTAGATTTTTTTTTTGATTATTCAAATTATATGCAAATAATGCCGGAGCAGTCAAAATGACTGCTATGGTAGTTCTAGTAGTTGCGGAATTCAAGTAGACGGTGTGTTAAAGAGACACCTTGAGTTGGGTCAGACTCATTGGTGGACAGCCATCTGAGCTGGATGAGATGTGAAAATGAGATAAATAAAGAAGCTGCAAGACCGATACGACAAACTGCAACAAAATAAAATAAAATAAAAAAAAATAAAGAGACAACAGAAAGATGATGAAGCAATGCTGATAATGCTTGAAACACGCCTGACATTAGTAACAATAGCCACAATAATGATGGTTAAAATATCTGCAATTATTGCAATCTTATTATATTGCATTAAACCCTATTATTTCCATTTAATCAGATAGCTTTAATGATAGTAATCCACAAGCACAAAAAGAATCTGGAGAGAAAGAGAGAGGCTAAATGAGCACAGCACAAACAGAGCTCACATGGAGGCTGGAGCCACCTCCATACCACATGCTTCCACCGCATGAAGGGAGGTTAGCACACCACTAGGTAACATCTGTGACATATATGATAATTTTTAGGCTGAGATCCTGCACTAAGCCTCTCCATATGAGACCAATTAGTGGACTAACTGACTGTCAGGCTGGCTGGATTTGGACTAAGGAGACCGCTGTGAAAATCACACCTCTGCCACTGACACCGCGCTCTCTACAGGAAACTAACTTTGCAGCTGTGTGACTCAGTGTGTTTGTGTTTTGTTTTTGTTTTCTCTGCTATCTTTGGTTTGTGTGAGTTCAGCAGTTTTTCATTCCCTTGTTTCAATTCATGGCAGGGTCAAGAACATGCTGTGAGACCAAATCGTGGAATTCAAAACTCTGCAGACAGAGGATAGCACATTTCTCTGCAGTTTAGCTGTTTTGTTTGAGAAAGGTGGGAAACAGAAAACTATACACTATCCATCATGAAAGACTGATATAAAGAAGCTACAGCTCTAACATCTGCAGCTCTGAACAAGCTGCTATGCAGAGTCAAGGAAGAGCAGTTCTTAAATGCCAATAGTGTTTCTTAGAACATTTTGGTGAGTAAATAATTTATTGATTGATTGACAATAAATGTGTTATTGAGCTTGAGTTTTTTGTGCAGCCGATTGGCAAGAGAGAGGGTTTATAATTCTCAATTTCCTGCTTGTTGAATAGTTTTTTTTTCTTTTCTTGGCTCTTATTATTTGTTTTTTTTTGTTTGCTGGTTAAAATAAAAGGCTTCTGCAAACACCATCAGTGGTTGTCATGAATGGTTTTGAGCTTTTAACTGATATCTCACTGACTGATTTGTAGACTGTTAAGAATTAACAAGTAATCAAGACTCGTGAATTAATTACAAAAACAAGCTGTTGAGGACACAGTCCATAGTCCAAAAATGTGTGTGACTCAGTGACTGGAGCACTTCACCATCAAAAAATGGAAAAAATGGCAAACTCAGTGTCACAGTTAACGGATAGGTGTTGTATTTACACGTTCCTAAAACATTCAGTTTCACCGCTAACAGGGACGTTTCTAGCAAGATGCTGTTTTTTGGGCCGCAAGTCAGTCAGTCAGGGTAGCACAGCACAGTCCTTTTACATGTTTATTTTATTTTAGCCAGCTTTCATAAAGCAAACACAAAATATTTATGAGCACATATATCCTAGCCAGCTAACTTTATTTGAGGCTAGCTGAGCTAGCTAGCAGGACAAATAATAAACAAACCTGCTAAAAACCCGTTGTTACAACTCCCCCATTCACCCCGCAGTATGAACAAATGGCGTACATTTATCATTTATACCCTCAGACCATTTCTCATCCTCTGTTTTCTTTTTCTTCCGTTTTTCTGCAGCTTATTGCATTTGTATCCTACATTTATTTTTTCTAAGCATGTAAGGGAAATAACAAACATGTAAGATAGCTGCAGATAAAGACAGGTCATATTATTTGGTGGCTTTTCAGGTGAGGCTGAACATGCAGCTTTGGTGGCTTGGGGGCCCATATAGAAAGAAACGGCCCTGACTGCTAATAATTTCTGAACACTTTAGAAATGGGTCTGGAAACATTGGTAAGTAAATTTTGAAGTGAACTCTTGCCATTATCTTTACATCTAAATTCAAAATGCCTGAAGAAAAATTTTCCAGAGGGAAAAAAAGTTTTGGGAGATGTCACTGTTCATCGTCGTAGGGAATTAGGAGGTCACTTTTTTTTGGCTTACATTGTTTTATACTTCTTTTTTTTCTATCTAGGAAAGGAAGACTATCTAAATAATGAACTAAAATCGTAGTATTGGATAGCCCTTTGTTTTCTGGTACATTTCTGAAAAATAGGACATTGTAGTGTCTTAAGCAAAGAAAACAAATAAGCCTTAAAACTCAAAAAGCTGGCAGTTCCTACATCAAGACAAGCTAATGACATTTAATACTTTTGGTTGTGCTCATGTGAGGAACAACAGTATACAAATACTGTGTAAACATTTTAGTCAGGTGTGAAAAATGCTTTAAAATAAGGATGCTTAAAAAAATAGAAATGATAATAGTTTATTTTCTACTGTTGTGTTTCCCTTGTCTCTTCACCTCGATGTGCCAGGTGATGCTACTTAACGGTTGATGCTGCACCCTCCTGTCTATTTATAGAAAACAGGCATCAGTTTCACAAAAGAAGTCACCCACTGAAAAAAGTACAGTTTATTTATGTTTCTGCTTCCACTGTGTACCTGCAGAGGAATATACAACATGGCGTCTGAGTGCTATCTGAACACCTGCATTGACAAAACGTCTGCTGTTGCCAATGGCTGCTCTGCCGAGGAATCCTGAAGAGAGGAGTCAAGGCTAGGCAGGAAGGGCAAGACAGATGGATTATATATAACACAAAGACTGAGACATTGAGATAGAGCGAGGAACAGGGAGCGAGAGAGAGAGAGAGGCAGAGAAAGAAAGAAAGAAAGAGACTTCTGGGTAAAGAGAGATGAGTAAAACATGACAAGACGGAAACTATGTCGGAGTAACTTTAAATTCATGGAGAGATGTCTGTCGCCATAGTAACCCTTGCAGGAATTTAGCTAATTAGTGGACAACTGAAATGATGTTAAAGAGCATGACATGCCGTTTAAGGGAGAAAATGTTTAAGTGTGGCTCAAGTCTTCTGGTTATGTGATACAGCTGAAACACTATTAGGCTGAAAGGGGGGAAAAGACTTTTCTTGTTTAAATGATCTTGATGGAGCAGCAGAGAAGTTTTATGTAGTTTAGAATAAGGACAAAGAGTATAAATATGATTCAGAAACAGAAGTGAACAGAATAGAACAAATTTAATAATAATAAAAAAAAAACACTCACCAAACAGTTATATAGTCATATATGGGCTCAGTGCTCAGCACAGTGAAGTTGATGTAAATGCCGTGTCCTGGAGGCACTCGAACGCTCCATACACAGTCCTGGAAGTTGGGGTACTCCTCCGGGTGACCAGGAGAGTAAATGGTGCCATTTAACGATGTGATGTTGCCGCCACAGAGAGCTGTGATAGAGAAAAATGACAGAATTACCCTTAATTACCAGCAATTAGTCTTACCTCTGAGACGATTTAATGACTGTGTCTTCATGACATCTGTCACCCATGTAATAACTGCTGGATCACACCTTAATAATTTTAAAAATTGCCTCTGCGGTTTTGGTGTGGTATTGCAAAACACGCATCCCTCTGGAGGCTGTGCGTTTAGCTGTAATAGAGCAACAGCTGAGCTCACGATAAAGCCGTGCATTTATTCTCTAAATTAAGGATCCTTGAGTGAGTTTTCTGCAGGAGAGGCCCGGCTAAAGAATAATTAGATTACTGGGCAGCTACTTGTCATAAAGTTGCAATAATATAGTTTAATAATGATAATTTCATGGCTGAAAATGCACAATAACAACCTCCCTGACACCTCTATTCTTTCCTCCAGTTTTATTTCATACTCCTTCTTTCCATTTTAATTATGGTTCCCCCATTAGTTCATTTTACAGCAGAGTGTTTTTCATTTTTGTGTTGAGTCACCAGCTGCATATGCTTGTAATTGCTTTATATATATATTTCCCTCTATTATGCTTTTGGTGCAACAATTAATACCAAAGGGTTATACTGTGGAGAAAATACAAAGAAACATAGAGCTCCTGCATTTTGAGAGCAAGATAGGAAGGAAATAAAATAATTTAATAGTTATTTAAAACAACTGCCAACATTCACAACCCTGATGTTAGAAGTGTTGCAGTGCTATTCAAAGCATTTACAAGAGTGGGTGTTTCTCAGTTAGTCAGGGGAAACTCATAATCTGCAAAACCAGTTGATTTGGTCGGAAAAGTTTGAAGGATATATATTTATTTAATCAATGTTTGGATCTGAGTACTTGCAAATCCCATGTCGCACGCCCACATAACATAAGAAACTGAGGCACAAATGGTTAGCAGAGAAAACAAACACAAACCAACTAACACAGTTTTCTTTCCCTTCATCACGAACTGCTCAGTGATTTTATGTCATGATGTATCTAAAGGGAATCTCTGCCACTAAAATATAATCTCTACATAATCAAGCAGGCACAGCCATTCCAGGTTAAGGGAGACCATCTGCGCTACCTTCACATCGTGGAAGTGGGTGGTTCCAGTTCCTGCTGATTCCGTGTAAACATGTGAGTGAAGCGTCTCCGATCAGAGAATAGCCAGGCAGACATTCAAACGACACCGTCATCCCCACGCTGAAATCCGTGCCAATCACGATGCCGTTTCGAAACGGCCGAGGGTCCGGGCAACTCTGGAGCTGATAGGCTGGAGACAGGATAAACCAGAAAAGGACTAGTTCAGAGAGGTCAAGTTTGAATACAGAGAAAGTCAGAGAGATTTTCTCTTAACAACGGCATCAAACACCAGAGATGATCACACTTCATCTTTTGTCCCCGCTGTAATTTATCTCACTGTCTGCTATCTAAACCTTTTTGTCACATGAGGAGCTTAATTAGTCTTGCTTGTTATACTTCAGCAGCCATGAATTAAAGGCTATTTTTCATCAGCATCTGTCATTTCCACAATGGACACTTTTTACAACCTTAGATTTCTTTTAATAAATGTGAAATTTTTGGACTCATTTCAGACATTCATCAAAAACTACAGATTTATCTTGAGATCAGGAGGTCATGAAACGTTTTTATTCATTTTCTTCACATTTAATTTTGTTGCAATGTTGTCCTCAAATGAAAAAAAAAATCCAAAAACAAGTGTTTAATTCTGCTGAACAAGTTTCTAAACACGCAACAGGTGTTGTTTACAGAAAAAAAAGCAGCAGTGTCAGGCATCTGCTCGTGTTGTTTTTTTACTCGGGATATGAGTCCAGTAAAAAGAGACAAACATTTAAAAGTAACATTTACCTTGATATGTGGTGTGGAACCCGGGTTTGTTTTGTGAATAGTCACTGTGAAAGAAGAAGCTCGTCTGGTGGGTGGTGCTGAACAGAGGCTTGGGGATGACCGGACCGCTGAATCGGTCAATGACTGAGCCCGTCTCCAGCGTCCCACTGCGGATCTCCAAGTAGTCGTGGATGGCTTCAGTGGAGAAGTTCAGAAACTGGAGATGGATACCTGAGACAACATACACAGTTTCTGATGTTGAGTGAAACCAGCGAGCCTGGTAATTCAGTAGAAGAGTGAGTGAGAGAATAAGTAATTGGAAAAATCACTCTATAAATAACACAAAGACATGAAGGGGGAAACAAACGGAGGGAACAGCTATAAAGAACACACACACAGACACACACAGTTTCTGAGCCATGATGAAAGTTGACAGTTGGCCTTACCGAAGCCGACAGGTAAGTTGACTGTCCATGTGCAGTCTAATCCACTGGGGTAGTTGCCGGGGTAACCAGGACTGAGAATCACTCCACTTACATCTGTCATGGACCCGCCGCACTGGGCTGAAGACACAAACACAGTAGGAGTGCAAAAAGGGACACGGGTGTTCCAGTGTTGAAAACAGACACCCAGATCTTCTGTTCTGTTGAGACACTGCTCCTAGCTGGACTCTTGAAAATCCCCAACCTGACATTTTTGAATAACTTTGAATAGAATATTAATATTCTGAATCTTTAATAAATGTCCTTCTTGAATAAATTACCATTGTGCATGTAGATGTGTGTCCAGGGCTTGTTTCCCTTTTAGTTTGCCCCAGCGCAGGCTGATGATTTGGCACAGGCTGCATGTTTATGACAGTCTGACTGAGCTTTGCATCAGTGTAAAAGCTTAATCATATTCTGCACAGCATACTAAATAATCAGCTCATCACAGAGGAGTAAATTGATCAAACGGCTTATTTTCCAGTGAGACTGGGTAGGCAGAGAAGACGGGTTGCATCATTTCTGCTGCACTAAAACGTTGAATGTATATCAGTTTATTCTGGCTGGATGGCCTCTGTGTGTGCACTGCAGAAGGAAAACCTACCAAGACACAGCGGCACAGGGTAGTTCCATCTTCTAACAGGCCCGGGCATGCAGGTAATGTGAGCATTACCCTACAAATGCAAAAAAGCGACAACAAAATATCATCACATTACAGTTTAAACGCACAGCATTTTCTCATTTTGTTCAAGTAAGATGTTTTTATTTCCTGTCAAATAACATGCAAGCTCTGGGAAAAAAAAAAAACAACTGTAGGCATTTGCATTAATGCTGTGGAGCTGTAATAATCCAAATCGCTGTTTTAAGTCTGAAAATCCAAGGCTCTTTTAGAGGAAATTCAGCAGAACACATCAGAGACATCAATAATTCATGACTTGTGCAAACCATACTCGAGTGGTGTGTTTAGTTAAAAGGGGAGAGACCACCCAGGAGCAGGGCGTTGCTTTCTCCACAGTTTAAAAAGTTCTTGATTTGTGTAGACAAGGGCTAAAAAGTAAAAACTAGCGTATTCAGTGAGGCAGAGGAGCCTTTATTAATTTCATACAAACACCTGGCAACAAAATTGCATAAAAAAACTGGAACTAGTGGTGAATTTATTTGCTCTGCGAGTCTGAAACAACTCCCACACACATTTCCCCAGATTTCTCACATTTGAGATTATAAGTAAAAGCACATTGGGTTGCTTTCTTTTTCTACCTGAAGAGAGTATCCTTGTTCACATGAAAACTGCACAACGTCTCCAACCATAAATCTGTCTCCTTGTCTTATTCCATAGCTTGGAGTCTGAGGCTCTGGACAGGACTCAAGACCAATAGCTGAGAAGAGATGATAAGTAAGGCTGTAATCATCAGCTTGTAAATAAAGGAAAATGACGCCGCAGAGAGGAAAGTACGTTACCTGTATATTCCAGGTGAAATCCAGCAGCAGAGACGCTGATATCTGAGCTGAAGCTGAGATAGAGGTTGTTCGACGTGCTATTCAGCAGAGGAGGGATGGTGGTGCCTGAATGCAAATCGGACAAGAGCAACAGAAAACAGCAATCTTATTTCTTTATTTTTTAACCGAGTCTTGAAAGCGGTGATCTGAGTAATGTGACAGCAAAGAGAACAACAAAGTCCTCCAAAACCTGTAATTTTACTTCTTCTTCGCCGATGTGTTCTCGAAGGACAGAAAAGGGGAATTACTTTTATATGAGACATCTGTTTTATCTGATGTCTCTTTTAAAATGTTGGCTTGACCTACTTAGCTTGGACAGGCAAAGCGCAAATAGAAAAAAAAAAGTGATGTTAGAACCCTGTCAGAGCCTTTTACTTTAACATAAAGGTTGATTCACCTTAATGCAAAGACACATTAACCCTCGCCTGTTTCCTTATACTGACTGTCAGTGGGTACACTGCCTTCTGATATTTACCACTTGTGGAGTTTTCCTATTTGTGCAGAAGATGGTGAACTGAGAGCTGAGCCTCACTTTGATTTATGTGTTTTTTTGTTCAGATGCAGTCAGAGCTCATCAAAGATACAGAGGCATTCCTCTGGATCAACAGTGAATTGGGCCAGCGGATGTTATTGGTTGCCTGTTATGAAGGGAATTAATTAGCAGATTTCTGAACAGTCTGATGCCCCCCTGCTGGTCGTTTCACATTCAACAGAAAATCTCATTCATTATCATAAAAGTATGAAATGATTCCTTCTTAATGATTATGAATTAATAGTAGATGGATTTAACCATAGCAGTTTATGATGTATAGCGGTACTAATTAATAAATGTAATTAACCTGAAGAAAGTTTCACTACCTCCCAGCTTGTATTTATGTATTCATTACGGTTTAAATGGGAACAGAAGTACCATCATGAAGATCTTACAGTTAACAGTGTGCTATCCAGTTTGTCATAAAGATGTCGATGATCACAAATTACTCGACACAACAAGCAGATAATCAGCTGACATTTTTTTCCAGAAAGCAGGTTTCCAGAATAACAGAAGTGGATAAATCAGAAAAATGCTCCCTCTAGACTGAGAGTATCTTTAGTTGGTGGGGGCCGAGAAAAAGACTTTGTTTTTTTTCAACATTAAAACATGAAAACAAAGACGCCATTCAGGGCTGAGCATAAGAAATATGTTAACATTTTATTTGTTTTGTTTTTGTTTTGTTAGCTTTCAGGCATCACTGGATTATAAAATGTTAAAATGGTTGGTAGCATATTATCCCAGCATGTGTGCTGCTTCTGAGATTCATCACTGACGCAGCACAGCATAACAGAGTAAATACACAGAGTGATACCTCTAATGGTAATTTGGCTTTCTTTTTAGTGTACTGTTGTAAATACCAAACACCCCGTTTCAGCATGAGTGGAAATTTTCTCACTCTTCTCTTGGAGTTAGTTAGATGGTGAAGCAGATTTTAGATGCATTAAGAAATGTGAATAATCATATTGTTTTGGAATTAACGCGCCTGATGCATCACCTTATGGGCTGCTTAGAACATATCTACTCCTAGCAAGGAGTTAGAGTGTAACAGAATCAAGTAGCTGTGCAACCAAAATTAAAAAAAAAAAAAAAAAAAAAAAAGTCGGTCAGAGAACTGTAGATTAACGAACAGGTGTGTGCTACTCAGCTCCCGCTGGGACACACTTAGGGCTTTCACACTGGCATAGCTCCATGTTCTACCAGCATGTTCAGACCAGAAAAAATACTAGTTTGGTGTCTAAAAAGTTGGCTCACAGCTGGAACCAAACAAAAGTCGGTTCCAGCTCGGGAACCGTGACATCATTTTTGTGTGTGTTGTATTCTGTGTTGATGAAATAAGCCAGATTTCAAAGAAGTCAAGGAAAATGGAGATGGAGAGCGTGCAGGGATTGAGTGAGAAGACAAATGTTTGATGGCAATTTGGTTTAGAGGATTTTATTTATTTACAATCGTGTTTGTTTTATTGATGTGTCTTTGTTCACATGTTAAGAAAGACATGGAACTTTTTGTTCTAAAGCAGACATTTGTTGTCTGATTTTATGTTCAATTGTATTGGAAAGAGGCTGAAAAAGTATATTTAGTTAATAAAACACTTTGCAAACAAACTATAACATGGCACCGCTCTCTCAGTCATTCTATATATAAAAATCAGTGCACAATAACTAAAAGAGCTGACTGCTAATGGAGTGGAAATAAAAGATATATAAAGCTGAAAAGGCACCACATGTTGTACGGAAGTTATACCACATCAAAACTCCGCCATTTAGCCGGTGTGTTTTTTACTTCTGCCTGAATAACACGGAATAACACCCTCCCACTTTTGTTCCACTTAAACTGGTATGAACATAGGCGAGTTCATAGAAAGCATCAAGGTTCTGAAAATTCAGAATGGAACCAGTTTCAGAATCAGAACCAGAACCATGCTGGTGTGAAAGCCATCTCAGAGGGAAGTCAGACCTCCTCTAACTGAACTCTTTGCAGAGACTCACAGGGCCAGCATCATGACTGCCTCAATACACCAGGGCGGTATGCAATGTTTCTCCGGCTTTAAACAGTCGAGTTGTGTTTGCTGTGATCAAGTTTGAAGACGGCACAGTTTGCCTTTATTTTGCTCCGTAAACAAAACAGGAGTAAAGTCTGATAGGGAAACTTAAATGTTTGGGTTCCCCCCAAAACAACAACTACTCAAATCTGACCTTCTAGAATCCTCTGAGTTGTTTTGTCTAACTGCCAAAAAAGAAAACACCACTACAATTTTATCCCGTACTTTGATAAATTTCTATAATCTGTTATGTGTGTTTCTACCTACACTGACTCTGACACTTAATCATAGATGTTTGTAGCCTAGAAGAAAATATTCACATAAGAATATAGGAACAATCACTTACCGGAGTAGCTGCCCAGTCTTGGCGCGTGGTTGTCGGCACCGTCATAAAAGTCAAGCGAGTCCCAGTTATGCTCAGTGGCAAAACTCACGACTTGTATCTGCAGCAAAAGACAAAGAGGAAAAGGAAGGCGGAATGTGTTTGTGAGAGCTGTTGTTTTATTTTTCTTTTTTTTTAATTAAAGTGGTTGAATTGTTACAATTTGTATTGTGTACAAAGAGCTATTTTTCTCATCTGGTGCATAAAATCAAAAAAAAGAAGAGACACATTTGTCTAAATAATCATAAGGTAAAAGAACAAAAATGGAGTAAAAAAGTCATTTATTGCCAAAAAACGAAATATAAATATGGTGAACTGCCAGTCTAACATTTGTAACAGATTCTATTTTGTGTCAGAGGCATCTTTGCCTTTGTATTTGTCCGTGAGAGCGGTTTAACTTACATGCAATCAGGCATTATCTCTCACGATAAGATCCTATCTAGTTATCTCTGAATGGTCCGTCTCTCACAAACCATCCATCCATTCACCCTTCTAATAATATCTTATCTTCCCTGACATCCTGCCTGCTCAGCTTTTAAGCCAATGATACGTAGGTCAGCCAGGAAAGCCAGCGTGCGACAGGTACTACCTGTATTCCTGCTCCTTCTGGCACAGAAACCTTCCACACACAATTTTGGTTGTTGTCATAGGGCTCTGGATACCCGGGTGACAGGATGGTCCCACGACGAAGGGTCAGCACTCCCCCGCAGGGAACTGAGAGAGGAGACAGCGTGAAATGCTGAGATAAAAGAAAAAAAAACACTTTGTGCAAGAGAAACAGGGAGGAAAAGGTCTATTGAGCCATCTCCCACCTGCAGAGGAGACCAAAACACCTGACGCCTGAGGCACAGGTGATGCTATCTGCTTTCGACTTTGACTCTTCTTCTTAAAAAGCAATCATTGCTTATATCACATTATAAGATGTTACTGCACTGTAATACTTACCTATGCATGTAGGCAGGGTGTCGTTCCATTGTGCCAGATTGTCTGGCACGCTCTCACAGCGTATGGAAGTGGATCCGTGCAAGACATAGCCAGGGTTGCACTCAAACTGCACCAAGGAGCCAACTGCAAAGTCATTCCCTAAACGCTTCCCAAAGCGTGGTTCAGGGACTGAGCTGCACTGGGTGGAACTTGTCCTCGGTACAGCTGTAGAAACAAAGAAAATAGCAAAACCGATTAGTTTAATTAACAGGAACACTGGATTTACATATATTACCAAATATTTAAGGCATAATGACACCTATGGGATTTTTTTCTTTGGCTCCTTGTAGGTGGCTAACCTTGATAGACAAAGTGAAATCCCTTTGCAGTTTCTGGTCCAACCGTGGTGAACTTTACTGTAATCTGGTTTCCTGAACTCAAAGGGAGGGACTCACCTAAAACAACAAAGAAAGACAAGCTTAGACTGATGTGATCCATCCTTCCATCCTTCTCTACATCAAGCCATCCATGTATGCATCCCTACCAGAGTGAGAACCAGACAGAGAAGACAGCAGTGTGTTTTGTTGAGTGGGTCCATCGTAGATTTCCACCACATCATTAAGAGATGTCTGGAATAACACAAACTGACCGAAGAGAACTGTGGAGAAAAAAAGGAGGGAAAATGAAAGAAAGGAGATGAGTTAACAAAACCCTGAGCAGCAGCAAATTATCATTCCATACTGGTATTCATTCCTGACCTTCTTGGGTAAAATTATCTTCTCAAACCTGAGTTAAAATGTATTAAGGTGGAGTGTCAACTTCAATTTGAAGCAAAGTAAAGACACAAAATTACACATCAGGGCAGGTTACATTCAAATATTACCTCTTCATTCTTATCCCTCTTCCCACTTTGACTCACCCAGATCGCATTAGTGGTACCAGTACATGTGAAATCCTAGTGCTGACAAATCTGACATACTTTTGTCAAAATATGTCATTTGGGCAAGATGTTTTCAGTGTTTTCTCCACAGTGGTACAAACAGAAGTAGTAAACTGTCAGACGAGTTTCCCAAATAACATGCTTTATTCTTGTTCAGTGCATTAGAAGAGTGAAAAGGCTGTGACTGCGTCCAGGAATTAGACCCAGGCCTGCTATAAAATAGCTGGAGGTTTCCTCAGCTGCGCCATGATTTTTACAGTGTAGCTGTGGTGGCAGGTAGCATTAACTGGGCATTGTATTTGCTCAAACTAGCACAGTTCTCTGTCTTTGTTGATCACTGTAGCTTCAAATAAATCATAAGTCGCCGTAAGCTACAAATCTGTACTTGTTAAAAGGAAAATTTGTTTGCAGTGCATGGGCAAAACGTCCTTTAGGATAAATTAAATTTATTTCAGCCTGGGTGAAGCTGGCTCCCAGACTACACACACACACGCGCGCGCACACAACTCTCCCCACCTCTCTTTCTGGCCCAGAAGGCTGAGGTGTAAAGGATTAAATCTGAGCCAAGGATATTCAGCTAAAGAAGGTCACTGGTCACTTTGAACAAGGCTGTCTCTCTCTCTGGAGTTCTGCTGGAGCATGATCTGAATTTTGATAAAACATTGCCCAGACACATAAACTACAACCTGTCTGCTTTTAAGTTAAACTTCACTACATGTTGGAATATTGCAAAAAAAATGGAGAACAGAAAAAACACAATACAAACAAAAAAATCATTAGATTTCTGGTTTTCCACAGGTATGAAAGGGAATCAGATTATTATCAGGGAAGAGTGTCACAGGACTGATGTATCTAGCCTCTTATATTCTAGCCGTGTCATCGTTCTGCAGGAGGATGTGTTTAAGGGCATGCTGTTGAGCGGTCATAAAGAATGACAAGATTCTGCCTGTCAGCAGAAATACTTAAAAGCTCCCACTGTGTATGGATTTCAAGGAAATCAGAGTGATTATGGTTTCCATCACTCCTCTCCACGGTATCGACATACTGCAGAGCAGGTGGAGGAGTTCACAGCTGACACTGCTTCAACACCGCACAGATTCCAGGCAGGAAGACACACATGCGCTGACATTAACGCCCACATTCATTAAGCTTTCACACACATGAAAAAGCATTCACACACAAGCAAGCCAAACAAACGAGCACACAAAGAGGTAAATAGTCTAAGTAGCGTTGCCCCTCGCTGTGTTAACCACATGGCTTGTTGGTAGTGAAATCCCTCTGTGCTACAGTCACATACGCCTCTTGGATCTGTTCAATCGCCAAGGTCGTCACAACTCAGGCAAAGTTTAAATCAGTCTACTGGGCTTGTTATGAAATAATTGAAATGTGTCATTTCATCTGAAAAGCATCCACAGCTCTGATACGTCAGATGGATTAAACTTGGACATCATTCCCTGTGGAGCTGCCATGCCTCCTGAAGAGCTGCCTGAGTGGCTGTCCTCAACCTTGTCCTCCTGAAACAGGAGGTATGGTGTCTCCACAGGGGGAAAGCATCAAGGGTTTCCCCACCTGGAGCTAAAACTAAATGAGCATTTGCATGAATGCTGAAACATCACTAACCACTTCACAGGTAGCCTGATGGTTTCACTCTACCGTCTCTAATCAACAGAAAAAAGTTTGGGCAAGGCATAAAACTCATAAACCAGAAATAGCAGAGACTGTCTGGGGGTCTTTTTTAATATGTAGGCCAACCAAACGTGAACTCTTGTGTGTCATAAATCTCTACATTTAGCTGACACTCCAAAAGCTGCTATGAAAACATAACGAGACATGAACTGTCAACTGCCTCAGGGAAAGATCCTATTTATTCATAACCACAAGGAATAATTGGACATCATATCTGCTGATTAGTAAATGTTGTTTAAGCCAGTAATTAAATTGTTTGATGTTGGGATTGGATTTACAAAAGAAAATGTATGTTTGAACTGTTTATTTAGAACTATTATGTGAAATAAGAACAGCTTCTGAGCCTATTCAATTTGCATGAAAACTGAAGCTGTAAGAACCAGAAAATGCTGGAAAGTTGACTTTGTCTTGAGAATTTATTTGGCAGAGCAACTCCAAAGACTTCAAAGGACAAAAAATAGACAGAAAAAGCGTGATCAAGCGAGTGTGAGCAAGAGAGAGCGAGAGAGAGTGTGTGAGGAGACTTCCCATATGTCCCTTGATTCCTTGCAAAGCCTCATTTAAAGTGAAGGATTCCATTACATTATTTATATCTTTATGTGTCATTTATGCCTGACTTGAGTACCACTGTTCAACACGTGAAAAGACAGAAACAGCCTCAGCTCTAAATGTCACTTTAATAATGAAACCCTGACCTGAAATCAAATAAATGGCCAGTGAGCATCTTTTGATCATGTGTAATATGCCTTATGTTTTTTTCAGTGGTTTATAACCCCTAAAGGGTCCTTGAGGAGGCTTCTCCTCTTGAAATCAAACAAGTCTGAATGTCACTTTGTTGCACAGAGAGAAAGAACAATGGGAGAAGCCATGTCAAGGAAAATTATGATCACAATTTTCATTCCTGAATAATGTCTATTCACCAACACTCCAGGGTATTGCACTCAAGCATATGAAATCTTTTTGGATATAAAGAATAAAAGCTCTGATACCAAATGATCTAATATTTAGAACTTATCACACTGAATGCATTCGTGCAGATATAGGTACAATTCTTTGAAGGTTATTTCTTATCAAAGGTTCATATGTACAATATTTTCTGTGTCAATGCAGATGGACTTACCAAACTCTCTGGGCACAGATATAGAGTACACACATGTCTGTCCAGAGGTATAGTTTCTTGGGAAGTTTGGAGACAAAACAGTCCCTTCTGATCCTGTAGAACGACTTCCGCAGGGAGCTGAGGTTAGAATACATATAACAAGATTGGCACATAGTCACACACACAGCTAAGGACTGAAGGCTAGATTGAGCTAAAGTAGGTTCACATAGTTAATGGTTTTTGAGAACATTCCTTAATTTGAGTGTATTTTACCTTGACAACTGGGCAATGCCCTGTTCCATCCAGGTCTGCCATCGTCACCCATACTGCAGGTTAGTGTGGAATAGCCCTGGAAAATATGTTACTGTGAGAATATGGACCCAACAGCCAATCAAACTACAGGCAGCACACACTGCTTTCCACAAACAAACGAAACAGACAAACAACCAACAACCTCCCTGTCAATAGACCAACCAACAGCTCACCAATCAAACAACCAACCAACAAGTAACTATCCATTCATGCATCCAAGCAACCAACCAACAGCTTGAAAACCAATCGACCAGCTAATAGTTCCCTGCCAACTGACCAACCAACAGCACCCCAATACACCACCCAACAGCTCACCAATCAAACAACCAACTAACCAACAACCATCCATTCATACATCCCAGCAACCAGCTAACCAACCAAACAGCCAATCATGCATCCATGCATTCAACCAACCAACCAATCAACATACCAATCAACTAACCAACCAACAGCTTATCAATTCACAAACCAACCAACAGCTTAAAATCCAACCAACCAGTAGTTTGCAAATCAACCAACCAAATGCCAAACTAACCAACCAATCAACCAACAAACCAAACAACCAACCAGTGAAACAACAGCTTGCAAACTGACACCTCACCCAAAGAAACAACGGCTCATAAACCAACCAACAACAAATCAGACAACTAACCAACTATCTAACCCACCAACTGCCACCACTGTTATCAATACCCAATAACCTTATAACCAACACAGTACATTTTAAACTATCAGACCAGTCAACAACAACAACAAAAAAACAAAAAACAGCAAACCCTCCATCAAATTATATCACCATCCATGCAACAACGCATCGACCATGACACCAAGCATTCACCCAAATGTTAAGTTAGTATGTGGAAACAAGTTACCCTGCCAACCAAATCATCCAACCAAACAAGCTCACACTGATCAACAAACCAGTCCAACCAGTCAAATACTTATACAAGCATCAATTTAATCACATAACACACAATTTGTCTACTGATCAACTAACATCCACTCATACATTTGTTCAGTCAGTTAAATGTTATACCTGTAGTACATATCCAGCTTCACAGTAGAAGGTAACAGTAGATCCTAGTTTATAATCTGACCCCAACCTGGTCCCATTTAAAACCACACCTGGGTCGAAACAGGATTCCCTCAGCTTGGCTGGAAAAGGAGAGAAAGAGATAAAGTAGACAAGCAAGTTAGAGAAAAAATGAGGCAAAGAAACAGTGACAGGCCCACATAAATAATGATTTAAATTAATAATAACTAAGTCCCTTACTATAATCAAATACGGCAGGCATTACGCTGGCCTTTAAAACAGTCTGTTTGACTTAGCTGTCTTTGTCAGAGATGGAGGAAGAACCCGGATGTCCTCATCCAGCTTATGAATGGTACATGAACCTTGTTAATCACGTCTTTGGCCCTCTCTAAAAAGATTAGCGGCCACCATGCATCAACTTAGAGACTTAATTCCTGAGTCCATGAGAAACCAGTGTTGATTCTTTTGTTCCAGTGAATAAAATTCACCTCTCTGACACCTCTCTTAAATTCATCAGACAGTTATTCAACAGGGACTTTATAGGGAGGGCGATCAGTCTTTTTCATCTCACAATTAATTTGATGCACACTGTCAGCAATGTGGGAGCTTTAATTACAAGCATTTTGTATTTGATGTTACGGAATAATTCAGGAGTCTTCCATGTTCAGTGTGAAAATGAAATATTTCTGAACATTCCTGAGACAATCTGTCATCACAGGAGACCTTGAAATACTTTTGCACATTAATTTTGCAAATCTTAAAGAGTAGTTTCCCACGTCACCTTGCATACAAAAAAAAGCAAATAAAACAGAGCAAATCCCCCGATGCGGTTACAACCAGCACAAGACATTAAAGTTATTTTCTAACAGCTGACACTTACAAAGTAGCTCTTAAAACAAATGATAAGTGGCTGTCTTAACTAAGAAAATTGTGATCATACTGGAGATGAGTTTACTTATCATAATGCAAAGAAATTTGGCTCTTTTGTTTTAAATCCCATTTGTATAAGGATTTAACAAACTTCACCATCTCAGAGGATGAAAAATCTGTGCTTGTGCTGATGCCTCTTCAAGTTTTCCTTTGGCACTTGGACACAAAGACAATGATAAATATGTAACAGTCTGTCATTTGTAAGGCCGGTCTTCCTGGTGCAGTATTTTACCTTTGTATTCCAGGTGAAAGCCGGTGTAAGAAACAGAACCATCACTGCGGAATGCTAAATGCATTGTGTTTGAACTGCTCTCAATCCGCTCGGGGAGTTTGCTGTCCTGGAAGCTACCAATCAGAGGGCTGTTACTATCTGGGCCATCATAGATGTACAGGAAGTCGTAGTTCGGCTCGATATTGAAGCTGGAGATGTATAAGAGAAATACATATAGGCATGAGGGGAGGGAGGAGGCAGACAGGGAGAACAGGAAAACAACAGAAAGAAAAATAAATGATCAGTTTCTAGGAATCTGTTTTGGGTATTTAAGGTGTCATTTTATGTTAAATTCTACAAAGCATGAGTGGAATGTCACTGGAAGTGTGATATGAAGGTTTTTTTTAATCCACCATCTTAAAAAAAATCTTAAACATCTGAACCTTTCTGTCACGCACTGCAAAAACTGAACTCTTACGAGTCTTTTTGTCTTAATTTTAGTTAAAAATTATCTATTAAACTTAATATGAGCCACAATCACCTGACAAGTCCAGAAAAAAATGCGTTATCTTCAGATATTAAAAAGACAAAAACAAAGCCTGAATTGACTGTAAAGAGTAGAAAAGGAAACATTTGCGCCTTAAGTTTCTTGAAGAGAAAATTTCTAAGTACAAGAAGCTAAACAAGAACTTTTTTTGTTACCTCATCGGCAGATTTTTGTTTTTAGTCTTCTTGAGCATTTTAGGTGTCATTTTGTCTTTAATATCTTGAATTAAGACAGTTTTCTGGACATTTCAGATGAATGTGGCTCATTTTAAGTTTAATAAGTCATGAACACTGAGTTCTTTTCTTATGCCAAAAGTTAATAAATTAATAGAAAATGCAATAGATGTGAACCGTAGAACAATAAAAGGTTACCTGATGAAGGCCAGTGACAGCACGTAGTCAGAGTTCACAGCGATGAGCCAATCACAGTCCTTGGAGTGAGGATAGGGGTGTGGGTAATTGGGTGACAGTATAAACCCACTGGAGCCCGTAAGATTCCCTCCACAGGGAGCTTGGATTATAAAAAAAAAAAAAATAAATCCCAGTTAAAATTAATGATTAAATCTTGAGGTATCATTTATTTGGAATATTTTCTATGCTCAGCCATGCAAGACACGGAAATTTATTTTACATAACATAATGTTATTAGTTTATTTGATCTTAGATTTTCATTTAACAGCAGTAGTATAGAGGATGCTGGGAAAAAAACAACTGAATCAAATACTTTTATTAAACACAACCCCCCTCTTCAGAAATTGCATGCTTGGAAAGAGCGGCTGTACATGCAATATAACTTTTTTCTGTTTTCAAATAAATAGATAAACAGAAGCTGGACTTTTCACCTATGCAAACAGGCGGGCTTGGCTGCCAGTAGTATCTGTTATCCACTTGTATACAGGTGATTTTGTCATCTCCCTGGAGCTCGTATCCTGGGTCACACTGAAAGGACACTGAATCCCCCGGCTCACGGCCATCTCCGCTACGACTGCCATTCATCGGTACACCTGGGTCCCTGCAGGCTGTAGCTACAGAGCCTAGACAGGCAGAGACAAAGGGTCACAGAGAGAAGACAGAATGGGAGAAACAGAGGAGAGAAATTATAAGCATTTGGGTCACGCTGGTATTTATTGCTATTAAGCTAGTGCACTAACTGCATCAAATCACTGCTAATTTAATTAATGTTTATCATTAGTATTTATGAAGTACCTGTTAAGAACTTGTAGCTATTCAACAGAGGGTATTAAGTGGGATGATTATACAGATTTAGATTCTCAATTATGCAATTTTTTTTTTTTAATTTGGGGGAGGGGGTTGCCCAGGCTACATACATTGCACAAGAGCACAATGTCTTCTCTGACACACTGAAGTCTGGCACAGTCTTGCATATTAAAAGGGTAAAATTAATGGTGCTATGTTCCCTAAGGCAAAGCTTTTCTTAGTATATACTTCTGGGTTTCACTTACTAGAGAACTGGATGGCGAAACCTGACTTGCTGATGTAAAAATCTGTCTCAAACTGAACAGTGACAGTGTTCAGTGTGGAGTGGATTCCCTCGGGTAGCAGGGAGCCGCTCAGCTCTGATAGAGACATTTCATTCTCAGGTGGTCCGTCCCAAACCTTCAGCATGTCATGGCTGGCTTCCGTGTCGAAGGACAAGAACTGGAGACTGAAGTTTGAAGAGGAGTAGAAGAGGAAATATTATCAACAGGGTTAGAGGGAACACTGTGTCTTGACAAAGCTCAAAAATCAAACTCTTAAAGTCAAGCTTGAAATCTTAATGTCCTCTCATTTTCTGTGAAAAATGGACTGCATGGTGGCACAGCTGTTAGCGCTGCTGCCTCACAGCAAGAAGGTTGCTGGTTTAAAACTCTTTCTGTGTGGAGTTTGCATGTTCTCCCATGCATGCGTGGATTCTCTTCAGGTACTCCAGCTTCCTCCCACAGTCTAAAAACATGCTCACTAGGTCAACGGGTGATTCTAAATTGCCCGTAGGTGTGAGTGTGTGTGAAAGGTTGTTGGTCTCACTGCAAAAAACTGAAATCAAAGCAAGTGTTTTTTGTCTTATTTTTTACTAAGAATTGTCTATTACAATTAATATGAGCCACACTAAACTGAAAAGTTCAGAAACATGTCTTATTTCAAGATAGTAAAAACAAAAATAAGGTCTAAATTACCTGTAAGTAAAAAAAAAAACATCTGCTAGTGGGGTAAGAAAAATTTACTTGTCAAGTTTAGAATAATATCTTAATACAAGAAAATTTCTCTTACCCCACTGGCAGATTTTTTTTATTACTTGCTACAACCAATTCAGACCTCGTTTCTGTCTTAAAATAAATTAAAATAAGATTTTTATTGAACTGATCTGGGGAATGTAGCTCATATTAAATCTAAAACGATATTTTTTTAAACTAAAATTAAGACAAACAGCGTTTGCTTAGATTTTTTTGCAGTGCAGTCCAGGGTGTACCCCTCCTCTTGCCCTAAGACAGCTGGGATAGGCTCCAGCCACCTGCGACCCTGAACAGGATAAGTGGTATAGAAGATGAATGGATTCCTTGCATTTTTCTGGGGTGCATTAAACTTTCACAGCAACTGCAAACTAATCTTAAAAATTGATGTCTGTACCTACATTGAGAGAATATTAATTTATTAAAAGACAAACTGTGTTTTGCATGGTGGTTTCTACGCGTCTAGTGGACTGAAATCCAATTCTAAACCTTTGGCACAGACACTGAGAATCTTTTTTACACTTATAGGTAATTGACCATCATGACTTAGCCTTAGGAATTCATGTGGAATTGTAATCACTAAAATCTGACAGTGTTTCAAACTTGATTACAGGGGAGATTTGCATAATGACTACATCACCTCACAATGTTTCCAGAGTCCACCTCGATGGTCCATGTGCAGCGTAGATTATTGTCATAAGGAAAAGGGTACCCAGGGGAGAGAATCCGCCCTGTAGACTCGCCTTTAAAACGTCCACCACACTCGGCTGCACGGGTCAGACAAGCAGGTATGAGAAATGTGAGACCACTGATATGAACAGAGAAATAAAGACACAAATAACTCTTCACTTTATCTGTATCTGAATGATTAACCAGCAGTACCAAGATTACAAATATCGGCGATTCAGCCAAACAAGCTGGGGAAGGTAGTAGATGTATGACAAGCCAACTGGTTATCTGTTGGTGACAATTCTTTACAAAGGCAATCAGATCCACTCAGTGCACCTCAGCAGCCTCTGAGGAGTGATTAAATGATCCCCACAGAGACAAATGGATTAAGATTGGAGTTAACTCTCTATCTTTGTGCCCCTCTGTTTTTCTACTTATTCTTTTAACACAGAAACTGCTGATCCTGCAGTCATCCCTTAAGAAACCACCAAAACAGTATATAACAGAAAATAACTCCCCTTCTCTCTATTCCTCTCTCTTGGTTATATATTTTCACCCCCTTTCCCCCCATCCCTCCTCCTCCTCCCTCAGGCTCCCCTCTCTTCATCACTGGAATATATTATCTGGGGTAATAGGAGCAATATAAAGAGGTAGAATGAAGAAAGACGCGAGAGAAGGCAAAGAACAGAGGGAACTAAGGGGGGTAAAAGAGAGAGACATTACAAGTAATAATAAGACGCAATATAATATTAAGACTGGAGGTTAGCCAGGGTCACCATGTGTCACTGCTAAAATATAAAGTCAGAGAATATCATCCGCTGGTTTTATGAGCCTTTCATTATTGATAGTGAGAAGGAGAGAAGCTTATTAAGCTGAATCCAAAATCAGAAAGTTCAGAGGCAGCACTGATGGAAGAAAAGGTCCTTAAAACATTGGGCTTGCTGTTCTGCTTATATCTCCCATCTGGGGCACAGCTGCAGCAGCCGCTGTGTGAGTCACTCAGTCTGGGCTGAGCATTTGTTTGGGTTCAATTAGAGAATATAACCATTCAAGCAAATGCCTACAGGGATGGCTGTGTAGTCTCAAAGTAATCCTCAAGTACTCCTCAGTTTTAAGTTTTTTTGGGTAAAACATTTATGAAAATGTTGGCGGGTGTATGTACGCCTCTGAGAGCTGCTATTGCACAGCCAGTGGAAGACCTTTATTGACTTGTTGACATCAATATTCAGAGCTGTGGTTGGTGTTTTCCCATCAGTCTGAAGCCATGAAAAATGAATTAAGAAGGCAATGATGTTTTAATGGAATATTTAGAAATCGGTCAATACTCAAAGGGGAGCTGCTTCCCCGTGGGTTTTATTGTTTCCCTAAAATTGCCCCATATATGCAATCGTGCTCTTACTGCGCTAAATCGATTATGATGTGTTTATGAAACAATTCCAGCAAACTAGTTTGCCATTTATCCTTTTAGAGAGCAAGGATGCCATAAATAGAGCTTGTTAGAGACAATCCTTGGGGTAAAAAAAGAGGAGACCCGAGCCTTGAGTGTTTGCACATTTGTGTGGAAACGTCTGAGTACAAAGTAGTCATAGAATGTGGTCTCAAGGTAAAGAGTGCAAATCTCCAACTGCAGAAAAGGAAATGGATCAATTAGAGAAAGGAAGTCCAGGTGGTGCACTCTGCGGAATTAATAGACTTTTTTATTGAGATTTCACAACCACCGCGGTGTTTGATCTTATACGATCAAAAAGGCGATTCCCACAGGAAATTGGTCTCCAGCTGCTTTCTTTCCAGATTACCAAATGAGTGTCCTGTAAGAGGAGTCTTTGCATGAAGCAGCAAGGGACGATTTACTGGATTGTAGAGAAAGATTTGGTGCAGTGAAGCGCTCTGTTTGTAAAAGGTATAAGTGCACCAGCTGGGATGTGGGTAAATTCAACAGTCCCACTTGAGAAAAGTATGATGTGCAAGAAGAAATTGTCTAATTATATTGATGTTATTCAGCGGAAATATATCTTGCTCCGACTTTTGCCCCGAGAAATGTGGAAAAAGAAAAAGAACTCAGCTTTCAATGCAACCAATGCCTTTGACAGTTCTGGGTTAACTATGCAGCGATTTAATAAAGATGTTTATTCATGTCTGTTGACCACACATCCCACTAGATGAATACCAGGGAGAGCCAACGCAACAATGAACCCTCCTAACCTTTTCCTCTTAAGCTCATTAATGAGCATTTTTCAAGGTCTCACAGTGTGTGTGCTGTTTGCATGTATGCATATATCCGTCTTGTGTGCGTGTGTATGTGTGAAACTTTAAATAGCAGGGAACATACCAATACAAGAAGGCAGAGGGTTATCCCATGCTCTCCTTTCGCCTGTCATACACTTCAGAGTGGAGGCACCATGCAGAGTGTACCCAGGCTCACATCTGTAGGTGATGCTGCTTCCGGAGAAGTGGCCCTGGTCGTTCACCTTGAAGCCAAACTGAGGCACGCCCGGGTCCTCGCAATGAGACAACTCAAAACCTGAACGGAGCGGAAAAGAAACAGAGTGATTTTTACTGTGTACTTTTTAAACTACTCTCCAAAGGAGCCAAGACCCACAAGAGGGAACAAAATCAGTTTTGTTTAGACGCAAAAAGCAATTCTCCTCTAATCCAGCACACTTAAGCATTCTGTTTATGAGCTTGCTGAGATCCCACGTCCTTTTAAGCTCCCATCGATTTAATAAAAAAGCAGGAAAAAGATACATGAGACATACTAATATTAGGAGAGATGCTGGAGGATGTATTCACCTTATCCAATTTCATGTTGTTTTCCACAGTTTGTAAGCTCAGTTTCCATGGTAATCTTCAGAATATTCTATTTATTCATGTGCACATTTTTTTTGGGAGAGAGAGGGGGGATATGACAGGGGTATATAAATAGCTTATCCCTATAAGACCTAAACCAGGATTTGATCTGCGGTATTACCTGGAAGACGAGGTGTGCAAGGATTTGAGTTATCTCCTGAACACTGCAGTAGGTGCGTATCTAAATCCCCTAAAAATGGCCATTTGCAGAGCTGTTTTTTTAACCATCAGGTGATGCGAACACATCTGCCATCACCCTGACGTCTGGTATGAGTGGCTGCCACTCTTAGACACATATAAGGTAAACCACCATACATTATTCAATGAGTCACACCTTCAAATTTTATTGAACTCCAGCTCTCATATCAAACTTAGCCATAAACATCATGAGGCTTGCAGCAGAGTTTTCATGACCACACCGACCGCACTCTTTACAGGTGTATCGCAGACTTCGATCTGGATCTGTGAGGAAAAACTGAAGTGCAGAGGAGTGAAGAAGCCACGCTCAACATGCTCTCATCCAGCAGACACATAAAGTATGTTTCAAGCATGATATAAATCACTTCAGAAAACGTCTTCGACATCCAATCCTACATCAGAGCTCTTAGAAAGCTTTGATGATTTAATGAGCCTCTTGCAGCAATAATGTCAATGGATGAATTTACAATCATGTCTGTTATAGTTTCTCAGATGAGAACCATTCAGAGTTACGATGATGGAGCAAGTGTGTTACACTTGCCAGGAATTAGCGAAGCTTTTCTTGGTGTTAAGATGCTGAACTGATGTGACTCACATGATGATCAGCTTCATGCATTGTGCGCCCTATTATTCCTTGTTTTACATTAAAATATTATGTGGAGTGCAGTTGAAAAGGGTCAGGACTTCAATAAAACTCCATACTGACCCTGTTTAGTGTTATCATTCCATCAGAGTTCTTGTCAGCATAAGTTAGCTTGAAAACTGCATGTTTTCCTGAAAGCCCATGCACGTGAGCAGAGCTGCTTTTTTTAATTCCATGCACTTGAAGGTTTACTTGTAATGAATCAAACACATTATTATGAACATTTTCTGAAGTTATTTGTTTTGCACCCTGCGGATTATTCTAGTCTGGATTACAAGGCAATCATAGAAATTTAAGGTACAGATTTGGTGACTATGGCTGTTTTCCAACACTATTCCATTGGGTCTGTTTTCTAGTACGCTTCTCTGCTTTTTAGTTTTAGGAAAGTGAAAGTACAGCTGATGGATGGATGGATGGATGGATGGATGGATGGATGGATGGATGGATGGATGGATGGATGGATGGATTGATTGATTTAGTATGAATGTACAAAACAAACTATGGGTACATCTTGGCGTTTCAGTTATAAATATTTCCAGATGGAACATTTTATAAGGATCAAAAATTGGTCGATAGTAGTTATTAAATTTCAGTGAGAAATTCTTTGAAGTACTAGAATATTTTTGTGTGTGTGTTTTTGGTCCTTTCATTATTTTCAATGGTTTAAAGTACATTTTAAATTCATGTTGAGAAACTATTTTTTGTGGAAATTTCAGAGTCCTGTTTTTATGAATAAAACATCTGAAAAGACAGAATTATATTACAGCAGAGTTCATCATTTTTAAATTTTAATCTTACACCAAAAGTCGTATCCTTTATTGAAAATGAATCCGGAACGTATTAACTTTTTATATTTACAGCTAATGGAAAAACTTTATCCATATGATCCACATGTTTTGAAAAAGTTATTTAGTGGTTATTATGGACTCTAATGAATTTTCTAGAAGTGAACAGTCACCTGTGAGACAGTTTCCTGCTCTTTAGGGCAAGAGGTGAGAAGCTTTAGTGGTGTTTCTTTTGCATCACTTCTTGCATCACTTTTGCATCAATGTTGTTGTTTTGTAGCAGTAATGCTGACTTATTCCAGTAGGTGGTGGTAATGCACCTAAACCTGAGTTTCACCCGCAATAAACAGAAAATAAGGACGAAAAGCATCAGCGCCGTCGGTTTGACTGGTCCGATGCATACTGATAAATTCAGTAGCAGATCTGGGAATCTTTGGCATACTGCAGATTTTGTAAGTACATACTAAGTTTCCTCCAAATCAGTACATACTGCTAGCATAGTAGGCAAATTTAAAAACTGCCGATGCTTGAATAGATGTAACAATGATTCTAAGCTCTGTATACTTACTTGAGTAGACTAGTTTGAATCCCTCCCCTGTACTTTCTTCATCGCTGTAAAACTCCAGCCAGAGGTGGTTTGAAGTGGAGATCAGCGTCAGGCCTAACATAGACGATCCCGTAAATGCTCCAAGGACATGAGCCGTGTTGTCTTTACCGTCGTAAATCTGCAACAACAAAACAATTTACAACTTGCAAATGACCAGCTCTGTGTGATCAAGTCTGCAACTCAAAGGGATCATCCTTTTTATCAGCCCTGATCGGTTCAAGACATAGATGCCAGTACCAACTAGAAGTGCATGTGTGTATGTGTTCACCTTTAGAATATCTCCTTGTGCAAGATGAAAGGTTCTCGCAGAGATGTTGATGCCTTTCCCAGCCTGGACCTAGAGAAAACATGAAACCAGAATTACAAGTATTGACAAAAAGGAAAAAAAAAATGATAACATTCATCCACCAACGTTTGAAGAAAAGTTATTTCCCCAGCCAAAGATAATATGGTGTGTGTTGTTTGTCTGTTTGTTGGAAGAGTTCAGAAAACTTTGGGCTTGACTGAAGTTCTGCAACCTTATACTCATACATCCACACATTTCTTTTATCTTCAGCAAGGTAGGACAGATTTCTTACCTGGATGCTATAGATGCATTCATGGTTGTTGTCATAGTTCATGGGATAATTTGGGGACAGAAGGATTCCTTCATTGTTTATGACTGACGAGCCACACTCCGCTGATGACAGAAACAGAAATAAGAACATTTAATGAGTTTCAATCAGTCTGGTTTCAAAGTTTTAAGTTTGAGCCAAAAGTAAGAGCCCTGTCCTGAAAAGACTTTTCATCTTAAAAAACATGATGCTCTTTTTTAATGGATGCTTTGGCTGTGCACTTGTGAGCATGTGTTTATGTGTCCAAGCAATTTAATAACCCTCCTGAACAGCTGTGAAGCTTGCCTTCCTTCTCCTTTAAAGGGAATGGGCAGGTAGTAAAATTCAAAAACTAATTTACCTAAAGATACCCACTCTGCACTTCTCAAACATGCCCTCCATCTACAGCACCATGTCCCTCTCTCTCCCCTCTCAATCTCTCCCTTCCTCGCTGTGTCTCTACTGGTGTAATAGTCATATTACAGCTGTCATATTGTCAATAAATCAAGCTGCTACAGTTTCCATTTAGAAAATTACCTCCAGCCCCCACCCCACCGCTCTTTAATCTTTAACTCTCTCGCTCTTGTTTTCCCCCCTCTTTCCCTCTCTCTCTATGAATAGAGCTTTCTTCCCCCACTCTACTTCAATCAGCCTTTTCTCTTCCGCCTCACTCACATTTCTTCCCTGACTCTCCCGCCTCATGTTTTTTTCCTGTTCTCTTATCATATCCTGATTGTGTCTCATTCTCTGCATTAATGAGCTCGACCGAGGTTAATGTCTGGAAATTATAGCAAAGCAACAAAAAAAAAAGCCCAGCTTTTCAATTTCTGTCTGGACATTGTGAAAAGAGTTTGTTTCACCAATCAGGGAGGTGAAACAAAAAGTACCAACACATATAATAAAACCTGCAAAAACACACTTTTGATATAGAGGTTACAAAAAGAGAAAAAAAGCAATCAAGAAAAAAAAACAATCTTGGTCTTATCTGTCATTTCAAGATTATTGTACTTTCTTTTATGCAACCCAAGATGCCACAAAAGTGACCAAAGAGGCAACATTTTGCAGGTGTTCTGCAAGCTGCCATCCTCTCTTCTTCACACCACGCATCAGTGCAACAACACACAGGAACTAAATATAGAAATCCGCACTACACCCACACAAAACCCCTCGCCATCTCTTTGCATCATCAATCAGTCTTCACATGCTGATGAGAAACAATCACACAAAGCGGAAATTAAGTTTCAGGGAAAATCTGTGCACAATATATTTGAATGGTAATGTTTGTTAATAGTTTAAACAAATATTCCTGCTGTTCCTTTAGAGCAACACTTGATATCAATCCTGTGAATGAGTGCTGGAACATTTATTGCTGTCTCTTGCTTTTATTGTTGCCCTTTATTGATTCTGCAACTGCACTCAAATCAGGTCTCATTGTACTCCTCTCTTCCCTACAAACACCCTGAAGTTATGAGCACAAGGTATTGATTCTAGTAGGTAAATTCTTGTTCTGCGCAAGACTTATTCTCGACACTCAGAGACAGCAGGTGAGCCTTTCTGCGGTACCCAGGGGAGCGTTTTTAAAATTGAGGATAATGACTAAAGAACTCCAAATAATACCCGCAGAAACTCAAAGCAAACACAGAGAAAATAAATAACAGCACTGAGAGTTGAATCGAGGACTCATACAAACAATTTTACTCTCTCCTTTTTTGTCATCATGGATTCTTTTTTTTTTCTTGCAGTGTGAAAGTAAAAACCTCGCTGTAAAGGATATCTCCCCAAGGTGCATTAATATTTAGAGTTATGTAAGGACACATGTTAGATCATATTTGTCAAGAGATTTAAAATGTACTGGGTGAGAACTCATGTATTTCATATACTTCCTCTTTAGCCCCCTCTTACTCACACTGTTTGTGCTTCAACCTTTGAAAATAATTAATAAGCTAGGCAGCTCATAAAATTTCCACCCGGGGGAAAAGCTTTTATTCTAACAGTGAGGTTTCGTTATTTTTCATTATAGTATTTTGGTTAACGGAGCAGTTCCTCATTCTCTGATGTGTTTGCATTTTTTCTAAAAAGCTGCATTTACATGTTGTTCCCTATTGTCTCTCCATAAACTATCTTGTTTGCTGCCAGCTGCATGGTACATGACAGGCTCTCTGGATCACTGTGATGGATAAGCTTAATGTGGTGCATAGTGTAACTGCAAAGGGTTGAATCAAATCAAATAACACAACAGAAAATGGGGGGGTAACATTGGAGAAAGAAAACTGTCATTAAGAGATGTTATTGTTACACACAAACCCCTTATCCTGTTTTCAATGCATCACATACACGCTGATTTTAGTGCACTACATGTATTAATAAAAAAAAAAAAAAAAAAAAAAAAACCTCACATATACAAACACAAATAAAGATAAAGGGCAGGAGATTGTGCTGCATGTTCTCTGGGATGGGAGGGTGGGGGCAGGGAGTGTTGGGGGCTGCAGGCTGGTCCTCTGAAGAGATGTGGCGGCACCCTCGTACACCATTCAATTATTTATATCTATCTATCTATCTATCTATCTATCTATCTATCTATCTATCTATCTATCTATCTATATATATATATATATATATATATATATATATATATATATATATATATATATATATATATATATATATATATATATATATATATATATAAATTCTGAGATTTACTTCTTCCATCCTCTCCTGCCCATCCATCCTCATTACTTCTATTGTTTTTAGTACTTTTACTAGCACCACTATTATTATTATTATTATTATTATTATTATTAGTAGTAGTAGTAGTAGTAGTAGTAGTAGTAGTAGTAGTAGTAGCATTAGTAGTAGTAGTAGTAGTTTTCTTTTGTATTCAAAAATCAATTCTTTTTATTTTTTTAATTTTCCCTCTTTTTTTTCTTTCTGAAAAATGTTGTATTTCTTCTTTTCCTTATGAAAGCACTGTAAACATTTATCATTATTATTACTGAATACTTTCAGGAAGACTTGATGATACTGTAACAGCATCTTTACAGGTCTCCCTAAAAAAACAGTCAGACAGCTGCAGCTGGTTCAGAACTCTGCTGCTCGAGTCCTCAGGAACACCAAGAAAGTGGATCACATCAGTCCAGTTCTGAGGTCTTTACACTGACTCTCTGTCTGCCAGAGGATAGATTTTAAAATACTTCTGCTGGTTTATAAAGCATTAAATGGTTTAGGGCCAAAATATATCTGTGATCTTCTGATCCAGTATGAACCATCAAGATCACTCAGGTCATCTGGAACAGGTCTACTTTCAGTCCCAAGAGTTCAAAGTAAGCATGGAGAAGCAGCGTTCAGCTTTTATGCTCCAAATATCTGGAACAAACTTCCAGAAAATATCAGGTCTGCTGAAACTCTCAGCTCCTTTAAATCCAGGTTGAAGACTCACCTTTTGACAGCTGCTTTTAATCAGAATATTTAAACAAATCATTTTATTATCAATTTTCTTGCACACCTGCATTCTTCACTGTGACTTTTAGTCTTATATTATAAAATCTGTTGTAAACCTTCTTTTTTGACATTTTACTTTCTTTTATTTCCTTTTTGCTCTTTTAATCAATTGTTAAATTGTTTCTTTTAATAACTTCTCTGTGTGACAAATATGTCAACAACTAAATATATGTTTGTCCGTCCTTGTCACTGTCTTGTCTTGTTGCACAATAAAAAAAGAGACTTTATTGTTTGTAAAACTGGATATTTTTTGTTTCAGAAGGTCATGCTTTCAATACTTGGGACTGTTCTTCAGCACATAGCCATGCCAGTTGACCAAATGATGTTTTAAAGATTCCTTAAGTAATGACACAGACATAAAATGTAGCCTTGTGATATTGAGTGGAAAACTGTGTCTCCTTCCAGATTTTAAAAGTGTGTTTTTGACTAATTTAAGATGATAGCCCTACAGGTCAGACCATTTTTTAGAGATCCTTAATGGAAAAATGTAAAAGCAAGGCCCCTTGGTACTTCACTTTCCTCAAATCTGACTGTTTTAACAAAGCATTAGCACAAACTGCCACACGGAATACTTATATCTTTTTTAAATTGCACTCCAGGCACTAAGATGAACTACCTAACTTTCCACCTCAGGTTATCCAACAAGTTTTGGAACTTTCTCCAGGAACCTGATTTATTGAGTCACATTTCAAAAAATGTCCTTGATTGTGTAACACATTATTAATAAGGGTGCCAAAGGACTGTGCACAGGCAAAAACTCTCTGCCCACTGGTGAACTGATCTCCAAGAAATATCACTGACATTCATTGTTCCTCCACTGACTGAAATTTGGCGTATATATAAATGTGGCTTTTACGCAGATTATTATCCACAGAACGCCTATTCATTTGCAGAGCCAGTTTTGTTACTGATTTAAAACAATGTTCCCACACTGCTCAAACACAATTTGAGAGATAACCAATGAGGGAGGAAGAACAGACCTTAACTTTGAAGGTGAAAGCAGAAACACAATACATGCTCCTTTTCTTTTTCAAACACACTAAATTGTTCTGCTCGTTCAGTCACTCCACTTTTCAGAGGTGCTGTGAAATCTCTTTCAATTTAAGAGTGAATAGATTTGGCCTTGTATCGGCTTGCTTTTGAAATGAAGCTGCCTGGGTTTATAAAAGGATGAACACTCTGGATCTTTTTTTTTTCCTTTTTTGGTATTTTTGTATGTTCCACTGTATGCAAATGATCCTGTGTTAAAAGGAACTCGAAAGGAACTTATTTTTTCAGTTACTGCAGGCTATTGTTCTGTTCCATCGCCTCTTACATTATGCAAATCCTGCTTATGTAGTTTGCGAAACATTTTTTTTGGAGGGGAAAAGAGATTCACACAAGCAGCAACATGACAACATACCAACACATCTTGGTAACGGTGCACTCCACATTCTCCGGCCTCCTCCAAGACAGATCAACTCTGGTGCCCCCTCTAGCCGGTATCCCATATTGCAGGAAAAAGTCAAAGTGTCTCCAACACCGAAACTGTAGCCATTTCTCCTGCCAAACCGAGGCATCCCTGGGTCCTCGCATGGCTCCAAAGTGTACTCTGTAGAAAATAAAATGAAAGTGAATTCAAAGCTGTGCATTTAAATAAAAAACGGAAAATCCAGAAAAAGAGAATCTGTGCATTTCATCCCATGTCGAAAGAACAGAAGACAGGAAAATTAGCCTCACTAAAACAAGTGATGAAACACATCAGGGAAAGAAAATATACCTTTAAGATGTGTTGCTTATTTAGTGTTTTTTCAGTAACACTCAATTTTGCTGAGTGTGGTGCAAGTGGCATCAGAGTAAGACTGAGGTGGTGAAATTAAATTAGAGTGCCCTCTACTAATGGTGTTAAATCAACAGATCAATACCCATCACTCTCAGAGTCCTGAGAAATCTGCCCTTATACATATATTATACAAACAACATAACCATTAGGAGTTGACTGTGAGAAGCAGACACCTCATGGTCATGATCTCTCTTCCTCTCTCTGGTAAGGACAAACCCGTCCAATAATTAAATGATCGCTGTGATAAATCTTAGCTGAGGTCAAATTTGAATATTTCATCGCATGTTTACTGATGTAATTGTGGTGATTAGAACAAAAGTCGTGAGACTGAGCTCACTCCACTGTGTCCTGAAATGCACTTGTTGAATTTGTGTTCAACACAGGGAGAGATTTATTTCAGCGGGCTCAGACTGATGATGTGATGTGTGTTTCAGACTGTGCATGCAGGATGACACAGCCTGTTGAGCATGTTGAGTTTGGCAAGTCACATCTCTGGTGACACCTCCCATGTGTTACATTCTGAGTATCAGCTTATGCCATCTGGGATGCAATAAAACGTCTTTCGGAGGAGACGCAGATTGAGGAACAGTTTCATTTCAGAGTCAATGAGAGTGCGCTGAAAGGGCCTCAGAGAATCTTGATTTATGAGGGGTAGACGCAGCCTTGGACTGTGTCCTTATTCTGCCCTCTTTCTTGCTTTAGGGAAAAACCTTGAAGTAAGGTAGACCAAAGCAGCTCATAGGAATATACCTTCATCCTTCTTATGACTGTGTTGTAAAATACTGAAGTGCATTATGTTTTATGTTACATGCTGAGTTACCTCCCTCCTTTGTTAGAGTTTTTATTCTTAAGCTATTTACAAAGTCTTATAAGTAGTCCTTGATGTCAGAGCAGAAATATATCAGTGAGCAAATTCCACTTAACACAGCATCATTGTGTTGTCCGAAATTGTTCAAAGCCAGCAAACTTGTTTAAAGGAATCCTTGAAATGTAGCATTGATACCTCAAACTAGAAACTAACCTCTAATTATGAATGAAGAAAAGATTAAAAGAAGTTTGAAAAAAGTTTTAGAAAAAAAAAAAAGGTTACATTTTGGAAGATTTTCAGCCACAGATTCATCCCAGCAAACCGTCTCTTTTAAAAAATCTCTGATTCATTTTTGATTCATATTGTTGCAGGAGCTCACTGGCACAAGAGATCACTGTTTCCTAACTGATGTGAAAGAAAGACCAGCGTAGGCAGTGTATGGGTATCTTTGGGTCAGCTATGCAGAGGCTGTGTGACACTAACTCTTTGGTGTTCCCCAGGGCTCTATTATGGATCCCATGTTGTTTGTATTTAAAGACTAGTACTTTTACTTGTAAAAAAAAATGTATTTTGTTCCACAAAAATTCAGCCAAAGTTTTGTGGAAAAGATATGTAATGTTTTTTTTTTAACTCAGTGATTCAATTAATGTGAACCAATCTCAGGGTGTTGGAGCCTCAAAAGTGATCCTTTTGTCCCCAGTCCTGTGGATAATACATTTTCTTTTGATCACAAAGGAGACTTACAAGGTGCATGACTCTCATCAGAAGAGGGTCACTCAGAGCCTATAATGCAGCCCTGTAAGGTGTACCTCACTTAATCTTTCAATGAAAAACTAATTGTGATCTACAACTCAGAGTTTTATGTTAAATTTTGTCTCCACTGGTAAAATGTAAGAAAACAAAGACTTCTTCAACTAACAAAATTCAGTGTACATGTAATGTCAACACAGTTAAGTAAAAATAACTATTAAGATAGTAAAGTATACTTAATTACCAGAGAAAGTTATGTTGAAGCCCTCATATGAAATGGAAAAGTCAGAGATGAATCGGAGCTGGGCTTTGAAGTTGCCATAGAGACCAGCATTGATGTTGCTAGGCAACTCATTGCCGGTCAAGCGAGCCAGTGGTTGCAGGAAACTCCCGTTCTCGGTAACCAAGAGGTAGTCGTGTTGGTCCTCCAGGTGAAAAGAATTGAACTGAAACTGGACTCCTAAGAACACACAAACAGTACAAGACAGATGAAAGAGGAAACTTGTTAAAATGTTTCATTTTAATTAGTATGACTCATGGAGATCATGAAGTTTTATAAAAATTGAAGTAATGTGTTATTATCATCGTTTTAATTTTAGTTTTATAAATGACTGCAAATTCCCACTAATCACATAAAATATGAATGACAGTATATTCTTTTATATATTTTAACATCTACATGAAACTCTGGGAATGCAGTGCTACGAGAGTCCATGCTTGTATCAGAGTAACAGCTGCACTGCTGGTTGAGTGCCTTTTCTCTTCCTTTAAAGCCTGTGAACCAGCGTGTTTCTCTTGCCTTTCCCGTGGCTGACTTCAACTGTCCAGGTACAGTTGAGAGATGAAGGGTAGCTGTCTGGATAGCCGGGACTAAGAATGGTACCCCAGGGACCTCTAACGTCGCCACCACAGAGAGCTGGACAGATTGAGGGAGACAAGGTGGGAGAGTAGGAGTGAGAGAGATAGAGGCAGAGGGGAAGGAGGAGATATACAGAGAGAGGGGGGTGGAGAGAGGGTGAGGTTGGCATCAGAATGTTGATGGCTAAAACAGATAATGTTTCCCTGTGGACCTTTAATAACACTTCAAATGTACCCACACACACACACACACACACACACACACACACACACACACACACACACACACACACACACACACACACACACACAAGAGCTGAGAAAGACTGTAAGAGAGGAAAAAGTCAGAAAGAAAACCCCTTGTGTTGAAAAGCTTTTTTTAAATTTTCTTCCAACAGCAGCACAGACATGGAATAACTATGTAGATCTTTTTAAATTATTCACATACTTTATAGATGATGCATGTTTTTGTTGATCTTATAATCAAATGTCACACACACACACACACAAACACACACAAACACACACACACACACTCACTGGCCACTTTATTAGGCATACCTGTCCAACTGCTCATTAACACAAATTTCTAATCAGCCAATCACATGGCAGCAACTCAGTGCATTTAGGCATATAGACATGATCAAGACAATCTGCTGCAGTTCAAACCGAGCATCACAATGGGGAAAAAAGGTGATTTAAGTGACTTCGAACGTGGCATGGTTGTTGGTGCCAGACGGACTGGTCTGAGTACTTCAGAAACTGCTGATCTTCTGGGATTTTCACACACAGCCATCTCTAGGGTTTACAGAGAATGGTTCGAAAAAGGAGAGAATATTCAGTGAGCGGCAGTTCTGTGGGCGAAAATGCCTTGTTGATGTCAGAGGTCAGAGGAGAATGGCCAGACTGGTTCGAGCAGATAGAAAGGCACCAGTAATACAAATAACCACTCGGTACAACCGAGGTATGCAGAAGAGCATCTCTGATTGCACAACATGTCGAACCTTGAGGCAGATGGGCTACAGCAGCAGAAGACCACACCAGGTGCCACTCCTGTCAGCGAAGAACAGGAAACTGAGGCTACAATTCACACAGGTTCACCAAAATTTGACAACAGAAGATTGGAAAAACGTTGCCTGGTCTGATGAGTCTGGATTTCTGCTGCAACATTCAGATGGTAGCAACTCAGAATTTGGCATCAACAACATTAAAGCATTGATCCATCCTGCCTTGTAACAACGATTCAGGCTGCTGGTGGTGTAATGGTGTGAGGGATATTTTCTGGGCACACTTTGGGCGCCTTAGTACCAATTGAGCATCGTTTCAATGCCACAGCCTACCTGAGTATTGTTGCTGACCATGTCCATCCCTTTATGAGCACAGTGTACCCATCTTCTGATGGCTTCTTCCAGCAGGATAACGTGCCATGTCATAAAGCTCGAATCATCTCAGACTGGTTTCTTGAACATGACAATGAGTTCACTGTACTCAAACAGCCTCCACATTCACCAGATCTCAATACAATAGAGCCCCTTTGGGATGTGGTGGAACGGGAGACTCACATCATGGATGTGCAGCCGACAAATCTGTAGCAGATGCATGATGCATCATGTCAATATGGACCAAACTCTCTGAGGAATGTTTCCAGTACCTTGTTGAATCTATGCCATGAATGATGAAGTAGTTCTGAAGGTAAATAAGGTGGCCAGTGAGTGTATATATACACTGCTCAAAAAAAAATAAAGGGAACACTAAAATAACACATCCCAGATCTAAATGAATGAAAAATTCTTATTAAATACTTTGTTATTTACATAGTTGAATGTGCTGACAACAAAATCACGCAAAAATTATCAATGGAAATCAATTTTTTTAACCCATGGAGGTCTGGATTTGGAGTCACACTCAAAATTAAAGTGGAAAAACACATAAGAGGCTGATCCAACTTTGATGTAATGTCCTTAAAACAAGTTAAAATGAGGCTTGGTAGTGTGTGTGGCCTCCACGTGCCTGTATGACCTCCCTACAATGCCTCGGCATGCTCCTGATGAGGTGGCAGATGGTCTCCACCATATATATATATGAATTTGCATGATTACTATGATACTGTACTAGTTTCATTGCCAGAATTTGAAGGTTGCAAACTTGTTTCAGTGTTTTCTCCAGAGCACAGCTTGTTTCATGTCAACCAGTTGCCTTTTAACACACTTGGTGCAGTTCAGAAAATTTCCTATGATGTAGCTAGTGACCACAGTGACCCCATGCTCACCAGACAGAAACATCTCTCACATAATTAGGAGAGCACTCTGGCTCTGGGGTTGATTTAGCTCGCTTTTGGGCTTCAAAAAAGCTTGTCCACTTGTAGGATCAGACTGTAGGGGTTGACAGATGGTACAAAAATACTTTTATAAAAACAAGAGGTAAACTTTAGTTTCTCTGTTTGGGGATAATTATGTAAGGGTCATAATTTATGATGCCAGTTTGGTATTTTTGAACATGGCCTATTCTTACTTTCAAGTCACTTTGTGAATATAAATTCAGCAATAAAAGTTTCTGAACCAAACTAACAAGTCAAAGTCTATCATCAATAAATTCAATATGACTTGGTGCCTAGGGTTGCACAGGAAAATACGGACTAATGTTGGTGCAGGAATCAGAGTAGTTTGCTCGAGTGCAAAGTTGCTTGTTATGAAACCAGTGAAAACTTGATCAATTATATTTTCACACAATGTGTGTGGGTGAATCTTACCCAGTCATTGCTCTTTGGTGAGCAACCTCTGAGCTCTGAATTGATTAACAAAACTGAATGTAATTTGAATTACTTTTCCTCGACATCAGCACTGTCCTTAATGTAAAAAAGCTTTAAGATGTCTTTTGTTTCTAAAACAAAACTTTTCTCCTAATACAGTTTGATTTAAATTGATTCAAACTAGCCAAGCGGTGCAAATGCTTCTTAGAGACTACTTAAAACATTTTGAACGATTCACAGCGCGGCCTCAGGATGACCCTGCAAGTTCTGCTCATGCTTCAGCTGTGCACATTGTTATGCAGCAAAAGATCAGGTCTGCAGAAAAGCAAAATCTGTTGCTCATTCAATGCATACTAATGCAGGCATGTGTTGAGAGGTGCTTCATTTCTGCCCGCTCCAGTTGGTTCATGTTACAGCTGGCCGACTGGCCTGTCATTTCCTCTTACAATAAAACCATAAAACGCCATAACATTACCTTAAAAGTGCAACGGTGGCAGAGCTCCTGGGACAAGGTCAAATGTGGAAGTTGTGCTGAAGTTTTCCATGAGCAGGACAATTAAGCAAAAAAAAAAAAAAACGCCATCTATGAGAGCTGCAGCCTCCGAATACAATCACTACAGACACTAAGATGTGGTGACCGCCACCACAGCCACATTAAACAGGCGAGTCAGCCATTGAAAATGTGCTCAAACCACAACAGAGCATCAGAATCTGCTCCATAACTCATGCTTACAACATTAGTATTCCCAAATACAAGAATGAGGAGTGAAAGTATTTCTTAACCAGACAAATGCGGAGATTCAAGCAGACATGGGCACCCACACATACTGTACACACAGCACTCAGTCTCGCACAAAGGCTTGCATGCACTGACACACGAAATGACCTTAATTATTAATGCATATCTGCCAGGAAGCTCTTAAAGCTGAATGCTGAGCTATGTGAGAAATTTAAAACACTGCATCACATCTTTATCCTGAGCATTTCCCCTCTCTCTGTTTCTCTCTCTGGCTATCCATCTTTTAGATCTCCTTTCATCTTCGCTTCTTCCTACCCCTCTGCCTTTTAGCTGGTTTCCAATTTGTTCTCTCTTTTATTAGAACAAAGTTGGATTGAGTGACTCCGCCGAAAAGTCAATCTTAGGACTTCTAAAAAGGTGTGAAAAGTAATTTAAATCACTTAAATTCAATTTCATTCATATAACAGCTTGATGAATTCACCACATGGGAGGAATATTGATTTATTTCTGTCATTTTTCTTCACACAGACTGTATCTTGGTTTAAAATGAATATATCTTTACAATATGTTGTATACAGGGCTAAGGGATTCCTTCTGAGGAATAATAAGACCCGATTTTGATTTCTGGAGCTACTCCCAGAACTGAGTTTGCTGCTTTTGGCATCATCTTCCTCGAATTCATTGCCCACTATTTGTTTGCCAAGCTCAGCAGCAAATAGCTCTCATATTTGCATGGATACATACTGTGCAAACACCTTAATGACATGCAGCCTGCAAATCCCAGGCTACTCTCTAGAAGCGTCCTCGGAGGAAAAATCACTGCCTGTCTGAGGAAAAGTGCAATTCAAATGTGGTTAACAAGCGAATGAGCCGACAAGGCAGCCACAAAACGGATGAATCTCTCCTTCCTCCTTCCTCCTTCCCTACTTCTCTGCCATGATTGGAATAAGAGAGAAAGACCCCTCATCCCTTCCTCCAACCCTCACTCCTTGATTTGAGGTAGAAAGAGAGAAGGTGACAGCCAACACAGGCTGTCGTCAACCCTACCTCAAACCGCCCTGTGTACACGGTTCACATGGGAGAGAAGGTGACAGGAGGCACACTGATAAAAGCAACACACACACAGGTAAAGGCACAAGCCCCTACATATAAGTGCTGATGTACATTGTGCACACACACACACACACACACATACACAGGCACACAGTGTGTACCCACAGATCTCTAATCTTCTCCTCAAATCATCCCCTATCAGCCACAGCAGCCTTCACTGCAAATTGCCCCAGCGTACACCCAAGTGTGTGTGTGTGTGTGTGTGTGTGCATGTGTGTGTAATTCAACTAGTGGCTTTGTCGCAGAACAACATGTCCTGTATGACTCAGCTCCCTATACAGGCACGGTGGGCTTCACTGCTGAACCTATTTACACCCCTCAGCCTCTTTTTCAGTGTTTTCCTTGAAATATCTGGATAATTATTTTCTTCAGACCAACATTTAGTTTTGCAAATGGGAAACACAAGGTAAGAAAAACACTTAAGTCGTCCAAAATGTCAGCGTACTACAGTAAAGAAGACTGCAGCGGCGTTGACCTTGTGTGTTGTCATGCGAGCATGTTCTCCCACAAATTATGTGATCAGTGCTGCAATAAAAAAAAGGTGAGGTATGATGAAGAGTGTGGGGGGGGACCTTTTAAGACCCTAACATTACTTTAATTTACGAGAGCTCATCTTTTTCATATTTACCGTCACATGTAGGTAAAGGGTGGCTCCACCAGTGATTCTTCTCACATACAAGCGGCTCCTCGTGACTCAATCTGTAGCCAGAGTCGCAACCGAACGAAACCGTGGAGCCAATGGAGAAATCCTGCCCATAGCGGATACCATTGACGGGGATACCAGGGTCCAGGCATGAGTAGCTGTCGACTGTAACGCCTAAGAATAAGAAAAAAAAAAACATTTTGTATGAATGAGTGTAAGCACTATACTTTTTTATTTTGTTTAGTTGATCTACATAATTTAAAACTCACAGATGGTTCGAAACTTTACTGAAGCACTGTACTGTGCTGTTTTTGTTGTCTAAAGATGAAGATTACAAGTGAGACCCGACCATGTGTGATTGATTATGACTTCCTGACAACATAAACACTTTCCGGTTTCTCTGAGAGCGCTATTATATTTGGCACTTCATATGTTATTTATGTAGGATATAAAGTCAAAGGCTTACGCTTAAAAGGTAAAATGGCTTCTGACTTACTTTCATATAATAATTTGAAGCCGACGTTTGAGCGGCTGTTATCGGTGGTGAACAACAGGTAGAGAAAGTTGCTGCTGCTGAACAGGAACTGGGGCACCTGGGTGCCATTGAAGGATCCGATCAGAGGAGACAGGAGGTTTGGCCCATCATGGATCTCAAGGAAATCGTAACCCAGCTCTGTTTGGAATCTGTGAGATGAAATAAGCAGAACACCGCAGTGCTTAGTGACACTTTGAGAATAGAAGTGATAACTAAGACAACATAAACAAAGCAAATCCGAGCGTATGATCTTCTTTATTACTGGATCTGCAGGGAGAATACATTCACACTGAAGAAATACCTTGTCAAGTAGGAATCAATACTTATTGAATAACATTGACAGCCTTTCAAATCTCTAGAATTTTAATTATGTAGCTCATGACTTGATCTATTTTTTTTTTCTTTTTTTGGAAGATAGAGTCATTAATGCTGCAGGCAGACAGAGGCAAAGGTCCATGCTGTTAATCCCTCTACAGGATGTTGGGCCAATTTAGCTAAATGCACTTCACAATGTTATAAATCTAAAACTTTGAAACTCTCACTAATAAACAGTTATTTTACAGGATGCAGCAAAGTTTTACTTCTTCTACCACTTTCAGCTCAAAGAGCACATAAAATTTACCCATTTATTAGCCAGTCTTCCCGATCAATATACAACTCTGAATATTAAGTCAGCAGACGATGGGAGGTAAGTTTTATTTTTGATGACTTCCAATAAATTCGGAGTCGAGTAAATTTTGTTGTCAGTTGAAACTGATGGAAACTGATAAATATGCACCGCCTTCTCTGTTCAGAGATCTGTGAGTTTTTACAGTGTGTAGAATCAAAGATTCATGCCACCCACCTGTCAAATGCAATTTTGATGGAGCGCCCGGGTTCTGATTCAATCACCCACTCACAGCTTAGGGAGTCTTTGTAGTAACCAGGCCACCCAGGAGACAAAATTACCCCATTTGGGGCTGAATAGTGGCCCCCACATGGAGCTAGAGTGGAGAAAGAGCAGATAGAGTGTGAAGGTAGAAAAGGAGATGAGGATGAGAGATGACTTGTGCGGAGACATGCAAGTCGAGACGTCATCTAATATTGTGGCTGAGGCTTGTGAATGAGACGCTTCCTCGGGGCGACCATTGCGCATATTTTGTTCCATCAATATTACCCTCTGAAAGCTAATTTGCTGTGACGGTAAACTGAACAAAGAGACACGTTTGGAGCATGCTCAGATTTACAATTCAACAACAGTACACCACATATTAACATGTTTACCGTTATGACATTAAATCAATTTATTTTGACTGACATCTTGTGGGAGAGCGACAAAATGTAAACAGCATTGACAGTGATGGGGAGTGTCTGAGCAGTCCGGCGTCACATTTATACTTAATAAACATAGAACATTTGAGCACTGCTTTTCACCAACTAAAAGAAACTATTTTCTCAGGACCAATTTTTCAAATCTAAGCTCTTCTTTACTCTCCATCGGCCTCTTGTGCTGCAAAAATACTTGAATTTGTTCTTTCAACACAAACGTTGTTTGCCTGCCATATGCTGCAGCGCAATTTGAATGCATTGGATCATTTATGTTTCCTTCAGCTACGAGTGGGATGAAACTAGTTCGAGATCATTACAAAAAAGGTCAAACAATTTCAACAGAAATAAAAATCTGAGTGAGAGTAACACAAAGTAATCATGATATAATTGCACATCGAGAAGTAATTTCTTGCATAGGAAAGTCTTCAGGTGGCTAAAAAAATAACTGTGTGCACTTAACAGGTGAAAGAGTCTGACAACACAAAGATGTATCATTTCTTCTGTTTCATAACATGTTCAACAAAAAAAGCACATACATAGTTTTTACAGTACATTAAGCGAGAGTAAAAATACACTGAGAGGATAGAACTGCAGACAACAAATCTAAAACAGGAAATTCAGTTATCAATCACCTTCTTTGTCATCATCTTTAATAGTTGTGTTTTAATATATATGTATATTTTTAATTCAAGAAAATGGATTCTGAAGTGGATATACACAAACATTAGCTACAAAGCATCTGGAGAAACTACCTGGAGCACAATTAGCATGGCCTGTCTTTGTACTGTCAATGGTTCTAACAATAGCAGCTAAGTTAATGATGATGATGATAATTATTAGCTTTCATAAATAGATGTTTAAGTGCTTTGAAGGTGATTTAAAGATCTATACTTAACACAAGTGTTGTGACTTGATTTGACTTCTTGGGGAAGATGTCAAAGCTTTTTTTTATCGCTCTGACAACATTACCCTGTAGTAAACATGTTCAAAGGTCAAACGTTATCTTCAAAGATCTTTTGTCATGAAAATAAAACTGGAAAGAGTTTTATGTCATTTAAATACTACTACAGTCACCATGTAGGCGTAGACCACAGCGGTCTGTAGCAGCAGTGTATAAATAGCTCTAAGTCTGTGTATTTGGGTTAACAAACCACCTCCATATATTTTTCCCTCCAACGGACTGGCGGGAGATGATTTCCACCTCCTGGGTCCTCACACTGTAGTAATGATGATATCTGGGATGGCATATTGCTCCCAAGTTAATACTTTAATCAGCAATATTTACCTTCACATTTCGGGATGGGCCCGCTCCACATGACTTTTCCTCTTTCTAGCTGACAGGAGATTGTTTCGGTTCCCTGGGTTTTGATGAAACCGTCCTCGCAGACCACAGAGATGGAGCTCCCGAGCTGGAAGCTGTCTCCAAAGCGGCGTGCATTGATGGGAATTCCAGGGTCTGGACACTCATTGTGGCCAAAAGCTAAGGGGTAAAAAAAAAAAAAAAGTTACAAAGAGTGACAGATTTAATGAGACACCATCAGGAAACGATGAGCACATACATGAGAAAAGTTAGTAAGTTATGTGAGAGCAGCACTTAATGGGCACTTAGTGGGTTCATCTGATGGAATTTCAGAGAACTAATCACGTAGATCTATTGCTGCAATGTGGCATCTTTGAGTGTTCACTCCCTGCCAGGAAAGCTTCTATAAATCCCCCTGTAACACATCTCCTATATTTTCTGGTCTGCCATTCTGTATCTTTGCTCATTTCTCAAGCTACAATATATTTGCCCTGCTTCGGCTGGATCAAAGCTATGTAACCTCTGATAAAACTCATGTAAGCGTATCTGCAGCAGGATACCGTCTGGCTCATCAGATTAAAAGGCTGTAAAGTCCAACCTTTAAATGCCCATGTTTCTCCAGACGGAGCAATCGGGTTTGATCAGGTGATAGAGATTTAAAATTGAAAAACGCAGTGACCAGAAAGTGAAAAAAAAAAAAGTTTGATGAAGTGAGTCAAACTGTGAAGAAAAGCCTTAAAGATTTTAAGAAAAGAGTCTGTTTGCCATCCGACTCACAGCCCGATAAAACGATCAATATCAGTTTCTATTTCCGTTTGCCTGGTATAGAGATGTGTGAAGCCCAAATTAGCTCAAAGACAGCAAGCAGGGCCTTCATCATCAAATGTGAACAAATGTGCCCTCTAGCAAATCCAACACTGTCTTATTTACTGTACATGTTGTATCCTGTTGTTGACAATACATCTAAGAGTCGCCTGAGTTTTGATCTATTATGAAAGTTTTTGCGGCTTACAACTTTACAATGCAGACAGAACATCACAGATTTTACCTGATGTCAAAACACTGATCTCTCCATTTCTTTCAACACAGGTTAAAGGCACAAAGTGTGATGTTTAAAAAAAGGAAAATTGAGAACATCTGAAGGGTTTATTGTTTTACTTTGACAGAATCAGGCGTACAGTTTGTGCTTCTATCTAGTCTTTGTGTTAAGTGAGGTTAAAATGCATCCTTGACCTCTGTCTGAGCTGGACGCACTTCGATGAAAACAGCATCAATCATCTCATCTGACTGTGTGTAAGACAAAAAAGGGAAAGTGTTCCTTTCATAACTTCAGTGTCGTATCATTCTCTCTGTTCTGCAACCTGAACCTCTATTCTTAGCTGCTGCACTGGTCACAAGACCCCTGTCCAATCGATAGTTTCTTTTCCAGAACAAGTCTTTGTTTTGTTGAAGACTCCAATCTGAGGTAAAGTATGCCTGCTGCATCAAAGTGATTCTTGTGATGGAAACTAAGAGCACCATAAATTATGAGCTGAGTTTATGCCACCGGCCGTTTCCAAGAAGAGATGGATAATGTTTCTGTTTGAAAGGAGCTCTTATTGCATAAAACTGCAACCAGTTCCAGGGAGAAATAACACATAAATTGTAAATGCATGTATTTGGGGAGTTCTACTTTATAGCGTTAGAACAAAAGAATGTCATAGCCTCAGAATTTCCAAACCCATGATCCTAAATATTTATGTTATGTATTTTTTTATGCTTCTTGCACCTGTGTATTTTATTTAAAGAAAACAAAACACCTTACCTGAGCTTCTAACTTGTTATTTCAGTGCACGCATTAAATATGAAGCCAAAACACACTGAAAAAGATAAATGACGTACTGCTGTATGTGATGTTGAATCCTCTCCCCGACATGGAGTGATCTGCCTGGAACTCCAGCCTCAGTGTGTTGGTGTTAGAAGTCAAATGGGAGGGACTCTCAGCTCCAGAGAACCTCCCGATGACATTAGCGTCATTTGTCTCGCCATCTTTCACGGTTAGAGAATCATAGGGGGCCTCCAGGTCAAAGTCATTAAAGGCCAAGTGGATTCTGGAGCCCGGGTCGGATTGGATGAGCCAGACACAGTTCATGTTGTTCCCATAGCCTTCTGGGTAATCTGGCGAGAGGACGGTTCCTGAGGGGGCTGTGAAGTTGGACATGCAGGGGACTTTTGGGAAAAAGTAACAGAATGAAAAAGAGGAAGAAAGATGAGAACAAAGAGATGGGAGGATTAAATTTAGTAGGCAAAAAGTGAGCGATGGAAAGAAATCTTCAGTTAAATATTCATCTCCACAGCATCATCGGTCATCACCCGCTCCAGGCCATAATAAACATGGTCACCATGGCGACAGGTCAGGCTTGAATGTTAACAGCATCACAACAGGGAACACGACATATGACTAAATATCATCCATGGAGGACTTGGGTACTTACATATGCATATGGGGATGTTTGCTGACCACTGGTTGTTGTCCTGACAGGAGATTGTTTTCTCACCAATGAGCTCGAAGCCAAACTGACACTCAAACCTCAGGATGCCTCCGTTTGAGAAGCTGTCCCCTTCTCTTATTCCATAAAGAGGAGTGCCTGGGTCCCCACAACTCTCTTTGTCAATTTCTGCAAAGACAAATTATGAAGCACAACGGTTCAGTATTTCCATGAAAATAAGAATAAAAGACAAAATCAACAATTACAGTGACTTGCATAACATAGGCTAATAATGTATTCAAATACAGAGAAATAACTTTTTTGCTGCATAATCATAGAATATGTACAGAATAAAAATAAACTACGTAGCTTAGTGTCACCTCCATAGTGGCTAAAACAGAGGCCTCTGAGTTCACTCATAATGTGGCTGCACTATCCTCAGACTGACAGATAAGGTCATTCCACAGACTGTTTTAAAGTTTGGATGTCCCAAAAGTAAAGCCAAAATATTAAAGTTTTTCTCCAACATAGTTTCAGTAATTAAACTCAGTTCCTACCATACTGACTGATGTTAAAATAATGTTTTTGTAATAAATGTGTATTCTTTGGTTTTAGGATCCTATACATGAGGTAAAATGCCATAATCAATCTCTCTGCTGACAAACACGGCCAGTGTTGGGCCCATTATTTAAAAAAAAAAAAAAAAAAAAAAAAAAAAAAAAGTAATATATTATTTTTTACCTGTTTCTCTTTTCAAAAGTATTATTATTTCTTTATTACTCCCTGCCAACAGTAATATGTTACACTACTGATTATATTATTTTTCTTTATATCCCACAAAAGTGATATTTATGTCCTCTCTCTTCGTGACTCTGAATTTGCACATGGTCTTTTTCTGCAGCCTATAAATGCATCAAAGTTACAGGCTATCTGAAATACAGGTAACTGTAATATTACTAATGGAATTTTAAATATAATAAAACTTGTTACAAGTAAAAGTAAAATTATTACTGCAATCATTACTCGCAATGTGTTACACTCCAACGCTGCCTTTGGCTGTGTGTGCACCAGATAACCAGTGCAAGAAAAGGGGCAGAAAGAAGGGGAAAAAAAACAATCAACATTAACAGAAGAGTGACTAAACTGTCAGGTGCCATTTAACTGCTTTAGATAGAAAGCAGAAGGAAAATGGTCACACTCTTGTTCAATACAAAACCTGAGTACATTTTTTCTGACTTTTTTTTTTGAGTCAGATCAGAATTTTGGTTAACAGGAAGAAAAGGGTTGTCAGCATCATGATGTTTAGAGAGAAATACAGGGGAGACACAGGCTCCGGATGTGGCAAGTCTCAACGCCAAATGTGTGGGGTATTTTAGAATCACTTTTATGCAGATAATGTAATTCTCTTTTCAATTTACACTAAAAAAATCATAAAGAGCAATATAAGTTGTTGTAAATAAGTTGTTTAAAATCACAACTGTACTGGGTAAAACTATCTGAAAGTATATATGTGCATTAAGGGACAAAAACTGAAAGAACAGTTGTGTTATGTCATGTTAGGTTGTTATTTTTCCAACACAACCACTAGCAGCAGTGAACCTACCTGGCAGCCAGCTTATTATCGTAAATAGCCAGAGTTAAGCTTGTGCAGCATTTGTGGTCACCATTACAAATCATTGGCCTCAAATGCCCAGAGGTCATGTTTGCCTACTGTGCACCAATATGCCTCACGACCAGAGCTCATCATCCATTTTGAGCAGAAAAATACTGCCAGCTGAATAGTCTTGCTGATTGGCCCTTGTTTTGCTGTATCAGGAGAATTTCCATGAATGCTTCGACTTCTTTGTTCATGTAGCCTGGAGTCAGTTTGCATCCATCTTGTTCGGTGTGCCTCCTTCCCCTGAGTTTGCAAGTATTCATGACACCTCCTCTTTTCATATGACTATAAGGGTTGGGCATATCGGTCTTTGATCCTATAAAAAGGTGCCTCGGTGTCATCATAAGTCTCTTTAAAATTTCATGTGCTGTATTTCTGAAAATGTACCCCCTTCTTTCCCCAGCCGTACCCTCCTCTGCTCCCCAGCTGTACCCTCCTCTCCTATTTTCAGTTTTATTTACAGGAGTGGCCCATGGCAGGAAGCAAAGTTGTCTGTGTGTGTGTGTGTGTGTGTGTGTGTGTGTGTGTGTGTGTGTGTGTGTGTGTGTGTGTGTGTGTGTGTGTTTTACCATTAGTTTATGTTTGTGTTTGTGTGCGTGGTCATGTGCGTGTTTGTGATGTATTGCATTAATTTCTATCATGACATTGTCTTTATGAGACCCACAGACTCTACCAATCACAACCTGCCTAACACACACACACTTGTGCTTGGACACACACCCTGACTTACACACACCTTGCAGAAGCAGAGAGAACAAATTGCTTGGAGTGAAAACAGGCATACTGTCGGAACATTCTTATAGTACTACTACTTCTCACAAACACACTCGAAAACACACATGCACGCACACACCGTCACAAATACACACTCTGTCCATCCCATAGCATCCCGTACACATTTCACTCCACACGCAGACACACACAAATAATCCTATTGTGCTGTAACAACAAGGCAGACACATTCACAAAGGGGATTAGACTCCTTTTAGTGTGTGTGTGTGTGTTTGTGTGCTTGTGTGTTTGTGTGTGTTGGTGAGTTCGTGTGTGTATGGGCTTGTATGTGTCTGTTTGTGAATTTAATATTGTGTTTGCAGTTGCACATTGAGCCCCATTCCACTCAGCTTTATCATACTCAATCATGCTCACGCCATATTGTCCATGGGAATATGTATAGCTAATATGCACACAAAGAAATGAACTGGACACACACACTCACACACACACCAAACCAGTATAAATGGGCTACTTTTAAAGATCTTAGAGAAAGTAGAGCAATATATTTAGTTTAGATAATGAGATTGCAGGAAAAAAAAAGCTTATTGGCTGTTCCTCTTTGTTGGCCAATTGGAAATTGATTTTGCTGCTAGCTTACTAATAGTAATTGAATGCTAAATGTGAAGTTGTATGCTAGCTTCCATCTTTTTTTAAAATATGCTTTTACATATGTTTATCAACAGCCACCTTTTTTGTGTTATTTTGAAGGACTTATGTCCCTTACTGCTGTCTCAACTCAAAAAATGGATTAAACATACAACTAATTCAAATAATAATCTAACGTTGCTCTGTTAGCCACAGAAGAGGAATCAAGTGTAAGGTCTTGTACTCAAAAGGGGCTGCAGTATAGGGAAGCAATTAGAAACCAAGTCTAATTAGCTCATGGCCGTCTGAATCTGCAACCTAAAGGGAGTGGCTCAAATTGACTTGTTCACACTGTAGTCATCAGTGAGGACTGCCTCTTGAATTGAAATGATCTCATTTATTACACTCTGAATACTGACGTTTTTTTCTTCTCTCAGGTTTTCAAGCCAGGCCACTCAGGAGCTTTAGAGGATTGATTAGCTGTGAGATGTGTAAAAGAAAAACATCAATTTTCTGCTCTCATTAAAAACACACAATCTCTGTCTGCCCGTATTACACGAGCTGCACAAATTGTTGTTTTTTATGCTTTATGGTGTTACTCCCATATACCTACAGCTCACTGCAAATTGCTTCCCAGGATCATAGTTAATAATTGGGCTGTTTTCTTTGATCTAAGGTAGAAATACATCACTCAGTGTGCTGTAAAAAACTTTTCAACTCCAGGCTGAGACTGTTTCATGACCCGGTAATAAGCTTGTTGTTCTGACATCATCGGTGAAACTCTAGATGTCTTCACAAACATTTTATGAACAGGAGTCACAGGTGACACGACAAGACACCAAACCTCAGAGGCTTTTCCTGTAATTTTTTTTCCACTAAGATGTTTGTGTCGCTCCCTCTCTCCAGATGAGAATATTTTGGAGAATATAAATTTACTAACCAAACAAAGGTTACATCAGTGAACACAACCTTGTCTTGGTGCTCTATGTGAATCAAAATTAGATGGTAAGCCAATAAAGTCCATCATAGACTTTACTGAAAAGAGGTTAAAGCACCAATTTCAAAACTTTGGATGCGTAGAAACAAGTGCAGTGAGCTCTGGACCATCTGGCGTTTCTTCTTGATGAGCCTTTCAAGTGACTTTATGTCCAATGAGGACAAAAGACCTCTTTTGTGTTTGTAGAGAGTGTGACACTGTTTACTTACACCTGACTGTTAAATCGACAAAAGCTGTAATGAGACTGTAAGCTGTGGAAGCTGCTTTCAAACTTTCAAATAATAATCAGTTTGATTTGGATTAAAAAAAATATTTAATCAAAAAGTCATAAAAATCACTCATTTACTCTGTTGTCTGATGTCATACATGTTTTGTAATATATATATATATATATATATATATATATATATATATATATATATATATATATATATATATATATATATATATATATATATATATAAAACTTACAGCTCAGAATTCAAACTGACCAAAATCTTGGACCCAGTGTTTTCTCATTATCTGCTCAGTGAAGAGAAGTTATCATCACTTTAACTGGGCTAACTTTAGTATCTTGTTCACTTTTCTTTTTCTTTTTTTGAACAGAGGACTGAAAAGGTTAACCTTTGTTCCTGACGTCTACTTAATGGCTTTACTGACTTGCATTTACTGTAGAAAGTTCTTGATTTGTGCTGCAGCATCTATTCAAGCATACTGTTAAAATTACATGCACATTTAAGCCCTTGCTTGTAACTGAGCAAATTATCAAGGCCTTTTTGTAAAAAAGGGGAAACGGCTTAAAAAGTCAGAGTCTTCCTGACCCTCTTTCCAGTCTATATGCAGTCATTGTTTGTGTATGAAGCCAACCATTAATGCTTGATTATGGGTCGAGCCACAAGAACTCAAAATTTAGAGCCAAGTCAGCATCATCAGCATCATCATTGAGTCCTGAACTCAGTCTCAAAACCCTGTTTTGTTCTAATTACATCATAATTTTATTTTGTTTCCACTGAATTCAATTTTCATTATCAGCAACACTGTAGGCTACGAGGGGATTGGATATTATACTCGTCAATTATTCATGACATGAGAATGAAATGCTGTTTACAGTTGTGTGATTAAATATGCCCTGCCCTTCACAGGCTACCTCTGCATGTATAAGAACATGCACACACACAGACACAGACACACACACACACAAGAAAAAAAGAGGGCAGATTTGGCTCAGTAACCCAATACTGAGATTATTGACTGTAAAATTGAACCACATTTCTGGTTATGTTGTGAATGAATACTTCATGAATTCCTATTTCATGGTGTTTCAGCAGCTTTGACTGAAAATCTGTTTAGTGCTGTTTGATTAACAGGATCCTGCCTTAGACCTGGACCACAGTGGGGTACACAGAGATGAGCTCCAAAACACTAAACTAACACATGCCATAAATATTTATAAGAAGATTTACCAGAAGCAAGTGATCAGCATTATTAGTGAGGTGATATTTCCTGTATGAAGATTTGAAAGGCTCTTTAAAATGATCTGTAGCATGGTGGTAATGTACCTTTACTTCATGATATGTATCCAAATTTCCAACTCAGTTAATTTATTTAAACTGTGTAGGGGTTCACAGCAAAAGCAGACACATTTGGGTGCCAACACACACTCACTGCAGCTTTTATCAGCACACACACACACACACAAACTCAGGTCCATTGTGTTAGGGGTCAACTGTGCAATAAAAATCCACCTTGACATCTCTATTACCTATAAAATACATCACATATTGAAAACCATAAAAAGCAGATGAAAATGTTTAAAAGTAAGAGCTGACATTATGACTCTGTGATGGGATCCACCCAGAGAAGAGAGGTGGACAAAAAGGGAAGACGGGGTAGAAAGAGAAATGTAGTTGTATTTAGATTCACATATAAGAGTTGTATCTTCTTGATAACAGAAGCTGCCATGTGATGCGTTCAATGCATAAGCTTTTAAACAGAATAACATCTGGTATTTTTATTTGGTGCTGTAGAATACACCTGGTAACATTCAGCATGCAGGATGTTTGAAATGAAAAGCAGATTTGTCCTGATGTCAACACGTCTGCCATCCAAACCCATTTCACAACTGGATGTGAAGCAGACGCTTCATGTTTGTGCTGCATTGGTCTCTGCTGCATTACATAACACAGGGTGATGGGATAGAATGATGCACTTAAAGAAGCTGAAGGTTGAAGGATGACTCATCGCTGGAGTCACCCACAGGTTGTTAAGTGAAATGAAATGATACCAAAAACAGGGGTGAGACAGCTGTTGGCACCGACTGTCCTATGTTTTTAGTGGAATTTTTGTCTTTTTGTTGAAATAGAATAATTACACATGCAGACTTACATCGTGTAGGCTGATTCAGAGTGCTCCCAGCTAAAATTATAATATGAATGCACTGCTTTTCACTTGGCGTTTAGGATACAACAAACACTGAACAGTTTTGTTACTTTAAGATCATTGCATCTCAAAAGCACACAACAAACCGCAGTCCATCTGATGGTGAAATCTGATGAAAAGGTGTCTTTACTCTCCACATTCACGGTCAAAGCACGGCTCTAGTAGGCAGCAGGTGAGCGAGGGGGAATGAGCACCTGTGTCTGTTTAAATTGGCAGGAATCAGCTGTGAGTCCTAAGTGGAACAGAAGGTTTACTCTGTGTGCAGTGCTGAATCCTACATCAATCCAATTGGCAGCTGCTTCATTTGAATTATAGAAAGCGATGTCGGCGCTCTGAAATCCCACTCTGCGGCAGCCCCTCAAAGTTAAAGAAAAAAGATGGGCTGGTGATAGGACACGGCTAAAGCTCCACAGAGACCCCAGAAACAATTTGAGTGGGCTTTGTAACAGAATCACTGGTTATAAAGAAAACAAGAGGAGGGGGACTAAAACACATTCAATACCCCTGCGATGAGCACACACAAAATTTCCTTTTTCTGTCGTTCACAATGGCTGATAAAATTAATGACACCCCACTTTAGGTTTGTGCAGGAATTGAAAATTGAAACAGGCGGCCTCACTTTTTTCAAAACTGAGTGCATTTCCTTCTTGCTTTGGTTTGATGAATATAAATCATTGTCTAAAATCGGCTCTGTGTTCAACAATGAGACAAATAATACACAACACTAGAGCAAGTAATTAGGACAGGCTTAATGATTCAATGGAAAAAGCCAGAGATAGCTATTGTAATCAGTTTGATTGACTGCCTTTAACCCGGCTGTGACAGTTTCTATTTTCAAGCTAATCTTTCACTCAGATATCACTCTGTGAACACATACAGAGAAACTCGAACATGCATCGGTGTTTTTACAACTCCACTTTCTTTTTCATATCATGGAAAATGAAACTAAATCACTGAGGCGCTCTTTTATTAGTGTTGCACGAGGAGAATTGAGCCAGATATTATGCTTTGAAAGTGCTTCGCAACACAACGAATAAACACCCAAACACACATATAAATGTAAATTTTATGCTCCAAACTCTGAGTAACCCGTTTATGGATTGTTCAGGCAGGCACATATAGAAGCTTATGATAATTCATTTATTCAGAGAAGAGACAGAAACTCACTGAAACTTTCATGAAATAATGTCTATAATGTCGCAGGGGCCTCTTAAATCTGTGGCTGTGAAGGATTGATTGTAGAATGAAGGATTAAATTACAGGCGGTCTGGCCACCATGTGTGTTTGTGTGTGTGTGAATGTGATTTGTATGCAATGCAACAGGGAGTGAAGTCAAAGTGTTGCCAGGTTGTTGACCTTGGCTTTAATAATGGATGAATGGTGACAAGGAAAAGAGAGGGACACGGAGATAGAGACAACAGGACAGAGGAGAAGACACACGAGGTGAGAAAGAAAAGACGAGGAGCAGGAGTGGTCAGCTGAAAAGAATCCAAAGAGAAGAGTGGTGTCTAATTCGGTACTTACACACAGGAGGAAAAAAAAAAAAACAAGACAAAAGCAGAGGACCAAAACAACAGTGCATTAGAGAGAAAGTGAGAGAGAAAATGTGATTTTAGAGGGAGACGAAAGAGAGAGGGAGGGGAGAGAGAGATAGGGCTAATGAGGAAAAATGAGACAGACAGAGAGAAAGAGGGGAAGAGAGGGAGCGTGTAAAAGAGGTGAGTGACTTGTTGGTGGAGCTTCGTTGGCTCACTGATGGAGGACCTGTCGAACACACACACACACACATACACACACACATGTATACACACAAAAGTGTAGTGCTGTGCATCGATGACTTTGCAGCAAGGCTAGAGTTACTGATAATGTTTATATTGCACAGCCAAGGTCTATGGGATCTTTAGGAACACACACACACACACACTAACGTAGAGTACTTCCCTTCTTTTCTGTCTTAAAAACCCACATAGATCTCACGCAGTCATTCAATATTACCACAAGTGCCTGCCTTTGTAGTAAATCTTGAGGCTGACGGAGCCAGCGCTCACAGACAAACACATTTATCTCACACTGATGTTTAAAAAAAAACTGTCAGGGGTTTGGGTTGGAGCCGGAAACTAAAAATTAAAGTTATTCATTTTACCATGTACTTTTCTGCTGCTGTTATAAGTGAAAAGGAAAAAAAAAAGATAAGACAGTTTCCTTTAAAGAAAATCTGCAAAATGCTGTAAACACCTTCATACATCATGTTTTACACCTTAAGTCCTGTATTTTCTAGACTATAAGTCACACTTTTTTTTTTCATAGTTTAGCTGGTCCTCCAACTTATAGTCAGGTGTGACTTATATGTCAAATAAATGAGATGCTGTGTTATTGGATACTTTTATGGGAAAAGATAGCTGGATTCATACATGAGGAAAATTGATGAGCGAATATCTCTGCACCCCTGATAGCTCTGCGTGCCGATGGAGGATCTACATCTTCGTCTTGGACAGCCAGACAGTTCCCGGTGTTTAGACCCCGATAAAATGATTTCGAGAAATAAAAGTTCGCTCATGTCTTCTTGGCTCTCCATTGTTGACAGTTTTTTGGGATTTGAGTCACAAAATAGTTTCAAAACTCCCGTATCTTTTTTAAGAGTAAGGCTGTTTATCCCCGTTTCTACTGTGAGACACTCGCAGTGTCACAGTGCACATGAGCGAGGTGAGTGAGTGGATCGCACGTAGAGAAGAGAAACTGAAACTTTATTATGGTCACAGATAAAAGCTGCAGTAGGCAAACTATTTAAATCTCTTAATATACAAATACTTACTATATATATATTCTATACTAAATATTCTATTACTAAATACATACTATTTATCAAAATTTTATGCAAATAGTTCTCTGAAAATACTGTAAACATAACAGATCATTCTAAATACAAGTGGCTTATAGTCCAGAGCAACTCATATATGGTTTTCCTTCTTCATGATGCATTATTTGACTCATGCGACTTATATGCCTGAGCGACTTCTAATAGTCTGGAAAATACGGTAGTAAATAAAGGTATCTGTACCCCCCCCCAAATATAAGAACATTAATTCAAATGTTCGTAAGATGTAGTGGTTCTAAAAAAGGGGTTGCAAAATATATTCCGAAATCATTTTCCAATTTATAACTCTATATCTAATCCATTGTTGTAAAATTAGTCACAACATTGGTTGAAATGTATATAAAACAATACAAACAAGAAATGTTTGATCGATTTTCCGCGTCTTTGTTGCCACAAGACCCCAGGGGTTACTAAACCATGATATTGATGGTAAAGTAACTTAGAAAAAACAGCAATATGTGCACATAGGTAGTCTGATATTTTACAGATCAACTAAACTAAGTACTTTAAGCCTTATTTGTTTAGTTTTGTCTTTGTGTGGACTGGCCTGTTTGTGTTCCAGCAGGGGGTTGCTGGTCTTCAGCTCTACCATTTTGGGGATGGCAGATTGAAAAGTTTAGGAACCACTGATGGATCATTATTCCATAGATGTGTTTATATGGTAAATGATTCCTTTATTAACTTCTCTGGGATTGTTATGGAGAATTTCTTAGCAGAATTAATGAGATCAAAATAAAATGAAAACAAACAAAAATTGGGAACTTATTAATATCAGATGCAGATGTAATATTTAATGTGACTTGACAACCTGATCAATTTTAAGAATGGAGTTCTTATCTAACCAAAGTTAGTTCCCATTAAAACTGTCTTCTTCAACTGATTGTATTCGTACAACAAAGTGTAGAAGTAAAATGATCTATACAGTACATCGTTTAATTGGACTGTCCATACTTCTATCATCATTTCTTCACTGTATCATTTCAACCTTAAATTCAAACCCTGTGACAATAAAGGACAGACATTTTTCAAAACAATGCGTGGTTGTCTCACCGCTTTGAGAAACCCAGAGACAGCTCTGTGACCTCATTGTGACAATAAATCTGCCGATGATGGTGATCAAATGAGGCACACAAGGTCCAATTCAGCAGCAGAGCTCACCTCTCAGTGTTTCATGGACTATAATTTAATTCAGATTACTCCATCGACACAGACTATTAGAAAGGTTACATTTTTGTATGGTCAGTGGTGTAATGGCGAAATAGATGAATTTTATTTTTCCTAAATTAATCTCAAATGAAAAAGGTCAGGGGTGGCTGTAGAAACATCTAAGAAGAAATAATTTAGAACATAAATCTTACAATTCAAGAGCATCCCAGGTCTGTGATATTTTGAAGGGATAATGGCACGGTGAATATACAATTTTCTGTGTTCTCTAGAGTCACTTTGGAGTCATGCTGCCCACCTGCGTGGACCAGTACAATAATGAAGACCAACTAACTCTCAGTTCTTCTCTGATGTTCTTGTTTTAGGTCACAGTGATTCAATCATTGTGGTGTTGTCGAGTCAAATCATTGAGTCAGATTACCAAGAAATTGGGACAAAAAAATGACTTATTTCATTTTAATTTGATCAATTTTCTGTGATATATAGAAGTTCAGAAGAGCTATCAGATTTTATGATTCCATCTTACTTTCAGTGCACAGGACTGGAGAGGTGCCTGCAGAAGGGTTTTGGTTCTTGCACCCAGTAAGTGAACATTTCACAGGAACAGCTTGGGCCTCATTTTTGAGTGTAGTGTCCGGCTTTACTGCCAGATTAGTTGTAATCTTGAAATCTCCGTGTGTGTTAAATTCAGGGAGGGTGTGTTTGCTCTTGATTGAAATTGGAGCTCATATTCAAATACAAAGAAAACAAAGAAAGTCAAAAAACAACAGAATTTTTGTAAGAGAAAAAAAGCACAGAGTAAATTAAAACAAAACTTCTTATGTTCTTCTTTATCACACACACAGAGGAACAAACATGCTCCTTTCTTACCCTTGTAGTTAATCTTAAATCCTATCGATCCGACGCTCTCGTCCGACTGCAGGTGAAGCCACATCTGGTGGGTCATGCTGACTATCAGGTCAGGAACAAAGCTACCTGACAGGCTGAAGCACAAGCATAAATTGCTATTAAATTATTGTAATCAGGATAATGAATATAAAAAGTATAATTTTCATCAGTGTAATCACAGCTGTAATCAGATTCTCAAGTGCTTTGAGTGTGAACAGATTGCCGCAGCATTCTGTGCTTGAAGTGAACACTTTGGTTTGGTTTGCTTTGGTTTTCGCTGAATGCTCCCCCAGGAAAACAATTTGCTGAGAGAACATTCAAACTATCCGGTGATTTTTTTTTTCTTTTCCTTTTCCTCTCTCCCCAGACTGGCAGTGCCTTTTAGGCATCAAAGTTAACAGTGGCAGACTCCAGAGTGAATTGAAATGATCCATGTTGGTAGAGCTCTACATCTGTTATCCTTTTGGGTGTTGGATAGTGTTTTCAAATTCAAGCACCGTTCATATTTCTAAGTCAAGGATGCATAATGTGGACCTCTGTTCTACTGTTGGACTAATTGCAAATAAAAAAAAAAAGAAGAAGAAGAAGTAAAGAAATTTGTGTCAGCTGGCAGCGGGTGGCTTGAACATCAAGAACAAGGATAAACGGAAAGAGTGCAATGAGAAATTTGGTTGTTGAGCCTTTGTGTGTACCATATTAACTAATTAACTATGTTGTGAAGTGTTTTACAGACTGACTTTGAACACTGCAGCTCATAAAGACGTGAAAAGTGTTGCAGAATCTGCTTTATAGAATCAGGGATGGAAAATGCAATAATGTGTGGAGTCAGATCAGTCTCAGAATTCACAAATGCACACAGAAGGATTCGCAAATGTATTTCTGACTCACACACAAATATGTATGTATATATGTAATATGCTGTATATATTTTTAAACACATTTCAAAGTGTTCTATTTGAGATTATTCAATAACTTCATATGAATGCAGAGAACGGCTCGAACTGAGGTCACCAAAAAAACTTCCCCCCTTTAGTTGCAGTACATGTCAAAAAACCTCTGTCTCCACCTTCATTCCAAATGGACTTAAGTCCAACCTTAAAAAATTAATACACCTTGTAGAAATGTTTCTCACATCCGCATGCTGTGGTGATATAAAGACATTATTTGGCTGCATTGTGTTTAAGTCCAATGATTGACAGCTGCCGTTCTCTGCAGTATTTTTCTATATACATTTTATGTTATCAATCGTTGAAGCTCACGCCTGATCTGCCTGTTCCTAAACTTCATTGTTTTTGTACCCCATTCATATGAAGTTATCTGATTGGCTACAGACATTTCCCTGTTGAAAAAAATGCATTTGTGAATCTAAGCGCGTCAGAGGAGTCTCAAAAATCCACACACAAATGCAGCGAGGTTCACAAATGAAAGCAGCTTGTAAATGTGCCGTTTATTTGTGAATTACTATTAAATATATATAAAACAATAAACATTTGTCTGTGAATCAGAAATATGTTTGTGAATTTTGTTTTGTTATTTGTGGATTTTTTTTTATATTTGTGTAAGAATGGTATATATTTGTGTGAGTCAGAAATACATTTGTGAATCCTTCTGTGTGCATTTGTGAATTTTGAGACTGATCTGACTCTATAACCATGCTCCTGTTATTTATCTCAATGATGAAGGTACTACATTCTGTGTATAAGAACAGTGTTTCCATAAGAAGGTCACTGAACCTAAAATGTCTACATCTATAGCAAGGATGCAAGTTAAAGTGCAATGTTAGTTTTGAAAACTTATAAACAAAAGTGAAAGAGCTTGCAGTGGTTTTAATGTGATTTGTCTTTTTTTAATGCATATTAGACTTCTTCATGTGAAGAACGACCCATGTTTGAAAAAGTTGAGTGAATGCTTTTACAGATTTATTTTACGAGAAATTATGTATTAAAGTTTGTTTTTTTATATATTAATAATGCCCCAAATCAAAGTTATGTCTCAGGGGGATTAACAGCCTTTTACATCTGGCGTAGTGTGTTCAAAGATTTTTTTTTAATTTGCATAAAAGCTCCCCCACTAAAAGGAACCCTTTTTGTAGAGAATTACAGCATGTCAAAGGATAGTGTGGTACTTACACTTGCAGTATAGTGGTGGGATCTCCCACTTCCCCTCCATCTCCTATAGTGAGAGTGTCATAGGCGATTTCAAGGTCAAACTCTTCAAAGTTGATCTGGATCACCTGAAAACACACACACAAAGACAAGTCAGGTGGCCATACTTGGTCACAAAGCGGTGCAAAGAATGGTGAAGTGATGTCCTTCCACTTCTGGTTCACCATCAAATATAGTAACAAAGGCACAATGCAGGAGAGATTGTAGCACTACATTGGATCAGCTCTGTGTATCTGTGCATGCCAGTCTGTTTGCAGAGCTCTCACTGAGTGTGTACAAGCTGTGCTCCCTGTGCTTCCACAAATTCATCATTTAATGTGGATCATGGATCCATTGTGGACCAGCATTGAGTGAACCAAGTCTTAAACTTCATGTGTCAACACAAAGGTTTACAAAATAAAAAAGAAGGAAGAGAACAATGAGAGAAGAGGAGAATAGCAGGGATTTGAAAGAAGGAAAGAACTGGCAGTTTTTAGACTAAAACTAGACTTGAATAGTCTGTGGAATCTGCTTTGTTCCAGATTTGAGAAACATCAGTGTTGGAGGTATAAAACTGCACCATGATGTCTTTAGTAGATGACTACAGCCAATGTTACAAAAGTCAGTAAATTTTTTTTCTTTTCTCTTCTAATGCTACAGCTCTATCAGACCTTCACCAGAGAACAGCAATATATTTTCTACATATATATATTATGCTCTTGTTAATTAAAACCATATTCTCCCAATGAAAAAGCATATGTTTGCTTTTAAAGAGGACCCGAACTCATTAAAATTTCAGATAAAGGTTGGTTAATCCTTGTGTAATGTTTGGGTCAAATGATGTGTTTTATATTTTTACTCAAAGATAAATGTGAGAAGAATAAATCCACTCAACCTAAAACTCCATGGCCTTTGCATATTTTCTGTAATGAACATGCTACAATACCCCCCCACACACACAGATAGAGAGCATATTATCAGTGTTACAATCCAAGTGCAGAGAACCCCTCAGCTTCTTTTGTCCCCTTTGCCATCGTGAGGAGGATGGAAAAAGGAAACGCTGCAAAGTATGTGGACCCTCAAAGGACTCAAAGACATGGACCACATGTGGCAAGTGCAAAAAGCACATCTGTGGTGCACACATACTTAGAGATTCTGTGCATCGTGATGCGTAGAAAGACACGCCTACGCACTAACACAGTCCAGTACTATCTTGTTATAGGTACTGCTTGGTATTGAAAGAAAATGAAACTGTGTACAATGTGTTCATGTTTTGTGTTTGTTGTAAGTCATCCAGTGCTTTTATTGTTGTTCATTACATGTTTTTTTGATATATCAATTCAAAATGATAAAAATCAACTGAAATATTGTTCATTTTTTGCCAAGATACATGTAATCAAAGTCTTAATTATGGTATTTTTTGTCACACAAATTCTAACTTTATCACAAAAAAACAACAACAACAACAACAAAAAAAAATTATAATGTCATTGTTAAAGGTAGTGTTGGTCATCAGATTTAGATACACTTCTTGTTATTTTAGTTAAAATGATCTTTATGTCACGTTTGCTGTCAATTCATGATATGTTCTAAAAATAGAGCAAAAAATATCTGCTGTCTACTGCAATAGTAAACCTGGGAAAACACCAACAAATCTTGCGTTTAGGATCCAGTTTATTAAACCAATCAAACTCTGTCCTGCCATTCTGCCCGCCTCCTGCGTGTACATTTCACCGGCGTGCACTCGCCCCGATTCAATACCAAGAGGGATCCATGTATTCTGGAGAATGGCAGAAAAACTACCTAAACCCTGATTACTGGTAACGAAGCGCAAACAAAATTGTTGTGCTGAGGACCGGTTTGAGTCTGTGGTTTTGTATCGGTCACAATCATATGATCGCAAATCAGTGGCGCTCGTGCATGTGAGTGGGGGCGTTGTTTTGGAGGAGCTCCAAGTATGGGAGGGCGGGGGCTAAAAGGAGTCCTTAGGAGATGCTACATTCAAATTCATGCTAGTCTTCCAAGACTACCAACCATGCCTTTTCATGTGATCTACAAAGTTTAATTTGAAACAATAATCACAAATGTTATCTATATTGTTTGGAGTTTCAATAAAGGCAATAGATGTAAATGATTTTCATGTTGTTGTTTTTTTGTTTGTTTTCTCTGTAGTGCTTTTAAAACCCCAATAATGTCCCAGATCAGTTTGACCCAAACAGTACCTCAGAGTGAACAAAAGAGGTGAACATAATACAATAGGTCATGCTAAATGTAATGATAAAATGGATACAAAGCTACAATACATAATTGTTTGATAGTGAAAGGATTCAAATGAAAGGCATTTCTGAGGTAAAAATATGACATAAATTTTATCAACTATTTCATCCCACTGATCCTGATCATAACCAACAGATGCTCCACAGCAGGTTTCTATTGTGGTCTGTCACCTCTGACTATATAAGAGACACTTTCCTTCTCTCCCAAACTTGTGGTTGACCAAAGGTGATTCATCAGAATTCATTATTCCCTCACACATCGGTGTGGTGTGATTACATTCAGTATTGCTAGACGAAAAGGAAAGAGAGTCCGAGAAACCCCTCCTGTGCTGTGCTGTGTTGGAAGCCGGATCTGTGATCAGGAATTATTAAACCAACACTTTCTGTTTCATCTGAGAGCAGAGAGAAACACATTTGGAAGAAACATGGGAAGAAGTAGAGAGTGGACGAAGGGAGGAAAATAAGGAAGAGAGGGATGGAAAAAAAAGTTGAAGAAGATGGAGACGGAAGGAAAAAGAGAAAAGAAAGAAAAATAGTTTGTATGCTTGCATGAGGTCAATAAGGAACAAGTCTTTGATGCTTGCCAGGTACAGTGTTAGAATATTTGAAGCCAGAATTTAGACTTGACTCTCAGGGATGAGACCGAAAACCCACTCTGTCTATATCCTTCTTCTGCTGTCCTTGGGAGGAATTTTTTAGATTTCCAGATTCAGTATTCTCCCGTACGACTTCAAAAACATCCAGGTCTCAGTCTCCTGTCTGCTGGCGCAGTAACAGCAAGCATATTTATGTTCAAATCCATCTTGTATTATTTCTGAGCATGTGTTTTTGTAGTCTCTATTCACACATTCTGTTTGACTCAGACTTCATAAATTTAGTTGTTTCATTTTTTCTTTGACTTTCTGCAACCTGAAGACCTGGGGACACGATATCTCTAGTACGCATATTGAAGTCTGAACAGCTTATCCTCACCATGACCTTAAACACTGAATATGTTTATAAAGAGGGGACAATTGAGAACATTAAACAGCGACCATGCAACCATTTAACTGCTCATCTGCAGGGTTGCTTGATTTGCTTTTGCTCATGGGGTTAAGGTGTTTTTTTTTCCCTCTTACAAAAGCCATCAGAAAGAAAAATAGATGCAGCAGTAATAAAATTAAAATTCAGCAAGCTTGACATCACCACAATCACCTGATGTGGAGTTAAATGAGGGGGCAACAAAGATGAAGCAGCACTGTGCCCGTTGCCCCCAGTGCTGACTCAGTCTTATCTGCATGTAAGGCGGCAGATTGGATTAAAGCATCACCTACAAACCTGCTAAACTCTCTCTGGCAAGCACACACACGCACAGAGACGCACAAGCACTCGTGCACAAAATGTAGCAAACATAAACCAGCAAACACACAAAATGACAAACACACTCACTTAAACAGAAAGACAGACAGGCATGGCTTTATGGAGATTAATATGTCTATTTCTGTGATTACACGCTTACAGTTTTAACAGTTAATACAATGCTCATATAAGCCCAATGCAGACGCTCAATACAACAGAGAGTCTGGCAATAAATAACGTGCCTGGAGATATTTGACATATTTTATCCTAATACTAGACCACATCCTGCCTTCACAGTGTAGATAAATGTGATGATCAAGGAAAAGATGCTGTGTGAGCTACCTTTTTCATGTTAGAAATTCAGTTTGGTTATTTAATGGAAACCTTGGAAACTCTCTTTTACTTGAAAAATATAGCTGCTTGGTTGGTGGCTCTTGGCTTCGAAATGCGACTCCTATGCTTTCACTTTAAAGCCATGAACAACTTCAGAACCTCAGTATCTATAATGAACCAGCAAGTGCATAGCTTGGCTGATCCAAATTAAGCTGTCTGAAGCCTTCACCATGAACAATGCAGTGAGGGTGCAAGTCTCGACAAATAAAGCGGAAAAGTGCTTTAATGATCTTCTGGGCAAGTTTGGGAGTGGAGGAAAATCTTAAGTTGAAAGCCTCTTTCAGTTTCTTTTGCACTGAGTCGGCTTCTGGTTGCTAGCAGCTGGTCAGGGTGGTGTGTTGTCATGTGCCGACAGAGGTTAGTTGTGCTGCTGCAGAATTTGCCTTTGTTTTTGCATAGCTGGCATTAGAGCTGTCATTTTATAAAAAAAAATCAAGTTCAAACGAATTTAAAATGACCCATTAATCGTTTTCATATATTCGACCCCTGCTCCCCTTAACAGCCCATCTAACAGAGAAAGCTCTGACAGTTCTGAAATAAGAACATGAGGTAAAACATATATCTGATAGTGAAGCCAAACAGCCCGTCTTAATTTCTGATATTATTTCCCAGAAACACAAGTCTATCAACTTGATTGGGATCAAGTGTGGCTTTCTTTTTGTTTACTATATTACCCGCCAATGTGAAGTACACTCCAGCCCTGAAGTCCAGTTTGTTTGTCAGTGTGACTGCAATTATACCGTTTACTTCTCCTCTTTGGCACGCTTCAGAGAGATGTGCTTTGGCATGGTACGCTTCATGCATAAGCACGCAGACATGATAATCGTGACCACTCCTCTCAACTGTTATTTTAAACAAAAACAGGGTGTTAGAGGGCCCTGTGGGACCAAAACAACTTAACATGAGCCAAAATATCGCTTAAGTTGAAATCCCCTTTCTCTGTGTCTCATTGTGCTGACTCTAATGAGACCATGCTTCATGTAAACAGATGCTTCATGGTGAGGTAGGTGGGCCATGCCTGTGCCTAAAGTCTGGTTCATGTTGGAGTAGTAAGACCGCTACTGGCGCTGCGGGGCGGGGGGGCATTCATGCTTGAGTACAGCACGATTTGGATGGCCAGTGTGATCGCGCCCTATATCTCTCCACCAAAGCAGCAAGTTGCTATCTGCAGACAGAAAAGTTTCCTTCACGTAGTCTCGCATCTACAGGATGCAGCCGACATTTATAGGGGTAATTAGAGTTTAAACATGAACTTTTCACCTCATGTTGAAAGTCTAGTAAAAAGTGACCGCCCTAGCTTGCATATCGCATGACTTTTGGCTACCTGGTGTTTCCAAAAGTCTGATATACTCTCCATTACAGTCTGAGGATCATCCATACTTATTTGTTTTGTCTGGGACTTTCACTGCATCATGTGATTTGGCTCATTCTTCTACCTGCTGGCTTTACTTTGCACCACACCATGTGAAGTGTCCTTCTTAACCATCACCATGACATTTGCTACCATATTGAGTCTGTGTGACATATGTGGATTCACAGACTGCCCTGTTAAGTTTTCTATGTAAAGCTTGCAGAAAAGTGGATCCCAGAGAAATTCCGGAGAAAATATCCAGTACTGCTTTTATACACTATGTAGAAATCAGTACTAATGAACAGCAATAAACGTAGGAATAAATTTACATAATAAATTTCAAAAAAGTGCAGCAGATTTTTGAAAAATAAAACTATTTACAAAACACAGTGTTCCCTTTAGCAAATAACAAAAAGTGCAAGATAATTAATGAAATAAACAGTAAGTATAGTACAAAAGCAGTGCACTATGTAGTATGGAGCAGTTGATATCACAGGCTTTGGTCGTACAGAATTTAAATACACCATAATGTACACATGGTGTGTTCACTAATGCATTTTATTTGACTTGAAAACTTGTGTTATGTAACTGACTAAGATTACATAACTCTGAAAGATTGACTCATCTCCTGGATCAAGTTCCCTGTTTGTGTGACCCATCAATCAACCTTGATCCCCACCCCAACTGGACTGACCCACTCTTCACTCTGACCACCAAACTCATAAAACATCAAAACAAGAAGTGGGAGGACAGCTTCAGGAAAGTACTTCAGTCTGTCAGGTACATATGCAATCATTCTCTGAAGTGGTGGGCAACTGAAGGTGCTGCTGTATTACAAGACAGGCTGTGAAATATGCTGGCTATGCAGTGTCTGAAGAGTGAGGAGGACCCGTGTGCTCTGATGACTCAAATCGGTCCTTGTATACGCCCTTTAAGAGACACCTAATGACACATGACACATCAGCACTGTTCACAGCGCATTAAACACAGCTTGAATACATGTGCATACACCCTGCACATGTGTGAGTCAGTGCATTTGTGTAAGTCGTGAAGTCAGCTTAGAGAGTATGCCTGTTAGTGTTAATGTGTGTGTCTGTATTTTACGGTTTATGCGTGTGCAAAACATGAAAAGGAAAAATCTTCATATTTTTCTTCTCTTCTTAACAGGCTGGTCTTCACGGAAACATCAATCTTTCTCCCCTCCCTCCATCTCTCTTGCCTCTCCCTCCATATCCCCTTCCCTCTTGCTGTCACCCTCTCTGTCTCTCTCTTTCTAATTGGCTGCAGCATTCCTTCTTTCCATCCATCTATGGCTTCTAGCCAATGAGGCGACAGAATTGGATTTCTGCTTGATAAAGCACTTCCCTTGGTTGTCGTGCTGACAATAAGGTGTGGGAGGCTTCTCCCGACCCATACAGTAATAAGATCTAGGGATACCTTGAAGATACAGTTATGGTAGCAATATCTGAAACACCTGGCGAGCCAAGGAGTCAGTGATGTAAAGGGGGTGCAGATGGAGTCAGGGAATAATAGATTAGCTGTGACAGTGAGGCCACCACCATCCGCTCTCCTTGAACATGCTTTCTTCTGGATGGTATAAATTGTGCCATAGTGAGAAGAGCCCAGCCACTAGCTGATGAAGACTGATGACCAGAGCTCACTGCAACTTAGCATATTTCCCTATACTTTAGTTTCATTGAGGTGAAACCAAAAAGATCCTCCTTTTTGGATACCAACTCTGACAAGAAACCCATGGGAAAGGCCATGCAATGCTTTTACTTTTTTCTATGCAACTACTGCACTGAGAATGCATACAACTCATTGTTTTTTGTTTTTTTTTTTAATTTAACCTGAACACCTTTTTCCTGTAAAAATATAATTGAATGAATGAAATAAAGTGAAAAACTCCAGTGCAGTATCATCTTTCTTTTCTCATGAATGTGACGCGTTTGCGTGACTTCTGCAGGCCTATGCATCATTGATTTAGCATTTGGGAAAATTGGTGAATCCAGCCCAGAGTGAGACTTTCTCTTCTTACCAGATGCTCTTGTAATACTTCCTCTGTCTTTCAGTTGCATTATGCAGAATAGCAGCACTGCAGTATTCATCTTGGTTATGCCTCACACTGCATGCAAATGTGTACTAAGCAATGCAAAGCCAGATCATATTCAGTGCTGTCGATTGACACGTTAGAGCTTCATCCATCATTGGCATGGCATTGCCAGGAATGGAAATTGGGGAAAGGCAGTGTAACTTCATTCCAGGAGTAAAAGTTGGTGAAGAATGGTGTTTCAGCTCAGATTTAGAAAATTGATTAAATATTTTGAACAAATGTTGCTGTTTCAGGCTTTTTTCTTGAGTGACTCCATTCAAACAAAGACCTCCGAGAACTGCTGACCCAGAGGTTAGCCTGTGTAGTTTTTTTGAGTACAGATCTAAAGGTGCACCATTACTGTGAGTGCAGTGCAGAGACCTCATACTCCACTGTACACAGAGGATAAGACCAGGTACGGCTAGATTCATGTGATCAGGAGTCATGCTGTCATGCAGTGATGCATTTCATAAGTGAAAACGTGAAATACATAATCTCAAAATGTGATTTGAATTTGCAGATTTATCCTTCTGGTATCATTTAAGCTACATCCCCAATTCCAATAAAGTTGGGATGTTGTTTAAAACGCAAATAGAAACAGAATACAATGATTTGAAAATATTTTTTCAATTGAATACACTAAAAATTATAAAAATGAAAAAAAAAATATATATATATATATATATATATATATTTGAATAAGTTCTTGTTTCAATTTCAGCTCTACTTTTTTTTTTTTTAGAAAATTAAAACTGAATGCCTGACTCAAACAAATGTTTGGCTGCAAAATGTTGTTTCCTTACATCGTATATCATTCTCCGATTATACAAAGAAATGTTTTAATATGTTGATTTCATGTGAGGAAGAAAAGTAAGAAGGAGATGAAAAGTAGCAAAGAAAGAAGCTTTCTAATGGCCATACAGTCATGCCTCCCCCAAGGTTAAATGAGAACAGGAGGGAATGAATTGCCTCTAAAGGCTCATTCTGCCAAAACTAAATGAAGCAATAACATCAGAGAGCTATAGAAGCCCATTAACACTTAACCTGAAAGAGAGGGTGAAGAGGGGTGGGCAGACAGACGGAAAGAGAGAAGAAGAGGAAAAGGGGCCCACAGAGGGGGAAAAAGGAGAGGGAGAGCTATGGAAACTTGTGTCTCTTTACCTCCAGAGTGTGAAAAGAAGGAGACAAATGTAGAATATGTGAGGAAAAAAGTGCCAAAGAGACAGCGATGTGTTAAAACAGGGCAAAACAGATTTATCCCCCCAAGTGCCCACATCATCCCTCTCTGTCTTCTCCTTTCCCCTCAACAGTAATTTGATGGTTTCAGGCTGAGCTCTTTAATGAAGAATCTGGGTAATTCTGGGGACAGACCCTCTGGGAGTGAAGGGGAATGAAGGAAGGGCAGAGTAAAAAGAAAGAAAAAGAAGGATGAAACAAGGGGAATGGGAGAAAGGAAGTATGGGGGGGGGTACAAGCAATAACACGTTTTGTCTTGCTACAGGGGGGATTTCAGTTGAGACTGTTTCTTAATACTGTGACCCTCTTTCCCTCCTCTTCAGCCTCAGATGGTCCTATTGGTTCTTGGTGTGTGTGTGTGTGTGTGTACACTGTTCAGGCGTCTTTCCTCAGGAGATCAACCCAGCTTGTCCGCTAAGCTGCCCCTCATTCCCTCATCAGCCTCCTAATTGAGGACAGGTTTTTATGGCAGTCGGCCGGATCATCAGTGCTCTTATTCTGCTCTTTTCCTGTAACCTGATGTATACCTGCCAATTCCCCGCTGTTTGTTTTGGCCTCCACCACCTGTGCAATATGCTTTTAATCGATTTATCTTTGAATCTTCTTTGGCTCTAAAATTTTGGTTGCCAACTACTTTAAAAACAATGAAAAGATATAGTTTTAAAACTGAATGAACCTAGAGGTAACAGTAAGGTGTTCCAAATGTCAGAACAAAAATGACTGGATATGAAAATGGCTGACACGTCTTCATCTTCCTCTTGTTGTCAAACGGTGAAACCAAGACACTTGCGTAACAAGCACTACTTAACGCTACTTAAATACGCAAGAGTGTTCAGTCCTTTGAAAATAAAGACAGGATGTATTCTGACCAAATGTGTTTATCAAACCAGGCTGTAAACATGTTTATCTCCTTCAAAGGTTTTTAACATGGATCTGAATAGCATTTCTTGGGCTTTTGAAGCCAGCTTCAAGAGGCTATTGAAGGTGTTCGCCTGACGATTGATGTCCTGTCACTTCCGACTGACACACGCTAATAACTTAACACCAACCAGCAAAGATTCCTAAGGTCAACAGTCACAAAAAACAGCATCTTGCAGCAGTTCAAAGCTGACACTTTCAGTAATGAAACTTTTCTGAAAGTGTTTTCTCTGGGCTTCCAGCTCTGCTCTGCAAATCATCGTAGAAGCCCCCACTTGTCAACAGAGCTGACACAACCCAGCCTGGTTGGAAGCGTCTATAATGGCATCAACCACGTTTGGGAGGAACTCACAGTATGCATATTTTGATTTCAAAGTTTGACCCCTGTCTCACCGGTTGACATGGACGTGTGAGTGAGAGTCAGATGTGTTTGAAAACGTATTAAAATGTTAATACAGAGGTCCAGAGTCTAAACCCTGACCCCTAACTGATGAACCTCTTTTTCAGGTGAAGTCAGCTTTAATACAGTTTTAATAGCCTCAAAAGAAATTAGGCAACATGTTTTCTGTGTGTTTTCAGTGTATTTATGTGTATTTCTATCAAAGAAAAATCGAGATCATAGTTGTCCCCATGGAACTTTTTGGAAGATGTTTAAGCTTCATCTTTTAACTGCAGTTTTCTATACTCGTCTGTAACTTTCATGGGTAATGGCCACCATACTATCTGCAACCCCGGTTTCTGAATATGCACTCTATAAATATAAATACATAAATAGATAAACATGGGTGTCCCGATACAACCTTTTTACTGATAAGATACCAGACATTGCAGCATTGGGTATTGGCTAATACCAATATTAATCCGAAATGATATCAGTACGAATGATGTGACGTTCATCTCTTATTTCTAGGTCTTCTGTTCCACCACAGGAAACTCGTGCATGACAAGTTTTTTGCTCAGTTGCAACATTATTTTCGGACTTTAGCGAAAAATACTGCCCCATGGCTGACATCACTCCTACTCCTTGCTACTTTGTTTGCACCTTCGCTTTGTTGTGATCCAGCGAGCCCTGCATTTTGGACAGAAGCGCTGGAGCGGAGTCTGGAATGGACTGCTTGTATCGAACTGCAGAGATTTTCGATGCAGGACGATATAATCCGATATTTTTTGCTGTTACCAGACCAATATATGATATCAATATCCTATCGGGACACCCCTATAAATATATTTAAAAATGAATGAGCAAATAAATGCATGAGAGCTGAATATTAGTTTTTTAGACCATGATGTCGAGAGAGGAGGGATGAGACAGGTATGTGCTAAGAGTTGAACTTGAGGCATCATATGGTTCGTATTTCATGTCTCAGTCCTCTGAGGACACTGCGTGTGTTTGCTCTAAATGGTCTTCAGGTCAGTGATGTGAAAAACTGTGGACCCCTGCAGACCTCATGTTTTATGCTCTCTTGCACAAGTCTTGTCCGCTGTGTGATGTAATGTAGTAGACGGCATGTCTGTGATTCACTTTGGTAAATGACATACTGTAAATAAGATGTAGTGTGTTGAAAGACAAGCATATGATTCAGTATGGTGTGAGTCAAGCTTGTGATGCAGTGTGACATGAATTAGTAGAGAGCATAGCAGCGGATAAGGTGATGGCAGTAAGGACTTCTGAAATAAACGGCCATAAAAAAGGCATGAAGTAACCTCAGTTGATCTGGTCTTCATTCGGGGCAATGTGTTAGGCAATATCCATTATCATACATAACACATACATAACTCCTAACACAAGGATGCAAGCACCCTGCAGAGTGCAGAAGGGCATTAGTGCCATAGCCTTCGACAGTCACGTACACATTGTAAGCCTTCAGCTGAGGATGTATTGCTCTAGGCCACAAACCAAAGGCCTTGGGCAGTGACAGAGAGAGCTGTGTGTGAGTCTGGGGAGAGAAGGAGAGACAAAGGTTTGGTGGAGTGGATGCGTGCCCTGCATGTGTGTGTGTGTGGTGTATGTTGTGTGTGTATTTGAGCACATGTGCATGTGTGTCTGAGTTTGCGTGTGAGTGTGAGCATCTATATATGTGGGTCCCTATGGTGCTGACGCAGGTGTTGCCATTGACGACAAAGCGGTCACCACAGTGACCCTGAGTGGGTTAAGGATGTATCCCCTGAATACCAATCAGAGTTCTCCTGGGACGTACAGCAACCAATCACAGCCATCCAGCTAACCTCCAGCCTATCGCCTGCCTCTTGGCAGGATAAAACAATCGCATGGAATTAGACACTGACACGCTGTGACGAGCATATCATCTGCTGCAACTAACGAATGACTTGTTATTTGCTTGTTTAATGATGTAGGAACTGCTTGATTGTATCCGTTAGAGTTGTATCAAACGCATAAAATTCAAACAGAACAAAGCCTACGAGCTAAGTCAGGACTTGTGTTGGGACAGTGTCTCACCGTGACGACATGCACTGCACGCCCTTGCTTCTGCACATGTTGTTCTTGCTTATTTAACATTTTATGAGCTCCACTTCTGTCCCATCATGCACTTGTGTTGAGTTTCCCTCAGGCTAAAGTTATTGTTGTCACCCCCCAATTTTCTCAGAGCCTGGCACTGGCACACTTGCAGAGAGTAATGAAATCACAGCCTACATGCAAATATCAACTGTATTCATGCTACAAATATGTATATGCATAATCATATGTGCATTTTGTGTGTAGGTGCAGAGGAGCATTTTATAATTATTATATTCATGTTTATAATCAACAGTATAAATGCAGCCAACCAAAGTGTATTTCTATTCTGACCTACTTCAGAAAAGTGTGTGTAGGCAGGTAGTTTTTTTCCGTTTGTTTGGTTTTATATGACCCTTATTGAATCATTGTTTTGTTCAAATGAAAACTTCTACCATTAAATTCAAAATAAAGTTCTCTTAACAGTTACAATTGTGGTGCTTATGACTCATTTTTCTTTAATAAAAGACCTTTACTTTGCAAAGAATACAAGAATTTGCATGCTGCTTATTTCTAAAATAATGTGTGCTGGTTATCAGAGAAACTTTATTGTGTGTGCCTGCACACAAAGAGACAGGGAGACAAGAGAAGGAGATTTACCTTGTTTGGATTTGAAGCTGTAATTATCCACACGCATTGTGCATTGCTCTCGTATTGAATCGGGAAGTTGGGGGATGTAAAGGTTCCTGACGGCCCTTGAAGATTACTGCCGCATGTCTTGACTGTAAAGAGGAAGAAAAACACAATACCATTTTAATTATCAGCAACAGAAAACACTGTACAGACTAAGCCGCATTTAGTGTTGGCAGTTGAGTCATGAAGTGACAATAGATTCAATAACTTTTATAACTTAATGATGGAGCTGAAACTTTTGGGAGCCATCAAAGTACACCACTTCTAGGTCAAAGCAGAAATGTAGTTCAAACAATTTAATATGACCCTCACACAATGGGAAGAAAAGAGAGAACTCAAGTGCAGAAGAAGAACAGAAGGTCAGAAAGATGCTATTGATACAGCCACAACTCCCTGGATAGCAGAGCTTAATTGGGAGCTATTGGCTGTGAAATACCACAGGATTAGCTAGCATTGACTGATAGAGACGCTCACCAGCAATTTACTCTCCAAATCTATTGAAAGTCAACCGCTTGCAGCTAGCTGGAAATAGTGGAATTCATCTCCTTGAGACAAAAATCAACTTTCATTTAGAAAACAGCAACATTTTGCTGGTGAGTGTGGTAAAAGTGTACAATCATGGGGCCTCAGCAGAGAATCTCAATCTGAGTGGATGACTGCATGTCAGCACCTGTTAAGTAGAGTCATACCACCTCATAAACCCACACTCTGAAGCTACACTAAGCAGGGTGTTGAGAATGACACATGCTAGCTGTTCGATAAAGCGACCAAGCCTTTATTAGGCAGTGTGCTCCAACTGGGTGAGACAGAGAACCTGCTTGTCCGTCCTTGGGTTGTCCTGTTAGAGTTGGGAGGTAATTTTCTGGTTGGTTTGAAGCCGTGTTTGTTCTTTAATTAGTTTGTTGAGCAGTAGGCTGTAGGAACACGTACAGTTAACAGGTGCACACAAGCGAAAGAAAAAAAAAGCAAGAGTGAATGCGAATGTCATCACGGTTGAGAAAAAAAGATGCGCAACAAAAAGAGCATGTGAAAGGAACTAAAGCACTTACATATTAGTTACACTTTCATATTAATATATTAATACAATAACTTATACATGCTCACCAAGCAAGCACAACCCAAGCACCCACTTTCATACACTTGTTGTTATCTTGACAGAAAGAGGTTATGAAGACTTTAACAGAAAAACACCACAGTATGTTTGTGTGTTTTGTTGTTTGTGTAATGGGGTGTGTCTGCAACGTGTTGTAAGTGAGTCTAAGAACAAGTTCAAGACCTGTCAGTGACAACCCTGTATCTCTCCTGTCTGTCCCTCTCTGCCTGCATCTGTGTTTCCCCGTCTCTGGCTCTCCTGGATCACTGCCTGAGTTCCCCCTGAATGAACCCAGTTGATGCTTGTATCACTAATTCTAAACGCATCTTCACTTGACCTTCTCTTGTGTTCAGCTCGCTGCAATTTATAAACTGATAGACACGAAGAGATGAAATGCGAGTGTGTGTGGATTTGTGTGTGTGTGTGTGTGTGTGTGCTTGGCTTGCACATGAGGAATGATTTATATACATGTCTCTAAGAGTGTGTGCGTCACTGTAACAGTGTGTGTATGTGTGGGCGATGACAGCTCAATCAGCGTGGCCAGAATGAATGGCCAGCCAAACGCTGTGCCAACAGCAGAATGGGCACAATGTTGCTATAGCGATAATGCACGGAGAGTTATCACAAGAATTACCAGAGGAGCTTACATGTCATAATTTAGATTAAACTCCATCCATATCTGTGTCCGTCTTCGCCTCACTGTCTATCCATCTTTCTTTTTTTACACTGTCCTGTCTCCCTGGACTCATGTCTTCTTATTGGTCGACTACGCTTAATAACTTAGACATCGTCTCCTCGATGTCACCCATTTGTTTCTAATTGAAGTCTATTGCCGGCGGGTGCCAAATTGGGAAAGCTGACTGAAATTCATTTGACTGTGACTGAGGTAAAGAGGTGTAGTTGAGGTGGGCCTACAGCTACAGGATGCCTCAAGTTAGCCACACCTTTTTAAAGCCCTTCAGCAAAACTTATAGGTTTCATAACCTCAAGAATGATGAGGGTTTTTTTGTAAAAATGTGTACATAGAAAATAAGCTATTCAGACCAATGCCATTTTTGAACCAAGCTGTGAAAACACTGTTTGCAGCAGCACAGGTTCTCTGTTTGAATGTGGTTTCTGGCCTCCAGAGGACGCTAGATGAAGTGCAGTAAGTTCATTTTTGTTAATCTACTGCCGAAAATTGTAGAAAGGGGAGCTTGACTTCGCTACTTACCTAGTAACAATCATTACATGCTCCGGTATTCCATCATAGTTCACAAAAACTAGTTCTGCAAACACACCTAAACGTATAAGTATTCTCATTACCATTACTTTTAGCTTTAGTTAGTTAGTTAGCTAGCTAGCTAGTTAAAGTAATGGTCCTGTAGGGGACAATTTAACAAATGTAGACCAAAAACTGACATCTAACCACCATTTAAGGGCTTAAACCCTCTAATGTTACATTATTACAAGACCCAACATCAAGATAAGTTAGAGTAAAAGTTTTATTTCAACTGAAGTAGAACACTTTGCAGGATTTAGCAAGTTACAGACAAAGAAACACTTCATTTAAAAAATAGAAACCTGTTCCGAATACATCTGCATGGTTCTAAAACTTATAGTTTCCTTTTAATTAATTAATTAATTTAGTCAGTTAGTTATTTATTTAAACTTTTGCTAGACCAGTAACATATGGTGGATTAAACTGAGTTTTTAAGAAAAACAAATCAGCTGCTGCATCCGCAGCTGTTGTAAAAGGTTAAAATAAGATTGGTGAAAGTTGATTTGGCAGGAAAAAAAAACCCTCAAAACAATGAGCAATAAAGTATTAAGGAGCTAAGTTGTTGAGATGTAGAAGCAGATGTTAACTCTCTTTGGTTAATCAATAAGGATGACATCTTTTACATTGTGGAAAATCATTTAATCCATTTTCAGTACTATATGTTGCAACTTAACTTAAGAGTTTTGTATTTTCACTTTTTTTTAACCTTATAAAAGTCTGTCTCTATTCTGTCTCTTTCATCATTATTCAAACTGGCACATGATACATGGGGCTTGAAGCCAAAAGGGCCACACTATCATTGAAGCAATATTGCATTCTAGATCAAATTAAAAGTTTTGATGAGATCTATCTGCTACTTAATTCAAATTGTTGGAATCACAAGCTGGATTAACTGAAAGCTTTTGATTTGAAGCGTGGTGAGACTGTGTTTGTATATGGGTGTGTTTTGTGTGAGAGTACAACAGCCCATCCTCACTAGTGTTTATGTATTCAGAACACTGTGATCCCCTGAGGATTTCTGCTTTCTCGCTCTCGCTCTGACACAAACATATACACTCACAGAAACCATTGGGATGCAGACCAAAATTAAATGACGTTTCAGACGAGGATCACACTGCCAAAGTCTGCTCTGGAGCTCAAACGCCCTTGCTTACACTCCTCTAAAGTTTTGTTTTATAGCTTCAGAGCAAAACTATCATATCCCATGAGCTCCAGCAAGGCTTCAGGGGGAAGTATTTTCTCAGCCTCAAGTTTAATACTCTTCAGCTTCATGATGTTTTAACTTGATCCTCCATCCTTGCATAGCATCTCATAACTGTTGCCTTCAGTTTGATCTCGGCCTCACTCTCAAGGTCCATAACTGCTGCTTTCTCAGCACGATGGCCTTTTGCAGTTAGTGAGTCGTCCTCTCTGTGGAGGGCTCAGGTTCAATCATCCATACAGCGGTACCTGCTGGAGCATACCAAGGACGCTTAACCCCTACCTGTTCCAGATTATCTGCCTGACCCTGCATCCTGAGCAGAGAGCATGAAGAGACATTTGGGACAAGGGAATAAAATATGAAACAAAATTGAATCACATGGATGAATTTCTGAAAGTGTAGTGCTCTCACTTTTGTTTTAAAATGCCAAATAAACACTTTCTTCTTAGACCCTACTGTAGCACACTTTAACCTTGACTTTCTCATCATTAATGTGACAATAAGGGCCAGCAGCATGTTCATAACAAAAACAAATGAAACGTTTCATTTCATTATATTATTTGACTACCTGACTTCTTTTACTTTAAGTTTTTAAGTTAAGATCATTATATTTGTATGGACAGAAAATTTTCCCCAAAATACAGAATATATTTTAAGCTTTTAAACTACATACATTCAAAACGAGCCTGGGATCATAGTGTTAAACCAGATGAGAGATCAGAAGTTTCATCAGGATGGCTGAACATGCTGTCTTAACAGGCTGCCTGCAGGAGCAGATAGATTGACCAATGGACAGAGAGAATGATTGATGACATCATTAAGCTGGCACACAGTGTTCCTCTGGTCCTCGTTCTGGTAAAAGCTCTAATGGGTACACACACAAAGCACAGAAATCCCCATACGGAGATGGTCTTTTCACATTTTTTCTTTCTCTCCCCTCCCTCACACTGGCCCTTTACTTCTTCTACCTTCTTCTTGTCCTTATTCTTTTTTCTTTCTTTCTTTTTAGTCTTTTTTTCTATAGGTAGTTCTTTCTTTGACATTATTTTCACTGTTTTACTTCCTTCTTTGTTCTTTCTCTTTCTTTCTTTCTTTTCCTTTCTTTTTCTTTACTTCTTTAATGGAATGACGCCAACATATAATGATATGTGTGCATATTCCGTTAATGTATAACACCTTTCTTTCACTCAGTATTGTCGGGCAGAACGACTGAGCTCCCTACACATAAACACACACAACACACACACAAAGAGCAGAGAGTTGGCTTAGTGGCCTTGCCATCTGTCCATTAATCAAGGTGCCACATGGACTCCCTCTCCCACTCTCTCTGTCCGTCTCTCTCATAAAGTATTGTAGATGTGGAGAGAAGGACATTGCCATTTATTGGCTGTTTTTGCAGCTTATTTTTATTTAGCTTTTAATTGTTTGATTGCAGCTAATAAAGCAACCCCCACTCCACCCCTTCCTCTTTGTGTCTTTTGTTATTTGTCCACATCCCTCGGTTGGTTCACTGTTTTGACATAAAGGGCAAATCTTCAAGACATGTTTACTTTGTTTTCCTCTAATGTTCCAAAAGCCACATTTAGCTGTAGTAAGTGTTGTGACAGAGCTGACCCCTGAATAAGTGAGCAGGCTTGACACTTTCTGACAGATTGCCTGTCTCTGGATGTTATCCATGAGTTACCACTTGAGCTTTTGGCTGGTGCGGATGGAAAGGTCAAATCTGAAATAGCGTTCATCTAGACACAGACTTTCTCCTGTTTCTCTTTTGTCCAACTGGATGAAAAAAAAAAACAGGCATAATGAGAAAACTACATATAAATAATGCTAATTTGATTTAGGTTGTAACAAAAAAACACATGGGGACTGAACAGTTCCTCTCAGATAGCTTACCTGCTGAACTCATTCCAATATTAAATCTATCTCCCTGTGCCGGCACAGCCAGCAGAGGTGCAAACAGAAACACAGCAGCTTCTGTGTCTGTTCAACGATTTTGTGGCTAAAAATTAACATGCATGTTCCAAGGTGGATCAAGCTCTCCAGATCAGGTGGTGTTTATGCAGATGCGGCACAATATTTTCTCTTGGCTCACACAATTTGGAAGAAAAATGCACTGGCATTTCCACCAGCTCTGTCCGTCTCTTCAAACACTGTGGGTAACCTAATTATATTTTCTATCAAAACAGGTAGTCAGCCTTCTGTTTCTTTCAACAGCCTGCTAAGCCTCATGGGTAACATGTTTTCACAGGGAATATTGCTCAGAGTATTCCCTTTAGTAAACAGAAAAATAGTTTACTGACAATAAAACTGGAAACGTGTTATTGTGCTTCCTCTTACCTGCGGCAGAAAAGAAGTGGAGAGTATCTATTTATTGTGCCAGCCCACCTGTTGATATTTTAGAAACCTTGTATAGCATTGCTGTCTTTGAAAGCTTAGATATGGTCCTGTTACAGCCACATTTGGATAAGAGTAATTTCTTCCCAATGCTTTTGCTAGAATTACAACAATGGCAGAATAGAGGGGAAAAAAAATCTTGTTTGCATCTGTGTATGATAGAAATTTAAATACTAGATGCTGTCCAGTCAAAAGAGGTGACAGAATAATAATAATAATAATAATAATAACAATAAAAAAGTAAAAGTTCAATTAAGAGCTATGTAGCACCTCCAGACGATAGAAAGTTGATTCTTTTCACAGTCTATTAGCGCTGAACTAGTCTCTCTCTCTTTTTGCCTCTAAGGCATTCATATTTTCAGAAATTCAATATTGGATTTTTGTCCCTAGGGGGGAATGGATTTTTGTGAATAGGTTTAAAAATAGAGAAGAAGTCTCTCTTCTCTATCCTTTCCAGCTAAGCCACCAACACCAAATCACTCTATTTCAAGCATTTCATGTGTACCTGAAATGCCTACACATGAAGAGTACCGTTTTTATTTCTCTTTTCTTCTCTTTTGAGTGATCCTGGCATATAGTTCAGATAAAGCCTCAGCACTGTTTCCAAATAAATTCAAGTGTATCATGAATCTTGTCCTTCGAGCAACCTCACTGTGTTTATCCTGGGATTTATGTTTTTGTTTTTTTTGGGGTGTGTGTGTGAAGATGGATGTCTTTCTGTTTCACCAAAGTAGGGCAGAGATATGCTGCATAACGATGCCAGACTTGTAAACAGAGCTATGATTCTCTTCTATTCCAGAGATAAATGTCTTAAACAGAATTGCCTGTGGATACTTCCATAGCACTTAAGGCAAATTTGTCAGAGATCAGGCCATAATGTATGAGAAATTAATATCATGAATAATGTACCTGCTGTTTGCCATGTACTGAAGGGTCACATAAATTGGGTTATATGTGTGCTGTATTAGGGCACCATGCTGGAGTTACAGTGCCCTCCATTGTGAGAGGCTTTAGATAACAAAGATCAACTCGTGGAGAATCACTCGTTACTTAGCAACACCCACGGAGCAGGACGGTGCTCTTTGTCACAGCTTTGTCAAAAAAAAAAAAAAAAAAAAGTTTTTCTCTGAGCAGTGGTTCGTGCTGGGAATACCAGCCATCCTGTTTTAAATTCAACAGAGCTTAAACAATACACCTGCAACAGTGACGCTACAGTGGCATGTTGAGAGTGCCTCCTCCTGCTCACATACTTTCCCTTCAAAGAGCCCTGCTAACTGTAGACTGATGGCTCTGCTCTCTGCTGATGGAGCTAATTCTTTTTAACCGTTCCCTGCCTCAAGGGACGACATCACTGACTTTTATTGTCATTGCCGGTCTCCCTTTGGGGAAGCTTAGCCCATCATCTCATGCAGGTAAATGCAAGAGTTGATTGGCTAAATGTTAGCAGCTTTATTAAACCACTCATTACAGCTATTTAGTGATGATGAATCTCTAACAGCCATTAGCAATCTTAGAGAGCCAATCAAAGGGTATCAGCACTAGAATATCTCTGATAATTGAGTTGGATAATAAGGTTGATTGGCAGGGACCAATCAGAGCCCTGGAGTGGCAGTCATATCCAACCTGTAAGTTATTTCCTGCATGCTTGCAAGGACTGGTGCTGTCATGCTGAGATAAAGCTTAATGAAGGTCAGGGCTCTAGTGTGTCCAGTTCAGGAGATAGGCAGGGTAGCAGCCAAGGCTTGTGTCTAGACTGTGTTCTTTACACACAAAGGAAGGACCCACGGCTGCCTGGCAGCTGTCCTGCTCAGGTGTCTCCAGTCACATATTGTTTCATTACTAGACTCCAGAGTGTTATTTTACAGCTAAACATGCACTACTTTGAAACATGTCCCTGAATGTCTTATTCAAACTTATTTTAAGACTTGTATTGGAAAAAAGGCAGTTACTTTGTCCTTCTGATCCACAGAAAAAAGGATAATATTGGGTGGATAATATTGATTGGCATCATTTTGGTAACTTCGACTGAGGTCAAACTTTCTGCTTGTATCACAATGTCGTGACTTGTTATCGATTGCTGTCCCTGTTTAATATTTTGGGGTTAGATGGCTATTGCAAAAGACAACTTCAATAACACCCACATTGGCCAAAGTTTAGAGGACTGATATTCATGCTGGAAAAGTATAAGAACAGTTTCCACTACTTATGAGAGAAAAAGGGGGTTAAAGAGAGAATGAAAGAAAAGAAGGAAATAAATAATGAAAACAGGAAACAAAGGACTTTTTAAAAAAGTTCAACATAAAGAATAGAAAACAAGAATGAGGGAAATGTGGTCAGAGTTGAAATTCAGCAACAGAAAGGAAGAAATGTAAGAATAAAGGAGAGAAATCGAGAAAACAAAATTAAAAAAACAAACAAACAAGTGAATGAGGTCAGGAATGAAATTCTTAAAAAGACAGAAAAAGTATCAAATTTGAGAAAGAGAAACTAAGAAAGAAGGGAAGAAAGTGTGAAAAATATTATAATAGAAGTGATGAAAGAATGAAACATGAAATAATATCAGAATTTAAATTAGAAGGGGCTGTTAGGACTATCTTTTTGAAGTGATTTGCAGCGACACTTTTTGGGTGGAATCGCACGCACGCTGTTGTGATGACATGACTCTTAACAAGGAATGTGATTATTTTGGAAATGAATGGAGATCAGATTGTCTTATCAACACTACTTTTCTTTGTTCAAGACTACTTTTTACAGGATACAATGCGATGAAGTAATATATTTATCAACAGTTATGCAGGGCTATTGTTTGAAACGTGACAATAAGCAAACTTTGTCAGCTTGTTCTGTAGTTTAGTAGCCGGCTAGATTTTGGGGTACTCAAAGCCCGGTGTTCTAAGACGTATCTGTAGGCTAATATAACGTTCAGCAAATTCTTATGTCCTGCTCATCTGCCAAGCAGAGCTAGTATAACCTCACTCTTTGTTTTATTGACAGACTCTCAAGTTTGATCAGATCACCTCAGCATAGCTGCTGCATGTGGGTTGGAATGAACACTATCACAAAGAGCATAGGCCGTGTTTTAGCCTTTAGCTCATGATTTAGCCTGTAGCTTGTGTTTTAGCCTTTGGCCTGTGCTCTATCAGTCTTCTGTTTAGCTTTCTTTTGTTCTTCTGACAGTTCAGCTCCAGTGTCCACCATTACTACAAAATTAATCCCAGAAATTGTTTTGAGCCTTGAAAAACACAGATCTCTCTTCTCACTACTAAACTTTATTGGTCAGTTTGGCATTTTCATAGAGACTTCAGATGCTTTAAATCAATCCGGTCCTGTTAAACCTGATTGAGGAGCTAAGAAATAGCATTTAGAAATAACCTATATTGGTGCTGATAATCTCATTTTAAGTTTTGGGTTACTACCTGGCATATGTTTAGAGGTGAGATTTTTTCAAGATTACTTAGAAAATCCTCACAGTAAACTAAGAATAAAGGAAAGCAAGTCATGAAAAATGAAGGAAAAACGAATGAATCAAATTGGAAAATATTTTTTTTCTAATGAAAAAAGTGAAGACAGTCCAAAGAAAATCAAGAGAATAAGGTCAGAATTTAGAATCAACAAAAGACAGAAAAAAAAGACAAAATGCAACAATCACATAAAAATAAATAAATTAATTAAATTAAATTAAATTAAATTAAATTAAATTAAATTAAATTAAATTAAATTAAATTAAAAAAGCCAGGAAAGGAAATTGGAAAGGAGTGATCACCTTTTAGGAAAAAAAAAAATCAAAACAAACTCATTATCAAAGTGTAATTGGATTCATGTTTTCTAAAGGTTCCCGCTACGGTGAGATTAAAATGGTTGAGTTCAACGTTTGATGATCGATGAGTTATGTTCAAGAAACTTTAAATCACTTTCCAAAACTATTACATTTCTTGGATACTTTTTTAAGTGGTGTTCATATGCTAATGTTTTATGATGGATGGAGTGAGTGTAACTTTCACAGAGGCTATAATTTAAGCCAAGAGTAGGTGTGACATTTTTCAGCTTTCCCCTGTCCTGCTTTCACTTTCTCCATCTCCATATTATTCTCACTTCCGGTTTTATGTCTCCAGTAATCATTAGTTAGATATTAAAACAGCTCTCTTGGTCTGTCTTTCTTTCCCATCTCACAAACGCACATTCATACACACACACACACACACACATCCGGTGAATATTGGTTTTTATGTTAAAGTATGTGTCTCCGGCCACAGTCTGATGCCTAGTGAAGGGAGACATGACAAACGACTTTGGCATTTAACACGACAGCCGGCCTCTCTCTCAGTTTCACCCCCTCTGCGCATGCCTGTGTGTGCATATGTATGTGTGTGTTGCAAGTCTGAGACTGTAGGCGGTGCCAGCTGTGAAAGTGGAACAAGTGAGGGAAGCTGAGGAATGAATGTCTGAAGCGTGTTAATTATCAGAGCACTTAGAGGAATGATGAAGCGCGCACGACTGTCCCCGTGTAAATACAGCCATAAAATATGTATGTTGCTTTCAGTGAACTAAATGTATGAGCAAGTCTATATACAATTTTGAAATTGCTTTGTTATTTGCGTGGTAAACAGAGTAATAATGCTGAGACTAGGCACTTGTTTCAGTTGTGTTATGTGGAATATATTGTGTAGATGATGGAGGGTGTAATTTTAGTTGCTGAAAACAAACCTCTCCCCTCGTGAAAGCATTGAAACCACAGCTCATAATTTTTGTTTCATTGCAAAACTCTAACTTCAAAGTGCCTGGTTTCATAATTTCAGTAGTTTTGTTCTCTACTTTATAGCTCCTGTGAGGAACCTGGAGGTTGTGTCATTTCTGGCGCCCCCTGTGGACAAAGTAGTCCCTCCATTCCAAAGTGTGTCTGCTTGTTTAGCTGCATGCTAGTCAGTTCTTACCTTTACAGACTGGTCTGTGGTCGCTCCAGGCGGCGAAGACCTCAGCCACTCGCTGGCAGCTGATGGCTTTGCTACCCTGAAGAACGTAGTCTTCGCCACAGCTGAACTGCACCACACTGCCAATGCTGGGTACAAACATACAAAGCAATACTCAAACTCAGAAGTTAGACAAGGAGTGAGGTCTACAGAAAATTAGACTGCAGAATAATATAACTGAAGTTTGTTTGAGGAAAAAAAAAATAAGATGTACCTGTAATCATTGCCATGACGTTTCCCATTCTCTGGCTCTCCTGGGTCAGGGCAAGAGTTAGACGCCTGTCTCACCCCGCCTTCGTTCACTACACGGAGAGACAGACAGATGAAAAGGTGTGGGCAGACAGTTTCAATAAAACTAGACTTGTCCCAGAGGGCAAATGCTCCCTTTGAAATAAGCTAGTTGACTAAATTTGTGTTTTTACCATGGTCTGAATAACCAATCCCTGCAATAAATGAGGATACTTGTAAATTTGGTGCAGCCATTATTAAAAAAAATGCTGCAAAATCAACATCTGAGAGCAGCTTCACTGCACCCTGGTGTGAATTGAAACAGTCTGAGTCAGTCATGCGCTTAGGAGCATTAAGCACAGGACTTCTAAAGGTAATTTCCATCTCTCGAGTTTTGGAAGTCTGCCTGCCTCGTCGCGTATCCACTTTACGCAACAGGAGACAAGTGGAAGGTGGAAACAGGTTAGGCAGACAAGGATATAAAGAGCAGGAGGGGTTAGACGTCAGGGAAGCAGACGGGAACGACATGGCGCACTGGATACAATCTTAATTCTCTCAGAAACATGAGAGCTAATCTTGACTGTAATACTCGCCGTCAAGCAGCGCGGTTACACAACAGAGGCAAGAGAAGGCAGACACAAACACACTGCAACAAAAACGTTTCTGACTTTATTTCTTCCTGTTTCTAATTATTATACATTCATTTAAAATAAATGTGCAGATTATGGGGGCCTATTTTGAATAACTTTCCAAACTTTTTGTCACTACTTGTTTGCAGATAACATTTTTCCTGTCACTAAATTTCCCTTGATTCCTTCTCCATATACATAACCCTACAGCTATTTTTCATTGGCTTTCCTTTACACACACTTCAGTGTAGAATTTGTATTTTCTATGAATCACTGCAGTTTGCAGCCTTTTTCTGTCTCTCTTGGCAATTTGAAAGTTTAAAAACTTTAAAGACATAGCTGCCAGGTTAATTTGGCAGTGAGTATAAGTGTATTTCTGTGTCTGTGTGTGTGGATGAGCAAGGAATAAGGCAAATTACCTCTGTGATTTTCATTTAAACACCAAAGAAACCTAGCTGTGCATACAACAAAGCTAAAGCGGTTATAACATCTCAGTTTGCATTAATGCCTTTTCATCTAAACTTGACCCCATGTGCTGTGGTGCTGTGTTCTCCGCTTCCTTTTGTAGAACAGAGAGAGAATTTTTTTTTAAATACTCTTGAACTCCCTCTCATTTCTCATCTCCACCGATGGCTGTAAAATTAGGCCATTCTAAGGATTTCTATTTGTTTTCTTGGTTGTTTATCCTTTACTAATGTGATGTGAATAATTATTACCAGAGGGGGAATAAATGATGTGTTTATTTGCTGTAACTATACAGCGAACAAAATGCCCCATGGTGCATTTAGATTCTCAGAAACTTGCACTGATGTTCAGATCATCAGGCACAAAGGCACAAAACTCAGCTTATTTTAGGCCAAGCTCTGACGATCACTGCCTTGAAATGATTTATGTTCAAAGAACAAAAATGGATAATTCTGTGTATGCTTTCTATACATGTGTGTGTGTGTGTTTATATATATATATATATATATATATATATATATATATATATATATATATATATATATATATATATATATATATATATATATAACTTTTTCACCTTTTTGTGGCTTCTTATGTCTGACTGTTATGCTTATATCTATCTATCTATCTATCTATCTATCTATCTATCTATCTATCTATCTATCTATCTATCTATCTATCTATCTTTGTCTCTCTCTCTCTCCCTCCCTCTCTCTCTCTCTCTCTCTCTCTCTCTCTCTCTCTCTCTCTCTCTCTCTCTCTCTCTATATATATATATATATATATATATATATATATATATATATATATATATATATATATATATATATATAATTTTGTATAAACAAGGTATTTCTGCACAAAGTAGAATCGCAAATGTAAAAATGTAAAAAATAATGTAAACGAACTACTCAAATGTCACTCAGAAAATACCAATGAACTCCCCTAGAAACTATTTGACTTTATGTTTCTCATTTGAAAGAACTATTCAAAGTGATATTGCTTTGGGATAACAGAAAAGGAACTTTTATTGTGAAGGCCTTATTGATATATTTTGCTTTGGCATAAGTTACAAAACACATTCTGACAAAAGATTAATTTTATTCTTTTTAACAACTATGCAGACTAGAGAGCTGCAACAAGGCGAGCAATAACACTGTCCGTTTCTAATTTCTCACAATCACCCAGGCTGTTCGGACTATCAGACTAACATGCATGTACATGTTCAATCCCTATCAACAAACCCAGCAGGTGGTTGGTGTGTGTGTGTTTCTGTCTGTCTGTGTGTATTTGCATTCATGTGTGTTTGAGTAGATAGTTTGTTGCTTTGTTGGAGCGGCTAATTTGACCATCTGGACTATTAACACCATAACAGAGGGACTGGTAACAGTATCAGTATTGTGTGAACACGCTCTCACATGCACACAAAAACCACACAGAAGTCTCAAACTTACAAACATACACACACTGACAGACATGCAAAAACCTGCAAACATGGCAAATCACAGAATCATATTCATTAAGCACATATGCGAAGTTCCTGTGCTTCACTGGAGAGGTGAATCAGTCAAAGCGGAGCAAATTAAAAATAGAGCCAATCAGAGCTCAACTAATTAACATACAAACTCAAATCTGTGCATTCAAACTTCAACCATGACTCCCCAACCTGTCAGGAAACCTGGTAGAAATGCGATGAGCTCTGTCCCTGCTGAGCTTAGCTTGTTCAAAAAAGTATTTAAGACATCCACACATTAACAGACACGCAAGCAAAGCAAATAAAACAGCAGTATTCAAAAATGCATCACTAGCAGGCATGCAAAGCAAATAATGTGGACAACCTTCTTCTCTGTGTGAACCGTTTTGTATTCATTAAAATGTGTCCTAGCCTTACTGCATATGTGTGTGCCAACATATGTTCTTTAATGCAAATGTATTAATATGCATGTTCTCTGTTTATGCATTTATGAACCCCTGGGTTTACAATTAATGTGTTGTGATGTTGTGAGTTAAGTAGGAGGCAAACATAAAAGTGCATAAATTTCCTCCTCATTATCATTTTAATGTGTAAAGAGGGAGTAGTAGAGGTATAATAAAGACAAAAAAGAAAGGAGAAAGAGATAAAGAGGGAGCTGGATGTGAAATAAGTCAAAAAGATGTGAGCTTTAAGTGGATGCTGGCAACTTTAGTATGTGATGTTTCAATAACAGAGGTGGAGCTCTTCTTTTTTTTAAGGTAGAATGTTTATCCTTTCTGAACGGGTTTCACAGTCAGAGTTGAAATAACTGGAAGTGACGAGTTTGTGTGGCCCTTTTTGCATCAGATGACTTACGCACCGTTAGCACCTTTAGACTTGATAACTTTACGATAAGAGTTGGACTCTGAAAATTCTCATTTTCACATCTTGAAGAGGAAATTGTGATGTTCTAAAAGAAGAACAGTCAATTAATAGGGAAGTTTTTGAAACCTATTATTTTATGTTGACTCCCTCGATTATACCAATCAGAATAACATCTGGAATAACAGAGCAAAAAATCTGCTTTAACTTTCTGCTAACTGTGGGGTAGATAAAGATTCAAAAACTTCACCCTTGATGTGACTCACTGAGGCGATACATGACATTTTTTTGTTTGGTTTGACTGTTGACTTGTAACTCAATACTTAATCTGATGACTAAAGTGGTGTGTAATACATAAAAAAGGTTGTCATGTTTGTGATCAAAGAAGAAAACAGAGAAGGATAAATGACATAAAAGAGAATAGAAAGAGAGGGCACTGAGAAATATGACAACAGCTGATTCACATTCTCAAAACAAGCCCTCAGTTTGATAAAGCTTATCAAGAAGAGCCATGAGACAATTTAACAAAGCAAGCGAGCATAAACCAAGACACCATGACAAAAACACATAAACAAAACATTAAACGACAAAATCACAGCAGGCAAGCAGGGTGCAAAAACATGCTCCTAAAAAGGCTGCTGCACTTTTTGTTTTGTATCGAAAATGTTGAATTTTTTCACTCAAGTTTAGTACGATGTAAGTACTGAAGTGCCATTTGATTGTGTTGAGGTACACGAGTGTTTAAGCTGACAGCCTTTTTAGAAGACAAAAAAGGGAGACAGAAAATAATAATAAAAAAAAATAAAACAAAGCAAACTAAGCCATCACATGTTAGTTCATTAGCCAAAACGACATTAAGATGTGAACTCACATATTGAAAACTTGTTGCTGGAGTCTTTGCCAGGGAATAATTTAACGCCCCGCGATTTAAAATCTACTGATCGCTTCACTGCAGAGGAAGAACAAAACACAGAAAAGAAGAAAATCAGGAAACATATTGGATAAAGTGGACAAAAAAGCAGCCATTTTTTTTGTATTGGATGGCAGATTCTTCTCTCTCACAGAGCTGAGAGAGAGAAGAGTACAGTGGAAAAAGAAAGTAACAAAGGCAAATCAAATTTTAAAATGACAAAAGAGATCGCATTAGAGCCGGAGAGAAAGACAGAAGCAGACAGAAGAAAGACAGCAGATATGATTTCAACAATAGCATCATTTAGCACTAATTGTTCAAGAAAGACTTAATTCTCTCTCTCTTCTGTCACTTGTAGAAATACATCACATGTAAGGATTTAACTGAAAGCTGCGACATATTCTGAACGACAGGCTGGTAAAGAATAAACAACAACTTTAATCAAAATGACAGTGATGCAGCTATGTAATCAAAGCATTCAGATAATGATATGTTGGAAAATGAACAGTTGCTCTAATCAGAGAACACTGACGATGTGAAGACACAAAAAGTGACGGGGGGGAGATTCCTGCCACCATCAGCTCTGTTTTCTCACATCACTTCATTATAAAGTTAGCAATGTTATTACTCAGTGTTACTACACCTTAGAAATGCGGACTGAAAAGAGGTTGAGTAAAAACACACAAAAAAATACCTTCAGGCACGTTTAAAAAAAAAAAAAATTGAGAAAAAGAAAAAAACCCAGTGATTACATAAATAAGCGAACCATAATCATGAATACCGTGCTGTATGACTGAGTACTGTGTGATGTATGTCTGATAAAGTGGCTGACAGACCTCGATCTCCTAATAACCAAACTGATCCATTGAATGGTGATAAATAGCTGTTGAGTTAATGTGCAACAATTATCCAGTGGCTACACACATGCTCATACATCAATAATGTTATATTTGACGTGGTTTAATTAAATTGTGTGCATTTTATGTCGCCTTAATGTTGCTTTATGCATGCACATATGTTAGTGGTTCTCTACTTACCGCACTTACATTAAAACAAGTTGATTAACATGCTAAAGATTAATCTTTTGTATGGAGGGTGAACATTAGCCTCTTTTGTCATCAATGTGTTACTTACCAACATGATAATTGCGTGTTGGAGAAAATGTATGTGTGAGAACAGCAAGAGACACCTACCTCCATCCTACATTACTTAATTTGAATGAAAAATGTGTCGCTGTTTATTAATTTGTCTCGAGCTCTAAGAGTCTAAGATTAACACATTTGCTTAGAATGGCAATTTGTCCACATACATTCTGTAGCCACTATCTTAATGACATATACTGCTGTACATCATAGTGTTGGACAAACAGAAAACACATTTACACATTATCACCATGAGTTAAAGTGCTATCTGTTTGACATGGCTGATTTATTATGTTGGATTCAAACACTGTTCATACATGACAAATGTTACCCAACCTATTAACTACATAAGACTGACAAAGTACATTAAACATGAAGATATTTACTGTATTGACCTAAACATAGGACAAACGTTTTTTTTTTTTTTTTTTCGTTGAAAATAATATGAAAAAGTGGGTTTGTCTTATTGAAGGGGTCTAACCATTGACAAATGCTGATAGTTATCTATGGGCACTATACGACCAAAACAGCAGAAAGTGCCTGCTTAATGTTAAGCCAGTGACCTCACTGTGGCTGTGGTGATCTGCCAATCACAGCAAAGACGCAGTGACGAGATGAAAAATGGAGCGGTGCGGTGATCATCCAGAGCAAAGTGGATCAAAACTTGGGCAAGTTAACAGACAACTGAGATAAAGTTATGATGCTAATTTTAAGATAATGGTAGCCAAAAAATATGGAGTTATTGAGTGTAATGTCCAAAGATGGTACATCCAATGTGATGGTCTGAAAATGCTAACTGTAAAAGAAAATCTTATTGTGGTCCTCAAAGTGGCTGTTTCCAAGAGACAGACAGAAAGGTGTGTGAGTTTGTTATCGAGAAACGTAACAAAAGGCATGCCCATTACCAAAGTTCTCATCGGTATCGTATCTAAAATACAGATCTTAGGGACTGTATTTATAGCCAAAATGAAAGCAGTCTCTAATCATTATTTCAGTTATTTTCTCAGAATTTTAATAAAAAATGGTTTCTTAGAACAAAGTAAATTTCAGTTATCAGAGTCTTTTTTTTTTTTTTTAGAAGATTGATCTTGAATAGAGGGGTGTCGTTTTACAATCAGGGTTGTTGTACATTCAGGTCAATATGGTATATACAATAAGTACTCACCTTGACTGTATTATAGATGGACGGAGTGTACATGATGTCACCTCAACCTAATCTTGGTTAACGTCATGTGTTAGTGTCCCTTCACTAACAGGTACAGTGTGCATGCCTCTGTTAATCAGTTCAGCTGTGCCTCTGAATGGGAAAACTCATTCTCATTCTCATATCTTCTAAACAATTGAGTTCTTTACCCCGTACTGTGTGTCATTATTTATACCAGACTGACTTTTTTTTCTGTAAAAATCTGCATATCTGAATTGACAAGCAAGTGGTTTCTATTGCTTCCTAAGCCTGCCACTGCACTTGATGAACTGCAGTTTTTAGCAATTCCATGTATGGTTCATTTCATGCCACCGGAGGCTGCTGCTTTGTGATAACCTGGGATTTCTTTGAAAGGCTGCTAGTGTTATTTAAGTATTGTACAAACCATGGGTACAGATTTACTTTTAAATACCAAAAACTATGGTGAGGAATAACTCAGAAGCACATGAGAATTTTTGGTATGTATTTGTTGTATGGACAGTTAGGGTACTCAAATGACTTATTTCTGAGTTGTTGAAATAGAAATACCAATTATAGTCTCAAGGTAAGTCTGCAGGTAAAGAAAAGGATATAACGGAAAAGAATAATGTAAAATTAATTTCAAGTTTTAAAAAAGTTTTACTTATTTGCTGAGTTTGGCTAACATTAGCAAAGAATGCACCACCAGATTTAAGTCCAGCTTGCAGGGAAATGCTCACACCCCCCATGCTTGTTATGCCTTTCTCTGATTGAGTGGTTACACGCCTGTTTAACCAGATGGCCTACATACAACTATTTCCCTGTTTACTAGATTAAAATGCTGCCAAACTATGCGACACACTGAGATGCCATCATCATCTGTGCTTGTTCACATCAGGGTTGTAGAGCATAACAATGTTGTGACAGTAGCCATTAATCAGAGCTAAAGCTCCGGCTAGTGGTTGGTGGCATTTCGTCCCTACAGCAATCAAATTATTTTATTGAAGAGTAATTCTGGTGTGAAAATGACAGCACTTAATCATCCAGCCAATGAAACATAAACTTTCCTTTTCAAAAGGTGAAGCACATACTTGTCAAGTGTGACCTCAATTACATCACTTAAGTTTATACTTCTGTTAATTTCTTTGTTGGATAAACAGAACTTGTGTAATCAGCTTCACCAGATACAACAGTAAACTTAACCTGTCACATCACAGCTCAGAACATGACCTCAAGTCCCACACAGTTTATTTGATTCCATCGCCTATTCCAGGAATTGCCTTGATCAACAATACTGCCAGATCCAATGACTTGATATTAAACATTACTGTTAAAAATCGCTCAGTTAAATGACTGTAAGCTATGTGAGGTTAGCAATGCCTGGAGTGAACAGAATTCAAATCTTGACATTGATTTAGTTTGATGTCTTGTTATGTGAAACTTCTTTTGCAACACATATGAATGCACTGAAGTCCTCTAATTATATGCAGTGTATATAGATCTTTCTGGAATGCGTCTTTTTATCAGAGATCAAGGGAGAGAAGTCAAGTCCACCTTTACACAAAACGTTTTGTCTTGATGTTCTTGATGCTGTTGTTGTTATTTATTTATTTGTTTGTTTGTTTATTAAATTTAATACTGTCTTTTTAAGACTTGGGAAATAATTCTTATTCAGTAAGCCACTTAAATTATGAAAAAATATGGGCCTCCCTTAAATCTTATCTTCTCCACTGATCAGTTTGTTTAGGAGACTTCTATAACATAACTGTTTAAAGCTGCCTCTAAGCAAAGCACACTTAAATATAAAATGCAAAACACTTGAACTTAGTTCACAGCAATCCACCTACACAAAGAACAAAATTCATATTCCCGAAGCCATGTCACATCTGTTTAAATTGAGGGAGCAAACACTTGATATGTGATACAGCGGCTGTATGTTACATAACAGTTGTTTTCACTGCATTTCATGCATAATATTTAAAAGTGAAGATGTATACATCCTCTGCCACCACAGCATCTCAGGTCATTTCACAAACAACTTGACACAACTACAAACAGCTGTGTTTAAAAACATAGGAGGGACTACATTTTCCATCACTCTGTACTGCAAACAGAAAGCTTGCATGCATCTGGTCCCTCTGCCAGTCGGTGGTATTGTTCTCATCTGTATAAAGCTTTGCACCAATGATAAAACTGAATAAAAGGAGAAAAAAAATATTTAGATAATTGCATCAAGGCCTTCAGTTTAAACTTGTTCTTAAAAATGTCCCAGCCATAAATAATTGAGAACATTAATCATCACACTCTTGTTGTTTTGGACAACAGGGGGGAGTATCCGATCTGCAACAGTCTCACTATGAGGTTTGAAATAATTCCCACCCTCCCACTACAGTAAGACTGCCAAATCAGGGAATATAGTCCAAAAAAGGTAAAAGTCAAAATTGTTTATGCCCGAGCGCATCCATTCACAGTATAAAGCCCCTGTTAATATGCACCATAAAATCTGTCCAGTGTGAATATGCATCAAAGTTAAATATGCCCATGTTAGTATTCAGGACTACGAGCAGCAGCTCTACTGCAAACAACAGATGGAGGGGCAACTGCATTAAAGTAAACCATATTAATGAACTGAAACACTGCTTATTTAACAAAACTATATTTAACTTAAAAGAGAATCACTGAGAACTGTTCTGAAGTTGAATAGTAGGATGAGAGACATTCCAAGACAGAGTTCAATAAAATACAAAGGAATTTTTATATATTAACTATCTTATACAGTCTGCTGTAAGTTTGATTCCTCAGGTTTTCTAAACCAAAACTAAAATATTCTTTAAAAAATCATGATACAAAGTGATATCTCTACTCTGTAACTCAAGGCAGATTCCAGCTCCATGACTCTAATATTTTAGTCATACTCGCTAACACTACAGCATCTGGATTTCACATTTCAAAATCCTGGGAGTGAGAAACAGAGAAGCTTTCACGTAGGTGGTGATATGATTAAACACAATGGTTATTTGGCTGCAAGTCTCTTAGCAGATTTTTTAATGTACCCACACAGGAAAAAAAAAACAAAACATTCAGTGCTGTTGATGTGATCGAGACCAAGGGTTGATTTCCATCCATGACACAGAAGAGATAGGTCGTATCATGTAGAGAAGCCTGAAGGACAGCCAGGTATGCTTTGAGTTTGTCATGTAAAAGAAAGCCAATAGGCAAACAAGATGACCAAGAAAGAAGCCATGGCAACAATATTTGACACAAGGCATAGACTTAGATTGATGTCAGAAACTCAGGATGATTTGTGTGCCACAATGGAACCTACAAAGAGAGGAGTTGAACAGAAATTGCTTTCACAATGGATGCACCAAGTAGCTAAGGGGTTAGCAATGTTTAAACAACTATCATCTCATTTTTTATGAACCTGAAAATAAAAAAATACAGTAAGTAAAATCATTCAAGACATTAAAGGGACTGTGAGGACTTTCTAAGTGATCTTGAAAAAGTCTCACTTCTAGATGTGAGCCTGATCCTAATGCACAATTTAAAATGAGATTATTGGTGCCAATATAGATTTTTTCTAAATGCTATTTCCTAGCTTCCCAATTGGATAGGACAGGATCACATTTTTTTTTACGTTGAAGTCTCCATGGAGAGTGATAGAGAATGGGCTAAAGGCTGAAACAAGAGCTAAAGGCTGAACAACAACAAACACGGCCTAAACCATTCGTGATAATGTTCATTACAACCCACATGCAGTCATTATACTGCAATAGTCTGTTCAACTTGAGAATCTATCAATAAAATGAAGAGTGAGGTTACATTAGCTCTGCTTGGTACATGAGGAGAGCAAGACATAAGGATTCTCTAAAGTTACATGTTAGCCTGTGGATACTTCTCAGAGCACGGGCTGCCAGTTGCCCTAAATATAACTGGCTACTAAACTACAGTATAAACTGAAAAAGTTTACTTGTTGTTACGTTTCAAACAACAGCACTGCATAACTGTTGATACATAAATGACCTCAATATGTTGTATCAAGGAAGAAGTTGTCTTGAACAAAGACAAGTAGTGTTAAAAAGATGACCTGATCTCCATTCATTTCCAAACAAACACGCCTTGTTAAGAGTGATGTCATCATCACAGTGTGCGTGCAATTCCAGCCAAAAGGTGTCAGTGCAGTACACAGTTTATGACAGACCAAACATCTGCCTGAACAGGTGCGTCTTTCACTGGCCTTTAAAAATATGCACAGATGTTTGAAAGACCAAGGGTAGTGAGTACCAGAGGTTTGGGGCTACAAATTAAAATGCTTGGTCAACTCTGGTTTTGACCCTCGTCAGCGGCACAGCCTGGTCAGAGGGCCAAGATTTTGAACTAGTACTGAAAAGCCACAGGGAGCTAATGCAGGGAGGCCAGGATGGGGGTGATATGACAGGACTTGTGTGATCTTGTGAGCAACTTGTCAGCAGCATTTTGCATAAGTTGTTAACAGTCCAGAGATGTTTTGTTGGAGCAAGTCAAAAGAGATTTGCAGTAATTGAACCAGGATGACTTAAGTGCAATTTCCATCCATTTCCAGTTCTAACTGTGTGAGAATTGACCTCCACTTCGCTATGTTTCTAAGGTGGAAGAAGCAAGTGCTGGTCAGAGATCTAACATGGTTCCAAAATGCATGGTTCAGTCAAAAATGACCCCAAGGTTTCTTAAATCAGACCTGATGTTACAAGTTGGAGAATGTTGTCAGCCATCCAGTTCTTGATAGCATACAAACACTTGTGAAGTATATTGATTTTTTTCAATCTTATCAAGAGTGAATGACACATAAAACTGGATATCGTCCGCATAACAGTGACAAGTGATAGCCGTGAATTTGCTGATGATGCAGCCTGAAGGGAGCATAAACAGAGCAAACAAAGGGGGTATAAACTACTGAGAAACTTCTCTCTCTAAGGTAGGAGGCAAACCATTTTAAGTCATTCCCAGAGACACCCATCCACTCCTGAAGCCTATCTAACATGAAGAGGGGGTCCACATAGTATCAAATGCTGCACTGAGTTCTAACAACAACAGTACAGAGCATTCACCTGAATCTGAGGCCATCATGATGGTGCTGGACACTCTGAGAGGGACTGTTTTTGTGGAGTGCTGCTGCCGGAAGCCAGACTGAAACTTATCAGAATCAGAATCAGAAATACTTTATTAATCCCAGAGGGAAATTTGGTAATCTTATCTAGAAGGCCATGGTTGGTCAGGAAAGAAGTTGATAAGCTACAACTTTCTCAAAGAGTTTAGATAAAAAAAAATGGGAGCTTTGAAATGGGCCTGTATTTTTTGTGGAGGGAGATGTCTAAGTTTGATTTATATTTTTTTTTCAATGAAAAGCCTGTACAGTGGTCCGTTTAAAAAAGAATGGGACAAAGCCTGATTTGAGGGAGGTATTGAGGATGGATACCAGACCAGGACCAACAGAGCTAATGACTTCCTTCAGCGTAGAAGTTTGTAAAATATCTAGGAGACTGGAGGAGGATTTCATGGTGCTCACTAGCTTAATAAGGTCTTGCAGGAGAAGTTACTCAGAGAAACCTGCCTGGGTAGACAGATGGGAGGGATAGCGAGGGAGGGAGAATACTGGCTCTCAGGCTAGAAACCTTGTCCACAAATAAGGCCAGGAAGCAATCACGATCCTGATTAGAAAAAAACAGGAATTGAGGGGAGAGGTGTGATGACAATATTGTTAATGGTATGGACTGAAACTCTAGGGTTTCGTTTACTGGAAATGACCAGGTTTGCAAAATATGTAGCCCTGGCGCTCTTAACCAGGGCATTGAACCCCATTAACAATTCTCTAAGATACAGACGGTGGACCTGGAGGTTGGTGGATTTCCACAGCCATTCTGTTTGCTGACATTTGCGCTTGAGACTGCGGATCTGGTCCTTTACCCAGGAGAAAGAGACTATTAGGTGTTCTCCAGTGTTCAGTATATATCCAAGACTACACAGAGCTGTACACAGTATACAATTATTGAGTGTAATCAGTGGGTAAGAAAAGTTATCAAAGCTTCAGACATCAAGCATTCTCGCCATTTGATAAGCGGCTGCTTTGTAACCACAGATCAGCAATCACACATCCTTGGATTGTGTCTTTGCAAACTAGCTGTATTAATATTACCAGATTCATGCATTGTAACACTCACTGTAATAATCCTGGTGCTGAAAGCTTCAGTGATAGAGCTACAGCTGAAAAAGGAGTAAACAATAAGAGAAAGAACCAGTGAAATGCAACCCTGAAATAATATAAAAGATGATAAAGGGCTAGTTCATAGATTTATGAGCTCATCTGAGTTCCCTGAGGCCTACAGTGTCTCTACTCTCAGTTTGACTGATGGTTCCTAAACCAAAGCTGAAAAGAAAAAAGACTCCAGGATTTATTTACAAAAAGCTTATAATATTCTGCATGTGCTAAATGCTCTCTTCATACTTGGCAGTAATTATCCGGAGCATTTCATGACGTGTGCACTTGATCACAAGCAGGTTTGAGACATTATGAAAGTCATATCAAAGGTACCACGCCGTCGACAATATCCAATATGTCAACCTCCCTGAGGGATAAACTGTCTCACTGCTCAGCTTGAATTATGTTTCCGTACCAGTGGTTGACTGGTGTTTCTTTTGTACCGACTGACTTATTTCATTGCTGTAGCATTGGCTGACTGATAATGCCGTCAGTTGTTCATTAAGAGCCAATCACAGCCCTGCAGACACAGAAACTCATGAATACGTAATGAAGAGAGATGATGGAGGGATGTGATTGGTAGGTTGTGCCGCAGGGAAGGCAACAGATTGTTCAGACCTGACACGCGAGTAGACAACGGGACACACATACAAACACACACACACACACAAACACAGCTTCAGTGCAAACAAACACAGCTGTGCAAAAACATATTGATAGATCCATCAAAATAAAGCAGAAACACGCACACAGAACTGACACACTTTTGATGCATATATCAAGAGAAGGAAAACAGTGGCAGAAAAAGTACTTCAAAGCAGACAGAGAGATATGGGCACACAACACTGTGTGTGCAGACACACAAGGTTACTCAACCTGCAAACACACAGATTCTCAGCCAGGTGTTGAGAGTGTGGGTTGGGGTATTAGAGCAGAGGGCAGTGTGTGGACAGAATCTCTATCACTGTGATCCTCAGCATTGGCTTAACCTCGCCCATGCTAAAGATTTTTATCTCCCATTGTATTTGGCTGGAATAAGGAGATCAAGAAGGGAATATCGGTGCGTTACCTTGTTTCTGCTTTCATTAATCTTGTGCTATTGGAAGCACAGGCAGGCCAGTGGAATTTGTTTCCTGCCACATATTAATACATAATACTTTACCACAGAAAACCTATGACTACTGCAACATATTACACACAACTATAGAGGTATATGATTATTCCTTTCAGTAGAGCAAGAGCCGGTATCAGTCCTGATAGCTTCGAGCACTTAGTCTTTATCTTATCTTGCACTGATGAAATGAAAGGTTTCCAGTATATGAGCATCCTTCAAGTGTGAGTCTGCCTGCATTGCATGGTAATTACTGCTGCACACAGTAAGTGAGCAAGAAGAAAAGTATTAGAGATGTATGAGTGCTGCATATATGCTCAGTAAAATGATAGGATGGAGTCTGATGCAATAATCTTGGTGTCTTCTGCAGTCATCGGTATCTATCATAATGGCCACTTGGGGGCATAAAGGCCAACGGTAAGAGCAAATTTTTTTACACCTATAAGATGGATTTTAAAGAAAATGATCATTCATATTCAAGACTATGGATGTGAAAACACTGTATTGTTTGCAATTTCAGTGAATGGGTCACAGGTTAGTGCCAGGGTCAAGATCCCACTGACAACCTGCCATCAGTAGATAGGTGTGACATTTTTATTATGCTGATGGTGGAGAGAAATAATGCTCTCTAAACATTTTAAATTTTGGATGCTGAAAGAGTGTATTGATTTAGAGGCGCAACCTGGAATTCAAACAAGATCACTACTGAAGGTCACTCCAACCATTTACCTTCATGCTGTCATAAAGATAGTTTGGTCCTGTTTTTTATTATTATAACTGGATTAGGCTGGCATTTTAGACCAATCCACCAAAATCATTCCTAATGTTTCTGACTCATCTTTTCTCAAAGGCTCAAAACAGTAGTGACATGTCTCTTTCCAAATCAGTAATAGGGTGTTTACTTAAAAACACAACTATATTTGATCAGCCATCCTTCCCTTGTATGGTTTGGATTGTGCCAACAACAGCTGTCTCTAGCTCTGCACCATTTGTTCCATGGATTACTTTTTTTTTAATTAATATTTTTATTTCTTTTTTCAAAACACAAAAACAAAACACTTGTACACCGCTTATACAACAAAGATAAGGGCCTGACCTATATGGATTTTTTAAGGCCATTGCTTGATTCCAATATTTGGCAGGAAAAAAAAAAGACAGCCGATCAATCAGCCGATTTATTGTAAAAATATATCATGAATAAAATAAATTATTTTTCGGTCCCTTAACGCTGAAAAAAAAAACCCAAAGATTTGAATTACAGGCAGAACATTTTACTGTTTTACAGTACTTTGTCCTTCAGTATTTATTTAACTTTACAACAGAGAGAATTTTCAAGTATAAAAACATGCAGAAAATCAGTAAAAAGGGATATAATCAGCCAACTATCTGCAGAACTCCTGCCGATTATGATTGTTTTAAAAAAAGGGCTGTAATTGGCCAAGGCTGACAATTCTATTGACAAATCCATGAATTCTTATGAATCTATAACAAATAAAACATAACAAAAGTGTCAATTACAAATATAGTATTTGGTGAAACTGCTCTAAAGCTTAAATTTAAGCCTGCCATCTATTTGGCTGATTGGGAGCTGCCTGTGCTAAACCTTGCAAACCTCACCTTCTCTATTTAATATGTGAAAAGACAAAATATGCTGTGAAACATTAGTAGAGGTCTCTCCAGAACACTTGCTTTGCTGTCATCAAGTGCTGGTTTATCAGGAGAGGCACAGACATGTCAAGAATTAACAATCGCAGTAAAGGCTAGGCTTGCTTTGAGAACAGCATACAAATGGAAATAGTGTATGTAAAAGGTCTTCTTTGATCATGGTTTAAATGCTTCCATGTATAGAGAGAGTGACTAAAGATCACTTTACAAGGACAAGCCATATTCAAATAGGCTTTAAAAGCATCATAATGACAGAGTGTGTCATTTAAATATTTGTGAAGTTCTCTGAAATGAGCACTTAACATGTAAAGAAAAAAAGAAAAAACAAGGAATGTTGCAGAATGCAGCTACAAAGAATTAAGAATTCTCAGAAAACCCTTTATCTCTCTTCATCCTATCTGATCCAGTTTTTTTTTCAACAAGTTTATCTAACAAATTAAGGTTCCAAAATACTCAGAGTTCATTTTACACTTTCAATGACTGGTATTTCAGTTGAATTGTGGAATCTAGAATTTGAAGCATAGCCAGTTTGCTCCGCCCTCAGTTTCTCCCCCTTTTCAGCTCCACTTTCTATAACGGTGATGTTAATTAATAAGAGCCAGACATTATTTCTCTGGGTTCAAACTTATATACGTACAGTAAATGGAACCACTGGCAACCATTCAATTGACTAGATGGCAGGCTGAGTGACCTGCTAACTGGCCTGCAGCCAGGCCAAATAGATGACTGACTGGCTGACTGACTAGACACTCAAGGCTTTGGACTAACACTTTACTCAGAGCTACTTACAGTAAGTGCAAATTCAGATGGAGTAGTGGACTGACTGGATGTGAAGATTTGTGACAATTATACTGTAGGATTGTGGTCAATTTCTCGTGTGTGGTGGTGTGCAGAGCAATTTTCTTCAAGAGGCTTAAGCTGGAAACGTGCAAAGCTGTCTCCCCAACTGAATGGATGTGTTTTTTGAATGGACTGGAATTGAATAGGATGAAATGAAACTGAAGGAACTCATACATGAGCGCAACGACAACACTTTAAGAATGAAAATCAATGGTAATGGGTACATTACCCTCAGCAAGTCCAGTGATGACAGTGACAACATAAAATTGAATTTTTTCATTTGTCTGTGGGTTTAAATGGACTTTTAGTTATAATGTGTAGATGAAAGCAGTACGATTGCTACATTGGAAATAGATTTCCCATTGCAATATAGCCTGCTGTAAATCTGTACAATTAAATCAGGAATGACAAGGTTTTGTGTTCAAGCGCTTGTTGCTTTTTATTCATTCCATGTAGAAATGTCACCTTTCACCTTTTTCAGCTGTAGCTAGCTAACTGCTAACTAATTAAGCTAAATATAGCAGCACAAGGAGGTTGTAAATGATGAAGGCACTCAAATGAGACTAAAGCGGCAAGTATTGAGACTCCTCAGTTGACAATCTATGTCTGAAAATCATTGCATTTACCACACACTGTTGCCTGTCCCTCTAGTTTACAGTTCAGCTGGTTAGCCACAGGTTTACTAGTATTCTATTTTATTATTTTGTGTATTCTTTGGTTTATTTTGCCTTTATTAGGTAGGGCCGCTGAAGAGAGACAAGAAATGTGGGGAGTAGAGAGTGGGGGATTACATGCAGAAAATAGCCATGGCCAGGAGTCAAAAATGACAACTGCTACAAGGACCACATCCTCCTTGTATGGGGCACATTTTTATTATTCTAACATTATTCAGTTAAGATGCTCAGTAGTTACTATATAGCCAACCAGTGTTGCCAAATAGAATGATTTCCCTTCAGCAGTGCCTAACAAAGGCTTATGAGAAAAGACTGATGGACAGAAAAGACACAATCTGTGAATGCTAGTTGGGGAAGCATCAAGCTTTTTAAATTTAAACAACCAAAATCTAACAAAAGTTGCTTCTGCTGACCAGCCTTTGATGGTATTCAAAATCATCTTCTTATAGAGGATTTTGCAGTCACTAAAGTGGGTTAAAAAGTCATATACTTTATTTCATTTAACTTCTGGCTACAAAGATATACCAAGTTAATGATACACTTGCTCTGATACGTTCCTCGCATGCTAACATTTCAAAATTAACACGTGTTTTTGGTTTTGGAACATCAGTTTACTTAAAATTATTTGGAAATGTATGTCTCACAGGCTGCCTTGGAGTCCATGCCTTTTTTCTGTTTGTTGTTGTAAATTGTTTAAGAATGCAGGAGACCGTATGACTCTAAAAATATATAAGTTGGTCCATGTAAAGGGTAGGTCAAGAGTAAAAATCATGTTCCTGTATATTGTCCCTGCAGCCTCAGAGTTTATTTGCCAACATGAATGGCTGCTTTTTAGCTGAAGGGGAGAGATGCTGGTTTTCTTATTTTTTTTGTTTGAGAAGTCATTCCCTTTCACAGCTGCGGCCTGAGGCTGTCTTTTCTTGGTGTCCAGCCTCTGTGGTTCATACAAAGCCACATCTGGAAGCTAGCTTGTTCGACACAGTCACTACACACTGCAAAGTAACAGCTGTTGCTTAGGACTTTGCTGAAGGTCACTTCAGATTTATCACTAGGCCTTTCACAACAGCATGGTTTCTTCAGATTCAAACATGCAGTGTTAATTTTCAAACAAGCTGCTGCCACCAAAGTCACAGGTGCCTGTCCAAAATGAAACAGAAATAACTATATGCAGAGAATAAAGTCAAACCTTTGTATCTAATGTAATTCTTTATGTAAATTACTTCAAGTCTCAAGCTGTAATTACAATGATGATGATTTAAGTAAATGTTTAAGTTGGTAGACAATTATCTTTCTAATTTTAAAAAGCACATTAGGGATCCACCTCAGTCATTAGCTTATCCAGTGACTTTGCTCAAAGTTAGTCCTGTTTTAGCTTTTCTTTTAAGAAATGATTATCCTGATGAGGGACATTTGAACATCCTTACCAGATGCTGAACTGCATTTATGAGACAATCAATAATTAATAATCATACAATATCTTTGTAGTTGAGATGTTTTCCAAAGACTTACAAGGTCAGCAGAACTGACACTTTGGATTCGTGTATCACACCATTCTGATCTTTTATATTCTAATTAGTAAAGGTTAAACATATGGTTTACATGACAGTCTTACAAAACAGAAGCTGAATGTTTTTAATAGTCAGCCATCCAGGTTGAAGAGCACTTACAAAACCTCTCATTATATCTTGGCCTGCTAATGTACCTCAGTTAGTCATAGAGTGTTTAAAACACACTTACAAATCCAATATGAGCTTACTGCATTAGGGTTAACTGAATATTTAAATACATTTTGACCCAACGGTATAAAAGCATTAACTCCTGCTTGGAAACACTGCTATAACTTCATAACAGTTGAGCTTCAATTAAACACACAAATGGACACAATCGTTTGGCTTGTATTAAAGTGTGAAGGCTTAGCAAATGGATAACATATTATACTTACTTAAAAAATAAATTCAGGATATTAAAACCTTGAGGATGAAAGTATCATAACAGCAGAAACTCTCTCTGACAGACTGACATTTTATTCTATCACTATTTTATTTATAGTATAATATTTCATTTATTGGATATAATAAATATACTATCCTATTATAAATCTTTGATATTTGTTATAAATATTGCAAGAGTAGTTTGAGAACTTGGCATTAAATGTAAATTATGTAAAAAGAAATGTTTCCCTCCAGGGAAAGAGATTTGAATTGAAAGGTTAATTCCTTTAATTCTGTTCTATCAACATTCAGTATGGCCTGCGGTATGTTTTCAAACCCGACAATTGTGAATCATTTCGCAGCATCAATTAAGCATCCAAATGGACAATTAACTCGGTAAATTTTGTTTAGCCATGCAGAGGAGCTGCAGGCTTTTTGTTCTTATTACACCACTACACCAACAGGCTTTTCCTGAGTCCAAGAACCCAGCCAGGCATCCATACACACACATTTCCTGTCCCCGCAGACACTGCCATTTAGAACAGCGGGACATTAAAATGCTTCATGTAAATACTTAAATATTTAGCCAAACTTCACTGCCAAGAGACTTGTCCCCTCAAACCAACCATCTCTCTCTGGCGAGGCACCTTTTTCATCTTTTATTTTTTGTTATGGTTTCCATCTCTCCCTCTCTTTTCATCTTCATCTCTGGATCGCCTCACTGTTTACCCACCCTCCTCTCATTTTTCCCACTGTTGTTACTTTTTGATGTTCTCTGTGTGTTTCAGCTTCTCTGCCCCTGCCTCTCTGCAAACTTGGATATAAATCACGAGGAGATTACTGTCAATTCAGGACTTCATAATTTGGCAGAAGTTAGATGAGCAGGGGTTTTATGAGCTGAGTGTGTGACCTATAACACACGGACAAACAGACAAACAGTCTGTCCAGCTAGCTGGCACAAGAAAGAGCCAGACTTCTATCTCTGAGGTCTCATACAGTGTCTTCTAATTGAAGTAACCCTGGCAAGGCATATTTGTTCATTTAGTCTCCCAGAGACAAATTAGGAATGTTTGCGTACAGTTTTTTGACTAAACTAAACCAGGCCTGCCTGAGGGCTTTGCCGTCATTATTTATTCTCCTGGAGACAACTAAACCTTGCTGAACCACAATGACACGTTGCTCAAGCATAAGAGTCAATGTTACAAATAAGATGAATGCTTTTAAGTGAATTTGTTAAAGAGCTAATGTGATACTTTAAGAATTCTGATTATAAAAACTCTAAAAGATAAAGCAGAGGCTTTTTCTCTGGCTGTGGCTAAATTAAATAATACTTTGTAGAGTCTATTAGCAACTAATGTATCGCAAAAATTATTTCAAGATGGACTCTGGTGTAAATTTTGAAGGATTTTAGGAACCCCTGAATAAATTTTTCAAGTAAACAACCATTAGCAGACCTTCTTCAACTGCCAAGAACTAGCAAGCTACTGGAGATGACTGACAGCTGACAGGAAGAAGCCAATCAATCAAAGGTTCGTTGAGAACTCCACTAATTAATCAACTAACTCTACCACACTGACACCCCTAATTAACATGTTAATTAACCTTTTAAACCAATTAGAATCAATTAAGATCAATTATACCAATTAAAAGAAAAATCTTGAGGGAAGCGGTCATGTTGTCCGTCAATCAATCAAGGATAATTTTTGAGAGAGCCAGAGGGGAAGATGTAAGAGAGGGGCAATTAAAGACACAGAAGGCGAGTGGGGATTGATGAAAAACGTTAGAGGGAAAACAGGAAAGAAAAAATTAAATACTAAAATACTACTATGGCAACAGAGGAGGTTGAGAGAGGATGGATATTTTGATATCCAGATATTCCAGAAGCCTAATGTCAGGTTGGCAGTTCTTATGTTACTTTTGGCTCGATAACATCACCAGATTCTCTAGCTGATAGAAAAGACCTGAAAACAAAACAACTCAGACATCTTGTTTTTGTTGTTTGGGTGAAAAAAAAGGCACAAGTTTGCCTTGAGGTGTCTTCTGGGCTCACATTAAACCTAATCAGTTCGTCACACCCACCGATTGGGAAATTATGCAGTTAATATAAAACTGAGTAACTGCTGTTTCAATTACTAAATTGGCTTAATTGTTCCCAGTCCTGCAAGAGGCACATGGGACTGATACACATTTAAGACTTGCAGGGTCAAAATAAAACCTGGTTTAGATCTGAATTAGAATCTAAGTTATCTCATGAAAAAAAGAAAAAATTCTCTATGAATCTGAGAGTTTAACAAACCGTGTGAATGCTGAGGTTTCCCATAGGTGCATCCTTTGAGAAACTGTAATATCAGCAAAGGGAGGAAAATATTAGAACCATCTATTAGAAGCATTAAGGTTAACCCTGTATTTTTAATTCTGAGGACCAATCTTTAACAACAAGTCAAACCATATTTGTTGCTTTTTGTAATATAATGCATAGTTATTCAGTGTTTTATACAAGTGTATCGCATGTTTGCATCTGTATATTCGGACTTGAAATGCTTCATTTTATTTAGAGAAGTTAGTTTGCATTCCTACCATTCGCATGGTTGCAACTAAGGTAGCATGACACTTAGTATTGCATTTATACAATGAGCATCAGATAATCTGAATCGAAAATGAACTTGATGACTCAACAAATACTGTAGAACGCATTCAACAACAGTAAATAACAACAAAAAAGAGCTCTTCAGTTTTTTTTGTTTTGTTTTGGTTTTTTTTGTAAAATTTTTCAGAAAACAGAAAAAAAACTTCAAATATACCAAAAATTCTAAAGTGATCTGTTACCCAGTGGTTTCAAAGCTTGCTTTAAGTGTTGATACTTGTTTGTAACTGACTGGAAAGTTTCTTAGTTGCCAACTTTAGATGTGAGGAACTAAGAAAAGAAAATATTACTTCAAACATGTTCAGAAAGTTTTGTCACTGATGACAGACAGACAATTTATGGCAAATGACAATAATCACCATTGAGGAGAAGCACATTGTTTGACTCTATGTGTGTGACAAATTCACAATTGTGCATCAACAAAATAAAAAAAAGACAAAAAATTATAGTAATAATAATTATAAATATTTCAAATGTGAAGGAGAATCTGTGGGGGAGCTGTAACAAGATTGGAGCAAGGGAGTTAAGAGGAAAACAGTTTGGTTTTGTTTCTTGTGTCACAGCTGACATATTTTTGAACATAACCTGAAATTAAAGCATTACCTGTAAACAGGAGCAAAACATGTCCAAACTAAATACTGGAAAGATACACAAACTGGGCCCAGTTTCAACACAGCACATGAAACAGCCTCTGGTCCCACGAGATGGCATTTTGGACGGGTGCACACCTTATTTTTCTTGCCTGAGTCTGCCTGATATGTCGGCAACTTGCTGTGAACTTGAATGTGCTAAAGTGAGGGGCGATGCGCAGTGGGGAGCGTGTCAGTAATAATCAAGTGGCACAGTGCAATTTCGCTGTCAAGCATGACCATGATTTGTGCTTGTGTTGCCCGCCTACCCAGACCAGGTCACAGGCGCATTGGGGAAGGTACAATTTACCGTTTCCATGTCTTCAGCCCACACAGGTTTAACTCTACAGGCATAACCACACAAACTGAACATACATGTATGATTTGGGAGCTGATTATAACGTTGATTGATGCTGGCAAATGTAGCATCTACTGAAGTTTATCTGGATGAGAGCACTTTCCCAGCTGTGCTGCATGTGCGCCACATGCCCCAGGACTTTAAACACCACACACTGCTCCATGTCTGAATCCATAATGAAATTGGATAGAATTTATGAGCCTTGAACAATTTATTCATACAGGAGGGCTAGTTAGGGGTGAAATGTAAACTGCTTTTTGTGTGATTATTTTTCTCAGAGATGATCCAAAAAGATAATAATATGTACTGAATCCAAATTAAACCATTTATGAATATAAAACGCTTGTTCCAGCCACTCTGCAGTTGTTCTAAACATGTGGATCTCATTACTGGTTGACAATATGGAAAGGGCCCAAAGAGTGTCTGAAATGTTGTACTTTTTAAATAATAGGAACCTAAGGAACCTGCTGAAAACATAAACTAAATTATCACGAGCAGTTAACAAGAGGAAAAAGTACTAGGAAATAACTGGACAGGGGGAGTAACAGAGAGAGAAACAAAGTGAGAAGAAAAAGTAAGAAAAAAATGTAGTAGAGAAGAGGAAGAGCAAGATTGGAGTGAATAAGCGTAATTAAAGGCAGTTAGATGCAAGGTGGTGAGGAAAAACTGTCAGCTGGAAAAGAAAAAAAAACAATACAGTGAAACTGTAGAATAAAGATGCAGAAGAGAAAAGGGCAAAGAAGCCAAAATGAACAATCCTTAAGAAAACACAAATACACCTCCAGGAACTCTGCAAAGAACTGCACATGCAGGTAAAAAACATATAAGATGCTTTGGATGTAATTACATCTAACCTTGGTAATGTGCACTGAAACCTCGATAACGGTGGTTGCCATCAGTCACAAAATGCAGCCGGAGCCAGTTCTTGTTGCTAACGATGGGAGAAGGGACATTGCTGCCTGACAACCTGAAACAAGAAAGAGACAAGACATTTGTAAGATTGGAAAAAAAAAACAGCCTTATACACCTACCCACACAAACACACTCACAGAACCTTGGTCCTTATCTCCTTTTTTTCCTTTACAGCTAATCCCACAATAGGCCCTTAAGGATCAGGCAGAATGAACCAGTATTGCAAAAAATGCCCTCGCTCTGAAGGTCTTAAACTTTAATTGGCTCATTTAAAGATAGAAGTAGGGACCCTGCTCACACACACATGCATGCCCAAGAACGTACAAAAATACTCCTCAAAGAGGGAGCAGGGAGAAAGAAGAGGAAATCTTCCGTAGAACAGCTACATAGCTGTTTTACAGAAGAACAAAGCAAAAGTCTGTAAAACACGGTAGTGAAAGCAACAACAGACACTAAAATAGAAGTAGAATACTTTTTTTTCCTATCCCCATCTTTCCTGTTTCACAGAGTGCACGCACGTGTCAGTGGGATTGTGCGTAGCTGCTGTCTGAAGTGAAGCAAGAACAAAGTCTGCTGTTCTCTGCAGTGTCTCACACTGAATTCCAGAGACTGTCAGGACTTCTCGGCCCATTGTAACCAGACTGTAACCAGGGATTATGCTGCATGCTCAAGGGTACATCTTCTGCTACTAATGAAGCAGGAAGTGTTGTTGCTAATTCAGTGTTCTTGTCAGGATTGCCAAATCTTACTAGCTTGTTAGGGGATTTGACCCAGCAACTCTCTCGACGAGCTTTTGAGTTTGTGAAGAAAGTTTTGTTCAGAGTTACTGGAGATAGAGGCTGCTGTGAAATTGGATCCTTATGGTGAAAATAAACGTTACTTATGTTGTGTCAGACACCTGAAAGGTGGGAAATAGAAATATCTGCTGTTGATAAACACTTAACTTTTACCTGTCACCACTCCATAACCGAAAAAAACAAAATCAAGAATGGGCTGGACTTTAACAACAAAAGTGGAGGTCTAGATGGAGGACAATCTGACCACGTTTGGTGCTGCTAATGTAAAATTCAGCCACTATTAAAATATAAGTGTTGAAGGACAACTTTTGAAACATAGAAAAAAAAACTAGGAGGAAAAAGAGTAACTCTTGTTTTTTCTTATAATGCAAATAACTACCAGAAATATAACATGATGGAAATCACACATTCACATATGTTTGGCATAAGAAGGATAGCAGTGAAGGAGCATTTGTTGGATGTAATGATTACAAATCTTGTTCTGAAAGACTGGTATCTAACAATTAAGCAGCAAATTAAAATATGCAAACCCAATACTGTTACAAACCTCAATGTCAGAGTGCAATAGATGACTCGAGCATTGTCTCACTGTAGCTTTTGATGTTCAGGAATTGCAGCTTTGAGAGGGCAGCAGCAGAAAGGACTTAATTTGCAACTCCTGTATCAAATTAGGCTACGGTCCTTAAACTGATGCAGAAAATGAACAAGGACATTGTATTTGCAAAGTAAAGCGTGTTTACTTAGGTGACTGCTCTCCGTCCCACACCTGGGTAATAAAGCTCTTTTGTTCCTGTTACCCTCAGATCTAAACAGCTATTATGCCTCCTGGTAGTAATTCTCCATACAAGCATGCTCTGATGTATGATGCTTTCATCATAAAGAGACAAACATGAGCTGTTTCTCTCCTGTCATATGTCTTTGGTGATTATTTTTACATAATATCACCCCTGGTTGTTACGTTTTACACTCATATTTACATACGTTTACATGAAGTGGTCTGCTCTCACGTTTCCCAGTCTCCTTCCATAAACCCCTGCTGTTAACCTTCGCAGTCCATTAATATCAGCACACACACAGACACTAAATTCATGCTCACACACTCACATACACACTCAACTGCGAATACGCCCCGATCCCACACCTGTACCCTCTAATAACAGTTTTTCAAAGTGGAGCACAAGAATGCTGAGGAGGTGTTTTAGAAGGTGTGTTCTCATGTGTGTTAGTTTGTGTGTTAGTTTGTGAGAGGGTAGACAGAGAGAGAGAGGGGTCACCTTGTGCCCTAGATCTGCAGGAATCTCTGATGTCTGCCATTAGTCAAACACACTCTCTCACACACAAAGTGCTCTTATAGGACCATGTATACTGCTTTTAATCATAGATTAATGTAACAATTATACAGCGAAATGGAAAGGTAACAGTATAGCAGGGCTTTATATACTCCATATTAGGGTCAAGTGGTATACATTAGGGATGGACAATGATTTTTGAATATCTGAATAGTCATTACATTTTAAAAACATCAAGTAGTTCATGCAACTTAAAAAAAAAAAAAAAATCTGCGTTTTACGGCCAAAATACACAAAATGCGCCTCTGCTCTGTCACGGTATTGGATCAGATAGGCTTCCATTCAAGTCAATGTTCTAACTCACGAGGGCACGATCTTCATATATTTTGAACATACATACATAAGTAAGTCATCAGCAGAGTGATGAAAATACCAAAAGATCTGAAAAGAATGCAAAATCTGACCCAATGGGGCCAGGGTCAGTAAAACCAACAGCAGACCTAGGACGGACCCTTGAGGTACTATCAGATATATTTAGTTTTGGTGCAACATATGCTGATACTCCTTCAGTGGCCTTGTATGATACAGCAAGAAGATGCCAAACCACAGCCTGCATGATTCAAAACTGTACAACAGAAAAATCCAGTGCTCTAATGGCCTGCTTAATGCTTGACTTTTCATCTGTTGAAGATATTTCCACTTCATGAAACAAAAACTACAACAAAGGGGATACAAAGTGTGAAGCACCTAAACTTCTACATCTGGCAAAAAAGGGGAAATTTTACAGTTCCAATTCCAGAAACTGGTCCCTTCGGTTTCTATCGTGTGAGGGGGATGGAACTAAATGATAAACATAAACTATTTTGAACTATTACTCATGAGTATTTTTTATGACTGTACAAACAAGGTCACTAATGTTTCTGCCAAACACCAGATTCTTCTGAGCCATGAGCCCTTGGAATGGATTCATTTTCAAATAAAAATATGAAATTAAATTAAAGGTTATTAAGGAAACATCTTGTTTGAATTTTTTTTAAATGCTTCTTTTATCTTGTGTGTTAAATTATTAGATACCTGTCCTTTTCAGATGAGCACAGACTGTACAAAGCTCATGATGCATACTTAATTTTAATCATAGCAACAGGCATCGAAACATGGTGACTACCTACTCTTAAGGGATCCAGAAATAGATTAACCTTTTACAAAGAAAGAGCACTGAGCGTGAGACATTAGCCTCAAACACCAAATGCTGTCATGGAGACATCTAGTACAACCTACAAGTTCATAAAAATGTGCATGGTTGTGATAACATACACTAACTGATACTGTTACTTCAGACAGATTCGGCTTCTTCTGTCATTTGTTTTTGTACTTTTTTCAATCTCTAATAGGAACGCGTAGCTACCAAGACTTGAGTCGAAGTTGTGTTTGCAGGTTTTTTTTGTAAACTAACACTTCTCATCTCTTCTCTGTTGTTTCTCTGTTCTCCCCAGTCTCTTTATATGTGCACTCACACATATTATTCATGCTTGCAGCGCTTAATTTACTTCCTGCTATGACATCATTACCCCAGTGCATCATTAGGCGTAGAGCGTGCACATTTTCAATCTGTTTCAATATTAAAACAAGAATTAATTCATAAATCTGCACTGAGGGCCTGTGCGTGCATGATGATAAAATATGAAACTGCATGCTCACAAAGCACTTGACAACTGAGAGCTGAAGAGTGAAAATGTAATTTTAAAAACCTCTCCTGAAACAGAAGGTAGAAGATTCAAGACATGGACTGGCTGTTACAAAGGGTCACCAATACTGGAAGGAACACCTCCTATAGAGACCTCTATCTGACAAATGTACTATAAAGATCCAGTTTCAGTGATCCTGCAAAAGGTTCCATGCCTTATTGGGGGAAGATTAAACTTAAAAAAAAAAAAAAAAAAAAACTACGGCTGCTTGGCAACTATTTACTTGGATAATTAAAGCTTAAAATGATGCTTCCAGCAAAAAAGCAAAAAAAAAAAAAAGCAAAAAAAAAAAAAAAAGCCCAATACTTCCAAAAAACATCAGCCTCTGAACTGCTGTGAAGCTGGTTGATTTTCCCCATGTGGACAATTTGTAATGCATTATTAAATCATTCTTCTATGCTGATGGCTTCTCTCCGTGACTGGTAAGTGTTTTCCTGAGGTATCTGCCATAAAAGCACTTAAGTGGTACCCAGAGGTATTAAAGATCATTTTCGGCTGGGCTCCAAATTGTAATACCTTGGTCCGAGCGGGGGGCTAACTCTTTGATTTGACAGTGACAGCGGACACTAATTAGGAGAAGTCAGGCTTGTTGATAAGGATTATCACTTACAAGTAAAATTAAAGCAACGCAAAGAATGAAACAAACAATAAAATAAACATGTTTTGGATCATAAATAGAAAGTTGTTTCTCTCTAGAACCTCTTTTCTGTCTCATCTGTCATGAATAATGAGAAAGGGAAAGAAGAGTGTACAGCCTGGCCTGGCAGAGGTCACTAACACTCACATCTGTTGACGTACATTTTGTCTTTATTTGTTTAATTTGTTTACTCTTCTTTACAGCTAAACCTCCTTGAGGCATTCCGAGCCACACTTGGCAGAAGGCCAGTCAAGAGTCATGCCCACTTGAAAACCCTGGTGATGCACTCGCTCTTGCTGCCCATCTTTTTCCATTTTTCTTTATGTTTGGGTCGTGGGAGTAATTGGAGGCCATGTTGTGTGTCAGGTAACTTATCAGTAGAACGTATAAATTGGTTTAAGGGCGTACAGGGCTAGCACTCCTTCATGGAGTATTTGACCTTTCATTACAGCACAACAACCTTGTGTTTATTTGAACAGACTTCCAGCTGGATAAATTATTTTTTTGAAAGAAATTGTTTGAGGTGATTTTGCCACATTTCTGTTAGTTTGACGTCTTCTTTGGATTTTGGATTTTTTTTTTTTTTTTTTTTGCTCTGCCTGCCTAAACATAAGAAAAACTTAGTCAGTTTTTCTCCATAACTTCAGAAAGTGTTCCAAGTGAAAGTAAAATAAATTCCTCCAAGAATATCTGGAAAAGTCTGTCTGTATCTGTTACACAACATCACATATGTAGACTTGCTACAAAAGCAAGAACAGCAAAAGAACACAAGGGCTCTCAGCTGTCACCCAGGGACAACAGACTGCTGTGACTTGATAATACAGCCAAGTTTGGCTTAATATTTAAAACTTAAATATTTCACACAAATCTACAGAGAAATTTCAAAGAAATCCAGGAAATCAAAACATGTGAGGTGAATGTGTGAGATGAAGTTACTCTGATGTGAAATAAATAAAAAGTTCTGTTTCTTCTCTCGAATATCAGAGGAAAGAACTTGCTCCTGTGGTATTTCTCTTTGTAACACTTGTGTTTTGGCCCAGCAGAACTCTGTAGTAGTTACTTTTGGGAGAGCTGGTTTCAGAATAAATGCTTAAAACCTCAAAGGAGCCAGTCAGCAATCAAATGCCAACAGCATTTTTCTCCTTTACTGGGTAGACTCCATGTTTAAGTACTTGTTGGGAAATAAAAAATAAATACTGAGATGTGGAATTGGTTTCTGACCATTCTTGTTCATGTGCGTGTCTGCAGGAGAGAATATGAAGTGCAGGGTTGCCAGAGGGAGTAGTAGAACATAATTGATTAAATACACTGGACCAAAAGAGTATCTATTCCTCTCTTCCTCTCTCCATCTCTCTGTCTACCATCCTCTCATCCATCCACTGTGCCTCCTCCTCCTGCACAACAATACGACCAGTCATTGCACTGTCAGTGTGAGGATGGGGGGGGGGGCCTTTGGAGGAAATAAAGAAGCATGGGGTGGAAGGAAGGTAGAAGGAGGCAGAGATCGATTGAAACATGGTGAAACATGGAGGGGGAGCATGAGGGAAGCAGAGCAGGAGGGGGGAAGACACACAGAGTCTGACAGAGGTACACTGATTTATCTGTTAGCTTGTTAATTATTCATTTTAACATTTAAGAGGAATGTAGTCACAGAATTCACAAGCATTACAGCATTAGTACAGCTTTCTAGGCACTTAATTGAGGGATAAAACAAACAACTTTTAGATTAAAAAGGTCATTTTCTGCAAAGTTGAGCACATGGCAGGAAACACTTTGTTACGATTGAATGATCGCCTACAAATGTGGGGTTATTTCAGAGCTCCTTCTGTTTTTAAGGAATTTAACACTTAATTTACTCTGTGTGACTTATGATAAAAAGACAAGTTGTGTATGGAATCTTACAGGACACAGGATAGGTTCATTGCCACCATTTAAAATGGTGGTTGGAACACCTACAGTAGAGTAACTTTGTATGACTTGCAGCTTAAAAGACTCCATATTCATCCAAAAGGGGCATCTGTGAGACTTTTAACCCCAGCACTCTGCCTTTTCAGTGATAAAAGTTAGACCCAGCTTGTGGGTGTTACTTTTTACTTAGCTTTGTGGTCATGAAACGACTGCCTTTGCAGAAAGGTTAGACATTAGCTCCCCATTATAGCTATTAGCAGGAAGCTATTGCTGAGTTACCTTGCAGTTATGATGTTACTTACAGCTTGTGGTTCCAAGTCTTAATGGAAGGTTTTAATGGATGAAACAGCCTGAAGTTTTAGTAACAGTAGAGATGCATAGCTAGCTTGTACTGGACTTTGTTTACAAAGAAGGGATCACTGGAGTAGGAAGCACAAAGAGCATAAAGTGTAACAAAGTGTTACTTGGTGTCATCATCTTTGGAATATAACCATAGACTGTATAATTAATGGACGTACGTAGTCTCCGCGACGTCACCCATCCGTTTCTGGAACAGATTTTTGAAGCAAAACAGCCGACATGGCCATATTGGAAATGAGGTGGGCCTTGAGTCTCCACAGTAACAGCCATAGGGTGCCAGGCAGTCACGTGAGCTGAGCTGTGCCTCTGATTGGACAAACTGGCGATCTTAATAATGTCTAAACTGCCGAGTTAGAAAAAAAACGTGTGCGTGCTGTCAGTTTCCTGTTCTTGGCTGACAGGTGTAGCCTTCTGCTGTGGTAGCCCATCTGCTTTAAGGTTGGATGTGTTGTACATTCAGAGCTGGTCTTTTGCATGCATTAGTTTTAACGAATGGTAATTTGAGTTACTGTTTCCTTCCTATCCTCTCTAACCTCTCTGGCCTTTCTCCTCATGACATTAACAAAGTATTTTTTGCCAAGAGAACTGCTGCTTATTAGATATTTTCCCTTTTTTTGGGCAATTCTCTAAAAGCTCAAATATGGCTGTGCTTGAAAATCCCAGAAGATCAGCAGTTTGTGAAATACTCAAACCAGCCCGCTTGCAATCACCAACAATGCAAAGTTCAAAGTCACTCATTAAATCACTTTTCTTCCACATTGTTTGAGCTAAAGCAGGAGCTGGTCTTGACCATGTCTAAATGCAGTGAGTCGCTGCCATGTGATTGGCTGATTAGAAATTTGAACAGCTGTTGCAAGTGAAAAAGTCAAATGAGTAACACTGGTTTGTAATTCATGAAACAAAATTTTAACTTGACTTGATTATTTGCTTTGTACAGTGTTTTTTTTAACAGTGAGTAATGCAATCCTCCATGCTGCGGATCAAGTTTTAAAACTGTCTTTCTTGTGTGTTGTAGTTAAGCAACAGTGTTTCTCTGTACTCTCTTTTTATCCATAATGTTTCATCTGATTGTGGCAGCAAATTAGCTATTTTTCAGTCATGGCTGTATTCATCTGTGTCATCTACAAAACTAATTTACAGCCTTTTAACTCTACACTAGAGTACAGCATCGACAATCATTCAATTACTTTTTGTTGGTTATGCAATAGGCACTTTCTAAAGGTCCTCTTTTTCAGAACACCCTGCTGAGACTTTCACTGCACACTGCTGCACGAGAAAAATGTATTTCAAATCAATAGAGCCTTTTGATCATACGATTCATTTCATCTGCAGTTTGATGCAGAATGTAATCACACCATCTTGTGCGGGAGCTGTTACACTGTTCCCTCTTCTCCAGGAATTTAATCTCATAAGTGGCATCTAGCAGAGAACAGACAGATGGACTTTCAGCCCTTGAAATTTGATCTCTGACTTGAGAGATCGTACGTGTGGAGAGGTTAAGACTTTCTACCTGCTGTGTAATGAATGGCTCTGCACACAGATGCAAAACTGTCACAGTAATGGCAATGTGTGTTTAGAAAACTACACAAACCAACACTTGCCTTTGTGTGTGAGCATGTATGTCAGCATGTGTGTGTGTGTTTGTGTGTGTGTAGGTATGAGTGTGGCTATAGGACAGTAGGGGGAATGCTGCTTAATCAGGCAATCTGTCTTAATAGCCTTCACTAATTAAGACAGGAGGGATCTGCCACACACACACACACACACACACATACACACACACACAACTGAACATGCAGTGAGAAAAATGGTCATTCACAGAAATGCAAATGCAAAAAATATGCACACCAACACACACTGCTGGAGTGTTGGGCTGAATGCGGTCTTGCTGGATCATCAATCAGAATGCAGAGACAGAGGAGTCCTCTGTGTGTGTGTGTGTGTGTGTGTGTGTGTGTGTGTGTGTGTGTGTGTGTGTGTGTGTGTGTGTGTGTGTGTGTGTGTGTGTGTGTGTGTGTCTTCCTTTCTGGATATGTTGTGTATGCATGGGTTTGAGTGTGCTGTTTATGTGTGTGCTGGGCCTGCTGTGTCACTCTCCATCAATCTCAAGTGAGCAGAGAGTAATCAGTGTTCACAACAGGACCCTGCTCTGTCTCTCCCTCCCCTCCCTTTATCTCATCTAAGTTTCTCCCCTCCTCTTCCTGCTCCTCTTTGCTCATCTCTTTTTAGAGCAGAAAGGTGTTTTTTAATCCAGCTTGATTACACAGACTGACACAAAACAAAAGTCTGTGAAACAAATTTGGGAGTTAAAACATCTCCAGCTACATGTGAAAGATTATAAATCATACCTGCAGGTTTTCTTTCAGAGCCAGTAAAAGGACACAAGTACCAGGTAAAAGTGCCAAGAAACTTTTGGACACATACTCTACTGGAAACTCTACTCTTGTAAGCTTCCACATGATACTTGTAAAAATCCCAAATATCTAAGCCATCCATCGTAAAATCAGTGTAAAGAGATTGGACATACTAATTTTTTGTTTCGCTGCTTTCTATTAGCTAGCAAAATTCACTCCCTTTAACTGTTTCTGCATGACCCTCTCTCATTTGCTCAGCATTTTTAGGTTGAGAACATAACTGTTGAGCATGTCTGTATTTTCATAAGCTGTGTGAAATTCTGATGCTTTTTAACAAAGTAATTGTTCATTGTCGAGCATTTGGGACTGAAAAGTACCTATCATTTTGACAAACACCCATAAAGTGACTCTGAAGATCCTGAAAACCCCATGGTTGTCCCAAAGCACGGGGCACCACAGATTTTAGAACACTAATTTAGCTCAGGCAGAGCTTCTTTACAGATAAAGACTTCATTGCAAAATTTAGCACATATAAAGTAGTCAGTTTAGTTTTTAAAGGCAGACACAGCAGAGCTTTATTTTACGACACAGGTAAACATCCAGAGTAAAACATTGTATCCCATCTGTTGAGTAATTTATGCCTGAGATAGCAGAGCAGGCAGGTTGCAAATCCAGGGAGCTTTTTCTTCTTCCTGATGTGGCGGAAGACACAGCCACACATTGAACTTCATCATAGAATATCAAAAAAGATAGTCTGATGCTTTTAACACCACAGAGCAATCAAATAGAAGTTAAATGAATATGTAAGAGAGTGATAATATGGATGTCTTCATATCATCTATTTTTGACTGTTTTGTGGAATTCTTAGACCCAAACTTTGTACATGACAAAAACTAAGAGCCTTATCTTCTCAGGTGAGGAAGTAAGCAAGTTAGTAAGTATAAAGATATGCAAGTAAAAAGTATGTTTTATGCAACTATGGCATTAAGTTAGTAAGTAAGCATATAACTGAGTAAGTAAGCAAGCTTATATGTAACTAAGTAGCTAAGTGTATAAGAGGGTACATCCTTGAATAAGTAGGTACATACATAAATCCAAAAGTAAGTATGTATAGCACAACTTAAATCTGTATATAATAAATTAATTAATGAAATCAGAAGGTAAGAAAATAAGTAAGACAGTGAGTATACCCGTAAGTAAGTAAGTATAGATAAGTATAAAAGTAAGTAAACAAGTGAATATATCAGTAAGTAGGTAAGTATGTTAGAAAGTATGTAAGTATGCAAGTATTTAGGTAGGTAAGTATATGAGTAAGTAAGCCCATGAATAAATAACACTGTATGGTGTTTGTGAATACAGGATTGATTCATTGGTAACAGTTGCATAAGCCTCGTTTTTGATCTGCCCAATACCTGCAATGTTTTTTTCAAGAATATGAAGAAAAATCTCTCTCTCTTTATTACTTTCCTCTTTCCACCCCCTGGTTTATTTTATCTTTGTGTCTAAGCATCATCTTACTCCCTCTCTCCAGGGTTTACTCTCCTTCACTTTGTCTATTCGGTCCCTTCTCTTAGCACATGCTCTCACAGAAGCCATTGCAATTCTGGGCGGCTCCCTCCTCTCAAACCTTCTTTCCTCCTTCGTGTGTGTGTTTGTGTGTGTTTGTGTGTGTGTGTGTGTGTGTGTAGCCTGCGGGACAGCAGCGTAATCAGAGCAGAGACAGAGAATGGGAGAGAAGGGGAACAGAGACAAGGAATGGAGCTGGTGTTATTATTATTACATTACATTATATTATAATTTCAGCACCCTGGCTGCTGCTGCCACCAGTGGCTCACTGCTATTCAAAACACTACAACAGAGCACATTCGCACACCAGGGCATACTCAGCAACCAAACAAAGACAGTAATACATGCATATACGCATACACACCGCCCCGGTTTGGAGATGGGAATGACAATGACAGCATATTTATGCCGGTAGAATTAGTTTGCTGTGGCCTGGCCCAAATACATATTGTGCTCCAGTGGTGCTCAACCCCTGGCCTGATCTCTCAGGTTTGGCTGCACATGGAAAGGTTATTTGCTGTGGGAATGGTAAATATCACCGGAGTCAACAAAGTTATGCTCTATGATAAAAAAGTAAGCTGTTATTTTGGAAAAAAAAAAAAAGTGCTGCTGAGGTACAAACAAACAACAAAAGCCGCCTGAGCAGACTTCATTCAGGGCATATTTCACTCTTTCACTGCTTTATGAAAAGATAAAAGTCAGGAAGCAGTGAAAAGAACATCAACTATTGTATTTTTTTTTTTAAATGTGTTTTGGGTTTTCTCTAAGCCAGGGGCATCAGTTTGGATGAGAGTTAAAAAAAAAATCAAAGATCAAATTGTCAAGACTGTCATGGTGCTCAGAGTAATTAAGTGCATAAGTTGAAGATGCCTCAAAGCCCTTGAGTAGAAGTGACCTATTTTGTTATTTCTACTTTGAGTGAATGTTTATAATGTGACTTTGTGCAAACACTATAATCTCATTATCATACACTAATCTAATGATAGACCTTACTTTGAATCTAACGGTAATTTGATTAAGCTGTTTAATGCATATCAGAAGATGATTTATCTTAATACACTCATCTTAATGCAATCTTGCATGGCGTTTTTTGCGATTAAATTTTATGTCATTTGTGTTCTCCCTTAAAGGCACTAGCGGTGATTAAATCAGAAATTTCCCTCATGAAATGCAAATGATCTACCTGTCTGATTGGTCACAGTGATCAGTGCAACAGTCCTGCAGTTTGTCTGGTTTGAAAGCTCTGATATGAGGCCAGCTCTGAAACAACAGAGGCTCTCATGAGCTGGGTGAGCTGCACAGCTTGGAAGAACTCAGATGGACCAGTTTAGTGACCGTATGGTGTTTACATCTCTGAATAATCACCCTATAATGCCTCTAATTTCACAGCTCTTCACACATCTTAATCCTACAGTGAGCACTTTATACAACTTAAATTAAAGAAACAGAGGATTAACCTGTTGTTACATTGCTTTAAACTAAGTGTTGCATTCTCTGAGGCTGCCCCATAAACACACAACTCAAAGAAAGACACATTTTGTTAGTCTAAAAGAAGTTTAATTGAGTGCACAAAGCAGAAAAGGAAATAACGTATCAGGCAGTGAATGTTTTTACTGAGACTTAAATGAACAGTTGTTCATTGTCAGGATGTTATTTCAGGAGCCAAATTAGCCGAATGAGGCTCCTTAGCTCCAAAACAAACTGACCCAATGTCTTAAGTTAGTGAAAACAGTGAATAAACCAACGCCATGAAAAAGAGGGTTTCTTAGACTCTCTTAAAGTGCAAAACTCTGGTGTGAAAAGATGTGAATTTGGTTTCATGCAAATGTAACAGCCAATAGATCAAAGGCCCAAACTAAACAACCCAAACTGCTTGATCTTAAGTGAATGGGGCAGAGTTAACCAGAGCATATCTGGACACATTTTAATGAAAAGTGCACAAACTGGCCACTAACTAACTAAAATCTACAGATGGAGTGTGCCAGGCAGCTTCATCAGCATGTTTGAGGTGTAGCGCAGCAGAGTGCAGCCCAGAGTAGCTGGACTTTAAAGAAGGGGTACTGTGCTTTTTAGACTTGATACTGTCCCTCTTGAAGTTGCTTTACATGATTTACAGTTTTAAAAAATCCCTATTTTTTATAGACTGGTGTCTTAGAGAACGCATTTCCAGCCATCATTTCAGCAAGTCTTGTGAAGATCTTGTGGAGATCTTGTGCAATTTCTAATGTAGACGGTTTTGAGCACTTTACAGAAAAATTCAGGGATTTTACAACGTACAAATATAAAGATGTTTAAAAATTGGTGCATGTTTAGTATGACCATCCAGCATTACTACTTTATATCCATGTTTGAAATTTAGGGAACCATTATACCCTCTCCTTACACAGAGGAGCAAAGGTACATAGAGTTACAATTTCATTTGGATATTACTCTGTGACATTTGCTTTACTACAGGTGAGTGTTACATAATCCATGTTTAAATGGATTAATGTACATTACAATGGGTTAATGTACATTAATAACTGCAGTTACATAGCTGTAAATGTTCTGTAGTGATCTGATGTGGATCATGAATATGTGGCTTTTTGATAGTTGCGAACAACAACACCGTTCGATCATCGATAAGATACAAGGTCAGAAGTCTGTTCATGATCTTGTTATTTTCGGATTGACTAAATGGAATAAGAGCTGCATGGTGGTGCAGTGGTTAGTGCTTTTGCCTCACAGCAAGAAGTTTGCCAGTTTGAAGGGCAAGGTCGACCTTTCTGTGTTTGCAGTTTGCATGTTCTCCCCGTGCATGCGTTGGTTCTCTCCGGCTTCCTCCCACAGTCCAAAAACATGCTTATGAATTTCATTGGTGATTCAAATTTTCCTGTAAGTGTGAGTGTACACGTGAGATGTTGTCTGTTTCTGTGTCAGCCCTGTGATTGATGGTTATCAATCCAGGTTGTACCTCGCCTGGGATAGGCTCCACGACCCTGAATAGGATAAGCAGTAGAAGATGAATGAAAGAATGAACGAATGGTTTGAGCCATTCCAGAGTGTGTTTGGGTTGATCCCCTCAATTACATTTAAAATTTCCTGGATGAGGGCTTAATTGAAAATAGAAGTGGCATATTTCTTTATTGGAGCAGAGCAGGAAGCAGGTATGAGTTGTAATGATACATTGGTTGGTATTAAATCAACCGCGTGATGGATACTTCGTTTTTTTTTTACCTTTTTTTACCTGACTTCAAGACTCACAGACCCAAGGTGTCAAATTTGTGCACAAGCTCTCTCACTATTTTTACACAACATAGGCACTAGGTATTAAAATGACCAGTTTCTAGGGTACAAACTAACAATGAAACTTGCACTGCACGCCAAGATGCTTTGTGCCGGGCGTATGAAAGGGCTCCGAGTGTCTTTGTGCTTGTCTGTCTCAGTCTGTCCTTCTCTTCCTTCTTCAAATACTCTCAGTGTGTCCCTTTCTACAAACTTTCTCCCTGTGAGTCTCTTTAATGGTTTTTTTCCTCCTGTTACTCCTCTTCTTATTCCCACCTCTCTTCTCTTGTCAGCTCTCATCTGACACCCCTTAACTGTCTGCCATTCTTCACCTGGTTTTTGTCTCCTCCCTAACTTGCCTTACTTCTACTCTCCATTGCATCTTCCCCTGTTGTACGTTCCACCCCAACAGCACTTTTCAGACCCTTTCTTCGACAATTTTTTTTTTATGTTGTCTTGAGTTTCTGTCATCTTTTGTGTGGCCTGGCATTGCCTTAATAAAATATCATGACACCCCAGCTGCTCAGCTTTTACATGGCCCCAGAAAAGATGAATCTAGATTTAAAGGCAAATAAATTTAAAGGTTGATATTTATGTAAATTTCCTTAAACATGGCTAAATAATAGACTTGCGAAACTTTATGCTTTGGGCCAGCAGAAATTGGATTTAAAAATTGATGATCCCAGATAACCTGTATGAAGGTCACTGATATAACCTAGAAGTCAATTTTCCACAGGATGCATCATGAAACTGTGCACAATCTCGTTGGCAAAGGGGTCCTTAAATGTATCAACCCAAAAAATAAAATTAATGTCAAACATCAGCTTTTTCTGGCTTGGTTACAGACAATTATAACCATGTGATGTACTCTTCCCCCAATTACAATGAAGAAACATCATCATACCTTTGAAGCACCTGTTAATTCTTTAGTTTTAAACACACACTCTGACTTTTTAACCCTAAAACTGAACATGAATAAGGTTTAAGATTGTAGAGAGTAAGAAAGCAAGATATTGCCATTTACTTCTATTAGAAGTTTGACGACTGATTCACTCCTCAGTCTTGTTAGAGGTGCAATAACTTGCAATAGTGATGTCAGTGTGCTCTTTCAGGAGCAAAACAACTAAAAGCCAGCATAACAAGATTTTTTTTTAAGGTTGTATTAGTATATGTGATGTAACGTGAATGTTTTTGCAACACTCATCCCATGTGTAAAACTGCAATGAGACAAATGCTCACAGGCACCACTGTCAATCAGGAGGAGTACACTGGTGTGCATCTCTGGTCTTTTTAGGCAGTTGTCATATAATTTTTATTTGTGTTAAATTTAAATATTGTTTATTGTGTGATTATATTTTGTTTAGTGCACAATAAGTTTGAAACTTTTTCAAGATGCCTCTTTATTCCCTTCACCTTAAAATTTCACCGTGGTGGAGATCTGCTCACTTTTACCCCGTCATCAAACAACCTTTGTGTGCATCCTTGAGGCCTTAAATTATCCTTTAACATTTCCTTCCTCATAAAACATTTGCAGAGCTGACTTCTTTGAAAATGTGAACCCTGCATTATTTACATCTATGTTTGTTAGCGAGCTATCCCAGCAGTTTGGCGGCACATGGCTGCTTTTCTCGCTGCATTACTGAAACTGTCAGTCATTTAGAAAGTGTGAAATCATTAACCGGGGTGTGTGTTGTGTCACCTGCTTTTGCCTGCATACAATGTGAGACACAAGCAAAATATGGGCCCACCAATTAAAAAAAAGGATCTTTGATGCTTTAGGTAGTCAAGATCTCCACAAAGTATTTTTAACTCCTGCTGATGTGTTTTAGGGTCAAATGTAAACAGCTAATTGCGAAACCTGATCTAGATATGGACTTTGATTCAGGGGTCTGAACCTGTGTGTGTTTGTGTGTGTGTGTGCATCTGTTGGTGTTTGCAGAATGTTATGCTTACCGAGTGCTAATCAATGCTCCTGGCAGACAGGATGCCAGGATAGCAACAACATCCTAAATAGGAAATGGAGCAGTAACCTTGAACACAAGCACAAGCGCGCGGACGCGCACACACACACACACACACACACACACACACACACACACACACCCAAGCCTGCTTTAACTCTTTGTCATTTACACAACTTCTTTGCATCTCTGACAATAAGTAATCAGTCTGAGCAGAGCCACTGTGATGAGCTTACATGTGATGTGCTGTAATATTTGTTTCAAACGCAAAGAAAAAAAAAGTTTAAAGTTTTGAGTTATGACATTTTCTATGTTTCATTTTTTACATTTAGCTTCAGTTTAAGGTTGTTTTTGTGGAGTCATGTTTGCAGATAGCTTTATGCTTTAAATTAGACTTGCCAGGGAAATAATGCTCCTATGACAACTTTTCTAAGACCAAGGGAAATATATCACATTTCTTTTCTGCAGTGCAAACCATACTGTTGAGTATATGATATTTAGTTATGGTGCTGTCCAGCATTGGATGATGAAGTTGCCTCACTGTTTATCATTGGCTCAAATGTAATTGTAAGAGGTTTAGAGTGTTGAGTGGGAAAGAAAAAAATCTTTCTGCCAAAGTAACACTGAACAGATGGTATTGTTTGCACCTGCAGTTGACTGCTCTGAATCAACCCAGGACAATCATAGCTACTTTATCCATATTCAGTTGAAATGTCATAAGTGGAATGGATTTTGCTTATCCACACGGTAGAATTTCAAGTCAATATTCTTACGATGACTTTGTGAGTAACTGTGCTGCAGCAAAGCATTTGGGCTGTCTAATGACTGCCAAACAAAGAGTCAACAGTGAAGTTACAGCTGGAACTTTGATGACCGGCTCTAGCTTCAATTCATACCTGAACAAAATCAGTTTAAGTGCTTAAAAAAATCCCATCTGTAGATGATTACAGACTTTGAAAGCCTTGTTCACCATTACTAAAGGTTAGGTAATGTATGTCAAGCATGTGCTACCAGAGCACTATATGAAGGACTCATGTAGAGAAGGACAGAGAGATGGAAGAAGAAGGAGGAGAAAAAACAGAGAGAGAAAGAGAAGAGAAATACAAAAAAAGAGGCAGCAACAGAGATAATATGAGAGTAAGAGAGATAAATGGAGGAAGAGAATGAGAGGAAGAGAGAAAATCAAAGATGAAAATGGATGGATGTTTGTTAAATAATGAATAAAAAGATGGATGAAAGAATAAATGCACAGAAAGATGAATGGTTGGATGCATTAATTAACAAATAGATGGACTAATGAATGGTAGATTAATTGATTAATGGGTGGATGCATGCATGGATGGATGGGTGGATGGATGTATGGATGGATGTATGGATGGATGGATGGATGGATGGATGGATGGGTAGAGGATGAGGTGAAGATGAATATTGGATAAATAAATAGAAATTGATAGATGGATGTGAAGAGAGAGAGAGAGAGAGAGAGAGAGAGAGAGAGAGAGAGAGAGAGAGAGACAGACAGACAGACAGACAGAGACAGACAGACAGACAGACAGACAGACAAACAGACAGACAGACAGACAGAGACATAGACAGAGAGAGACAGAGAGAGAGAGAGAAAGAGAATTTAATGCATGGATGGATGGACGCATGGATTGATGGATGGATTGATTTTGAACCACAGATGAATGGATGAATGATGGATGTTGAATGATGGACAGATGGATGAACACTGAAAGATGAATGAATGAATGGATGGATGGATGGATGGATGCATGGATTAGGAATTATAGATGGATAGATGATGGATGGATGTTGAATGATGGATTTATGGATGAGGGATGAATGAATGGATGTTGAATAATGGATAATGGAGTGACTGATGGACAAATGTGCAGATGGATGGATGCTGCATAGGTAATGAGTAGATTGATGTTAAAAAATGGATGAGCACCTTAAATGTCACTAACGCGTAACATGAATAAATGTTAAAGAAATAATGAACATAAACTTTAATCTCAAACTCCTAAACAATAAAGTGGAGACAAAAGCAAAAAGTAAGAGAGCTAAAGCAGGGGAGAAATCATTCTTTTTTAGATGGTCTACTTGGTTTCAGGGGAAAATGATTCTGAAACAACAAAATATAAAACCTGGGTGTGTTTGTGTGTGTAAATGTGTATTAGTGTGTATAGTGTTCAGCTAGGATTACAGGCACTTAGCTCACAGCAATATACTGCTCTCATAGGCACAGCACACCTCTCTGCATACTGATTAAAAACAACAGTCTGTGTGTGAGAAGCAGCATCTTTCTGAGTGTGGGGACTTGTGAGTTGATGTGACGCGTCAGTGTTGGTGTGAACATGCATGTGGGCAACATCTGTGTGCATTTGTGTATGCATGTGAAGCAGTTTTTTTCACCCTTCAGCAACTGATAAATGCATAACAAATTCTTCCTCACACTCACATATCAGCCATTAGCTTTCTCTGCTAATTGTCAGTGCAAATGAGCATTTTTCGCTATTAGCTCCTATTCACAAATTGCCAATGGAAATTAGGATATTAGCACTTAGTGTCGTGAGGCAATTGCATAGGAATGAGGAAGCATGGCCTCGTTTTCCAAGACTGTTCTGCAACAAAAGGGTCAGTAATGTAAATCCTGCAGCGCACTAGTGCAGCAAATTAAGCAGTAAAAAAACTATGATAAGCTTTTAAATTAATTATCTCAATAGACTTTGAATGGGAAAACTAACATGCTTAGTATGTTAATTCTCTACAAGTTCAAATTTGTGTATACACTCTATTTTAACAAGAAGGCTCATTCAACACCTAAAAAAATCTAGTGATAAAGCTTGAAAGCAATTGCCTTTTGATTTCAGCTGATCCAGGTGTTTAACGCCACCACAATAAATAAAGAGCTCATTTGCAGTTTCTCACCGACCACAGTGCTGTTTTCAAACAATGTTATGACTTTTGGGACTTCTCAGGGACACCCTCATAATCAAAGTCACCCTCCAATGCACCTCTAAGTTGGCAGGTTGTCTCCTGAATATTTATCTGACTTCCATTGAGTCTCCTTTGGAATCTTGTTTATGCCACATAACAGTGACCAGGTTTGTGGTGACACAATGAAAATCAAAGAAACAATACTTAGGAAAGGTGTAATTTCTTCATTCAAATTTAATGTAAAAAAAATAAAGATGAAGGTTGTATACACTAATGAAAGAAAAAACTAAATGCTAAAATTCCTTCAGTATTAACATATTCCATCCACACACTGATAGCACAGTCACAGAGGCAGTTGTGGGTAAAGTGTCTTGGTGTCTTGCCCAAGGACACTTTGACATTTAGAAATCTGGACCTGAGGTCAAACCCCCTACCCCCCTCTGATGACCCTGTGATTGAGAAAGAACTGACTCTACCACTGAGCAACATGTGCATAAGAAAACATAGACTATGGTTATGAAAAAACTACAAATTACTTGAAACCAGGATAAATCTGTGATATTCATTGTGCACAAAACCGAAAGTTGACAGATAAACACCGCAGTTGACTCAAAAAAATCTGAGACACTCAGTACTGAAAACCCTTGAGAGAGCAAAAGACTGCAGCATTGTGTATTTTTTTTGTGTGTGAAGCACCTGGCCAGGAATTTTATGTGCTTGCGATAAGCCCCGGGTGCACACAACTGAGGTGTAACAAAAAAAAAAAAAAAAAAAAAAAAAAAAGGATCCTGTTTGTTCAAACGGAAACAGCTGGGACTGGTTCCCCATCTGTTGAAGTCAACAGTGCCCATGGCATTCACACATTGGTATGTCTGTTGTCATGATCAGCACTCTAATGCATTCCTTTAAATCAGAAAGAGGCCCCAATGGGTTTAACCACGTACACAGAGATCTCTAATTGCTGAAGTCAAGGTTTCATTGACATGGATCTGTGTGCTGCCTGCTCAACTGTTTTAAAGTCATTCCAATGTGTCTCAACCTTCCATAATCATCATCAGTCTGATAAGGTGAATAAATAGAGGCTGTTTACAGAGGAAGGAAATGGAAACAGTGTTGTTGACATAGAGTTGATGTCAATGTCAGGCCTCAGGAATTTGAATGGTGATGCAGAGGACAAATATCAACTGATGCTACTGTACCACACACAGTAGTTCATGAAGAACCTGCACAACAAAGCTACCCCTGTGTACATGGAATTGCAAGGACATAAACTTAGATATAGTAGCACATATAATGTCATAAGGATTAGATGCTTGATGACACATAACACTGATTCTTAAAGGGACTGTGAGGACTTTCCAAGTGATCCTAAAAACTCTCACTTATAGATATATGCCTGATCCTAAGCCACAATTTAAAATGAGATTATCAGCACCAATACAGGTTATTTCTAAATGCTATTTCTTAGCTTCTAGATCGGGTTTGGTAGGACTGGACTGATTAACGGCAAGTTGAAGTCTCTATGACAACACCACGCCAGCTGATGAAGTTTTGTAGTGAGAAAAGAGATCTGTATTTTCTCTGCTGAAAATGATTTCTGGTATTAATTTTGTAATGATGGTGGACCTGTCTGACAGAAAAAGGACAAAAGAGCAGAGGAAAGCTAAACGAGAGAGTGACAGAGCATGGGCTAAAGGCTTTAGCTAAAGGCTAAAACATGGGCTAAACTGTTTGTGATAATGTTCCAATTCCAATCCACATGCAGCAGTTATACTGCAGTGATTTGTTCAGACTTGAGAGGCTATAAATAAAGAGTGAGGTGACATTAGCTCTGCTTGGTAGATGAGTAGGACATGAGGAATCGCTAATGTTACACATTAGCTTATGGATATGTCTCAGAGCATCGGGCTGCCAGTAGCGCTACATGAAGCCAGCTACTAAACTACAGTCCAAACTTGCAAAGTTTGTTTGTTGTCATGTTTCAAACAACAGTGTTGCCTAACTGTTGATAAATACCTTACCTCATTGGATTGTATCTGGTAAAAAGCTGTCTTGAACAAAGAAAAGTAGTTCTAAAAATTAGATACGATCTTCATTAATTTTCACACAAACAACAGACACATGCCTTGTTAAGAGTCATGTCATCACGACAGTGTGCACGTGATTCCAGCCAAAAGGTGTCGCTGCTCACCATTTCGAACTGATAGTCCTCATAGCCCCTTTAAGTTGCAATAGTGGCAAAATTGAAAGTGATTTTCAGCTGTTAAGTTGTCCTTGTGTTCTCTATACATCGGACGAGAATCTGTGTATCACTTCTCTTGCCTTGAGACGAGTTTTGCAAAGTTTTGCACTTTTTTGCAGCTAAAGCAGACAACATCACCCCCTCCTCACACTGTTGCATCACTCTGACTATATCTGGACAATAATTCACACTCCATCTGTTTAAGTCCACTTGCTATATACTGGGAGGAGGTGTGACTTACTTGATGTCAAATTCAAAAAGCCATTTTGCCTCAACCCAAGCCAAAAGAATAGATTTGTAAGGGTATGACAAAGAAAAAGGTTATAAGTCATCACATTTCAAAAGCTCAAATGTCAAGAATACAAGTCAAGAATATCAAAAATGTCATCGATTGTTGTTCAAGCTCATGCTCCCAGTGGAGTCTTAGTGTCATGCTGTGTCTAAGAACAAACATTATACCCTCCACTTACACCCAGCCAGCAGCGAGTTACATCCATTCTGCCTCTACAACAGTTTGAATTCTTCAAGTCAAGGAATCAATGAACTTCCCCTGAGATCTTGGTATAACTCAAAACATCAATAAGTCCCTACTGGTTTTCAGCACATATTCATGTGCACCAATAGAAAATTCTGCAGCTAATTTATTCTCCGTTTTCACTATTCAGCCCTATTCCAGCAGTGCACTTCTGTATTGAGATGTGAGTACTCTGAAGGACACTTAAATGAACAAACACTGTTCTCGTTTCCCTGGAGTACTCTGAAGAGAAGCATACTTTCTATTTTAGAGGTATCCAGCTGAGAGAAGGCAAATTGCAGCCATGATAGGATGGTACTAACACTAAGGTACGGGTGGAATGCAGCAAAGTTCAGGTTTCAAGAAAACATTCCTGAGACGAGTGCAACAGCAACCTGTACTATTAACGAGATAAAAGAGTCTCAGGGATCAGGCCGTTTATACTAAACTCAGACCCGTCACAAAACGGCCTCAAAAAGAAAGTGGATGTTTCGAAATAGAGAGAATTCATCCACTCCTCAGGGCTCAGTTTTGCTGAAATTATATTGTTTCATCTTCAGTGTTTGACAGGAGGTGAAGCATGGGCAGATTTTAGCAATGTTGCACATCCACTGCTAGGTTTGAAAAGTTGTGCTTTCTGCAACGTCCCTCTGAGCATTGCATCAGCTTAAACAAGTTGTTTCAGGACTTCTACTGACATCTCTGAAGAGCAGGACACTCTGCTCACAAGACTGCACTGTTTTCTCTTCCCAGGAGTCTTGAGCATTCTAAAATAGACTTCCAGATTCAAGTGGGTTAAAAGCATGATTGGAAGTCGTGGAATATTAGCATAGTTTTGAATGTAGTATCTTCTCAGGACTCCGTTTAGCCCCCGCCCTCCTACACTTGGAGTTCTTCCAAAACAAAACCCCCGCTGATTTGCAATCATATGATTCAAAACTTCAGACTCAAAACTGGTCCTCAGCTCATTGTTTTTGTTTGCACTACATTACAAGTAATCAGGGTATAGTTAGTTTTTCTGCCATTCTCCAGTGTACTTAGATCCCTCTTGGTTACGCACATTGAATCAGGGCTAGTGCATGCCGATGAAATGTACTTGCAGGAGACAAACGGAATGGGCGGGTAGGGATTTGATTGGTTTAATAAGTTGGATCCTGAACGCTACGATTGGCTGGTGTTTTCCAAGATTTACTCCTGCTGTAGACAGCAGCTATTTTTGTTCTATTGTAAGTATAACAAAAAGTATATCTAAATCTGATTACCAACACTGCCTTTAAATGGACAGAACAGTCATGACAATCTATGTGCTACATGTATTCATATTTCCACATTTTCAGGTTATAGTGTAGTGTTAACTGTGAGAAACCAATGACAAAATAATCCTGATTTTGCTGAAGGGACAGTTTAAAGTCTTCAGTTTAGCTTCTTCAGTTGGCTGTGGCATGAGGGCAACTTGGTTTAAGTCTTGCTTCAGGCGGTACCACTGAATGTCACTGCTCCCTTCTCTGGACACACACAACCACATTATCACCCGGACTATGGTATGAGAAACATCAACACACTGACCTCAGCATGCTGTATGAGACTCCAGAGTTCACTCAGCGTGTAAATAACGACACAGCAATATTTTACATGAGCCAAGACAGCGGTCAGACTCAATCACACCCTGCCAGTCACCAGCACATTATCCCCTGAAGGCTGACATTGAAACTCTGAGCAGGAACCATTGGTCATAAATACTCCTAAGAAGTTATTTTTTTTCCCACAGCATTATGAAGTGACATTTGCCTGGAGTTCAGAATAAAAGTTCAGCCCCCTTCTGCTGTCCATACAGCCTTTTAGCCTCCTACAAGGGTGTCCCAATCATAGGCAAAGCTCTTTTTGTCAAATATGATATCTTAGACTGATTGCATGGGTGTGTTTGGTTGATTAGTAATTATTCAAAAAAAAAAAATCACTTGGTACTTTATTTCCTGTACTATCACATAAGGATCTCATAACTGGTTTATGACATGTTGGAGGAATGGACCTTAAACACCAAGGTCTGCCCATAGATCTGCCCCAAATCAGAGGGTAGGGGTTTGTGGGAGAGAAGCCTTAAAAAGAGCAGGTAAAACAAAGTGTTTCAGACAAAAACTCTCATAAGGGTTTTCTAAAACACCAATCTGAGAAAAAAAAAAATTATAACAAATTACAACAAATATTAAAATAGATGTAGCAAATTGCAAATAATTAGACATTTGACCGGACATTTACTTAAATCTTGCAAAATATGTGTGATTAAGTTTGGTGCTGGGATCACTCATGATCAGTGTCACATTGTAAAGTCAGCATCTGAGAGCACTGTACTTGATGTGACAGTGGGACAGCACCAAGTACTTGCTGGGGACACCACAAAATTTGTTCATCAGTGTGCCTGTGAGTAAGTAGTTTAGAGGTGGGCGATGGTATGTCTGAACAACAAAAAAAAAGACACAATTTATACATAAAGAATATGTGTTGACATTCACAGTGTTGAAAGCTGGAAATAAGTGTAATGTAATAAAATGTGTTGATGTGTACATATTGCTGGTTAATGTATTGTTCTACAATTTTTTCCCCCAGTGTGTGTTGCTTTTTTTTCATCAAGTCATTGAGCAAAAGCGCATTCACACAAAGATGGGATTAAGAAAAATAATTGCATGCACAGGTACACTGAAGCACTGTTCAGGATGCAGTTGCCTGGACATTATCACTTCCAGATCAATCACACCCTCACACACTAATATCCCTTACCATGATTGGATACAAATTGGTTACAGCAACAACAGTGTTTGATCAATACCCCAATTTACTAACAATCAATGAGCAGACTGAGCACTAAAATATTGTGATGAGCGCAACCACTGAAAGCACAAGAGAAAATACAAAAGAAGCACTGAGGGTTGATATGATTTTAACAAAAATGCAACACTTAACTCAACTTACACAAAAAAACAAACATACAAAAAAAAAAAACAAGGCCCATGCAAATTCGTTGAACATGATCACATTGTCACACACACACACACGGTTCTGTGATTTTATTTATCTATTTATTTATTTCCAATGGCAAGATTGCTTCAAGGACAAGAGATAAAAAGTGTTCTTTATATCTGTAATAACGGTTTCATTTTATTACCTGTTCTTACTTGAGCCCTAACTTAGTTTTATCACCTCTTCTAACTTTTTATTACTGTGCTCCAAGTGTGGTTAAATTGTTCCATAAACTCAGCAGTTATGTGACTGCACCGTCTTCACAGAAATGCCAGGTCAAAGATGTCAACTGAATCCTTTTCCCTTTTCCCCCCCTCACAGTATGGATTAGGACCTGGTCTCAACCAGCACAGTGCACTGGGGCTCTGTTGTAATTCGATCTTTTTTGCTCACCACAGCACTTCTATCATTTTGTGGTTTATTTTTCATTATATGCTTACATCAGATATCTTGAACCTGCTTTTGGGTTTTTGCGATGAATAATGGATAAACTTGCAGGCAACATGTGGAATTCTTGATGTGGAACCTCTGGTTTATGTTTTTAAAATGTAAAGACATTTTAATTTTTGCTATCCAACAAAAGATGTCACTAACAGTAATATGTCCTCTGCACTTTCTAAAGTTAAGATTAACTCTTTTAAGTCCATGTTATCACACTGCTCAGCACTACATCCTGCACACAAAAAAACACAAATGTACACATGAGTAAATAAATGAAGTGACTCACCAAATGGTTGGTGGTTCGGATCCCTCAACTTCTAGATAGTCGTACTTCTCCTCAGTCTGGAAGTCTGTAAAGATGACAGAGATGGTGTCTCCAGGTTCGGCCAATAGGATCCAAGTACAGTCGGCCTGGTTACCATAGTTGCCGGGGTAACCGGGACTGGTCACCACCCCACTGCCGCCCCTCACAGTGCCCCCACATGTGTCCTCAGCTGTCAATCAAATCAGAGTGACAAATAGAAAACCTGGGTTAGGGAGAGGAGGAGGGACCGAGGGGCGGACTTTGTTTAACTTTAACTTTGATCTCCTGCTTTTTGGGTCAAGTCTTTGATGGCTAATCGAGAAGGGGCGGTAACTAATGAGTATGTCACTCAGTTTATTTTGCCAATTAGTTTCTTTCTTTCCTTTTTCTTAAATCTAAAAGGAACTGGCATTACTTTGTTACTCACAGGTAGATCATAGATAAGCCAGCCCAACTTCCCACCTCTCTCCCTTTTTCTCTCAATTACCTTAATCTAAAAATATAACACATACTTTCTTTGAGCTCAAGTCCTGATGTTATTTTGTGGTTTGAATGTTAGAAATGAATGACTTTCTTATGACACAGGGTATATTATAAAACTGTATCATGTGAATATGGAGCTCTTACACTTCAGGTTCAACGCAGATTTGAAAAATAGCATTAAAGACATGGTGATCTAAAAGCAGTCCTTTTTAAATGGACTTTCAGTTTTGAGTCTCTTGTAACCGGTTACAATTAGGAGTGGGAATTCAGGGTTAGGGTGCAGTTCCTGTCACTCTCAGAGCTACTGTCCTCTCCTCCAATTGCAAGTTAATGTTTTGCTTTCCTCCAATCACAGAGCACCGCTCTCGTCTCCTCCAATCGCCACCAAGGAACTTAGGCTAGACTTTTTCCCAATTGGCTCATTAAAATTTCAAGCAATCAGCTAATTTCTATTAGTTTCCAAACATGTTGACCAGATGTGATGATGGATTTGCCTGATTTGGTTTAACTGACAATCACATCTGATTGGTAGTAATTGAAAGTAGTACTGATTACTGTATAACAGATAAAGACACATGGATTGCGCTGTGCACACGGCATAAATTATACACATATAATTTATACAGATACACGCAGAGAAAAAAACATACACCACTGGATCATGTTGTATCACTGAGACATTGGTTGAATAGACAGTTTTTAACAAGATCTGTGCTTTCTAATGAAATCCTGTGAATATTTGGGAGTTAATTCATAAATTTCATTGATTTTTCTGACAAATTTTAAAAAATGCATCCATTAGAAAAGAAAAGGATGCTTATATTAACACTATCAAATGTATCGACAGCAAATATCCAGTGTTCCAGTGATACAAGATCCAATGTTGAACTTTTTTTTCAGAGAGTGTAAACGTTGAGTTGTAACCATGGTATAAATTATACCTGTATAATTTATAGTAATACATAAAAGAGGCAATACTGTATGTAACACACTCTTACAGCAGACATACGTTTTCCAACCCACCAGTGAGTGCAACTTAGAACGACACATGATTTATTTCACTCTTTAACGTGTCACATTGATATCATCAAAATTTAGAGATGGACGGACCAGATGTGCGTGTCGTCCTTAAACTGCACTCACTGATAAGCTGAAAAAAGGGCATCCTTTGTAAGAGTGTAGACAGGGGCTGTCAGGTACACATGCACATCCTTTAGCCTCATCCAGGCACTGCTGCCTTTAGGGGGGGAGATGCATGTACAGATGACAGAGATACCAAGGAGGACCAAGCCAGACTCCACCCACAAGAGGGGGACAGAGAAAAACTGTGGTCCAAGACTGACACTGGGCAACAGACGATAACCAGTAGAAATGAATAGAAAGATTGGTAAAAAGATATTAAAAAGTGGACGGAACAGAGTTCACTGAGTAGAGACAGGAAATACACAGAGGATAACAAGGGAACGTAAATAGAGAAAAACAAACAAAGACAAACAGAAACATAAATATAGAAAGGGGATTGAAAGAGTTTGTACTCCATCAGACGGGAACAAGATGAAACAAAATAAGTGATTTGAAAGGAATCGTAAGATAGACTGAGCCTTTTTTTTCAATAAACCAGAGTGTGAAGTCAGGATCAATGCAGTTTAAACTCATGGTTTGTTTTTGTATAAAGTGATAATGCTTGTGTCAAAGAATGTCAACACAAGCTGATCGTGAGACGTGCATTGTGCCAAACTTCAGGTGCTGATGTATTGAATATTAGGTTACTGAAATGCATTTTATTTTTCTTTTCACAGATTCATAAATGCCACTGAGTCAGACAGACAGACAGAGAGAGAGACAGGCGGGTACCAACAGACCAACCGCTTCCTCATCCACACACATCCTTTTGCCATCCAGACAGTTGAAGAGATTTGTGTAAATGACCCCACATCACCAACCAGGACCTTTTGAGATCCCGTCACATACGCAGGAAAGCAATGATGCAGTGTGTGTGTTTGTGTGAGTGTATGTGTGTGTGTGTGTGTGTGTGTGTATGTGTGTGTGTCACCACCATGTGGGGAGAGAGAGAGAGTGAGAGAGCGAGACAGCTGCTTCCAGGATGACAGCTGTCACAGGTTTATCATGACAACAGGGCGTCCATGAGCACGAGTGGACACCCTCTCTGCACACATACACACAGATATGTACACACAAAGGCTCCCTCTCTTACACATACCTCCACACGTCAGGCTATTGATGTGGCGCTGACACTTGACTGACACGAGGAAAGGCCTCAAGGTGCACTGATGTGTGGCTACTATAAAAGAGTATGAAATTAACTTGTAAAGTAAAGATTTTACGAAACAAGTGAGCAGCTCTCATGTGCTTTGGACCTTTGTTAAATTTGACGTTAGGGTGTTGCAGCTTTAGGGCCCTGCAGCCTTAATGTGCTGGCTTGGTGTCACTCAAAATCCATTACAGCCCTTTATAGAATTTAAAAAAAATAAATGTTTGTCATTACCTTCAATAAGCCAACCTGAGCCAGGATGTAAATGTGGAGCAGTTTCGCGAGCAATGTGAGAATCCCAAGTGATAATTTCAGATGACACATGATGCAATTAGGCGCGTCCTCAATTCTGCTGTGTGTCGTTTCGTAGCGGCAGGCCCGTGCAGAGGCAGCTTCAGGAGCAGCTGCTCTAATAAAAAGTGACATTTGTTGGATGTTCAGATGGGGAGGGTGAGGAGTCCACATACCTATGGCCAACACTGATTACCTTCTGTTAAATGCCTGCGCCTCAGACATGGAGCCAGTCAGCTCTGCATGTTGCACCTGCTAATTCTGGATGCTGCTCGCTCCTTCCTGCTCCATCAATCATGAGAGGACTTCTGCGTGACAGTGTTAAATATTACTGTCTCCTTTGCATCATCTTCTAATGCGTGTACTTCCTGTTTTTTCTACCTCATTGCTATGGGGCGCGATGGAAGATGTGAGCCAATATCAAAACAATAGTTAGGTAACAGTGCACTACAGTTGGTTTAAAGGTGTTTCATTTTTTCTTTAAAGTCAATAACCATCTAAAATTATTTGTAGCTGACAACTAACAAGCTCTTGTTAAGGTATCATCCACCCCAGCCTTCACTCTTCCACCTTCCTGTGTGTAAACATGTGGAACTCATCAGGTGAGTTTTGGTCTTTGCTATCTGGCAGCTCTGCTCTGCTCTGCTCAGCTCTCCTCTTCTTTTACTTCAGCTGGCAACCTGGGGAGTCTGAACTCGTGCTCATGCCCCAGTGACTGACCCACAGGAGGAGGGAAAGTGTGTGCGAAGCAGGGAGTTTGAGTGCACACCTCAGTGTGTGAGAGGATGAGAGAGAGTGAAAGAGAGAGGCAGTGTTGCTGCCTTCGTTTATTATCACATCAGTGAGCCAGGGTTGCGCTTTTTTTCTGCCTTCCGGTTCCTCTTGCTCTCTTGCTGGCTGTTCTTGTAGCTCCTCGTCTCTTTTCCTCCCTGCTGGTGCCTGCTTGCTGCAATGCTCCTCTTTTCTCTCTGAATTATGATTATTTTTGTAGTAAAACAGCAAATCTCTTCCTCGCCAGTCCTTAGTCCTCCTTGCTTCTTCTCTCTCATTTACCCAACTCCCCTCCCTTTTCACCCTGTCTTGCTCTGTCTCTCTCATGGCCTGGGGTGCTTTGATCACTCCCTCTTAGCCTCCCTCTCCCCCATCCGTTCATCCCCCCTTCCCCACTGTGCTGTCATCAATATCACAGTCATCCGAGGATTCCCTCTGTATCCGTCTCTGTCTCACTGTGTCTTCCTTTAATATCTTACTTTCCCTGCATTTCACTCTCCCTCTCCCTCTCCCTCTTCATCCATCCCTCCCTCTCTCTTTCTGTTGATTGATTTTCTGTTTAATGGCTTTTCTGGCCTCGTCTCGTTCTCTCCCCTCTTCTCCACTCGCCGTTTCTTCCCCCTCTTCCTTCCTTCTGTCCCATAACTCTGTTCCTTTCCCCACATCACTTTGATAGGCAGATCACTATCCCTATCAGGGTTCGTACACACACTCACACACACATATGTACACACACTTCAATCACAGAAGACTCAGTGTGCTGTCAGCCTCTAAGGATTATGGGCCATCTACATCATCCTCTCCTCTGCTCTGTCTTCAGGCTGTATCCATCCATTCCTTCTGCACCCGTATCTACATCCACCCACCAATCCATCAACCTCTGGTCCCCCACATGCAGTAGAGCTGTATATATATAGTGATGAGTCCGTCTCTCTCATCACTCCCTGCATACATTTAATACCTCAGTTTACCTGTCATGAATGAGTGAACAGACAGGAGAGAGCCTGTTCAACATGTGCAGCGTCACTTTATTTTTAGTGAATTCCCTAACAGTTTGAGGAGTTACCGATCTCTTCTAAATCTTGCTGAGGTTCCTCTGCAGTACCACTGCAATGTGTGCTGTGCTGTCCGAGGACGCGGTTAAAACTACAGTGTGTATGTCTCTCATGACATCCTGTCATGTCGGATAACATGAAGCTACTGTTCCACCAGATTACCAAAACCAGTGACTGAATTGGTGTGACTGTAAGTTTCATTTTTGCTTTCAAATCAAGTCCACTTCGTAGTGCATAACAGCAATGCAAGAAGAGGGTGAGAAAACAAAAAGTGCAACTTCCACTCACACAGTCCGACGAAACTGATTTAACCACCCTTTACCCCAACGCCATGGAAGACTTTATTCCAATTGGATGGTCCTATCCCCAACCAACACTACTTCCCAGTGCCTTCAAAAACTGTTTCAAATCACTGTTCAGTGATCACTGTTTCAGGGAAAAAAAACTCACTGTAGGTTAAAGGAGAGAGCTGGTTTTAGTGATCCCCAGCTACCCTACATACAATGTCAGCATCACACAAGAGAATGGAAAACAGAGGAGGCTGACCTGACTGGTTGGACTTGGACGGGTGCATGAGCATTGACGGGTTTTATGGCTTTCTTTCTTATCTTCGATTTACTTGCAATGAATAAATTGTTGCTTATGTTGGAAAATTAACTAAATTGAATTTGAATTTTTTTTTTTGCTTGTTTGTTTTTTTCCTTTTGTTATTCAGTAGTTACCGTTGTTGGTTGTCTCCACTTTTGGTTCTAAAAAAAACTACTTTCAATTTAGGATCTCTGAAGGGATGACTCCACAAATAGTAATGACACACAAAACATGTACAAACTCTACTGCATAAAGCAGACCCAGCTCTTAAGAAAATTTCCACCCTGTTTAAATTTATCCTTCAGAAAAAAAAAGATTTTTTTTTCACAATATCACAGCTTGTTTTTGTAAGTTCCATGATATAATCTGCAATCATACTTAAAAAAAACAAGTCCTCAAAAGGGAAATCTTCACTTTTCAATGTAATTGTGTATTAACCTCTAATGGTATTGTTTTTTTCTAATTTTTCCAAGAAGAATTAAAAGTGGTCTATGTCCATTGATTGCCTCCATACCCACACCTTTTTGAAGACAATCTGGGATCCCCATATTCAGACTTTACACTCTGTAGCATCACATCCCTGGGCTGCCTGTTGTTGTTTTTGGATTTGAACATGTCATTTGTGAAGATAAAAGAGTTTATCATACACTTTTTTCTTAACTGTCTTTAACATTGTCTGTGTTTTTTACTTTTAATTAGTCTGTCTTTACTATAAATTCTCTCATGTAAGAGGTATTGCCTCCATTTGCCTTTAATGATCCTACAGTCCAGCAGGAAAATTGGACTGTTCTTCAGGAGTGGCCAGTTCAGTGAAGTGCAAATAAAACACAAGTCTACCTTAAGCACTGTTTTCCAGCAGTGGTTACAACTACCAGCTGGGGGAAAATAAGTAGCCAGCTGGAGACTCCAGGAATGTCAAGCTGGGCAGGTTGGTTCACAAAGTTTTACTGGGGGTTGAATTATCCTCAAAGGTCACCCTTCTCTAAAACAAACATTAAAACTGGAAAAAATTATGTCTCTATGTGTATCTCAAAGGATTCATTGAAAAGAAATCGATGTGAGTCAGCAGCTAAAATTAGCTGGAAACATGAACAACAAGAAACCTTCAGGAAAGAACTCTGACCTAGCCTGGCTGCTAAAAATCAATTCTTAGTTAATTAACTTAGTATTTTGTCCAGAACATGATGTGAAATGAAATCTCTGATTGCACCATCTGGTCTTTTGAAACCGCAGCATATCCAATGGCAGCTTTTTTCGTCATTGAAGTGGACATCTGTGTTTTAAATCAGTTCCCAAATGCAAACTTATCTGGTTAAAGAATAAATTGTGATGCACGATTTCACTTTTTCCACATAAACTGAGTTTGATCTTGTCACACCTGGAGATCAGATCTGAAGGGGCCATGACAGACAGGTTTTACGAGTCAATTTCTGAAACTTTTAAATCAAAGTAGTTTTATTCCTGTGTTTACTTCTAAGTTTAGGTTTCGTTTAACCTTATCCTGTCCCAGTATGCAAACTTCATCTAGCAACAGCAGTCTACTGATCCCTCTGGCACTTTATTCACTCCTGAGTGTCTTTCAAGCTCTGCTGCCACATTTCCCTGATGATTTAAAGCAAACACCACCATTCAACTTTGTACTGACTTATCTGTGTTGGCTTTCTAACTTCACTAAAATTAAATTCCATTGGTTTTTTTTTTTGTTGTTTTTTGGCGTTCCCATTTCTCTTCTGTCCCTCATCGCTGTTGTGTTTTTCGATAAGGCATTTTAACCTTGTTGGACGCATATTGTTGCTGCCCTCTGCTTGCCAGCACTGCATTTTAGATGATCAGTCATAGAGTTTAGCTACACACACACACACCCGCTCACAACTAGTCACCCTGCTGACCTTCAGCTCCTCCCACCATCTGTCCACAAATCAAAGAACAGATGCTGTCCGCCAGTCAACTAACAGCACAACATTTAGACCAATTAGGGCAAAAGAGTGATCTAACAGTGGTTCAGCAGACGGAGACATTAAGAGGAGGCACTGATTGATAGACTGATGGCTATCATGATGACTATTCTTACTGTAGCCGTGTGACCCTCTTTAACTTTAGATTGCTGGTAACAGATATATTGAGAACAAATTGGATTGTCATTACACTGCATTAGTGATATCATTTGACCCCTAGTAAAGTATTTTTAGAGAGGGGCAGTTTGACTTATACAGCTAGTGTTGCTTTACTTTACTTTCTTTTTTATAGGGCTGGCACCAACAAGAGCTGTTCATTTCTTTGTAGTCAACTGTTACAACTGATGACAGAACCTATACTGAAGCATCAAAAGAACTGATTACTGACAAATGTATCATCAACTTCCTCAAGAAAATCAAGACTGTGTCCGCTAAGCATTAAACCATTATAATCATGTATACCCTCCTTACTCATGGTTAGAATAATTGTTAAATAAATATTTAAAAAAAAAAATCATATTCTTACCCAATTTCTTTGATTAGAGTGACTCAGTGGCACACAACCAATTGTGAGACAAACTATTTTCAAAACTTACATTTTGTACAATATATATTATAATAAATATATTACAATATAGCATTGCTGAAATGAATTCTGGGAATAGCTTAAGGTTAAATAGGCTAAACCAGTGGTTTTAAAAGTTGAGTCGGCCGACATCATGACAGTGGGACACAGTAAATCAATGGTGCCCCAAGGGTAGATCTCATCTCAATAAAACAAATGTTTTACATATTTTTACAATGTTTCTCTTCACTATGGTGTCTGACTTTTGGTTCCATGGGCCGCAACAATTATATTGTATTATCATTTATTTATGTTTTTATATATAATTGGTGTCTTACAAAGTGAGAAAAATCCACAGGCCTTCAATTTATACAAAAAAAATTACTACTTTGACTGAGGCAATTGCTTAATTTTTCAAAAGCATGAATCATCAAAAAGGCCGTAGCCGTGGAATATAATCAGTGTAGCCTTTTTTTCTTACTTTAAAAACACACCCAAGGAAAGAACCATACTGTCTTAACCTGCAAATGATCTGATAAATGTTCCTGCCAAAGAGAATAGGTGATCATGCAAATTTAGGCTTTATTCTGAGATTTACCAAGGACATGATGAATTAATCATGTCCAACACACAATGGTGTAGCAAAACCAATAAATAAATAGATAAAAATTGTGCATAAATTCTTGAGCATAGCAAGACAACGAAGCTTACTCATAAATCATGTAAGATGATGGGTGGAGTTTTGTCAGCAAGCAGCCGTTAATATTGAAGTGACAAAAAAAAAAAAAAAAAAAAAAAGTTGCATTTGACATTGTACATTAGTTGCATTTGACATTGTACATTGGATGTCCAAGTCAGCAAACAGCCATAAAGACAGAAAAAACAATCAATGATTTAAAATAAATAAATGAAAAATTCATAACCATTGTTCAACACAGCTTGGATGTCTTCTTAGAAAGGTAAAACCATCAATACGTTTGGTTTAAGGGATAAACAAAGATATCATTATGTACCTTTAACTTTTTACTGAGTGTGATAATAATAGAAATAATATGGGGGCATGTTCAAGAGAAGTAGATATAATGGTAAACGAAATAAAGATGACACTCTGAAAAAGGATGTGTCTTCCAAAGATGAAAATTATTAGATTACTGTCAAGTATAGTCACAGTAATAAGGTACTGTCAAAAAGGATTCAACAGCAAAATGCCACATGTCGCCACTGCTGTTTTTCATGAAACAAAAGATAAAATGGACACTTCCAAATAGTTTCTGACAGGCTTTAGTCTTTATAGCCTTTTCAAGAAGTCTCTGCAATAAATCCTGACACTGATCAGGTCCAACCAATTTGCTTGTCTATCTCTAGTTGACCTCTAGCCCCCATAATAATCAGTATAAAGATATTTGGATCAATACAGTCAAGGTGAAGTTTGTAGGCTAAACAAGTGCACTCATCACCCATCTTCAATGGAAATGTATGGCTCAGAGCGATGAGCCCTTTCTGCTCTCTGATCTCCCTCTCCTGTGCTCTGTGCGTCTCCCTTTCCAAGCGGGTTCTCCACAGTCATATCATTTCTGGTGTGCGCATCACATGTTTTACAGATCCCTATCCATGGGTCTTTCTCAGATATTCTGAAATACGTCGGCCCTTATCTAGACAAGAGCTTGACGGTTTTTGCTTGCATCATCACAACATGCTGGTTTGGCCATGTTGTTTAGGTGATAATAGTCTCTGTGGCCCAAAAGAGCATTTTTGATTTTTGGCCGAAAATTTTTGGTGGCTGAAATTTTAGTGCATCCCTAACAAAAACAGAACATTCTTGGTCTAAGCACTGGTGGAAACAAGATGGCTGATCAACTATTCTCAGTCATAGTGGGCGAAGGGTTAATATTCAAACAACGACTAAAGTTTAAGCTCTTCTTAGCTCCCCTTGCTGATGTATCTTACTATTCTCCAAAGAATTAAGCAAGAACAGCAGCTGTCAATCATCGTGAAACATGACATAAAACCCTGTTTTTTAACTTCTAATAACTATTAAAAAATACACAGAAAATAGAAGACTTGAACACATTGCTGCCCAATAACAACTTCATATCACCACAGCATATGACTGTGAGAAACATTTCTACGAGGGGTATTTATTTATTTAAAGTTTGACCACGGCCCAAATCGAAGGAACGAGGGAGACAGAGTTTTTGACAGCTGGCTTCTGTATAGGTCTTTTTACAGTCTATGGTTGACACATTGACTTGAATTGGAACCTTTTAGTCTTCATGATGAAGCGGAAACGGATCACAGTGTGATTTGGCCTTAAAAGTAGATTTTTGTTGCAGAGGTTTCAATAATCATATTATAATATTCAGAGGTTACTCATAAGACCAAAAGATCAATTGATATATTATTTGACAAACTGTCCCCAAACCTTGATTCTACAGACACACCTGGTGATATCTGGTATATAGAAAGCTCACACCAGCCTTCAAAAAATGTTTAGATGTTCATTTGTGCTCAAAATATTCAAGGAGCTTTCATGCAATAAAGACAGAAATTGATGTTTGGCAGACGAAAGAGAACAGGAGGAGGAGAAAGGACAACAACGGATCAGACGAGATAAAGAGAAACAAAGATAGAAGGAAATGACAAGGAGCAGAAAGAGGAGGGGGAAAGTGCAGTGTCTCTGATGACTTTGAGACTCACATTCAATTAGTGTTTCATTGATGAAAATAGAAGGTAACAGAATAAGAGCACCTGGAAAACAAAGAGATGTTAGTGATATGACTGTTATCACCCTGTCTCTGCTTTTATCTGTGCTTATGATGCTTTTTAAGGCCATATAATAAACATGGTTCTAAAGTGCTTCATGAATAAAAATGATTTAACCTAACCTATGGGAATAGGGAGAGGAATAAACAGACACAAATAATCATGTCTTTTTTTTTTTTTTTTTTGTAATTTGAATATTCAAAATAATTTTACAAGCCTGTTCATTAAAGGCGCTACAATATGTGAGTGAGTTATTTTAATACATTCTCTTTTTTTAAGCAATGACGTCAAAGAAGTTGTGCTGAAAATGAAAGTTCCAAATAAAGATGTTTTTAAAAGACAGATTAAACTGCCTTTAATGAATGATGACGTTAGACAGTAGAAACAATCCAATCCATCCTCATCACTCAGCACTGCTACAGCAGCAACTATGAAGCAAACTATACCGATGCATTAGATAACTATCTGAGATGTGGTATCTGTTATCCAGCTGTCATAAAATTCTGATGACTGCTGATAAAGATGTGGGAGAGAGAAGGTGGGAGAGAGAGCCAAATGGAGAGTGAGAGAGTGAGAGAGAGAGAGAGAGAGAGAGAGAGAGAGAGAAAGAGAGAGAGAGGCGTGTTAGCTGAGGGAGAGACAGATGACAGACCGAACCCAGATGATGACAGATGATTTAATGAAGAACTGACTGGCTGGAAGCAAAGAAAACCAATTAGGAGACGAGACAGAGGCACCGGGGAGGGACAGAGAGAGAGAGAGAGAGAAAGAGGGAGAAAGAGATGGGAAAAGAAAGAAATAGGAGTGGAAGATGGATGAATATTGGATAGAGATGGATCAAGACAGCGATTGAGAGGATTAGGGAGAGCAGCGGTGGGATACGGAGAAGGATAGAGAAATATGAATATAGATTTGAAAAAAAAAAACAACAACCAGAGAGAGGAGAAAGAGACAAACATGTAATGCTGATGGAGAAAAGAAGAGACTGATTAAGATTGACTAAAAGAATCTTGGATGTAGAAATAGTGAGATAGGATCATCAGAGCTGAACTGAAGAAAATCTTCAAACTAATCACTTCTTGATGAACAATCTATTTATTTCTGTTTCATGGTTACACTTAATTTGTAAAAACTGAAACAATTAAAAAAAGAAAAGGAACATGTGTGGTAACATTAATAATAAAACTTAGGGATTATATGTGTGTGATCTTTCCTGTGCTTTTATTTTTGCATGTTTATATCAGCTCGATACCCAAACAGTGTCTGAGAAGTTTGTAGCTCCTCTTCACTTGTGGTTTTGTCTCATTCTCTCTCTTTTGAATATTTAATGGTAGGAGAGAGAACAAAGTGCTGGAAACTTTCCTTCAGCTGCTCCCTAAAGCACCTTGTTATACCTTCTTTTTTTTCCAAGGACTTAGCTTTTTTCGTTTTACTCCCACTCGTCACCTCCTCGGTTCTTACTCAGTGTGCTAACTCGCATGAATGTTGCATACACGACTGCGGAGGGATCAGACACAGGCAAGCACTGGTCTCTTTGTCTTCCTGCTTTATATCCTCTTCTTTTCATCCTTTACAGCTTTCTCTCACCAGCCACTGTTCACTTCACCAATCACGATACCCCCTTCTAGCAAGGGTCCATTTCAGGCAGTTCTAAATACTCAGAGATCAATGCCAGAACAGCAGAGTATTGAGATGTGCGTGTGTGTGTGTGTGCACATATGCTCTGCATGAGCATGCGAATCTGTGCATGTCTGCAAGTGTCTGTGAGTTAGTGGGTCTGAATTATTCATCAGATTGAAGTGCTCCTCTGGGATGCAATGCAACACTTCTCTAATATCTTATTCACAACATGTCTATGTTTAAAACATGCATTGCCTGTTGGGATTTAAGTTCTCAAACCTTGAAACTGGACAATGTGCAATCCATTTCAATATCTGTGAAGAATCTTTACAAGCCATAATACTGTAGGACAGCTCTCTACACAGACTGAAGCTGTCGTGTTACATATTTTTTTCTTCATGTGAACAATGGAAGGTTTCAACATGATCTGTGGCAGTGGCGACAATTAAAAAGTCTCATTTCAAACATGAAGTTAGTTTAGCCAAATGCTGTAAACACTATTTTAAAGCAGTGGCATTTGGGAACCTTGATCTACTCTTGATCCGCTTATTACCAGGTCGTCTACCACTGAACGTAATGAATCCATCAGCATCCATTAACCTCAAAGAGGTGAGTCTGAGGGCCTCACAGAGCAGGAGGAGACATAAGTAGTCAGTGGAGTTCCTATAATTAGCACAGCACTATGGTTACATATCAACACATGACTTTCGCCATACCATTTATCTCTGAACACAATTTTTCATTGTTACATTACTTAGAGATACATGCATGTATGGAAACAGCAACGCTAATGAGTACAACCGGAAACCTTAGGGGCAAACTGTGCTGACATAAATTATGCTTCATCTCCTACAATAGACCAATGCTAATGTTATAAATGTAGAATATGGTTTGGAACTGTCATAATGGTAGGATATTCTACAGAACGTTAGTACCAAAACTTGTACATACTGATCAACATTAATAGTGCTCTTTCTGATGTCATGTCATGAAAACTATGACATTTTAGTTATCATTACAGATGGATGGAGCTTTAACTGACACTGGCAAAGTGGTTCCTTTCATCCTTAGGACACATCCTTCATGATTTCCAAAATAATGTCAGATTTAGATTTACACGACTAAATAAGTAAAGTTTCAACTTTTCCTTAGTCCATCTAAAACGAGCTCAGGCTCAAGCTGTCACAGGCATTTTTGGGCTGTTTTTATGGTTTGGTTTCCTATGTGCATTTTCTTTTTTTTATCTTAATTTATTTAAAGGGGCAGTTTGAGAGAGACTGGTTATATTGGATAAAAAGAGAGGGGGAACAATACACACTAAATAGGGACCAGAATTTAATTGTATGACCCATACAATGAGGGTGATAACCCCTGTACATGGGGCACCACCACTACAAACTAAGGATAACAGGCTCCTCATGCATGGAGCTTTTTTAACCAATATTTGTAGATACAGCCATGAGCAGAGTAATAAAAAAAAAAAGTTTGCATACATGATTCTGAGCTGATACAGTGATGTGTTTTTGGCCTTTTTTTGAGAGTTCTCCAGATACTCTCAGTCTTTGAATGATATTTGCACGTACTGTAGATGATGACATCTCCAATCTCTTTAAAATTTTACTGAAATTTTTTTTTTCCTGAAATCCTGAACTATTTGCTAACTCATTTCTGACTTTTTGAAATTTGTGTTCTGAAGTTAATCACTTTGTTTAGTTTGGTTTTGATTTTATTACACATCCTTTTTCAGTTTTGATGTATCTGTCCCAACATTTTTTAATAGTGTTGCTAGCATCAAACGAAAAGAGGCCTATATTTTTCATTGAGCAAGCAATTCTTTTGTTTTCAAATTCAAATTTGACATTGCACCATTTAAAGTCAAACGGATTTTAGACGGTTTGAAAAGTGTCAAATTTTGAGCCTTTAGTCTGACTGCATGTATCTTCACCAGAATATTATTTGTGTACATGCTTGTTTTTCATCGGCTACATTATGCCTTTCATTAAAGCAGACGATCGAGGGCATCAGTGTGCATTAGTGCACGCTAAACAGTGGCGTTTCTGTGACCGTGAGTGTAATTGTGATCATGTGTCATCTTTGTTTCATAAACACAGATAGTTGTGTTTGTGTGACAGAGAATGTGTATCTCTCTCTCATGCTTAGGTGAACAGCCTGATTGCTTGCCACATCATGAATGAGGCAGTCATGCATGTTGACTACTGATACACACACCAACACACAATGAAGACTGTGTGTGAATCTATGTGGGTTTACATGTGTTTGTTCAGTGCAGGAGGGAGAATGTTTGATTAAAAAGAAATCAAAGAGGTCCACACATTTTTTCTATAACTATGTTACTTCTGTATGTGTGAGTTCATGTGAAGGGACATCATAAAGCCTTTTTTTTTTTTTTTTTTTTTTTTTTAAACAGTGCACAAACGTCTAAATGGTTGTCCTGAAGCCACACTGAACAATCACATCATGCATGTGTAGCAGCATCTCCTCAGGGATTGTGTCTGAGTAAATGTTTGTCATGATATATAGCATGTGGGTTGTCAGAGCATGAAAATGAATATGAATGACTAAATTCATGTCATAGAGCGTCGTGTGGCATTTCATCTATTTTCATTCAGTGCTGCAAGGTTACGACAGTAAGTGTCTGGGCAGGTTAAGACGATGCAACATGTCAATACTGCTCTGGCTGCATTGCTGAGTTGGATCCACAGCATCTTATCTTGTCTTTATTGGGATATAAATGTAGCAGGCAGATTTATAGACTCAATCTTTCAAAGTTTGAAGATGTTGAATGTGTGACAGTAAAAGACAGCACTGCTGCTTGTACAGTAATCAAAGCTGTGGCAAGAGTGGAACCCAAACTTAAGTCCCTGTTCCTGCATTTTAAATAATTCCAAAGAGGAGGAGGAAGAAGTGCTCTGTTTGTTACAGAGCAATAAAAGCTGAGCCCTGAGAGCTGCTTGTAACTTTTTTTTTTATTTATTTTTAGCATCTTCATTCCTAGTTCTGCCTTCTTCATCTTCTGTCTCTGAACCCACTGGGGGGTGGAATGTTTTCCTGTGCTCACATTGTACAAGACGTCAAACTTGTGGGTAACTGCGGATGAAGGTGTTATGAATTCAGCACTACAGGTGGAGGGTAGTTAAAATTCTATAATTCTGCAGCACTGACCCTTTCATCTTTATCAGACGACGTGCGCTGTTTTGAGCACTTGGCTGCCTGTCTGCAAGCCTTGCTATCTGCATGCAGGCTGCAGCTTTACTAACTGCTGTTTAAAAAGGATTCTTTAGGTTATGTTTAAGGCATGCAGCCGAGCACGCAGCAAAGTACGCCATAAATGTATTTACTCATCCTTTCCATCTATCTCTTCCTCCATCTTTCTGTCAGCTACACAGTCTCTTTATGCTAAACCTACATTTTGCATGCAGATAGGTCGCCTAAACATCAGTCTCCTTGGTAACCAAAAACACATCCATCATCATCACCATGACAACCAGGGATAGAGCTGTCAATCACCGCTGTCCCAAGAGAACCTGGGATAAGCCAATACACCCACATCTGCACAAACAAATCCTGATGAACACACACACACACACGCACAAAGAAGGATGCACATCCAACACACAAACACACCGACACCTTGTCATCCTGGGTATTTACCACCACACTCGATCCGCTCTGCGATTACATCCAGTGCTCTGCACAGTCACACACAGACATTAAAGTTATGGAAAAACCAAATCCATCATCAACTGTCATGCAGCAGGTTGGTGTGCAGGGGCCTTTTGCCACCAGGGAGGCCCTGAGCAGATGGCTGAAAAACACTGAACGACAGAGCAAACATCTTCAGGCTTCTATTGGGACTCAATCACTTTTCAAACAGCAGCTTCCTCGTTTTTGAACCTGAAGTTTTTGTCTCTCCTTTAAGCTTTTTTTTTGGCTCAAACCCACATGTAACATCATCGAGCTTAGTGTCCGTATTGTTTATGAGCTTATAGTTAGTTATTACCTCACTGGCATCTTTCCTGGGGCCAAAATGAATAAACTGACAGCATTATAACTTGTAGTAGGATGAGCTTACTCTTCTCTGAGCCCTGCTGCACTCTTGTCTTTTGACGTACTCGAAGTAAAACGTCAACAAAAGTGAAAAGTTTTGCCCAAAATCACTACAGCTCACTTCCTCTCACTCACCCTTTCTCTCTGGAGTAATAAATGTTTCCCTGTTCTCTGCTTCCTCACTGTTTCTCACTGACATGTCCTGGCCCTAACCTTTCCCCCCCTCTGTCTTTCTCCAACTCAGTCTACCCCTCTGAATCTCCCCGCTCCCTCCTGTTTTCCCACCATCCCTCCTTCTCTCTCAGATTAAACTGTCTATCCCGCTGTCCCCCTTGAAATCCCCTGTTACACACCACCTCAGGCTGTGAAAGTGCAAGTGTGTTTGTGTGTATAAGCCAGACACGCTAGCTGAGCATTAACCTGTCAAAGTATTTGGAGAGAGAAAGGGGGACGGGGAGGGAGTGGGGAAGAAAAGACAGAAGGTTGGGCAAGTGATGAAGAGAGAGGAAGAAAGAGGGTCAGCAGAACTCGACAAGATGTGAGGCAGGGGAAGTGATCCTGTTCTAAAGGTAACTTTTCCTCTATTGGATATATAACACATTCAACCTGCTTGTTACACACATGCACATAAACTACTGGTTGTAAAGGGAGCATACAAAAATTTAAGAAAAATAAAAGTGAACAAAAAAAAAAAACTCATTACATCCATACAAACTGAGCACCACTTGGGAGTTGATTAAATCGGGACACTTGAGATGCACTTCTCTCACATTCTCACAGCCACCAAACAAGTATCCTTCAAAATAAGCCACACACTCCCCACCATCCAACTGTCCTCCAATGGCTCCAACTACCTCCATTCCTCTCCTTATAGTCAACAGCATGTTATAGTAACTGCCTTAAGTTTATGATCATATGCTGCAAAGTGTTAAACCTTAAGTGGTTTAAGATGAGAACTGACTGTAAGATGGAGCTTATCATGTCTTGATTTTGGGTCTTTATTAAAGAGGGGGTATTTATTGTTTCACATATTTTAAACATGGATATAAAATAAAAATGCTTCTTTTTTTGGTTCTCTGCTAGAAAACTTAAAAGATCATATATCTGCATCTATAATGTATATTTGAATCATTTTAATGTCATAATAAAGGGAGCACTTGTAAAATTTGATTAGAGATGTGAGTATTGGTGTTCATGTCACTGGCTAAGAGTAATAACTCAAGTATTACTCAAACAAATGGAAAGTGTGGTTGAAGTATGACTTGAAAACGATTGTAGCCGAGTTTCTCCTGTTTAATCTGATGTGCAATATGATTATATGTATACGTGATAAGTGTGTCGTTTTATGCCTTTTGTTGCTGAGTGATCTCAAAGTCCCCTTAGGGTTTAAAAGGGTTAATTTCCACTAATTTACTGTATGTCCCAATTTATTGATCACATCATCTTTTACTGTTATCATTTGTAGAATTAAGTCGTATTTGAAGATGTTCAAGAAATAAGATCATGCTCACTGTAAAATCATGATATTGTTAAATCCTGATGACTTTATGAAGCAGTAGCCAATCACACAAGGATGCTTTGTGTCTATTAAGTAAATTTTAACTCTGCTCCTTCACTTCAAACAAGCAGAACACGATTACAGATAATTATTATTTCATAACATGTTATTTTGAAAAATTATCCGATCAACAAATTTTCCAACAGCTGAGTGGCTTTTGCACATCACCCCCTCTGTAATAATGTCATTTCAGAATTTGTCTTCACACACAGCAGACTCTTTGTGTTGTCATGGCAGCCATGATTATCGTCCTTTTGTGAGTGTTAAACAATGTTTCGGTTGTCACAGCAGCGGTGTGTATCTTACAGTTGTGACTCAGCAGCCATTACTAATCCCGAAGGTTTTATTCCCTCCAAATTCGAACCAAAACCATGTACACAGGTTTAACATTGACATCATTACTCATATACTGAAACACACACATGATGACACATTCTTTTGAATATGTAAAGACCTTAACTGGCTCTTCTTATGTGTTTGTGTGCCTGCTGGGTAATTTTATTTTTACAGCTCCTCAACAGTTGCACAACATCTACACCTCCTTGTACTCAAGCTGTGGAGAGAGAAGCAACGAGGTACGCATTAGGAGGCAGATTATGCGAGTGTGACATTCAAATCGCAAATGGCCATGTTTCTGACCATTATAGCAAACAGAGCAGCTGCAGCAGTCGAGCAAATTATGGATGTGACCAACACTCCAGTGGTCAAGTGTAACATGAAGGGCTTATTGGATAAAATGAGATGTGCTGTATGAAGTGAACAGGCACAGCTGTGTGGGATGAAAAAAAACAAACATTGGTGGGATCGTAGCGGCCGACTAACTGATGGGGATTACGCAGAGACAAACTGTGTTGAGGTTTCTGCAAAGTTCAGGCTTTCATTAGAGACAGCTACATCTGACAGAGGGTTGTGTCTGCAACCAAAGTGTGTCAGGATTTCTTACTGTTAGGTGAATGTTTGATGACAATGATCCCATCTAAATGGACACCTCTTTTGAAATGCACCAATGAACCACTAGGAAGGAAAAGAAGGGAGCTGATATTGCAGGAAAGGCAGACCAGACTGGGAAGAGGAGGAGGAACTGCTCTCCCATAAATCTGTGCCACTGTTTAGCAAAAGTGTTTATGCACAGACACACACTCATGCATACACACAAGGACATTGTGATCATCCTGAATTGTTAAGTGGTTATAAATGAGGCACTGCTGACTCTAGCACTCCCACTTGTGTGTCTGCCTGTGCTAAAGGCATGAAAGAAAGGTTTTTGTGTGTTTATCTGGGTGCAGGTTAATGTGTGATGCGTCCTGACATTGCATGAACCCAAATGAGAGTACTTTTTTTGTGCACTGCATCATGCGTGTGTGTCACTGTGCTGCTGTGTCAGCAGGCTAATGAAGGGAAAAACACATCACAGTGAATACATATTTAAACCGATCACATTGTTGCTTACTGAGATACAGCTGACAAAAACCTGCTGGCTGACAGAAAGTTTGCTTTGACAAAATATGTGCTGTGTGAATAATTTAGGAATTGGAAAGAAAACAACTCTAAAATTTTTACTAAAGAATGTCTTTTGCTTGGAGCAACGAGTGACCCGGAGGTTGCATTTTGTGTTGTGTTACCAGCGGGGGCTGCGCCAACCTTATTTCTTTTGGATGTCAACCCTTGCTCTATGAGAGCACAGCACTTAAAAAAATACCCTTACTTTTTAGTCCTGGCAACTGTTGCTGAATGAAAAAAATTGAAAAATGGAAAGAAAAAATCTAGAAACTGCAAAACAAAAAAGACGCATTTACCGTTGATTCAATTGTTGTAAATTACAATACCAAAAGGCCTTGAGGCTATTTTGAGTCAGAGTTGTTGTGTGTTCAAATTTCTTATCCACGTTTTTCTTCAGGAGCCTATGGGTGTCGACTTCTGCCTTTGGTTATCATCATGCTAGACAGAGCTCAGTGTAAACTTTTTTAAAACATCCGCACTATGACTCACCTCTGATTTTTGTTTATTTTGTCACTTTCTTGCTTTTAAAAGCCAGTTATTAGAGAGAGTATGACAGCTAGGCTAATATTGTCAGCTTTGTGGTCTCCATGGTGACGTAAACGTTCAACCGGAAGAGCAAAACCAGCAATAGTGATGAACTGTGGTTAGTCAGGAAAAAGGTGGATAGCTGCAAAGGCCTAACTTATTATTTAGATACATACTGCATACTTGTTATGTAAGGTCCAAGTCACCCCTGCATCAAAGTCAAGTCCCTTGATGACTGTTTGTAGAACGTTGGGTGTATAGGTAGATATTGCACACATTTGTGTCACAATGTTGTGAAGTGCTGTAGTGAGACTGTTCTGTTGTTTAATGTTGTCTTGTTCAAATGATAAATATTCAAATATTTCAGAGTTTATATTTTTGAGCAATTGTGTTTTATTTCGAGAGATGCTTAGCTGTTTGCTTTTTCCACTAAATAAACTTTTCTAAATTATCATAATAAGATTAAAAAAAAAAAAAAAAACAAGTGCCGGTTTCATGTAAAAACAGGTGCTGGACTTCAAGATTCAGAACTGGGGATAAAAAATGTAAACCCTTCTAAGGTGGCAAAAAGTTCAAGGAGGAATCTTTACTTTGCAAAATAAAAACTACAACATATAAACTATGTCTAACCCGCACATGTACAACAATTTTAGTCTCCATCTCCTTGTTTTCGGGGGGTCTAAATAATTAGCGAACAGTAAGTAACAATTACTGAATAGCATTATTGCTTCAAATGCCCATTAATATTAGCTTAGTTTTATTTTTGTCAGTACTGAGACCAAAAAAGCCTTTAAAGTGTGCTTTATCAAATTCAGAACTAAAAAATAAAAAGGAGGGAAGCAGTATTTAACTGCTCCCTTCCTTGAGTATTGCAACATTTGCACACAAGTTTTGATTAGTCAGTGGGTTAGCAATGAGTCAGCTCTTTAGTCCCAGCAGCAAGTATTGTACATCAGTTGTGGGTCTGATGGTATTCTTTCTTATTCTGAAGATGACTACCTGTTTAGTTACACTTTACAAATGTTAAATGACTAACAATTGTACATCATGGTGTGGACACAGTATGCCATCAGTGTATAAAACGTAAATAATATAAGGACAGGGTGTCTTGCTTACATATCAGTTTGAATGCTTACGTCGGGGGGTGAGTGAGTCAGTCAGGAAGCTTGAGTTGTAGACCAAATTGAAGGACATTTATTTAAGGTGTTTTGAAGATGGCAGTATATTCCTGCAAAGCCTTTTGTCTCATTTTCATTCCAGTTGAGAGCCTTTTTTGATGTGTTTGTAAGGTTGTTGTAAGGTTTCACTTACAATATCACCTTGATCATGAGCCATGTGTCTCTGTTCATGATTTTGCCATAAATTTCAGTCTGGTTTGTTTGTAGTGAAGTCTGGCATTGCTTCCTAAGTAGGCGGTTAATGACGGTGACAGGCTGTCGCATGAAAAACAAACACCAGGTAAGTAGAGGAATACGTTACGTTGGAGCTTGACCAAAATCTTTTTTTGGCAGCTTCAGCTTATCCATTTTCCAAAAAATCACTTTGGCACCAGACAAAAATCTATTGCCTTTTGAATATTCTACATTATTTCCTTATTTTCTAGCACACATCAGATGGAATTAAGGGGAGTTAATCTGTGCAGCAGCTTTGGATACAATGGATTTTGATGTTACAGTTACGCGCTAGCCTGCATAGTTCTTCTGTCATTTCATCCAGAGTGGGCAGGACCTTAAATATTTACAAAAAAGATTAAAAATAAAAATCACTTCATGCAGTATTCTATTATTTTCTCAGTGTATCCAGACAGATCAGCTACTCTGTACCTTTTAAACACAGACATGAGTTTCCTCCAGGTGAATGCTTTTACAACCCCACTACAGGTGTGCTACTGCTGCACCAGCATCTGTGGTGTCTTACATATAAATAAATAACCATCAGTCAGATGATCGCAGTCAAATGCTGATGCTGTGTGAGTTTGCAGTACTAATGCCTACAAGCACCAGGACCTGTATGCTGTTAAATAATTAACTAGGCTGGATTAATAAATTAATAGAGTCTAGTTTAAATATCTTTGCACCACGGGTGCTGTTAAAGTTGTCTTTAATGCTATGGGAGTAATACTTATGAGAAGGGATTTACTTTAAAGTACCAGTGTGTGCAAAATAGTGTTTAAAAAAGTCATAAAAAGAAAAAGATGGGCAGAAAGAAAAACAAAAACTTATCTGTCTTACTTGGGAGCACTCAGCAGTGCAGAGTTTGTCAATGAGCTGCAACAGCATCCTTGCTCATCATTGTTAACCAAAGTTTAGACAGCACCCATCACGAGCATCAGTGTTATGAGAGAAGAGAAGAGAGACAATGAGAGGTGCAGTACGTGCAGAGCAACCAAGACGAGAGGACGAGACAGGAAGGGAAAAGAGGACGAGACAGAACTGGAGGAGAGGAGAGGAAGAGAGAGGAGAGGGGTAGCAGGAATTCAGCAGGTCTGCAGAGGAGAGATAAGAGTACTTCAAGTGTCACTACAAGACTGGTACATTGATCTTAGAGAGAGAGAGAGAGGGAGCGACAGGGGATTGGAGTGAGGGAGTTTCATTACAGTGAACACCTTGTTTTGAATACATTTAATATTTCTGCGCTCTAATAATAAAACAAACACGGTTAAAAGCAGTCATATTTGTTTGGAAGTGGTGCATAATGAAGTTCAGTCAGTTTTTGTCACAATAATTTGGTTCCCTGCCGTTTAACAAGAAGCTGCCATTGCTGCAGAAATATGTCAAGACAGATTATTTTGTTTTGAAATATGTTAATAGATTCAGTGCTTGGCAGTTTGTGACATCAACATCAGTACAAAACTAGTTCACACATTAAAACTAAATCAGTGTTACAGCTGTGTGTGTTCTGTGTGTGTTTACCCACCCTCTCCTTGTTCCCAGGTGAGGCCTCTGATTGTCGAACGAGTGCCTGTACTACAAAACTGGATTAACACACCTGGGATCTCGCTCCATTACCTGGGTTGACTTAACCAGACAAGTGGTACTACAAAGCTGGATATCAAACTCACTAACTCAGTTTACATGCAGCTTCAGAAATCTGACTATGAAGTTAGTCATCGCGAGATTTGACTATTGAAATGCAGGTAAACAGCTTAGCCGGACTGAATACGGACTGAGCATAGCTTGATTAACACACCTTGATAATGCAGTTGCAATAGGGCTGCGGTTGGATTTGGCAGGACGCTGCAGGTCTCACTAATGTTTGATCTTCAGGTGAACCAGACTGGTTCGATACCCACGCAGCTTTACTCATCAATAAAGGACACAGCACTGCCTATTGAAGTGGAGTGAGTTCTCCCCACAAGTCTGATTCTCTTTTCTCCATGTTTACACAGACAAGACTAGACCCTCCACTGTGACTTTCTGATCGAGCTATTGCCGGACTGCTGCGCACATGTAAATGTACTGAGTGAACCCAGTGTTGTCCAGTCTTGATCAATGCACACTCACATAGAGGGGTAGTGGTTGCAGCGTCTGACCAATCATAAACATGCAGAAATGGGAGACACTCTGCAGAGCAGTCTACTTTACCATAGAGAATCAGACAGTTATTCTTCAAAAACACAAAGAATTCAAAAGCATCATCCAAGACAAAAGCAACACTGTTGCTGCAGCCAAAGCCAGGAAGGAATGCTGGCAGAGAATTGCTGACTCTGTTAATGTCTAAATTCATGAGATTATACATAAGTAATTAATCTGACAATATGAACAGACAGCACTCTGATCACTCAGTTTGACTTTATTATGGCACAGATGTTTCAGGCAGAGTGGTTCCTCATTACCTTTCCTTTTGTTGATATTTTCCATTACGTTCTTTAGAAGCTCCACCTCCCATGTGAGCCCGTTTTGTGTTGGAATACACCACTAAAAACTGAAATCAAAGCAAACATTCTTGTCTTATTTTTAATAAAAAAAAGTCTATTTTGACTCAATATGAGCTACATTCACCTGACTAGTCCAAAAAAAACTAAAAACTTATTTCAAGTTACTTAAAAACAAAAATGAGGTCTGAATTGCTTGTAACAAGTAAAAAAAATCTGCCAATGGATTAAGAGAAATAGTTTCTTTTATTAAGACATTATTCTAATTTCAAGACACTTGACAATGACCTGTTTTTTTTTTTACCTGTTACAAGCAATTCAGACCTCATTTTGCCCCTTTAATATCTTGAAGTAAGACATGTTTTTTGACTTGTCAGTTGAATATCAAGTCATATCAACTATAAAAAGTTTTTTTTTTGTTAAAAATAAGAAAAAATATTTGCTTGAATTTCAGTCTTTGCGGTGTATTAATTCCTCACTGTGACGGCACAAGCAGAATTGCGTTCCATAAACTCATGTTACTGCAGTTATGCCATGTGTGTTCATTATTATTAACCTTATTGTTTCAGATGTGCCTGACTGAAATGTGTTACATTTGTATCATGTGGCTCCATTGGTTGTCAAATGTAGTGCAGTCCATCCATTGAAAATCTGTGTCTTTGGTACAGGATGTCATTGTGGACATCAAAAGGATTGGATATATCTCTAAAAGCATCTTCTCTCTTAAGCACTCTTCTCACGATTCACATACCAAAGACTACAGGATCTTCTATTATTAGGCAGAAGAGAGCTGATTGGTCAGGAGGTGGTGCTTTTATACTCGTTGATCTCTTATCCAGATCTTAACCTGCTCCGGAGTAGCTTTGCCTTCAGCATAAGTTACCATGATGATTTATCCTTGTAAGAAGTGAACCAACAACGTAGGACAGAAAATCCAGGGTTAAGCCTGAAGTTACCTCAACGAGAAAAAAAATCAAGAGGCCTCTGGTCCCAGTTTTCAAGACTTCACTGTTGCAGCAGGGGATGCATTTGGTTTGCCCTGCTGCCTCTCCTCAGGGCTTCGTTGTGTTGATTCATTTGTACTCTTTAATTCCTGGTGTTGTATTAATAAATCTCTTTTTGGTACCCAATGGTTCAAGGTGTCTTTCAGTGTTTTGTATGGATCATTTGGTAGCCCAATTGGGCCACGTTTAGGTGGCCCAATTGGGCTAACAAATGATCCATACAAAACATGAATAAATCATTCTCGCTTTCACAGATTGAGAACAACATTGTGAAATTATCAAATAATGTTTATTAGTATAAAATATCTTAAATAACTACACCACAGTGTGAACTTTAAACCTGTTGTCATATTACTTTGTGTGTGTGTGTGTGTGTGTGTGTGTGTCTGTGTGTGTGTGTGTGTGTGTGTGTGTGTGTGTGTGTGTGTGTTTGTCCGTGTCAAAGGTAGGGCAAGGTTTAAATTATTTAATGTGTCAAATTTTGTGCACCAGTGGGAACATATGGTCCTGGATTATCTTACTCCCTACTTGGACAATGAAGTGAGTTGTGTGAATAAAGATGTGTGTGCATGTGTGTGTGTGTGTGTGTGTGCATGTGCGTGTGTGTGTGTGTGAGTGCGTGTGTGTGTGTGTGTGTCTCCAGCTGCTTGGATCAGCAGAGCTTTACATCCACAGGGAACCATTAGTGGGATAATAATGAGACCATGAAGAGACTTGAAGAGGTGTGTATGTGTGTGTGTATGAAACAAAGAGGGAAAGAGAGGAAGTGATACAAACTTACGGACATAAATGACAAGCAAAGCCTTTTTTTCTGTTTTGTTTATTCTAGCTAGGAGTCATTAAAAGTGGTATAAGACGTTTAACTGTCAGGATGTGTGAGAATAGAGGGGAAGATGCCTACTAAATAAAATCACACGTGCTTTTTGGAGACTTAGTACCATCATATTTGCACAAAAAGACATGCCTTTTGCCTCTTTGTAGACAGTTACAGGGTGCCCACCTGTCCATCATGTCTGCCATACCCTTAAATAGGCATAACTCATAAGTTTAAAAACTCTGAGCTATATGTTTGTGTGTGTATATATATATATATATATATATATATATATATATATATATATATATATATATATATATATATATATATATATATATATAATAGTTCTGTTAATTTCCAAAAAATGTCTTTTTTTTGGACTCTAATTCTAAAGCATACAGCATGCTGACACGACCTTGACAAAAGAATAATGGTTGACAAGAGTGACGAGAAGATTTATCATCCATGAAACAATTCAGCTGGTGCTGATGTAAATTGTCTTAGTGGGAAAAGTGTAATTTTGCATCACTGATGCATTGCACTCTTTTAACAGTTTGACAAACAGCTCTTAGTAACAGAATGAGGTCACATTCTGCTCTTGTTTTTCATCCTACACTCATGACCCTGATACTAATTGATAAAGTCAAATCATTGACCTGTTGTTGAAAATGTCTCCTAGTAGTTAAGTTTGGTTGTGTATGGCAGAAAATTCCTATTTAGACTTCCTGGAAGCATAACTTGCTGGAGAAAGAAAGTATCTGCTGTATTCGTAAAGAGGAGTAAATTGTATACACAGATGCTCGGAACCATAAAAACTAACATAGATTCATGAACATGCAACCAGTTTGTCTGTGCAATATGACTCAATATTGACGGCTCAACTCTGACTTCCTGCACTGGAAGAAGTATAAGTGTGAATGTAACAGAAGGTGTACATCTTGGGTTGTAGGGAAGTACCTGTGTAAACACAGTGATGTGTCAAAGCTCAGCTGAACTAGCTCATAAAACAGGCACAGGCAAACAGTGACTCACAGAACAAAACTGAATGTCACATTTGTAGCCTGTATGACTTCTCTCTCTTCATATTTGATGCATGAAAAAATACAGAAGATGCAGCAGAAAGAAAGCTGATAAAGTGCTAAACTGCCCTTGTCACAATATTCACACTGTGGCTATAAAGGTTGAGACGCTGACCTCTCTGGTGGCTGACCGTTTCAAAGTTAACAGTTACAAGATGTTGGGAATTCAAACTTTTGAAATTACATGATGTAATGGGCCAAAGTCTTTTTTGCATGGGGGTATAATGTTTCCTACCATGATGTAAAGGACAATTTCGGAAATAAATAAGAACCATTATATTTGGCTCATAATATTATATATTCTAATATAATATATTCATATTATAAATTTATATAAAATGGCCCAGACTTTTAAACTCAAGAGAGGGCTTTGAGCCTTCTAACGAACAGTTACAGGATACCAGACCTGTCAGTCACATAGGCTGAGACTCTGATTGGCCAAACTCATGATTTTACTGTCTACTTTACCGATGAGTCAGATAACAGGATGTACAGGAAGGTCATTTTAGATGGAACAGCAATTAGAGATGGGACCATAGACTGTTTAATAAATGGACGTAGTCTCCACGACATCACCCGTCTGTTTCTGAAACAGATTTTTGAAGCAAATCGGCTGGCGCGGCCATATTGGAAATGAGGCAGGCTTTGAGTCTCCACAGTAACAGCTATTGGGCGTCTGTCAGTTACTTGAGTTGAGCTGTGCCTATGATTGGGCGAATTGCGATCTTAATATCTTCTAAACTGCTGAGCTAGAAAAAAGTACAGCGTGTCGTTAATGAAAAAAGTGATTCAGATGGGAGACATTTTTTGTACCAGGCTGTAAACATGTTTATTTCAGCTGTGAAAACGTCATTTTTTGGCTTGGTGTGTATGTGACTTCAGGTACTTCTGGAACAAGCCTCAAGTGGACACTCTACGAACTGCAGATTTTAGCACTTCTGCATTGTCTCGTAATTTCAGACTGGGCTGCTGCTTGAGTGTGACATATAACAAACTTCACAGTATATTATTTACCTTAGAATATGCCACTATTTTGCTTCAAATTCAAAATAATTTATCAAAAATTCTTTGATACAATTTGGAAGGTAAAATAGCAGAGGGACTTTGAAATCCCTGTCCGAAGTTGGGAAAAAGTAACAAAAGGAATATTTTGAATTGGCACATCTGAATTTTTGTGTAATCTGACTCTGACTGAAACTTTCTTTGACAAAAACCTTGTTCCACAAAACTTTTCAGTACATCTCTTCTTCCACTTCAAGATTGAGTGATGCAGTTTTTAAGATGATCTCTGCTCCTAAAGCTTTTAAGCTCATCAATTTCTGAGACACACATTAAACCATCATTAGATACCTAAAAGTTGGGACAAAGCACTGGCAGCTAGGCCCAGGCAGAGATTAAAAAGAATTTTTTACTGTTCCGTGAGACAAAAAGCTCATTTCCTCAGTTAGAGAACAGCTTGGGATGGGTATCAGCCCCTGTTTCACATCCATTTGTCAAGTAACACAAAGAAAGCAAAGTGAGAAGAGAGGACAACTGGAAGAATTGAAGAGGCCGAAGGTTGGGGGAGAAAGACGACATAACGCAATCTGTAAAGTTTTACCCACCATGTCACCGTGATGACAATACTATCCATGACAATCCCACCATTACCAAGCAGTTAATGTGGTAAGCCTAGGGCTAAACACACACTCTGATACACACCAAGGCTCAGCCATGCACACTGTCAGCAGTAGTCACTTACATCCCTATAACACACACACACACACACACATTCACACACACACACACACACACACACACACACACAGATAAATGTTAAGGGAATGGTGAAAGTCGCAGAAAGTTTATGTCGAAGTCAAACAACCAACTTCAGCAGAGCTGAAAGTACTGACTCAGGCAGAATGTCATTGAAAGACGGCAAACATCCTCAATGTGCTTATTCTGAGGAGAGTGTTTATATACTGTAACTTAATATTGACAGACGAACACCTGGTTCAGGCCTTTTTGAGAAGAAAGGGCTCTGACCATGAGATGCGACTTTTTGTTAAGACTACAATTTACAAGACATTATGTGCCAAGTTCATAGAAAACACCTGCTCAAGGCTGAGCCATGACAGGAACCTTCATAAAACAGCAGAGATGACTTTAACACTGATCAGATTTTTTTATGTAGTGGAGCCCATTCTGACTGAATGATCATCTCAGCGTGGGTATAAAAAGCATGAAAAATATTTTGACCAGAATTTTGGACTTAGTACCAAAAATAAATAATAACAAATATGGATTAGCTTAGCTTGGAACCTTAGAAGTAACCTTGGAAGGTTACTTACAGAGTTGTAGCTTAAGGGGTGTTGACTGACTCACAGAGTAAAATGAAATGTCGCAGAGTCTGATTTATTCTGCACAGCCAAACCAGAAAAAAAACATACACACATTAGCCTGTATTAGGTAGCTGACAATGGTAACTGTCTGAGACAGTGTGTTGGAGATTATGCTATAAGTTTAATATTTGGAAATATGCTCAAAATTCCATTTGTTTGAAGCGACGGTACAGTCTCATGGGTTTAGTTTGCAAACCCCACGAGGATAGCTTTCAAGCAGATGGCCTGGGTTTGAATTCAACCTGTTGCCTCTTTCCTCCATGTCTCTCCTCACTCTCACCTACTCTGTCCACTATCCTGTCCTCTCTGAATAAAGGCACAAAACTGAAAAAATATCTTTGAACTGCCTTTGTTTTCTCCATGTCTATGTAGATTGCAGATGCATAATTGCATCTTCTTTGTTTTCATTTCATCCTTTCTTTTGGCCTTACCTGTACACAAACACAACTCACAACAACCTATTCAAGTGTTTATATGCTTCAATCCCAAGGGTTATACAAGGACAGCCAGAAGCTTAACTCTGCCACAGTGGGGCTTTTGTCTGAGACATGCTCACAACACGAAGATCGTCAGATCAGACTGCAGAGGAATTAGCACCATGAGTTCAACAAATAACAGCCACACTGCTGTGAGCAAACAAAGACATGCATCCAAGCAGCCGCAGCCCAAATCGTATTATGTTGAGTACACAACAACAACACACTCACAAACAGCAACACACACACACGCACACATTCATTTCCGTTTCTTGGTCCGGTCTAATTTTGAGTTGTGTAAGAGCACATTATTGCTTTTCATTCCAAAAACAAACTCCGTCTTTCCTTTCCTTCTAGCCCTTACACCTTCTCTCCTTACTCCATTTTTACATTGCCGACTCTGTCACTCTCTCACCTTTCGTCCCTCTCACATCCATGTGGTTTTATCGGAAATTAAAGAAGCTGGACTCAATTGAAGCCTGTGGTGTGACATGTATGCTGCTGCTAAATTATCACATAAAACGTTATATATCCACACTTACTCATGCTTGACTTTCTCTCTTTTTCACTCGGGTCTCCCTCACCTCACACAATCATACACACTCAGCGTGACTGTGAATATTCATAAGCTGATTCTGACTGTGATATCATGATGACATTTTCTCAGGGCCAGCTTGTGTGTATCTAAGTGTGTTTGTGTGAATATGGATGCCTTGAATGCTCAGGGATATTTCTGTCTTGTAAATATTTCTGCAGAAACTTCGTCGACAAACACAGACTGACTCTTATACAATAAAAGCCCAAACACACAGATGCACTCAGAGGTCCCTGCACAAGTTCTCTGTACAACTTTAAAACCTACACTGTGTTCTCTGCTGCATTAGTGTGTAACATTGTAGATGTGCAGTGTTTTTGTTTTTTAAATTTTAATATTGTATTTTGTTCATGACTCTGTACACTCCAGTTTGAGTGGTACAAAGATGTGCTGAATCAGCTCTCATCCAATACTGGCTTATTTTCAAATGATGTTTGTAAGATTGGTCCTGCTGTTGCTGCCTGTCAAGTGGAATTTATTTATGTACCCTAAATCACAAACACTCGTCCAAAATGATCCCCAAAGTATTCCTATTTCCCAGATTTACTGAATAAACCAAAACTCTGCCAGTTTTAACTGTTGTCACTTCTGGTCCACAGCGCAGCGGCTTTAAAAATTAATTATTAGGGTTTCTTATTCCGGGGAAACTTGACAAGCAAATTATTCTTACCTCGTTGGCATATGTTTTTACTCTTTACAAGCAATTCAGCTGTCATTTTGTCCTTTAATATCTTAAAATACAAGACTTTTTGGACTTGTCTGGACATGTCAGGTGGATGTGACTCATATTAAGTCTAATAAGACTTTTTTGTCAGAAATATGGGATAAACACTTACAGGTCAGTTTTTGCAGTGCAGTACAGAAAAACTACAGCATTTTTCTACAACTGCTGTATGTTGATGGTCACATTTACATGTATGTAATTGTAGGACTGAAGGTTAAAGATGCAAATGAAAGAAAAGGAGTAAAGATGTAGTCATGAAAAATGAGAGTAAGGAAAAGAGAGGGAGGGTGAAATACCATTCTTAGGATATTATTAAAAGAACTGCATCCCAGGACTTTGATTGCATGGTTGAATAATTGATAGAAAGCTATTACTGCTAGTATGAATGCCTGTAGGTGTCACCCCACACACATAACACACATGCATGCACAGTAATCAAGTCTGCATGAATGTGCAAGCCTTTATTTTATGAGTGGATTTTTTTTTTATTTTGCATGTTGTGCATAGTGTGTGTGTGAGGGATGTGAATAGCTGCGTGTGTCTCTGAGTTGGTGTGAACATATTAATAGCTTAGCTCTTCTTAGCCTAACTGACAGAGTGACAGAGACATTACTAATCCAGCAGTGACAAGTTGCCATTTCTCCTTCTTCCCTCTGTCTTCCAACCTCTCTGCTTCCTTCTTTCTTTTTTTTTTTTTGTTTTTACTCAGAACTAATTACAGCAGTGCACAGTGAGGTCTGTTGTCTGCTTGCTGTAGCAGAGAAGTTTTGATTGCACTAGAAGACAGGACTAAATCAGCGATACAAATGAACTATACAAGCTAAAAGGTCATATGTAGCACTGAGTAGATTCACAGCTAGGTAAATGTCCATATTTATGTCTGATAATATTTTCAATTAATTGCAAACTTCATTTGGTAGTATGTTGACAGGCCTGAATCAATTCCATTCTGATTCTCAAGGTCCTGATTTCACTTCCAATTTGATTGGATTGGATTCCACTTGACTGGGATTGTTCAGGGACAAGCTATTTATAGTAATAGTTTTGTTTTAATAAAGAACTGGTCTTGCTTTAGTCCAGTTCTCCCCTGACTTTAAAAAGAGGGTATTATGTTTTCCTATATATTTCAAAATAGGGATGAGCAATGATTTTTGAATATTGGAATAGTCATCGATATGAAATAAAAAAAATCTAATAGTGCATGAGACAATGGTTTTGTCTTTGGATGTTCATACTAAACTTGCAGATTTTCAAACAGCTACATATTCATATGTCGTGGAAATCACTGAATCTGTCAGTAAACTGCTTAAAATGCTCCGTTTCTTCAAAAAAGCCAAGATTTTCACAAGACTTGTTGATTTGATGAGTTCAAGGCATAAAAGATTTCTAACTGGTTTAAGTTATGTCGGGGCGGGCCTCAAACACCAAGGTCTGCCCCCAAAAGGCCTCCGGAGGGCTGGCCAATCAGAAAGACGAAGGTTTGTAGAGCAGAAGGCCTTAAAGAGACAGCAGCTTAAATGAAGCATTTCCGACTGAAGCTAAAATTAAGTCTTTCTAAAAAGCTACTAAAGCTCTTACAGGGGTACCAAGGGACAGAAGCCTTAAAATATAACAATACACCCCCTCTTTTAGATTTTTTGCTTTGTAGTTTGCCATTGCCTTCAGTAAATCCTCTCTGTTTCCCACCATGTTTGTTTTGAAGTACCAGCCTCTCACATAGCCAGAGTTCGTCTCACAATGGCTGGTCTCAAGAGACCAAGAGCCGCCCACAAGAAAGATGAAACATTAAAAAACATCACTGGATTTGATGTCATGATGTCTTATCAGTGAGATGAGGTCAGTTTGAAGCTTACGGTCTGGTGTCAATAAATCATTCAGCCTTTCAGGATGATCACAAAGAGAAGTCATATGGGTCATGCTGCCTTATTACACTGATTTGGGTGACATGGAGTGTAAAAAAGCAGAGCTGACCTATGTCTGAAACACCTGGCCTTTCCTGAGGATAATGACTTATCTGTTTGTTATGACAGGACTGCCTATAGTATTATGTGAACTGGCAGTCCTCCTCTCCTCTTAGTGAGAAATGGTCATTACACTAATGAAAGGCTCCTTTTCAACTGTGACACTTGAGTATCACTTAGAATAGGAGAATGAGTCCAAATGAAAGGGGCTTCCTGCACGAATATACTGTTCAGTGAACACTCTTTGAAGGATGTTTGACTCCAGCAGAAGAAATATTTCTCACCTTTTATCTTCATTAAGCAGCAAGTCTGTTAAGATTTATTTTTTATTTCCCTTTCTTCATGATATCGCTTGTAAGTGTTGGTGATTTATTATTATTCATGTTTGATTTTAACTAGTAAATGCAATTAATGTTGAATGATTTCATGTGTTTATAAATAGGTTAAAATCTGAATATTAAATCTGAGTTTTAAGTGGTTTTTGGTTCCGCTACAGCTGTATTTGGAGATGGACACCTAAAAAAAACAAACAAAAAAAAAAAACGTAAACCATAACGTAAAAGGAAGAATATAAATCAAGGACTGTTTGAAGAAAAGACTTGTTTTACAACAAGCAGCTAATGAGGTAGTGTCAGACCTGCATATGTGTTCATATTTGTTTTATTTTGTACGTATGTTTGCCTTTATGACACGTTTTTGTACTGATTACAGACGTTACAACGTGGAAATCACAGTGTCTCACATGCCACAAGACTATTGAAATAAAAAGCCCGTTTTAATGAACCAACTTTTATCAGTCCTTGTTAAAGGAGTTACATCACTTTTCTATTTTTCCACCTTTGAGGAGTTGATTATGTTTCTTCGCTCATTCTGGTTTCAGTAAACAGTATGACAAACAGAGAGGGAGGTAGCTTTGGGTGTAGCTCTTATGTGAAAGCTATGGCCAAGACATACTGGGGAAGAATGGATCCATGAGTCCTTGAACTCTGCTCACAGATTCAACCCAATCACTGCTACTGACTTGATGTTAAATTACAGCTCCTACAGTTTCCCTGAAGTTGATTCTGGAGATCCACCCCTCCTGTTTGTGTGCATTCTTACTATAGCAGTGGAATGTATCTCACTTCTTTTTCACTTGTTCTTGCTACACTAAAGAGTGCACATACCCTGAACTGATAGCCCTCTAAGTTCAATAGCGCATCCACCTCCACTCTCCTGGGAGGACCCTGATATTCAGGTCCCCTCTAAGAAGTGTAAGAGGTTTCTCCTGTGTGTTAAAGAATGTTGCTCTTCTGGATGACTGCCTCTGTGTTGCTTATCAGATCTGCAGCTGGGATGCTACAAGGTTCAATGTACCAGCTATGTCACTGTCTCTGCGAGTTGAGCTCATGGGAGAGGAATAACACACAGGGAAGAGAAAAGATGCACTGTTTACACAAGTTTTGACAATGAAGCAAACATAAATAAAGCTAGGGATTGTTGCTTTTGTACATGTTTTCAAGTATTTGGTGTTTACACTGCATAGCTTGAGAAAAGCTCCTGCAGCTGCCATCTAAGGATCCACACGCTGGTATAGTAAATTGAGAGGATTTGCAATCAAACATCTAACTTTAAGATTCCAGCTAACTTTTGTGGTTAAAAAGTTATGAATCAAAAGTAGTGACCATAAGCATATATTTTAAATATACAAATAGGGAAGCAGAAGACAAACTGAAAGATAGACACAGATTCAGTTAGAAGTTACAAAGCAGTGACCACTGACACAAATCAACTTCCCTGGTGTAAGGCATGAGAACAATAAACATGCATGATCCCTTTTCATTTTCTTCTATTTTGTATAAAACTGTTACTACAGAAGGTAAAACAAATACGGTGGGGATTCCTAGAGACCCCCGCATTGTATATCTGGGCATGATCCCCAATGACTTGATCTACCTTTTTAAAATTTTGATTCTTGCTTGTAAAAGGGCGATCACAAGAAGAAACTGGTTAAAAAGTGATCCTCCAAGTCCAACACATTGGATGTCCAGAATGGAAGAATTATTGTCTATGGAAAAGCTGATTCATTTCTTACGGACTAAAGCATGGACCCATGATCAACGCTGGAATAAATGGATTGATTACAGGAACAAAAAGACAGGTGGTGATATCTACTCTGTGGAAAAGCCTTAATGGAGAAAAAAAAAGGTTACAGACATTGAGATGTATCTCCTCACTATGGTGATGTTTGTTTATGTTTGTTTGTGTTTGTTTTATGTGGGGTAAATCTGACTTGTCTACATGTTCATGTGGGAAAACTAATAAACAAAGGCACATTTTGCTTTCACCTGTCATAAATACTATCCAGTTCAACTTGTTCTACAATAAGATGGAATAGAATGTACTTTATCAATACCTGAAGGGAGTTTCAGGATTTAATTCTACAATTAAATTAAGTAGATGCTTTTGTCCAAAGAGACATACAACACAAGCAAGAATTCAGACTAGGGGAAAAATGTTAGTAAGTGTGACAAAGTGCTTCAAGTTTGATTGGCCTCAGGTGCTGCCATCTAGTGCCCCTCCCCCCTCCTTTGTTTTTCAAAGCGAAATCTGTGTTAGCATGGCTTCCTTGTTATGCTGCTTTTTCTATAACAGCCACACACAGGCTCTCTGGATTTAAGAATCACTATTTGCTGATGATTTTGTAATGGAGCGCAATAAGAGCTGTGGAGACCATAAGGACTTGCTGAGAGAACAATGAGCTGTCATCTGCTGAGAGCAGCATATGCAGATTGTCGGGATTATTCTTCATAGGACTGATCATACAAGCATCCCTCGTCCACACTGTTTTTTTTTTTTTTTTGGGTGGGAGGGGGATTTACCAAGAAGGTCTTGATGAAGCAGTTATGTATGATACATGTTCAAGTTGTCCAAGAGAATCAGTTTTTACTTTGTGCTTCAGCTTTACGTTGCAGCTGTGTTTGTCATTTCATTCGGTCTTCGTTCAAACTTGTTTTATGATCACACGCAAGTTCCTTGATCTGCATCCACCTCCAGGCTTCGGGGGTGGATAAACACAAATGCACAAAGTGCAACAGCGTACACCTCTAACATAAAGATAGAGATGCATTTCAAACAAAACCATATACTGACTCTCTACGCTTCACCAAGAATCCAAAAATAGCCAAAAGCATAGAGATTCAGATTGTCTTCTCTCACTTACTAACACACACACACATACACACACACACACACACAAACACTGCATTCAGAAGCAGCACTGAACGACCTGCTTCACACAAACAAATGTCGTCTGTCTGTTGTCCCGTCTCTCTCTCTCAATCACATGTGCACACGGATGTTACATGAGGGGTTTTCTCCAAAGATTCTTTATTTGAATTTGAAAAGAATCATGGATACTATTTCATTTTGTAGGACACGATCTGGATATTTGGCTTTAATTTTTTTATTTTTATATTATTAAAAGTATTATATTAATTAAAAGTTGATGTCCGATTTTAAAATGATACCTTAATTAGAAAAAAATCCCTCATATTAACTCAGTCCCACACATAAAGGTTTAGTCGTCCATACCTCGACAAATCGGAGCAGGGAAGTCCCAGACGGCTGCGTTCCCAGCATTGGTGATGCAGGTGAGAGTGGCGTGGCCATCTAAAACATAGCCAGGAACACAGCTGTACCGTACGCTGTCTCCAACCGCGTAACGGGGGCCACCGCTTAGCACCGCTTTGGGTGGGACGCCGGGGTTTCCACAAGACGTACTGTGGAGTTCTGCAGGACAAGAGAAGGGAAGAAAACAAGATTCAGGGTTTTCAATTTCTTTTTGGATTAACAAGCAAAATGCTTGACTTTGCTTTTTCCAAAACCCCTTCAGCAGATAATGAAGACAGCACTTGTGATGATGCCTCTGGATTTCTCTCACTGCATTTCCAGTTAAAACAGCTTCATGGTCAGATTAAAAAGAGTCTTGCGGTGTGCTCATGCAGTTCAAATAGCTGCACAATGTTTCATCTTCTTCTTAAACTTTACCCTGAACACACTTAAAGCCAGCTCATAAAAGCATGTGGTTCTTTACAGTGCATATTTCCCATCATGGCAGCTGTAAAAGGACTTCATGACCACACTCCAAGTCAAAGCAGGCAAAACTCAGCCCCAGAGAAAGAAAGCCAGAGACAATATCAGTGTGTTTTATTGTTAATCACATTATTCCCTCAAGATGCAGCTCTGCGCCAAAGACATATGCACACGTGGGGACATAAACATCCACACACACAAATATAAATACTGTAGAGAGAAGGAGAGAGGTAGAGAGAGGGAGAGGAGGGGGTATTACAAGCCATAAAGCAGGAAGTAGATGGGAGAGCAGGGACCAACTCTGGTCTTATTGTTTGAACTTGATTGATATAACTATGAAACTGTTCAGACAGATAGGGGGTTAGGGAGGGAGGGAGACAGACAGATTGTGTGAGGGGGAGGCAAGGGAAGAGAGAGAGAGAGAGACACACAGAGAGGGAGGTGGGAACAATGAGAGACGGATGATACTGAAAGTAATAGATAGAAGTGAGAAACCACTGAGACGGGGAGGGGAGGGGGGTGTTGAAAAAAAGGGGGAGAACGATGAGAGAAAGGGGGTAAATCTGCAGTTGTAGTAGGAAAGATTACGCTCGCTGTGCTCCCGTATGAGCAGTGAAAATGGAGCTGCGATTTTTCTTAAAATTTTACATGAAACCATGAAAACCTTACCGCCCCATTTCTCAAACTTGGGCGATAATTTCTGAATGAAAAGCGGGAGTACAGCTGGAGGGGGATCACTTCTTAGTCAAAATGTGAAATTATCTTTCAGAAAGCGCACAGCGGGGTAGATAAGATTGGATGTCAGGGAACGAATGGATTGAGCGATTCTCGGCTTTTGGGGCTGATTAGTTAATACACGGATACAAGGACGTTATTGTCCTACCTTTTGAATCCCACTTTTTTTTTTTTTTTTTTAAATCCCATTTCTGCTCCTCTGCGTGTGATTACTCTGAGGAATAGGCAGTTATTTGTATTCCGCTCATAAAAACTGTCTTCTGGATTTCTTCATATGAAACTTACTTCTTTTCTTTTCTTTTTTTTTTTTTTGTTTCTTGGCACCCACGTCGAAGAGGTTCAGGCGACCAAAGCTAGGATCATTTAAAAATAGGTAGAGCAAAAATAACTGAATATCTGAAATAACTTCCACTTGAGAAAAACAAACTCAGAATAATGCCTTTTATTAGATGTTAAATGATGACGTTTCCTCTGAGTATATAATTCTCATTGGAGAGAACGGACGGAAAAAGAGAGAGAGAGAGAGAGGGAAAATTGTTTTGCTAAGCACCCTGATCGCCTCCTGTTCTCCTACCTCCTACCTCCATCCTCCTTATCTTCACACACACACACACACACACACAGTTACAGAGAAATGAACACTGATGAAACACACTTGCACCCCAGCATAAACCCACACACCCAGGGTCATCCATCACTGTGGCGACCCCCTGTGCAGCGTTGTGATTGGGTGTCAGGTTGGCCTAGTGTTGCGACCTGTTGGCCTATCGATTTTGCTAGTCAGTGCGGTCGCACTCAGTGTCAGGATGGTTAGTGTTTGGTCTGCTATCAGACACACATTTACTCACAGACACACACACAGAAAGAGAGAGCGAGAGAGAGAGAGGCTGAGGATGCTACGATTTGTTTTCTTTTTGGTGCCTTTTTCCTTTTTTTTGAAACTCTATTCTTTGTCTTCATGCTTCCACCTTTTCTCCTTCCCTCCTCACTCTGTTCACGTGCCAGCAGCTGCGTGCCTCCTCTTCTCTCTTCTCTCTTCCTCGTCCTCCAGATACACCACTACATCTCCCGTCTGTCCATCCCTCTCTCTCTCTCCTTCCATTCTCCCCCTACTTTATGGTGAACATCACATGGTTTCATTACACTAGTTTATTCAGTAGCTGGTGGCTAGACCGCACTTCTCTTCATGGTTTATTGCTGCCTGCCCTCTTTCATTTATTCTCTCTTACTCTCTCCCTTCTTCTCCTTCTCTGTTCTCTCCATCTCTATCCGTCTTCGTCTGTCTCTCTTTCTTCATCTTTGTCTCTCCCCGGTTTACCATAACCATGATTCCAGTCTCAGTTGCTTCATTACAAGCTGCTGCTTTTATGGGCCATCTGTAGATCTAGCTGCATTTGTCACACACACACACGGACACACACACACAGACGCAGGTCTGTGTCTAGAGCAGACACCAGCGTGCAGCGTCTCTTTCTGCCACACACACAGAACCATTTACCTTGCTTTTATTTCTCCCTAGATAAGCAATTACAGCAGAGACCGGCAACGGGGAGCATGAGACGGAACAACTGAGGTGGGAGAAAAGAGCTGATTGGTGGGTAAAGGACGAAAGCAAAGTGTTAAAAAACAAAAGGACATGCTGCCATGCTTTCATAGTTTTTAGTGAGACTGATGACACTGCGGGCTGAAAAACTGGAGGAAGGACGGCAAAGACAAGGAGAGAGAAAGAGGTGAGAGGGTTTACAGCTCCGTCAGCAGTAACTCTGATAAAAGATGAACACACTTTTTTTTTTTTTTTACATCAGATCATAAGAGATGCTGAAACACAAGAAAACATGTGCATTGATTTCTATTGGCTATATCAGAAAAATGGTTTCCAGAAACTCTTTCAGGGCGTCTCCAGTAAAAGCTGTGCTGTTTATAAGGTCTGTAACAGAACAGACAAACGACTCCTGAGCTCTGTCACAAACAGATATGTGTTCCGGGGCACTTACATCTATAACGGGTTCCACTCGCTAACAACTTCCGAACAAGTAGCCTGTCAGTTTGATTTATTCAACACTTACATCAACTCTTTTTATAGACTTGTGGGGAACTTGTGCCATAAAACACTTTTGGTTCTGTGGATGAATCAACTTTTTACAGCAAGAGCTGTTCATCATGTTTTGGTCTGGTGGACTCCATCATACAGTGACAGAGACAAACGGATTAACTTGACAATAACTTTGGTTTTGTTTATAACACTGTTGCTAATTATTTATTCTTCTAATATTTCATATTTTTTTGGCTCTGAACTGACTGTGAGTTGAATCATTTGTCTGTTTCATCAGAGACTCTGTTTTTCCATTTTTCAGTACAGTTCCACATCAAAGTGAGCTTCAGAAGTGTCATGTTGTTTTACCCTCTAAATCCTCATCATTCCAGTTTTCTTATTAGCGTCCTTGTTTCTTGTGCAAAAACATATCCAGCTAAAAACTTGTAAGGTTTCCTGACACATCAATAGCTTCATTTCCATTACACTTATTTTGCAAAATAAAAACAATATTTCCGAAGTTTCAATAAAGTACAGTTGTGCCTTGACTGTATTTCCATTACAACTACAAAGCAAATCTTGGGAGTGAAAAACTCCAGAGTTGAGCAACAAAGAGTGAAAGAGTTAAATTTCTGGAGTTTATTCAAACACGTTAACTCCAGCTTGTGTTTGGAGTTACTTTTTGTGGGTGTCAAAAAAATTAGTTGATTCCCAAAGTGTTAAGGGCAGTCATTCAACACTTCATTGGAGTTCATTCCAAACAACCATGATTGGTCTTGTGCTGTTGCACTGTGCACTGTTCACCCAGTAGCTGGGTAATCCACCTCAAAATTTAGACAAGCTAAGCTAAAATTTCCATACGTTTCAATTAAATATTTGCGCACCTTGAAAGCTGTTGCTTGTTTAAATCTAAAAACCATCACAGAGCTTGGTTGGTCAGTTATGCCTCTAACTTATACATACTTAAAGTAAGCTGCTGCATTTCCAGTCACTACCATGCATACTATCTTTATGCGCTGTTATGATTATGAGGCATACCATGACACACACAAGGATACGTATGTAGTGTGAATATTTCTGAGAGGTTCAAAATAGAGTTTCAGAGAGGTCTGCTTGAAGGTTGGTGCACAAGTTTTGGAAATTGGGATGTGGAAGACTTCTGTTTTTCCCTCTTGTTCACTATAACACATTCATATATTTCCAAAGCTGGCTGTAATATTTTTCTTCTTTATTTTTTATTTTTTTCTTCAAATAGCTTCTTACCGTTGTTACAAAGTTGCTGCAGAGCTGTCGGGGCACTGCCCGTCAATCTTGATTCAGGCGATTTCCTCGAAGACTGACTATGACAGCTCAGCCATCACTGATAGGATAATATGGAATTAATCTACACAGCAATGTGCTTTTTAGCACCGAAAAGATTAATGCCAAGATGAGATATCCGCCATTTGAAAAATGTGGCACCTTTCTTCCATAAAAGGATTAATAGCATAAAAATGTAAACTGGCACCGAAAGCCCATAATTGAGGATCATGCCGAGGAAAGCTGTCAGAGAATTGTAAAAAGAAAGGCTATGAAGGAACCCAGAATGATAGAAGGATGTTCCTTTTTAATTTCTTTTTGAAACCTAAAACAAACAGGTGTGTTCACTACTGCAGGTCTCTCAAATTTGAAGAGTGTAACGACAGAAAGAGGGGACAATTAAAGGGGAGTTTATGAGTGTCCATTGTCTTGTCTGAGTGGATATGGCAGAGGGCACCTATCTGTTCAGTGATTATAAAAACATTGACTGTTCTCAGAGACTGTAGAAAGAGAACGACGCAACAAAACAGCATGCAAAATGAGCAGCAGTTTGAGTAGTATGAGAGGAGCTCACAGTTCTTTTCTCATGGTTACGGAAACATACTCAGAGAACCAGCAGGGGAAAGAGTCCAGGCTCTACTCAAGACAATTTCCCTTTGAGTTTTAAGTCAGCACCCTGTGGTGAGCACAGCAGGCACACCTGAAACACATGTTCTAGTATTGTGGGTATTATGTTGTAAGTACCAGGTAAATGTGCTAAGTTCTAATCTAATTTCTAGTCTTTGCAGTAATGGAAACGTCTGGTTTCAAACGCCCCTGCACCATTCGTGATTCACCTCCACGGATAACATCAGGCATTTTTTTTTTCTTTTTGCAGATAGTTTACACTGAGTTACATTACTGCATTAATCATCCACTTGATTTGCGATTACATGACCACTTCACACTGCAAGTTCCAAAAATGCACCGCTACAACTCTGTATTTTGGTTAAACTGACAGCTTGATGACGCGAGCACAAATAGTCTCTTTTAATCTTGTTGCCAAACAGCATTAGTTGCCTAAATAGCCCCTGAGGGCCTGAGCCAAAGCTACCATTGGTCATAAATTTAGACAAAGTGTTACAGCGAAAGAAACAATTCAAATACTGCTGTGAGTATTAGAGGATTCTCTCTCTCTCTCTCTCTCTCTCTCTTCTTGCTTTATTTTGAACTGAAATGAGCTGTCTCCAGATATCACATGTATATATGTCTGTTTATGTGAGGATCATGCACACTAACGCACAGAGGTGTCATCCAAAGCGGTTTTTCATGGTTTGTTTGTTTGGTCTCAAATAACCCTCAATACAAAGTCAAGGACAAATAAGTGTCACTAATAAACCACATACATGCTTGTTGATGCTGTAATTAAAAGTAATTATGACTAATTATGAAAACAGTAAAGCAGGGAGGATGGACTAAGTGGCAGCAGAAGGTGTGTGCGTATGTGTATGTGTGTTTGGGTAGAGGCAGTGAGATTCTGAGGGAGCATTAAAGAGAGAGCTCACAGACAGAGCCGCGTTAGATCATGTGTCAGTTGAGAGGATCAGTTAATACACACACAACCCGTGCTGCTAATGATCGCGGCTTCTAGAGAAGATCAAACGTTATGGACTCAGAGCAGCAGACCACTAATGTCTCTGCGGGTTTATTACACACCATGCCACAGACAATCAAACACACACACACACTCACTCACACACACAACTCTCCCTGAAGGTAGCGGCAGGCCTGAGGACTCCTTTAGTGGTGCGATTCATGATGTTCTGTTCTGTCCTGTTTCAATACAGTCATGAAGCAGCTTCAAACAGCCTGATGTCTGTAGTGCTGACACTCCTGTCAGCCTGAACAGCACATCAGCAGGACAGTACATGTTTTGGAGGATGATTATTTTTAGGCATATTAATTGTAATTTGAAAAAAAAAAAAAACAATGGTGATCAGTTGTCAGATGAAAGGCTGAAGAAAAATGTGTAAGGAGCGTTGACAGCTATTTATGGTGGATTATTTATTTTATTGTATTATTTATTTATGTCTACTTCTCTTTGAAATTGTGCCACATTTGAAAGGAACATGTATTTGTGGGATGAGCTGAGTATGTGAGTTGCGCCCTTTAAATTTGTGAAATCTTCTCTGCCAATGCCAAACGGCTTATTCTGCTGTTGCTATTGACTCCTGTTTTGAGCTTCTGGTACCCCAGGAGCTGCCAGTCAGGTGCCTGATAGGCAGCTCCTGTGAGCATAGGCCCTGCTACAGTGGTCAGTAGGAACAAGGAGCTCAAAACAAGAGTCAATAGCCACAGCAGAACAATCCACCGATCAAGAATTCCCTAGTTTTTGTGCTAAATTATTATAATTCTAATTTAACATTTTTTAGACAAAAGCTGTTTGTGTTTTTTTTGTTTTTGTTTTTCTTTTGTTTTGTTCTTTTCACCCATACTGGTAAGATCAGATTCACTTTATAAATCCCGTAAGAAATTGTGTCACCAAAGTGCAAAACACAAAAGTTAGCGAAGGTAGAACACAAAAATACAAAATGTTATTAAGAAAGAACAAAACATGCAAAATACTGAGCAAGTGTCTATTTAATAATGCAAAGTGATGGAGTAGGGGTTCAAAAAATATGTGTCCAAGTGAAAAATACAAATTCTTAAAAGCTCTTAAAAATAACAAGTTTGAATAAATGTGATGAAACAGATGAGTGAAATGTTCTATTTTGATGAAATTACTAATGAATTGAATATTGCATAAAAGTATTGCATAGTGAAACTATTGCACATATTTAAAACAATATACAAATGAAGTGCTACACACTAGACTGTAAAAAAAAAAAAAAATTGATGTCACCACAGAAACTGCTCCCCCTGGTGACTGGCTGCAGTATAGCTCAAAAAAGGCTGTCCCTCCATTCATTCCAGATGGGCTGTGGTCAATCTTTAAAAATTTATTACACCTCGTAGAAATGTTTCTCACATCCATATGCTGTGGTGATATGAAGATATTATAAGGCTGCATTGTCTTCAAGTCTTCTTTTTTCTGAAAAGTTTCTTTTTCATTAGTTATTAGACTTCAAAAACAGGGTTTTTTTGTTTAATGATGACTGACAGCTGATGTTCTTGTTCACATGAGTGAAACTAAACAAACTATAGAAAATACACACAACATTGCATTGTTAACTGATACTGCCCAGAGTACTCTGAGTCTGGATAATTGTTAAGTGTCTTTCCTGTAGAACGGGTAGGAGTTGTAGAGCCTGATGGCCGCAGGTAGGAAGGACCTCCTGTTGCATTCTGTTGTGCACTGCGGTGGTCACTTAAAGGTGCTCTGACAGGAAGTCAGTGCAGCATGCAGGGGATGAGACGTGTTGTCCATCATGCTGAGCAGCTTCCTCAGAATCTTCCTCTCTGATACCTCCACAAAAGCCTCCAGCTAATCCCCCAGGACAGAGCCAGCTCTGCTGATGAGCTTGTAGAGTCAGTTAGCATCAGCTGCCTTCAGTCTGCCAAATGTGATATTAAATATACATCATTTTACACGACATTGTGAATGTACAGCAATCTAATCTACATTTTTTAACTTAAATACAGAAAAGTGTCATAATGTGGTTCAACGAAGTAAAAAACCTCAAAATGAAAAAAAAATGTGATTAAGAATCATCAGACTGAAGTTGTTACTTAGTGTGAGTGTGAAACCAGTCTGTTATAATAGCACTAAACAATATCTATGAAATAGTATTAGTTGTACAGATTTACCTTTTTTTTTTTTTTTACAGCCTTTGTGAATGAAGGAGCACATAATAATGACAGCTTGACCAGTCATTAAGAAACATGGAAATGTCAACTCTCAGTCCTTTATTTCCACTTCATTGCTGCATGTGTTTGCTTTAGTCTTTAGATTGTGTTGGATTCAGTAGTCAGGTGTGTATGTTTTGTGTATTTGTAAGTGTGTTTGTGTGAGTGTGTGTGGCTACTTGATGTAGTGATCAATGTTACTCTGAATCCTGGTTCAATAAACCATTAGATTTACCCCTAAAGACATCCTGCCATCAGAGCTTCATTAGATGCACACAAACACACAAACACACACACGTAAAAAGAAAAACAAAAACACCATGATGTGTTGTCCTTTGATATGACCTGAAAGTGCTCCCTCCATCTATCTGAAGAGCAGAACAAATTAGCTCCATCAGCCCTGATCAAAGAAAGTGCTGCAAAGGTCCAGTGCTTAGACGAGCGGCAGAAACTGTCCATTTTTTTTTACCAGACTGACTCAATGAATGATGGTGTATGATGGCTACCAAGGACTGAAGTGGTATTTCTTGGAATCAAATGAAGAGCTGCTTTTATTTACTTCATAACCAAGTTTGCATGTTTGACAAACTGGTTTTCATCTTGTCATTGGAATATTTCCAAAAGTTAGGACTGTGGAAGTGAAGCTGAAGCAGTTTTTTAGACGCACAAAGGTAAGCGTCTTTAATTCTCAAAAGTCGTTATCCCATTGAGTTCTTGGATACCATTAGTCTTTATATCAAAGAGCTGCACTGACTTCAGTCAGGGTCCTGATTTGCTTTCCTCCCTCCTAACTGACCCCTCTCTTCGCTGTCTCGCACATCCATATCTCTCTCCCGCCTCCCTCCCTCCCTCTCCTCTCCTCTTATCTCTTCTCACAGCCACCCCTCTCTTCATTATTAATTAAAACTCTATGTGTGTGTGAGAGTGAGTGTGTGTGTGTTTTTAAGTGTGTGTGGGTGTGTGCGTGCATGCACATGAGGCTTCAGTATTAATTAAAGGTGTGAATGCTAATTGGTCAGATCAATAACAGGTCGTTAGGCCTCAGGGGCCAACAGCCAATAGGAAATCGTTAGGTGTCTGACATCACTGTCACTCTTCTGAGGCTGCACTGCTTTGTGGCACATGCACACACAGACACACACAAACACACACACACACACACACACATTTGTACTTGCACCCACACTGCTGTCACTGGAGAGAACTCGAAGGTTGCGAGAGAGCAGAAAGGTTAGCAAGACGGAGCTGGAGAAATAGATAGAAACTTACTGTATGTTCCTTTAACGAAATCAATATCCATTACAGAGAGAGAGAGAGAGAGAGAGAGAGAGAGAGAGAGAGAAAGAGAGAGAGAAGGGTTACAGAAGAGATTCAGATGCCATAGTTGTCACTATGGAGGACTGAGTAAACGAGTGTGTCCTCTCAGAAGGCCTTTTTGTGCGGATCGATATCAGAGCGCTCTGTCTCTCTTCAACCACATACACACACTTTCTGTTCAAATCTCTCTCTCTGTTTTGTCTTGAAATTTATCCTCTCTATTGCTTAAGGCTTGGGGTTATCATCAGCCATTGTCAGAATGATATTCAGCTAGAGTTATAACCCTGAAGAAAAGTGTAATCAGAAACGCAGATTAAGGACTGCTTAGAGGAGACGACTGGAGGAAGAAATGTTGGGGGGGGAAACAGAAGATTGGGGAGAAGGCTTTTTTTTTTTTTTTTTTTCTCAACATGTTTTACTTGCTGTGATATAGCCACACCTAACCCTACATAATTTACCATCAAGCCCTTACTAAACTAAACTTGACTTGTCTCCAGTGAGTGAGCTTATTCTAAAACTGCTTTAATTACTTCCCACATTTTTGGTAAAATGGCTGGAGGTTATTTAGTGTTGATTTTGTTAACATAAATGTTTTTGGATAAAGTCAAAATCTGATTTAAAAAAAAACAAAAAAAGCATAATCCTTGATAAAGACGAGACAATGATGAGCTCAAATAATTTGCTTGTGATATCTCTGATGAATGTATGTTTTTCATTTGTGAACGAGACAATGAAGAGATAAATGTTAGCCAAACACCTTTGATCGTTCAAAATCTGTTTCCCTTGCTGAGTGTCTCATCTGTAAAAATCCAAACAATGCATTTCTATAAGACCCACTTTGTTAGATGAGGGGCACAGTGTGTTCAAGTTCTCACTGCCTTCAAGCGTCTTTCTCATTTTAATGGATGATTTTGGGAAGCTACGGGGTAGACGTCTGTTCAATATTTAAGTTTGTCATTTTTTGCTTCTATTACCGTTAAAAGCTTGTCTTCAGCTTTATCCTAGTTTGTTTAACACATTCAGTCACTGCCAATGCATTTAAGGACTGTTGTAAAAAGTGAATTTCACTCCTTTATTATGTATCCATAAAACTTTTATTTAAAAGCTAGAGAGTAAAAATAAAGCCACAGTGACCACAAAAAGGGTTTTGTCTTTGTACTTGAATTGGAGACCGCAACATTCTTTTATAACACCACTTTTTTTGATGTGCAATGACCTTTCCTTCCTCTAGTAGATCAGCAGGCACATCACAACAGCATTACAGTGGCAGGAAAGATCAGGCTAAATTATTCAACTAAAATGTTACACAAGCAAAAGTCTTAAGAGAGCAAAATGTTGCAGATTTAGACACTTGGTGCAACTTTAATACTAATATCATAACTGCAACATGAATGAATTTAAAGAGAAAATGTTTTGACTACAGTAAACATAAATATGATTTCACTAAAAGTAGACTAAAATGTTTTGAGTTTTTGTTGACACCTGATTAGAAATATAAAAGTTCCAAAAAAAGACTGAAGGGGACTAAAACTAACAGGTATTTTAGAAATGAAGACTATAATAAACTTCTCCCAATATTATTCTTATCAATGTATAAATGTAAACAAAAATATGAAAAAAATAAAAAAAGAGAACACCCACGGCTCGCCAAGGGCAACGCATGTTTACAAGTTGAAGTACATTTTGAAACCCGTTGTCAAACTTACACATCCCTGTAGGCAAAAGTATCGACAAAGACACTGATGGTTTGTTTCTACTGGAGATTTCATATTTTTATGCACGCATTTCATACTGGCACCTTTCACAAAAATGTTCACTACATTTCCTCCTGCGATAAAGTATTTCTGATTCTGATTCTTTCATACAGAAATGAGAGCTTTAGATTTGTTTTGTTTCATTGTAATAACATAACCTTCCCTAGAACTCTGAACACAGTATATTTCAAAAGCAAGCACATTCACCGTCTATTTTTCTCGAACTTTATGACCCCAAAGACTTCCCAGCAGCCTTTTCCTGAAGACAAACTTGACAGGCTGCTACTAATGCTGTTGATTGTCCCATCTGACAGCTGGTATTATGAGTGCAATGAACAGTACTGTCTCCTGGGTTTACCAGCAGTGCTCTCACTGTTGTCACTATCCTATATCTCAAACACCTTCACACAGACTCTTTGCTTGTCTTCAAACAAGCTGACACCGAGTGCACACACAGAAACAGAGCTACGCAAGGCAAATGCTGTGAAGTGGTGGATGAAACATTAGCCAGTAGCCCATGTACAGATCACTGCCCAAGAGACAGTCTTTGTCAATGTGTGTGTGTCTCAGCTAATATCAGCTTTACTCTGGTGTATACTCTGAATATTATAAAATAAAAAGACAATCAACTTGCCTTGCCTCAAAGTGTGTGTATGTGTGTGAGAGAGTCGTAACTCTGGGCAGATAACATCTGTGTGTGTGTTGCTTGGTTGCACAGTTGAGGTGAGCTAGCTGTGCCAGTGTGTGTTTACGTGTGTTTGATATCTAATAGCTGTGGTTACTGTGGCATGACTTATTAAATTTAACATCAAGAGACCCCCTGGAAGGCTGACTGACAGATGTGACACACACACACACACACACACACACACACACACACACACACACACACACACACACACACACACACACACACACATACATTTTATAGCCTTTGTAAATGGAAAAAAAAAGAAAAAGCTCATCTTACCTGTGAAATTAACCGACCTACAAACACACAACTGTGAAATCACCTAACAAATAAATGCTCTGGTTATTTAGTGCCTGAAAAAAACAATTTATAGTGTAGAGATTGCGCACTACCTCAACTTAGTTCAAAATATATTTAAAAAAAAAGTTAATTCAGTGTCAACAGGCTGAGCCACATAAAACTAATCATTTTTGTCATCACAGCAACTGTCAATAACAAATGCCAAAGAAAGTCAGCAAGAAGGTTCAACCAAAGCAGGAATTCCACTCTGACTGAATCTACAAACTCTATACTTGTTTTATTGGTTGACGATTATGACCAAATGTTCTTTAATGAAGAACTGTTGCAAAGTAAATGAGTTATACATCTGTTTTACAGCCAACTGAATATGATCCAAACTTTTCCAAAGAATTATGGGAAATGTAGTTCTGTTTCATGTATTCTAACATTACTATCAAGACCAAAGTGTAATGAACACAAAATTAAGCAAACAAAAGTCAGACATAAGATGGACAATGTTGGAGCATGTAGTTAGAAACTGGTTGTTGGTTGTCATCATAGTAGTATGTATATAGAATGGACAGCATGGCTCCACCTTTCACCATTAAGCAGTTTTGAAGCCAAAAAAACCCCATCACAGGCGCCGCCATTGTGCAGCAAGAGTCTGCACAGAGGAGACTATGAGAAACTCTGAGAAACTCTGAGTGGAGCTGAATGACAAAAAAATATTTTTTTTTTCTTTTGAAAGTCAAAAGAAAAAATATAAAGCTCTCCTTCCTGATGTATTTCATTATTCCCCAAAAAATAAAAAAGAGACAAGAATGGCAGCTGTCAATCATTGTTAAATGTGAAGTTAAACCGCATTTTTCATGTCTAATAACTAATTAAAAAGAAACTTTTCGGAAAAAAATAGGACTTGAACACAATGCAGCCCAGGCATGTCGTCATGTTACCACAGCACATGGATGTGAGAAACATTTCTACGAGGTGTATTAATTTTTTAAAGTTTGACCACAGCCCATCTGGAATGAATAGAAAGAAATAATTTTTGAGCTATACTGCAGCCAGTCACCAGGGGGAGCAGTTTTTGTGGAGACCTCAGTTTGAGCCGAGTGTGACGATGTCCAATTTTTTTTAGTCTATGGTTATCATACAGTAAGAAGTGATTTAAATTTAGCTTCATGGCAGGAGCTTTTGATTAAGAGCAGAATGTCTGCCAAAAGCACAGTCTAAAACTTTATTTAGAATAGGGTTAGTGGTTTGGTTATTATACTTGATGTTAAAACTTCTCTAGGTCTGTAAAACTCCATGCTTTCCAGTCTTGTACCTTAGTTCTCCACAGACCTTAGTTGAGAAAGTAAAAGCAGTGTAAAAGCAGAAAAGACTAAATCTGCAGATAAAAAGCACAAGGTCTGGAGAATACAGCGCTGACAGTCATTTTAACAATTAATTAGATGATTAAACATTAAGAGAGGAAACCCATGAAACAGCCTTAAATAATGAAATGTGCTGATGAGAGGCAGCTCAAGGAGGTGAGAGATCATTCACTTGACATCTCTTATCACATTAAATGGGACATTTGTTATACTGTGAAAACTGTTTTTTGATTGGCTGACAGTGTTGAAAGATATGTTTTTTCTAAATGCTGCCTCTGAGTACCGTTTGAATCTGGGCATCAGGAAACTGCTGAGTCAGCATGACCCTGCTCATTTTCTAGTTATGCTAATCAGGTGACATTCTTTGCTGCTTGGCAGGGGGAGCTGATTGGATGGGCCGAGGTGGTGACCCTGAAGGGAGGCCGTTTGATTGGTTGGCTGATATAAAGCTGAATAATGGACTGACATTGGCCAGGAGGCTGTATTATTACCAACAAACACACACACACACACACACACACACTGCTGCAGCATGTACACACACTGGTTTTAAGAGTAAACCAGGACAGCCAGTATTTCAGTCAGGTGGTAAATGGTTATCTGACAGACCTGAATATCAGATCAATATATCATTAGGTGGAAGTTCTATCCTGTCCCATTACAGATGAGTTTAGTAGCAGTTTGCTATAATTCCATCATAAAAGTATTCAATACCGTCCAGGTATGAGGTCAATTAATCATTCGCAAGACTTCTCTTAATGTAAAGCTCAGATCTTGCCAATCTAGGCAGTGAGAGATTTTACTTTGATTGGATTATCAAGGCGTCACACTGATGACTGTCCCGTTGGAGAATCCTTGATGTCAGACACTGATCCTGTCGAGGTGCTGAAACATTTGGCAGCTTCCTCACATCAATCCATCATCAAATTAGTTCGTTTTATCCGGTTATCACATTAATTTGTCATATGCTGGACTTCTTGAGGCACCTACAATATCCTGATAGTTGGATGTTTGGCAGCTGTTCACTGTAATTCCATTATCCAGATATCAAAGTGATACTCTTTGTGGACAGTCATTGAAGGCCCGAAGAGATTTGGCAGCATTTTTGTACTTTTCCATTATAAAATTAGATACAAGGTAATGGGCTGATAACACTTGCTTTTGACAGTGTCTGCAACCCTGCAGAGTCACATGTTAAAGGCTTTCATGATTACATGGAATAAAGACAAAATATTTGTCATAATAGGGAAGTGATGGTCCGTTACTCTTGTCTCAGTCTAGAAATGTCAGATCATAAAGCTAATGAATTTGTGCTGTGAAGTGTCTTTTATAATATAATTTTCAGTTAGAGCACACTAGATACATGAATTGCTTTGACTTAATTCAGTGTGATTTACACCTTTGTTTAAAAGTTTATATAAACTTGGGAGTGAGCATGAAAAACGAACATTTAACATTAATATCCTGAATTTACCTTTGTGGATCAATAAAGTATGTTCTATTCCATTCTATTCTATTCTATTCTATTCTATTAATTACCATCATACAGAGTTTTAAGTCTGAGGTGATTTAGTGCATCATTTTAGGCTTGCTTTCATCTAAAGTTGGTTGGCTTCATGATCCTTCAGCTTTAGAATGTAACATTGTCAGAAATCAGGTACATAAGGCACTGATGGTAACCAGCTTTCGAATAAAATGTGATTTTTTTAAATTGTGTTTTGATTAGGGATGAACCAAAATTTCAGCCAAAAATGGCCCAAAAGTGTATTTTCAGTTTTTATCACCAAAGCAGCACAGCCAAAGCATCATGTTGTGATGACACAAGCAAAAACTGCGGCCAGCATGCTCTTGTTTGAAAAATGGCTGAAGTAACGACCATGGATAGTGATTTGCAAAGCCTGTAATGTACGCACAAGAAATGATCTAGGTTGAGATGGATGCAGAGAACCCGCTTAGAGAGGAAGAAGTGCATAGCACAGAAGAAGAAGAGCTAAGCGCAGAAAAAAAAATCTCAACTGGTTGCTCTGAACCAGTTGAGGGGCAGACCTCTCTTATAGATCAGGTCTATACTTTGTCCTCTTATTTAACAGACTAAATCGCCTCATGTTATTCATCTTATTTAAATGATGGGATGGTCGCAAGTTCACAACTCTCCACTGCTCTCTATATGTGCACAGCAACCACACTCTATGTAGCGGACAAAGAGTCCAGAAAAATAATGTCACAACCATCACAAGAGAGCAGAAAAAGTCTCTGCCTTTTTTAAGGTGCTTCCAGGGCATCTCTGTAAAGAAGGCATTATTCTTTGAAGCATTAATATTAATTAAGGCAACAGTACTAATGATTGGCATTATAATTTCATATGCTGTTTTGGTTTTTGGCCTCGGGTTCTTCGTTTTCGATTTCAGTCAAGAATTTTCATTTAGGTGCATCGCTAGTTTTGATGCTTTAAGGACCTGGTGAATATCCTTTCCAGTAAAGCAGACTGAAAAGTGGCAGGTTCGTGGACAAAATCACTCACATTTCTCCCCGAAATGATGTTTAATGCAATCTGCTGTCCACATCTGCTGTGAGTGTGTCTGTTTGTGTGTTTGTATGTGTGTGACTGTTTTGATTGATGGCCCTGTGTTGACGCTGACCTTGCAGCAGTTGGAACAGTGAGGAGCATTCACACTGTAGATAATGAACAGTCACCCACACCGTTTCACACACACACACACACACACACACACACACACACACACACACACACACACACACACACACACACATTCTTTATAGCAGCATTGATTTCTTCTGTTCAGCTAGAAAGCATAGAGCACATTACATTATTTCACGCTACTTCTTTCCTTTTCTTCTGACCCTTCATTTTCTTTCTTCTTTTCTTCTTTTTTCTCTGCTTGTTTTGTTTGTGGTTTACTTTTACCTTCCTACTTTTGTGTAATTTCAACTCTTTCTTTCCTCCCCCTGCTCTTTATCACTTCGACTCTCTATCCTCAGTATTGTTTTTTTTTAAGTTACCTCTTTCTAATAGTACATAGACACACACACACTGGACTCATTTTAAACACAGGGGAATAAGGAGACCACATGCATATACAAGTACACACACACACACACACACACACACACACACACACACACACACACACACGCACACACGCACACACGCACACACGCACACACGCACACGCACAAAACTAACACATGTGACTGTCCCAGACTGTAAAACAGTTCTCTCCAGAGACAGAACAAAAATATCCTTTCTCATCTTAAATGTATGAACTGAGGCCTAGTTATATGTGGTTGTAGGCATAGATGCACTCATTGTGCACCGTGAAAGCTGGGCACTCAACTTGAGTTTCCTTGTGTAATCCAAGAAACACTGAAGGGGAATAAACAGAAACAAGAGTGGACAGAGTACGGTGTTTAAGAAAGCGGATGTTACACCTCAATATGTCACAAAAGCTGAGCTACCTCCAGTAATGAACAGGAAAAAAATCTGTAATTCCTTCTGTAATTATGCTTGTGGTCTTCTTGGAAGCCAAATTGTAAAAAAAAATGTACTGAATAAATAACAGATAAGGCTTTCAAAATATTTCGAATACCTTAAAAAAGTTATTCCACGCGCCATCCAGAGATACAAAAATAAAGCTTTGAGTGTTAAATAAAAACACGGTGGGACTTGTGATGTCTAAGTCAAGAGGTTTATATAATCTTAAAGTCTATTAACATTTGCACAAAAAGCGGCATCAAAATAAACAACTGTAGGATATGAGAGGATTATTTTCTTTTCACCATAACAGATTTAAGCTTCTCTTCCTGCTCTCTTACATTAAATTTTACAAATTGAGAAAGCAAAACTCTCCAAATGAAAAAAAGCAGGACTCCTAACAGGTTAACTTAATGTAATAATAAAAATAAAGATAAAAATAATAATAATAATTTTTGTTCTTTGAATATTATCCTCTTTATTTTCCCTCACCATCAGGGTCCCCTTCTCTTCCCAATGAATTCTGTCTCTAAACAAACACCAACTGAGAAAGAGTACAGATGGACAGAGGGATGGAGAGGTGATAGATAGACGAGTTGATATTGTCAGTCCCCTCAGGTCTTTTTGATAAAGATCAAACTTGACTTTTACACTCAGATCATGTTCAAGTCGAGGAGCCTGGAGTCAAAATCAATCAATCAAGTGCTGATAAGAGATCAGAGAGCCGGAGAAACAAATGGTGGACCGGTCCTTGAATGCCTGCCTCTAAATATGGATGCGAACACTTTATGCATTGAGATTTGGCCCCTTGAGGCGCTGCTGTTCAGTTTTTGCTGGAACCTTGCCTATTAGCTGCACAATCATTCAAATTTCACATTTCATAAAGTGTTTCCTCCAAGGAGCCGGTTTCTGTGACCATGCATGCAGCAGTCTGATTAGAGCCATTAATGTGAGGATTGAATGTTGTTGGCTAGTGTTTACTGCTGTGACTGGTGAATAGTTATTGAGTCTGAAATATAATTGACACAGGGGATTAAATATTTATGAAAGCTTTCTTGATGAAAGATGAATCGTAATATGGAAAAGCAATTAAACATCACCGTCCTAAGGAAAATGTAGCACTTCCTTGGAACATCCATATCAGATTTGGTTTAATGATGCCTACATATGACCAGGGAGGCTGTTGATCTCAAGTTTAATGAAGCCAGAGGGACCGATGATGACTTTTCAGGCAACTGGTGAGATTTTCCAGCATTCAAACCAAAGGTGACTTCCTTTTGATTAAAACCTTTTCCACCTGCTAGAGACTGGTTGTCCTGCAAAACAAGTATCCACTATCTTCTTTGTTTCTTAGCTGAAACAGAAATAAATGCTGAGATACACAAATCAGACGGTTTAACACTCTAACACTAAGTGGGAGTGTGAAAAAGCAGATTTTGTGTGTATAAAAAGACCCCAGTTGGAGTCAAAAAAACACCAAACTGTACAAGATTATCTGTTCGGTGTCCATGTGCAAGCTAAATCTAGCAAAGCCTTCTTCCTGAGGTTAAAAAACAATTTCCTCACTAAAATCTCCGCCAGTTTTATTTTTCTCCTTTCTGCCACCTGCTCTTTCTTTTGGTCAGAATTTTAAGCACCTGTAAGAAGTGTTAAATCAGTCTTAGTCTGTAAACAAAACAAAAGAGCAAAAAAGTGATGAGATTTTTTTTTTGTTTGTTTTGCTTTTGTTTTGTTTATTACTGTGACTCTGAAGACGCTGTGAGAAATATCTTTTTAGTGTTGATTGCTGGACACCTGTGGCCAAATGTGTTTTTTTCAGGGATAAAGACACCATTCCTCAAGAGAACTTTCATCCTCTGTCGTAAAGACGTGACTTTTTGCAGGGTGCATAGCGGCGAGATCATGTATTTATTTGTATTTATGTAGCCATATTGTTTGAAACGCAACAACAAGCAAATTTCATAAACCCAGTTTGTAGCATAGTTTAGCATATAGCAGGTGAGCAGACTATCTGTTTAATGTTGCTTACATCCCACTCTCCTACAAATCCTGGTCTTTATTTAATAACAGCTTTCTTCAGCTTTTCTGTCTTTTTTTTTCAGCCAGTCCAGCTCTGGTGTCCACAATTACTACAACATAAATCCAAGAAATCCATCTCTTGGGGAAAAATGACGGATCTTGCTTTTCACCTGGTCAACTCATCAAACGGACTTTCAGTGTTTGTGCTGTTAATGGATTTGTGTTCTTACAGGCAAATATATAAAGTGATACTGTATCAAGACCAATTATCATGTTCTGGTAATCCCATGTAAAAAAGTTTATTTTAGACAGGTGTCGGCCTTTATTGAAACCTTTTTTGAAGTTATAATATTGAGTTAAAATGAGAATAAAATATTAATGTATTTATTTAGTGCTGTTGCCTTGAAAATCCAACTTAGTCTATGGAGCACTGTAACTATTAAATCATCAACCACTGATGATTGAGTTATTTTTATGTCAAACAGAGCATCTGATCATGATTTTTTTTTTTTTTTTTTTTTTAAGTGTCTGTTCTTCCCACCATCAAACTTTTGACTGTTTTGTTTTGCCATAAGAAGGACAAACGGAGATAACTTTGACAAATCTTTACAAATTCACCAAAAATCTCAACACTGTTCTTTCAGGTATTTTATCCGCTGAATCTTTGCATTTAATGATGTGCAAACATCATGTATTGATATAGATTGGAGGGACCTTTAAATGAGGTGAAGAGTCCTACATGGTCCTTGCTTTAATATCTGAATCATTTATACTTAAATGTTAGTGAAATAGATGAAAAAAAGCGCACAACCAGGTCACGAGATCAACTAAGCATCTGCGAGTACTCTGAGAAACACTCCTCATGGTGTATAATGGATAGCATGGAAAATGATCCAGGAATCTCACAAAGTGTTCAACCCGTTGTGTCAATTTAAAAGATTTCCAAACAGCTGAAAGATGGGAAGTCGACGGGTACAGACGGTTGCTAAAGTTCCTTTCACTGTCCCTGCTTCTGTGCTAATTTATTCATCGAGTTCCTTCAGGATTCAGCTGCAGTTCATTGAGAGGAATTCAGGCAATTAGGTAGATTAATATTTATAGCATTTGTTGCACTGGTCTTGATTAGTTTCTGATAGCCCAGAAACTGAAGTTTCCCCATTGTGTGCATAAAAGAGAGAGTTCCACTGTTCTGCACCTTTAGCCATGTTGTATTGAATTTATTTCAAGTCCTATCTCCCTCCTCCATATTTTATCAGCCTTTGTTTACAACTTCTCCAGAAGGCACAATATAAACTCCCTGGTACTGTAAGTATAAATGAAGGTTAAATAAGTACTGTTCTGCCTAGAGAGGGGGGAAACAAGCTGTGTATGATATACATGCAGAGAGGAGGTGGAAAACTAGCAGGAGAGAGGAGAGAATGGGAATAAGGGGAGTAGAGTGAAACCTCTGCTGACTAGTTAGTCACATGGCAGCATGTTCTCAGCCCAAAAACATGAACTCTGGTACATGTTGTGAAGAAAATGATTACATCTGAGAGCTGAGTGTCTGTGAGTGTGTGGTATGAATCTCTATGTCGGGTTGGTTTTCCGTCTATGCATGTGTGCGGATGTGTTCATATGTATAATAAATGAACGTGGGTGATGAGAATCTATATTTAACACAATGTAATGTTATTTTACCCCATGTTTCTCTGTGTGTGGTGCAAACAAGTGCTTTGATTCCTGCGAACTTCAAAGTGAATTCCTCTGCAGGCTGCTTTATAAGAATATGTCCATGAGATGCCACTCACATGCTTTATGTTAAATTCTCCACTCTGCAAACAAGGCACCAAATAAATATTTACTTATCCACAATAAAACACGCCATTTACATTAAATAGTGAACAAGAAATTAAATGTAGAAATAATTTAAGATATTTTAAACTTCAGGTAGAATCTGTTAGTCTTAATCAAAAGAGACAGAAACACACACACAAACACACACACACATGAACACACACACAGACAACATACGAACGCAAACAGGCGTACAGACACTGTTCTAAATCCTGTGATAATCTGTAATTCTGTCTCATCAGCACAATATCAAACTGCCTTCAACATCACTCTAAATAATACATCACTGTTTCACACACCACACACACACACTCACTTGTATAGTATGTGCCGGTGAATGAATTACTTATGGCCTGACAGTCTTCAGAGGAAGGGGAAGAAATGTTCAAGTCCAACAATCACATCAAAGTGTATCCCTGGGAGCAGACAGTCTTGAAAGAATAGAGTCACACAGTACCTTTGCCCTGCTGAATGCAAAATCCCTTCCTGAGTGGTTGAAGAAAGCCCTTTTCATGGACCCCTGCTGCATTACGTGCAGATAATTCATACCTCTGTACCACTGGTTTTGTCTTGGCACTCACAGAACGGTATGTTAATCCACTCAGTTTCTCATCCTCTCTTTCAAATTCAGATCCAGCTCAGAGGTGCAGAAGCAGCAGGTGAAGCCGGGCAGTTCAGACGTCCCCTGGCTTCTCCTGGGCTCCTGAGGCAAGACTCCTGAGGCGTTCAAAGACCAGGCGGGTTATGAAAAGCCCTACAGCATCTTGTGGGTCCGCTCTGGGGACTCCTTCTAGTTTTATGTACCTGGAATAACCCAACAGCAAGAAGTCCACGAGGCTCCTTTGTGAGGTGTCTGGATGATGTCGGCTCATTCAAATGCAAGGATCTCTGAGCGCTTTTCAGATAGGAAAGAGAATTCACTGATCTCTTTACTTCAGTCTCAAACCTGAACACCATGATTTCAATAGAGGGTTTCTGAGTGTATATCTGTTGGGGCGGGGTACTAGCAAGTCCTCAGAAGACGATGTATAACATGATGGAGGGCCGAGGGAACAACTTGATGCATACAGTCAAAGTTATTCCATTTTAACTTTATATTCCAACTTTTTAGACCGAGGATTTGTCACAGTACCAAGATTTTGAAATAAGATATAACTCTAGTGAACATCAAATGATAATGGAAACTGTTTCAGTAAAGCTTTGATGAAGATGCAAGGAAATGGCAACCAGCAGCATGTTTTCAGCAATATTTTTTAAAAAAGGAAACCTCTCTTAACACAAGCTCATATTTAATAGTGTTAACAGCAACAAAAGGAATAATAAGATAGGTTTTCCATACATTAGGGTACAAAGCATTTTCAAAATTTGAATTTATCAATTACCACTCATAATCCAGAAGGAGACTGGGGTCATGTTCCTGTGAGAAGTAAGGTGTCCACTGACTCTATTTTTTTTAACTTTGAAGGAATTTAAAGGAAGTTATGAGTTCCTTTGATGCACCAATGCAAAAAGTGTAAAAAAAACAAACATTTATATATATATACATATATATATATATATATATATATATATATACATATATATATATATATATATATATATATATATATATATATATATATATATATAAAACTATATATATATATGTGTGTGTGTATATATATATTTATTTATTTACTTCACACCAAAGTGTTACCCTTTATTGTCAATTGTTTTTTATTTATTTAGATGTACCATGTCTTTGTTAAAGAGTAACCATCTTCTTCTTGCCAAAACATAAAATAATGATAATAATACTGCTACTAATACTACTACTACTACTACTACTACTACTAATGATAATAATAATAATAATAATAATAATAATAATAATAATAATAATAATAATAATAATAATAATAATAATAATAATAATAATAATAAATTATAAAAAATAATTATTTGTTTTCCTTTAAAGACTAACTAGCCTTTAATTTTGAAACAACACAGCAACCAATTCTTTGACTGTTTTTCTACATTAACAAATATAGAAGAATACATAGAATACAAAATATATGTGAAAACAATAGCAATTGTGTTTTTTTTATCTGCAATGTTTTGGAGGTGGATGATTTATTTATGAGAGAAAAGGGCTGTAAAGATATACAGAAACAAAGATTCAGATGAAGAAGGACTGAAACATCAGTGTTAAAGAAGAGAAAGAATTTTTCCCCTTCTGTTTTCTAAAAATGTCCAGTGACAATGCTAAGGCATTACCTGAGTAAATCTCAAATCTGAAATATTTCCAGCCACAGATTAGGCAGAAGGATTACATGGACTATGTGTGACTTGCCAAAATTTGGCTGGATCATTGCTGGCTGTGTAAACGCAGAGCCTGGCTGTGAGTCGCAGAAAGTACGAGACACTGACGGTTTAAATACAGATCATCAGTATCACAGAGCATTCTAGCTAATGCCAGGTGTGATTTGCCTCTTTGTCCCCTCCTCTCCAACAGATGAATGAATCAGCAGCAGGAGCCCTTCAGATAAGTTCCCTGGATAGACTATCAAGGTCCATGTCCCAAACACACGCCACACACACACACACTACTTTGCATTCATTTAATCAGAGCATGTGTGCAGCTTCAAAACGAGGTACTTACAATCAGGGATGCTGTTGTTATGAGGTGCCCTCATAACACGCATCATCAAAAAAATAACACAACGCAAAGTTTCAAACAGTCTCTGAAGACTGCTGTTAAAATGATACACTGCTTAACTTCAGTCATCTGAAAGTGGGAGATGAGATGTCTTCACAAACCTGAAACTCGTGTCATGAGCTGAGCTTCTTGACAGCACATATTTTAACTTGTCAAAGCAGGTGTTGCTAATCTCGCTAATGACGGCTGTTCTGTTCTCACAGTGTGACAGGAAGCCATGACAGTCTGACAAGTAACCACTGTACATGTGTTCAGCTCTTGTTAACTTGATTATCCATGCCTTGGCAGAGATATCACCTGTACCTGTAGTAACAGTTTGCTAAAACTTGTCCTTTACTGTGCGGTGGGTGAAAGACTCGGTCACTTGATAAAAATTTCAATTGGTGTAACCAATGTTTCTCATAAAATCTGATATTGTGCAAAAAAGTTAGTATGAATACGGTTTTAGCAGTCTTCTACACCATAAAAATGAAACTTAAAATGATTTTAAACCAACTGATCCAAAAATAGAGAGAAAACATTGATTCCTGCATACTGACTCGTTCGATACAAAAAACCCAACCACATATTAACAGGTTTAGACATGAAATATAAATGTACTTTGAGATGATATTTTATAGCAAATAACTTATTTCATCAGTACACTTGAATAAGTTCTAGGAAGGTTAATTCATTTATACTTTTCGATGTTTGTGGTTACAGCATTTGATGATTTAATGAGACTTATTATTTAATTGGTTAAAAATGGTGGAAATGTCATATAAAATACTATGACGCCAACAGAAATACAAACTAAACTTTTGAACAAACGTCTAACATGTTTTAACAAGTTTAGAGCATATTTTTGATGCCAACCCTTATTTGTCGCTGCCCCTTCTTATTTCACTTCTTATTCCTTTGGGTTAACTTATACCCAACTATGATGAGTAACAAATCTCTTTCTCTTAGCCAGTTATTGCCATCTCAGACCCCTCTGACTAAATACCAGTGGCTTGAAGACGTATTTGTTGTGTTGTCATGTGTGTCTCTGGCAGACAGTTTTAAGCCTGTTTTATCCTCTAGAACTAAATGCCTCGTAAAGGACATCAAAGTTTTTCTGATCAGAATCTAATCTCAAAATCTTAAGAGCACAAAGGACATGGTGCTGATAAACAGTGGGTTCTAAATTTAACAATCACTTCAACTATCCATATCTCTTGTTTCATCTGTGAAAATGTTATCATGCTGTTTACTTCTTTGAGGCCCTTAAGGAAGAGGGCAAAAGGGGGATGGATTTGACGCCCTTAGAATGGGCCAAGCTCCCTCCAGATGCAGAACAAATGTTTTGTCTTTGATTTTCTTTTTAAAGGAAATTAAACATGACAAACTCAATTTACATTAAAATGACTATTTTCAATTCAAGCAATCATGTGTTTTTTCTCCCCAAATACCCGGGGAGAAAGTTTGTCTGTTTTAGCTAAGTAAAAAAGTTAATATTTGCACAGAGAGTCCAAAGTGATTCAAGTAGTAAATGAACCAAACTGATTATCTGTAAAAACACAATACTATCAACAATATCACAACAGACTGTCACCACTAAACATCTCTGTCCTTGTTCTTCAACATCTGAGAGCTTTCAGTATGCCCCCATTTCATGTGCTCTCTCTGGATTTGGTAATTTTGACAGCCTCTGAGGTTGAAAAGGAATGAACTTGTCACCCAAAAAGTTGTTGTTTTTTTTTTTGTTTTTTTTTTCTGCACTGTGTATAGAAGAGTCAAAGACATGGCAGTTTCTCACAAAAACTGAGTAAGTTAGAACGAATTCCACATCCACATTGTCACAAAGAGGTTACACATCTTTAAAAAGTCTATATAAGGGACCATCTGTACAATAAAACAACAATAAGGGCACAGTGTCTAAGGACAGTGGATGTTTTATAAAGAAACTAACTGGAGGCATCAAAAGTCAATAAGAGTAAAATCACTTCAGGAACTTATAACTTCACTATTATTTCCTACAAAACTTCCTACTTTGTGGAGTGTGTGTTTTTTTATTCATTCATTCATCTTCTGTACCACTTATCTTGTTAGGGTCATGGGTGGCCGTAGTCCCAGCTGTCTCCAGTCAATCACAAGGCTGACACACAGACTCACACTAACACCTACAGGCAATTTAGAATCACCAATTAACCTAGTGAGCTTTTTTGGACTGTTGGAGGAAGCCGGAGTACCCAGAGAGAACCCACGGATGCACGGGGAGAACATGCAAACTCCACACAGAAAGGCACACCAGGCGAACTGGGATTGGACCTTATGACCTTGCTGTGAGGCTGCAGCGCTAACCATTGCACCACTGTGTAGCCTGTGTTTTTTATTTTATTTTATTTTATTACTATTTGTTTTAATCATCATCAACATGGCTCATTTTGGCTCAAGTAGGAAAAAATGAAAGGAAGAAGCACCAAGTTGATTGCAGAAACACTGTTTTGTGTTAGCATGAAGCAGAAAGCTTGAGTGACCAGAAAAGGTTTAAAGAGGGGGTATTATGCTATCCCATATTTTAATCATGGACGTAAAGCTTAAAAGGTGGACATCACTGGATCCCTGGATCTGTCTGTAAACTGCTCAAAACATGTTGTAGGAACTGGCATCAAACACCTACCCATAGCTCTATGCCCCTAACAGACTTTCAGAGGGCTGGCAAATCAAAGAGAAGGGGGTTTATGGAGCAGGGAGCCTTAAAGAAACAGTGACTAAAATGAAGGGTTTCAGAAAGAGGATGAAATAAGGGCTTCACATCTGCAGTTTTCAGTTAAAGCCAAATTGGTTGTTATTCATATTTTAGAACAGGTGACAACCACACACACACACACACACACACACACACACACACACACACACACACAGAGATATAAATATAAAAATGCACATTCTGACCTTCATAGTTGAGTTTGAAGCCGTGTGCAGAGACGGCAAAGTCGCTGGTCAACCTCAAAGAGAAGACATTTCCTGTACTGGTGACAGGAGCAGGAACCTGGAAGCCTGTTAGCCTGCAGAGACAGAGAAGACATATTAAAATAATTAGCATATACTTGGACATGGGATGAGTGTACAGGATAAACTTTTTGGCTTTTCTTTAACTCAAGACCCAAATTGATAGCAACAAAGAGATTAGCAAACATATTATAAAAAAACAATTTATCAATCACAGGTCCTTTTAGAATTTTATAGGGGTTCAAAAAAATTGTTTGTTTTGGTACAAACTCTGAAAATTGCAACGTTGAATGAGCTGTTAAAATTTGTATGGCAAACAATAAGACACAATCTTCTATTCTGACTTTAGTTTAATGATTTGTTCCAAAAGTTTGCCGTCTTCGCAAATTTCCTCATTTACAGCTGCACTATTTTACATCAGGCACACATAACAAGTTTTCTGCTGCTATTTCTACACTCTCTGATTACACCACCATCTCCGATGCATCCTCTCACCATTACCACAGTCTGCCGTCGAGCCTCTGAGGCAGAACACAAACAACTTTCCATTATTTGAAAACATAAAGGAGGGCTGCACTCAATAGAGGCTTTTAACTAGATCAGGCCGTAAGATCAAAGTGTGGCCATGAGCATGGTGAGCCATGGTTAGCTGACTGGTAATTCTGAAATGGGTTTGTGAACAGACATGCAAACAATAAAACAGGAGTCAAGTAGGGCGCCAGGATGTTTTAAGTCTGAACTACACGTTTGAGAGTGTCCTCGCAAGTAAGCCACCACACTCAGGTCGGGGATGGCCTTTAGCTTGTTTGAGGAGAGGCAGGAGAGGAGGAGAAAGAGGGCTTGAAGGCTGGCTGATTTTATTTTTTTTATTTATTTATTTTACAGATCTATCTAAAGGCCAAACTTTCTTCTTGCCACTGCAACATCTTTTGTGACTCCTTTTTGTCCTTTCACTCCTGTTCTGTCTTCTGTCCATCTCCTCTGTCCTCAATCTACCCGTACAATCATTTCCACTGCTGTTAGAATCACAAAACTTCTTTTCTTTACACTCACACACTTCCTGTTCTTCATTCTGTGACATTTATCCACCTCAATCTCTCTACTTGCTCTTTAGTTCTTCTCATCTCTGAGCCTATACCTGTTCCTGGCATTCTTACGGCTACCTTTTCACTTCCCCACCATGCTTTCTTTTGTCTGACTTTCTGTCCTTTTTCACCTTTTTCCCCCATTATTTCTACTATCTGTAGAGCATCTTTTTCCTTTTTTTATATCACTTTTATTCTGAACCTGCTTTTACTTTTATCACTCTTCCCACCCTGGACCAACCATGTCCCTTTGGTATCCATGTAGCTTTATTTTCTTCTTCACCGTCAGATTGCAGTTTGCAATCGCTCATCACAAATTATCCACCAGGGCTTAGAGATGAGGCAAAAAAGTATAAAACATATATATCATCTGGATGACTATTTGTAAGTATTGATACATTTTGATAAATCGAGGAGACGTAACATTATTTCAGCTTGTTTCAAAGAGCTAAAAACACTTCTTTTATATTTTATGCCATCTCCATTATCCACGGTTTGTACTTTGTTTTACATCCTGCCTCACTGGAGCTGTGCAGAACAGTCAGTGACAACATGTGGGGTGATTTAAACATGATGTGATGAGTAAATAAGCTCAAGGCATATTTAAGCTATTATTTTAAATATAAATTATTGTTAAAACAAAACAAATAGTTTGCAGCTTCACTTTCACACCTCTTTAGCAAAGTTTATCCCTGCAAACCCAAGAGTTGTATCAGTGCTAAAAAATCAGATCCATATCAGGGGCAGAAAATGCTGATCGGGACAGAAATCCCCCTACTTTTTGTTCAAAGTTTAGAAAGCAAAAAAAGTCAAACATTTATAAACACAATGTGATCATTTTGTCAGACGGTGGCACTAGAGCTATGATCAAAACCACCAATTTGGTAAGAAATCTAAAACAAGCAACAGAATTAACTAAAGTACTGGAGAAGAGGCTGCTCTGCCAATAAACAAACTCTGAACTTGGAAAGGAAGAATAATCCTCTTAGGAGAGTGAAAAGGTCAAAATATTACAGAGAAGGTGGTTGATCATTTCTGAGGTAGAGAGCACAGGTTTTACCGTTCTCTCAACACTACACTATAGACACAGCCGTGCAGGAGCTGTGCAGAAAAGTTCCTGACACTGAGGTGATTTAAAACGTGACATGCTGCTTGTTAACTTTACAACAGACATTTGGAGCTCTGGCATTTGTCCCATGTCATCCCTGCCAACTGGAATGTTTCCTCTTCTTTTCTGAGCACACTTTCATAGCTCTTATTAAACAGATCAGTTTTACAAAAGGGTTATTTGAACCGAGTCAGCTGGAATACACCGAGGGCATCTTTTTTATCCATTCTTTTAGTTTTTTGTTTTGTTTTGTTTTTTAAATCAAACAATCAAGGGAATAACAGGAGAAGAGTCTGACTAAATATTGAGAGCCATGCTGGGCTGGGAGCTAGAGGATTTTTTTTAGGGGCTGATACGATTATTAGTAGTCAAAGAGGCCAAACGATAAAACAGAACAGGCTGATCAGGACAGGACATCCCCAAGTTTTTAAAGTTAAACTTGAGTCCATTTCTCCCAAGAATTTGCTTTGTTTTCATTTCCCTCTCTTCTTTGGTTGGCCCTTACTGTCAGCTAGACTCTCATTTCTTAACTGACTTATTCCCTTTCTGCTTCTCCGTTCTCTCTCATCTTGTCCAATACCACACAAAGAACACAAAGAACACAAAGAACAAATGGTGGCCACTTTTTTTTAAAAGCCTCCAACCATCTCTTTAATCTCTCCCTCTGTTCCCAATTTTTATCTTATCTGTGTTTCTCAGTTTCTACTGCTGTCCTATTTTTAGTTACTCTCCCCTATCATTTCTCCTCTTTTAATATAACTTTCTCTTTCTCTTTATCCTTTAGCCACATATTTGCATCCTTTTAGTGTTTTTTAATGTTCATTGGTGCAAGCTCTGCCAATTTCTGTGCAGCTTGACTTATCTTTGCCAACAAGATGTATTGTTCCAAAAAGCATTTCAGTGAAAGCAGGAAAAAAGAAGCAGTGAGTGTATTTGTGGTATTATGAGGAGCTGCTTGATAACATGCAGCCAGCATAAAAAAACAACAAATTCTGAATTCTGTGATGTGTAAATAAAGCTTGATTCATTCCCTTTCTTTTCCCCTTCCTCTAAAATATCTTGTTTGTAACGCTTCACACCGGCAAGAACAAACTTGCACACACATGCAAGCTTGCGCCCACACACACACACCTGATACACACTCCTTTCTGTGTAAAAACTCTATCTCTGGATTGTTGTGTTTGGAGATTTATGAGGTACGACAAAAATTCTTTCACAGAAAGTGAAAGACAGATGGGACAGTGGGCTGCTGATGTTTAAGGTCTATTGTTGTGTGTGTGTGTGTGTGTGTGTGTGTGTGTGTGTGTGTGTGTGTGTGTGTGTGTTTGCACTTGTGTACATGTTTACTTGTGTGTGTGTGCGTAATGCATTGAGTGAAATTACATTAGCAAGTGAATGAAAAACTAGCTAATATCAGCTGAGTGCCTCTTCTGCTCTCTCTCTCTCTCCCTTTCCAACACACATACACACAAACAAACAAACAAATGAGGGGAGACACAAAGAGTCTCACACACACACACACACACACACACACACACACACACACACACACACACTAACATACAGACAGAGGCACACATGAAGACAAACCATTCTCTTTATTTTCTACAAAAAAAAGAGCGACCATGAAGTCTGGCAAATGCTATTGTCAGAGACCCTCTCTCTGTTTTCCTTCTCTCTCTCTCCTCCTCTTGTATCTGACGCTCTCTTTATTGCCAAGAGGCAAAAGAGATTTTTCATTATTATTACTGCTATGAAAAAGAAATAACTGGGTTTAAGATATGAACCGTAAAAATAAAAGAAAATAAAAGATGGAAGGACGGAGTGAGAAGAATTTATCACAGTTAAGGTTTTTTGTGTTGTGAAGAAGAGAAACTCATGACTGATTGTAAAGGCACCGTCAAATCGCATCAGTGAGTTTTAGATGCCTTAAAAAAAAAGATCAACACAGCTTTGGCATTACGTTTGGCAGTTTTCAGTGACAGCTATCAGCTGGTTCAACCCCATAGAGTCCAGCGTAGCGCCAGATCAGTTAGATTGATCCATTGTTCTTTTTACATATAAAATCTGGGGAGTTTCATACTGCTCTTTCATCATGTCCAAGAGCGCTGTTTCTTTCCACTATTGTCTTTGCAGAAATCCAGTATAAAGCCAAAGCAAGAAAAAAAAAATACTTTTTAGCAATTCAGTTAGTTAGTCTGTGCATAAGACACTACAGCATGTGAAAATGTAAATGATATGCTCTGGCAGACTTGGTATGGTAGGTCATAAAGACTTAATAACAATGGCTACCTGATCATTAAAAACTGCTGATACCAGGGGGATGGTTTTAAAAAAATACCTAAATATTTATTTTTCTATTTACTGCAATTTACTCAAATTGTTTGTACCTACAGTAAGGCCAAAGAAATCATTCAATACTAACCTTTTTTTCTTCTTATCAAAATAAGCAGCAACAGGAGCTCAGTACAGAGTCTGTGCGTTAAAGCTGTTTATTTCCCTTAGGCTAGTGTCAGTTTGTGTAGTGTGTCAGTCCCTAACCACAAAAGTAGCAGTACCAAGAGACCCCTGGGTGTGTTTGTCTCTGAGCAGAAGCAAGTGTGTGCATATGTGTGTGTTGTGTGTGAAAGGGTGTGTGTGTGTGTGTTGTCTGTGCGTGTTTTATTGAGTGGATACTGACCCAAGCCCTGACCCCACCAACCAAAGTGCTCTGAACATCCTCCTGCAGATTCCCCTCATGCTCTTCTTTCTTTCTCTCTCTCTCCGTTGGTTGGTTGGTAACAGCGTCTGTTTCCTGACCACCTACTTACTCTTTCCCGCAGAGCAGGTAGCTCTCTCTCTCGGTACATAAACAAAGCGCTATTACTTGATTAGGATTTCCTGTAGAATAACAGAGTAACACGAGCACATGCATACTGAAAAATGCACCCTTGAAAAAGAACTGTGACATAATAACTAGGCTTTAATGAAGCACAGGAGGTTGTACCACGATACGGCTGGGTATCAATCAAAAATTTTCAATTCCTGTAGGGATACCGATACCCTCACTTTGATGCCGATTCCTGAACAATACTATTTTCGATACCACAGGTCAGACACTGGGTACACTGTAAATGTGTTTATAACTATAAATGAACTTTCTTCTGACACTTCTAGTTTTTTTATGTTAAAATAAAAATCCTCCTCTTTTATTCGGGTTTTGACCGGCAAAAGTGACCCTAAAGAGAAACATTAGCACGATTCATTTGCATGCAGTCGTCTGCTCTGGCTGCAGCTTGAATGGTCTGCTGTGAGCGAAGGAGTCTGTGTTTTGGAGAGGGGAGGGGCTCAGCACCCACTGCTCATTGAGAAGCAGCGGCTGAAGATCAATACATGCGGCTGAAGATTAAAACATGCTTTCACTCCGTCCCAAACTCTAGGAAATTTGCTAGATTTGTCGCTTTTAGACAGAAATGTCACTAGAGGGGACTGAAAGTGACTAAATATAGTGACAGAGTTGCTAAGTTGGCAACACTATCCTACGTACCACAACCACGTGTAACATTGCAGTAAATCACCGGTGGGATTATTAGATTATGATCACGTGATTAACCCTTTGGGTACCAAAACTTGGCACCGAAAAATGAGGCGTAATTCGATACTCGGTACTTCTGAAGCATTTTGGTCGGTGCCATACAAGAACCAAAGTTCGGTACCCAGCCCTATACCACGATCACTCACAAGCAGGAAATTGTAATGTAGAACCTCTTTCTCCTCCCTCCCTTCTATAAAACAAATGCAAACACATACTCTCGAGGAATAAAAGACCTAAAAATTAACCAGGTACTTTTACACAACAGGGCAAACATAAGTTCCCATCAACCTTGACTTGTGACCACGCACTTTAGTTAAATTCAACCTTGAATGCAGGTGGAGATAAAGTACAGGATGTTACCACCAAGTAATTCAGAGATGTTTCTGGAAATGCCTGGACTTGGTTTACTGACAGACACTCAAAAATATGACCGATGATTATCTTGGTTATTTGGCTGATTTGATGAAAATCCCAAGGGTTTTATGATGTTCAGCATGTAGTGTGGGTTTAGCATGTAGTGTGTGTTACATGAAGGGTGAAGTATGACAAATGTTCATACTGAAAGAATAATAAAAAACACCTCGCTCTTAAAAACATGTGTTCTCTCTCTTCCTGCTCCTCCACTTCATGTCAGAAGATTTATTTCCTCTGCCTCATGTCTAAAGTTCAGGGTCTGTAGTGAGTGATTGATTAACAACACTAGCCTGAGTGACAGAACACACACACACACACACACACACACACACACACACACACACACACACACAATAGTCATTTTTCAGGTTACACTCTATGTGGTGTGTCTTGTAAATCAGTCACTTACAACCCACCCTGAACTCTGAGTGTGTTTTTCAGTGTGCATGTGTGGAGAGGTCCTTGACCATGATGACATGTAATCCATTAAATTAGTCACACACGTAAACATGTAACTTGAAAGATACACAAACATGGGCCATGTGGCTCCTACACTCCATTCATAGACCAGCTCCATTTATAACAGAGAGGAGGTAGAGTGTGAGAGACAATGGGCAACATGTTATGTAGCTTTTTCAGTCGTTTTTCAGTCAGTCTCCAGGATTTCGCGGATTTTTGGGGGTAAGGTTGGGGGCCAAAATCACTGATGTTGTGGCTTTGGTTTTTGGTTGTTTTTTACAATAAAATTGCAGCAGCTTAGCAAAATTGTAAAACTTGCAATTTTATCTAAAAAAATACACAATTATTTGATGTCAAAGGCAACTTGATCCAGTGAGAATAAAACATTACAACTTCAAAAGCATATTTCATATGGAGCTTTTAAAAAACAGTCTCGTCAGTCATTCTCCTCGTGTTGGTAAATCAGAGGCATTGTTCACGTCCTTTTTGGTGAAGTGAAGCCAAGCTTTAGATCGCTTCAATCTCTTTGCCATTGTCTTGGAAATTCTGCTGCTGAGTGACGAGCGTGATTGACATGTCACATGACATCCAGCCACCCCGGCATAATGTAAAGAATCAATAAGGGAATCATTAAGAATAAAGGCAAATGATGTCAATGGATCGAACCATATCTAATCAACTCTTAACAGGAACCGCTTATCAATACCCATCCCAAGTCTTGAGATTATTCCATGTAGCTTAGTTGGACTAGTTTTGCTGTAAAAGTCATCTGTTTTTCATGCTCTACACAATTTTCTCAAGACAATGACTATTCACAATGGTGAGTACATATTAGACATTGATGCAAAAATTTGAATAAAACCATGTAAATTTCTGGGGGTAAAGAGAAACGAGTACATTATTGAACAGTAAACAGAAATTTTTAGTCAGACTTCCTGAAAAACAGCTAATTCAAAAAACCTGGTCACACCTCATGCATGTGCTTAGATGCCCACAAGACTGTGGGGCTGGAATAGGAAAAATCCAATTTCCTTCAAGCAGATAGCATTCAGCGCTGCTAGCATGGCTTTGTCAATCAGCCCGCTAGCTTCCCCAGCAATGTGCATGTGTGTTTGTGAAACTGTGCATCAGTGTGTCTGTGCAGACCCTCTTCTTATCTCGCCATAGGTCAGCAGTGTGTCGACCTGCTCAGGCCATTTTTGTGTGTGTGTTTTTCCTTGAGTGTGTGTTTGTGTCACTCATTGTCATCCTTATTGGCACCCAGCAGTGCAAACACCCATCCAGCCCTTCCAGCACCCCTCAGCATCGCCAAGATGCCCACATATGATAAGCGCTTTTGTGCTGCATCCTGAATGAGGGGGGCAGCGTGGATAGTGACAGAGGCACCATGGCTGCTCTCAGTGCACCCTCGAGGAGAGACACTCTGACTGGGGTTGAACAGTAGATTGACCTCCCTGTCAGCCCCAGAGGTTCCAAGACAAACACGCCGGGTCTCACTGACTTGACCTACCGCACGTTAAATTCCCAACTGTAATTGTGGAAAAGAGTCCTGGCTCCTCTTGTATTCTTTAAACACGCAAATAACAAAGGAATCTAAACATTTCCAGCTGTGAATTTTCATATTTCATTTTTAAGATAGGAGTGTTTGATACCACTGTGCACTAAAAAGTCCCAGTAAAGAAATCAAATCGGTAAGAAATAAAAAGCTCATGCAAAGAGCTAAGTCAACACAGAGTATAGACCAATTGGTACACCCACTGTTAGAATAATAGAACAAAGCGTGGAAAGAGGCAGAATAAGTATCACATCATCAGCTGAATCACCAGCCAGCATCTGCAGAGCTTTGCTGGAGTCAGGCTCGGATTTTCAAACTTCTTTGACTCTGTTTATCTCATGAGACTTTGGATTGTAACAGTAAACAGAGTCCTTCCATTGTTGGAAAAGGAGTTGTTGCTTCCACTATTAAATGATGAATGTTGTGTTCTCCTCCTCCCTCCTTCTCTCTGCCTCTCCCTCCCTCTCTCATCTCTCAGGCAGTTAGATAGATAGTGAGTGCTGCTGCCCCCCCCCCAAGCTAAAGCTTGTTTAGGCTGCTGGCTACCCTATCACTTACTATTAAACCTGACACGCATACAGAGAGGGGGCCAAACAAACACATGAAGGCAGACACTGGAAGGAGCACACACATTAATGCAGGTCGCACAAAAAAATGTTACGTTTGCATGCGTGTGCACCTGTATTTTGTAGATAGGTAGAGACAGATTGCATGTCTGCTGGCATTTAAAGGGGAGGTGTCAGGGCTGACAGCCCCTTAAAGGGACAGTCCACAATGAGATATATATGGATGGATGGAGACCAGAAGGAAAGGGAGGCTGAGACGGGATGGTGAGAGACAGAGGGGGAATACAGGTGAAGAAATATGACGGGGAGGGACACACACTATCACTCACACATAGTCAGCCAAACACCAGCACAAACTGAGCCTGCAGTTGTGATAAATAATAGAGAACACACATTTTTAAGGAAAAATATAAAATAAAAATATTGAAACAAGTTCATAATTGGACTAAAGTTTATTTTTTTGACAACAGGAAGTCTGCAAATTGTTGCTGGGCAATCCAGGTAACGCCAAAAGCTGCATTTTACCTCCTTTCTTCCTCATCAATGAGTATGATTCTCAGTTTTGAGTACGTAGCAGCTGTAGGAATGCCAACCTGCATTTTGTTGTTTATTCCTGTGCTGTAACGGGGTAAATAAATCAACCTTAAACCTTTTGCCCCTGAGTCCTAATTTCAAGATTTAATGGTAATCAAGCCAAACAACTTTTCCAACCAGCCTTTTGTTTTGGATACACATTATTTACCCCTCTGACAATAATGTTTTTATGTGGAATGGGATCCAACAATAAATCATGCACGACTGAACAGAAAGAGAGTTAAAGCTTGCAGGGCAGCTTCTGGAAAACAGCTCATTCTCTGTGAGTCACTTGTTCGATGGGAGATGACGAGAAGTTTCTTTGAGATGTTAGATTTTGGGGGTGAGCTCGGGGTCTCACTGTCATCTTATCATTTTTTTTTATTCTTAACACTTCAATACAAAACTTTTTATCCCATTGTGTTTGACTGTTGGCACAGAGGTCTGTTACCTTGCCTGCAGTAATAACTACCTCCTTCAATTGTTGAAGGGAAACAAACAACCCAAGATGTCACAAAGCCAAACAGTAGATGCATGCATGCAAAAAAAAAACACACAAACATGCAGCACAGCATATGTTGGCATAGAGTCAGAGGTACATGTATGCACTAGTAAAAGGTTGAATGTTAATAAAGCTATTTGCCTCGAGGCTTCTGGCAGATATTTCTGTTTATGGGAAATAATATCTGGATGTGTTTATTGAAGCGTTGATCTATTTCTGTCCTGTGTGTGTGTGTCTGTGTGTGTTGAATATTGTGCACCAGGCTGTAAAATAGACCTTCATAACTGCATCAAATGAAAAGAAATAACAGGCTTAAAAAAATAGCAATGATTGTAGTAGTACTCTTAGATCTCAGCTGTTGCAGTGGGAGTGGCTGTATTTTTCTAAAGCTTTATAATTTTTAATTATTTATTTTGAATATCTGAAATATTTCTTTTCCAGCAGCTGACTCAGAAACTTTACCATTCATAAAACTTTTTTTTTCACCTTTAAATCAAATGACCTGTGGAGCATGTTCAGCACCATGGACAGTGCCAAAGCTACTTTTATTTAGGATTACCACAGACGACAGTTAGATCTTCAACAGTTATGAGACCTTGGGAGAGAACAAACACTGGGTTGGTTTATGACCAGTTTTTGTCATCACAATCCTCTGAACACACACACACACACACACACACACACACACACACACACACACACACACACACACACACACACACACACACACACACACACACAATAGATCTGGGTTCTCAAACTTAAATTACCTGAGGGCTGCTGAGCATCCAATCTTGTCACAAAGGAACCACTCAGGTATTCCACACATGCACAAAGAAGAAAAAATATTCAAGTGTTCAAACAACTGTACCTCTAAACATGAATTAATTTACAGCCACACTTGGCTTTCCTTGCTGAATGCTTGCTGCCAGATACCTGAGAGCACTTCTTCTCAGACACTGGCTCTGAGGGGGGTTGACATTTGAAACCTTCATTATAGCTTGAAGATGGACTTCACTAAATCTGGACCTGTTCTTTGATTTGTCTCCTTTCCTGCTCGCTGGAATACATGTTGTTGCACTGGCAGCTCTTCCTTTAGCAGTGCAGCTTGTTGTGTTTGCTCTTCTCTCTAGTCCTTTGCATACTACGCCATGTCTGGTTGAATAATGCTGCGTGAGGTTATAATAATAATAATAATAATAATACATTTTATTTGTATAGCGCTTTTCAGGGTGCTCAAAGACGCTTCACAGATTATAGAACGTATATAAAGACACATTAAAACAAAACACAATAAAACAAAGATCAAAGATGAAAGCTTAACAGATTATAGAACGTATATAAAGACACATTAAAACAAAACACAATAAAACAGAGATCAAAGCATCAACAATTAAAAGCAGTTCTAAAAAGATGGGTTTTGAGTTGGGAATTAAATGTGGTTAGGTCGGTGCAGTCACGGGTGTGTTTGGGTAGGGAGTTCCAGAGGGAAGGGGAAGCGATGGAAAAAGCGCTGTCATCCCAGGTTCGGTGCTTGGTCCTGTGCGGTGGGGAAAGGAGGTTTCCGTCAGAGGAGCGAAGACTACGAGGCGGGATATGAGGGTGGAGCAGGTCAGTAAGATACTGAGGGGCAAGGTTATGGAGGGCTTAGTAGAAGGACTTTAAACTGGATACGATAGGGAACAGGGAGCCAGTGGAGGTTATGTAGGACAGGAGTGATGTGATCACGGGAGCGAGACTGGGTGAGTAGACGGGCAGCTGAATTCTGAATGTACTGGAGTTTATTGAGGACTTTAGATGATGAGCCATACAAGATGCTGTTGCAGTAGTCAAGTCTGGATGAAATGAAGGCATGTATGAGGGTTTCAGCTGCAGAGAAGGAGAGTAACGGGTGGATATGGGCTATGTTTTTGAGATGAAAGAGGGCGGTTTTGGTGATGTGGGTCACATGATGTTCAAAGGTGAGGTTTGTGTCCAGAATAATGCTAAGATTTCGGATGTGTGTTCACGGAGTTAGGGTGGTGTTATCAAAAGTGAGGGGAAATTTTTGAGAGGCTGTAGTGAGAGATTTTGGGCCAACAATTAAGATATCTGATTTATCACAGTTGAGTTGGAGGAAGTTATTGTGCATCCAGGTTTTTATATCAGTGAGGTTACACTCCTTAAGAACGAGAACTTTCTCTTTGGACATGAGACAGGTGTTAAACTCAACAGAAATAATCATTCTTGCTCTTCTCCTGAAACATTATTATTTTGGCCTTCGAAAGAGACATCTTGATCAAACAACATTTTGAGGATGTTGGCAATGTGCCAAATGTTTTTGTTTTCTTTCCCTTTTTTTCTGCTTGGGTCCACACAATAATTATGTTGCATTCAGAGTCAACTTGGAAATCACATATTTCTTCTTTAGTCCCAAGGGCGGACCAAGTCATGAACACAGTGGGACAGATTTCAATACAAATTGATATCAAGCGGTGGGGTGTATGAAACTGTTTCGCGGGCCAGTCATGAGTTTCAGACACCTGCATGGATGTTTGATTTAGATAGCACTCTAAAAGTCTGTAGCAATGGTGGAAGAAACTTGCTGGATCTAATAGGGCAACAGAAGAGAAACAAAAATGGAGCACCATTAACATCATCAGCAGGATGCCCTGGTGTGTGTTCGTATTTTTTGATATTTCAATTCAATGGCATGGGAAAAAAAGGTTTATATACTCATGTAGTCCAGGGTCTGCTCTTTAATTTTATGTGGAATATAACTATATTCTTCTGTGATTAGTGCATTATTTCTGGCTGTTTGCAGAGTGACGTCAAAGTCTCCCCAGTGGGGGACCTCTGGGCACAAAGGGTTAAGAATCAGTTATAGGGAGTGCTTCCACTTTTGCATATGGATGTGAAGAATTCAAATTCCTGTAGGTTCTCTTCGGCATTCTCTGAGTTAACATGTATTTTGTCATACTAGCAACTAAATGAGGCCATACGTTTACAAAATGATACATTAAGTAAGTATCTGGAGCTAATCCAGTGACTTCCTTCAAGTCAGATGTCCACCATGACATCAGCAGCAGTTTGCTTAACAGACATCATGACTTGGTTCATCTCCTCAGTGGAAATAAACAGCCCTCTTCATTTAAATCACTTCCTTTAAAATAAACCACTTAATGGTTGATATCTTTATTTGTGTGAATGTCTTGAGGCTGCAGTGTGTATACAGTATGTGTATTTTCCCAGTGTGTGTCTCACTACATTAGCTTTAGTCTCAGGGCTGAGGGCATATCCTGTCATCCAGTTTTAATATTTAATAGCACAAGAAGAGTACGCAGCACTGCATACTAATGACTTAAAGACCAACACACACACACACACACACAAATATATATGTAAAACATCCCAAAAAAAAAATTAATGATAGCCATTTTAAAAGTTGTGAATAACAATGGTCATTGTGGAGAGGAGTGACATTTAAAAACACACACTTTATATAATGCTCATGGTCCAGTGAGGATACGCTGGCTTTAATGGTCAAGTGACAGACAGTGATTAATTGATACATCAACGCTGAGTGTTTTCAAGCATGTGCATGTGTTTTAAGGTCACTACATGGTCTTTTAATTGAATTCTTGTATTTCTGTCTTAAAGGATAATGGAGGAAGCACTGGAGCAAAGAAACACTTTACTCTCTCGCTCTCTCTGCCTATGAGCCTTTTTTGTCTGGTATGTGTGTCTGTCTCTGCTCTATTCTTCGTCTCTCCCTGGGGCGGGGGCGGGGGTGGGGGGGTTGACACTGAAAGTGTTACTCGATTGCTAAATGAAATTTTCAAACATGTACAATTACATGTTCATGTATGGTCATACAAGCAATTAATCACATGGAGGTACTAAGATCATTTCGATACAAGATGGTTTGATACTTTGCAGGTTTTAGTCTGTTCAATAAACTGGATGTTAAGTTAAGATCATTTTATTAACCTAAGACTGGGAGTGAAAAATGAAGAACTTTTTTTTTTCTCCATACCATCCAGCACTATATTGAACCTTCCTTGTTTTATACCCACTATATCTAAGTGAAGTTGAACTGTGGCACAATCTGAAGTAAGTCCTGCTTTCAGCATATGTGATGGTCTGACCATGTAGTAAACTTTTGTCAGCTTTACTGTAAACACACATGTTGTCAAACTGTCCAGTAAGAAAAGGACCTCATCTCTCTTAACCCTCAAAGCCTGGCCCATCAAAAAACAGCCAGAAGATTTTATTTATTTTTGGAACTGAGATGTTAATTGACCCCTTTAATATAAAAAATATTGTTACTGCAAAGACTGAAACTAGAGCAACATGGCAGGCTTAAGATCAATAAACAAACACAAATGGGTTTTTCTTTGTAAATGAGAAGTAGGGATATACTGAAATTTCGGCCACCAAAAATTTCCAGGCAAAAAGGGCTTTTTCGGTTTTCGGCCTAAAGACTTTTATCACCAAACAACACAACTTAAACAGTACATAGTGATGACACAAGCAATAACCACAGCCGGCACTCGCTTGTCTGAATAAAATATCTAAGAAAAACCCACAGATAGTGATTTGCAAGGCGTGTGAAGTGGGCACGAGAAATAATCCAGGCTGCGATAACTGTGGAGAATCCACTTGGAAAGGGAGACGCACAGAGCGCAGGAGATGGAGAGCAGAGTGCAGAAAAAGGATTCGTCACTTTGAACCAGATGAGGGGGCATACCTCTAGATCTGGTCTATACCATGTTTTTTATTTAACAGACTAATAGGTTATGTTATGTGAAGATATGTTACGTATATTTTTTACACGACGGGATGTTAAAGTGTTCACAACTCTTTTCAGCTCTCTGTTTTGCACACAGAAGAGTTCCCCCTGAATGCACACAACAGACTCCCTGTGTGTGCACAGACATGAGCACATTATGTGTAGAATAGAGAGTCCAGAACAATTTCACAACCATCACAGGAGATGCAGGAAAAAAAAATCTGCCTCTTTCAAGCATTTCCAGGGCATCTCTGTGAAGAAGGAATCATTCTTTGAAGCATTAATATTAATTGATATTATGGTTTTGGTTTTTCGGCCAAGAATTTACATTTCGGTGCATCCCTAATAAGAAGTTGTATTTCTCAAATGTGACGGTATCCCAGTAACAGATCCTCTGAGATCATTTTAACCTCATAGTTAATTCCTGGCTAAAGATTTTCTAAAAAGTGAAACCTTCAAAAAACTTTCTTAAGTCTATGGCTGAGATATAACTGCATTTTAAAAAGGCTGAGCCTTGGACAATGAAATCTTGCTGAATTATTTAAGTACAACAACGTTTTCTGCAGTCTTTGGGCTCAAGAGTAAATTCTTCCTACAACTCTTAAACGGTGTACGACAAAAGGAAATATAAGAAAAAAGAGAAATGGATGTGGGGGCACGAGACAGGAGGTCTTATGGATGGTAGAGCAAGAAAAAAATAAATAGAAAACATCATATCAACATTGAGAATGAGTCATTTTTGCTCTGACTGTTTCTTTTATGTTTCATCCACAAGGAAACGATTCCTTTGTCGCCCAACATGGACACACTGAAGTTTTATCCCTGAAAACGAGTGACTCAGAGTAGTAGAGCTTCAGTAATTTCACCATACTACGTCTCTTCTGCCCACACTGCTTATGTTGTAAAGGACAGTGGGTGGCCATAAGACTCTGTCAACACAATGCAGTCTAAACAAATGCAACATGCATTTCAAAGAGTCGTAAAGAAACAGCAAAAAGTCTAAACACGAAGCCTCACAGGCACGTTTGTACTCTGAGGGCTTTCGACACGTTTCAAGAGCCATGACAGCCCAAACAACTACTATCACAGGGACTTGAAAATAGGAAAGAAGCATTTGGAGAACAAAGGCACCATGTCATCGAAGGCTTTATGGTTTTTCCAGGGTCCATTTGTGGCCCTGGTGAGTCATCTGTTTGAGGATGCTAACTCAAAGGAAGCAGTGCTGCAAAGATCAGCCGATGCCATTTCAGAGACAGAGATGAGCAGGAACACTATCAGACAGAACGTGGACATGGAAGAACTGTTACAGAGAAATGCAAAAGAATATCCAAAAATACATGAAAAAAAAAATCAAGTAGTGGAGAGAAAAACTTCCAAGCCTCATCTTCTCATAGAATAAAGTTCAATGACCAGACAGGGACAGAAAATAACTTATTTTTCCTTTCTCTGTGAAAACATGTCCCTTTCTTCGACAGCTCTCTCTCCAGTTCTCCCTTTTTCTTCCTCTCCCCTCCAGTGTTCCCAGTCTGGCCTTCATCTCTCTCGCCATCCCATCTGTTTTATTCCCCTTATCTCTCCCTCTGCCTTTGTCTCCCTCTCTTTAATCTGTATGTATTGTCAGCCAGTGTCTCCATTTCTCCCTCCAGGGGCAGTGGGCCAGCTCTGCGGCTGATCGTAGTGATCCCTCCCTGAGGAACAGTCGGCCTGACACCTGGGTGACTGCCCTGAAGGAGCTGTGCGTGTGTGTGTGTGTGTGTGTCTGTGTATGTGTGTGTCAAGGGGCTAATGGGCAGCTTGAGGGGATTACCAGCTAAGCCACTGGGATTACTGGAAGTCTCACACACACATACACGCACAAAACATACTCAGACACATACAAGATTGTCAATATTACCCAACAGTTGAGTCATCGAAGGTTTATTGGCTGACTCGTTACGCCTCACTTGTTCTCATTAGCCCATCATCCAAAACAAACTGGGTTAAAAAGATTCAGCTGTGACCCAGTCTAAGTGTCTTACCAGGGCCAAGAACAACTTCAGAGAGTGAGCACAGAAAATCAGAATCCATCTATTTGGATCATCAAGAGTCTATTTGAAGATGAAATGAGCATTTAGCCAAATGCAAAGTTACAAATGAGTTCCCATAGAGTAGTTTCCCCTGTTTTAGTCTCACCTACTGTCTGTGGACAGGTGTTGTATAATGGAGCACACATAGTTTATGAACTCTGATGTTGTTTCAGGGCTTAAGAAATTGCCAGAGAGTAACTGCTGCAGTAACACAAAGGCCTATTTTGCTGCTGCCAGGGCACACTCTAATTTTGGAAGGCATAACTTCTGATTACACACATACACGACTGCAGTCACTGTGTTTATTCCAGTAACTGAGAACAGTTACTTGAGTACGGTACTTAAGTACATTTTTGAGTATCTGTGCTTTTCCCGAGTATTTGTTTTTGTTTATTTTTGAAACTTATGACTTTCACTCCACTAGGGTTCTAACTAACGATTATTTTCATAATCGACTAATCTATCGATTAATATCTCGGTTAATCGAGTGGTTGTTTCTGAAAATGTAAAAAAAAAAAAAAAAAGGCACAAAATGTCAGTGTTTCTTGGAGTCCTAGATGACATCATCAAATGTCTTGTTTGCAAACCAAAGATATTCAGGACTGTCATAGCGAAGCAAAAAAAATCAGAAAATATTCACATTTATGAAGCTGAAATTAGAGAATTTGGACTTCTTCATCGTAAATAATTATTTTAACTGATTAATTAATGATCTAAATAGTTGACGATTAATTTGGTAATCAATTAATAATCAATAATTTGATTAATTGTTGCAGCTCTACACTCCACTACATTTCAAAGACAAATGTACTTTTGACTCCACAACATTTCTACGGACCATTTGATTTTTGCTGGCCCGAGTGGTTTAGGAGTTATGGTAGTTTATAGAGTACCGTTTGGTTGAGCATTTTTTTAAGTCGCAACATCTTGTTGAAAATGTGTTGAACTGAGTCAGACTTGATTGAATCAACTCTACAGCTCAAAATATTTTTTCTAAATTTTGTGGTTTCTGATTTTAGTGCCCCAACAGCACAGGAAAAATACAAAAACATCTTATTTATTTATTTATTTATTTATTTATTTATGTTTTTGGATGGAACATTCAAAGGTTAAAAATTAAATAAACTTCATATCCCTTGCACTTAAAAAGTGAAAGTTGAAGGGTAAAAAGGAGAAGTAGTTAAAGAGTTAAAGCGTTAAACCTTGAGCAGTGGTGATGATAGTAGCAGAGTTCAAAGTTGAAACATTTTGTTTGATTTTAAAGGTGTCGACCACAGAGCTGAGAGAAGAAGTAGAGCTGAAGAATGTGAGTTTAATGTTAATTTTACCACAACAGGAAGGCAAGAATCCATCGCTGTGGAACATGAACTGGGACTTTTTGAACAATAAAACAATCGTTTAAATGTTTGTTTTACCAATGTGGATAAGACCCCTCATCCTGTTGGGGTTCTACATCCCATAACAACCTGCTCACTATCCATCATTTCTTACTTCTGGCTTTGAGCGTGTTGGAATTATAACATGACGCTGTTCATGTAACAGCTTCTCACAGAAGTTTTTTTTTTTATTATTTTGCCAAATACTCACAGGTAATAAAAACTAAAATGTAATTGCTATGGATGGATTGTAGCTTTGACATTAAAACGGCGCCCCTTTTCTGTCATAACATGTTCAAACATCTCAGAGAGAATGAAGGAGAATAAAATCTATTACCAGCAGTCCCAGATGTATTTAATACACACAGGCATAATCTCAACAGTGTCCACAATATGACACAAAGAACAGGAGCTCCGAAGACTCAGGAGAGATACATCAGCTGGGGATTTGACTCCTGAATATTGCACTGCACTGTTAATGTTATTGTAATGATTCTAATTATAATCTGAGCCAGGCTGAGCTGAAAAGAACAGAGCTGGTTATCGGTACCGAATTAATGACATTTACAGAAGAATTGTGAGGGAAACAGATGGGGTGAGGAGCAGGGGGGATGAATTAATATTGTGAAAAGAGAGACACAGAGAAGGGTTGAGAAACAGACATTAGGAGACAAGGAGATGAAAGAGTGTATTAAAACCATGCAGAGAAAGGAAGACACCGGGAGAAAGACAGAGACACACGTTTGGAAAAGAGAAATGAACTGAAAGTGTCAATTTAGACACCAAAAGAAGTTCTGATGGATGAGCTAAATCCATCAAGAAATTGCATTTCAATGAGTACAAAACACTTTTTTTTCCCCCCTCTCATTTTTCTCCTTTATGAGGCTTTTACATTCACAAAAAAAGCAGTCAAAAAACTCGGGGAAAAAAAATTATTAAGCAAAGTGTTAATAGGGAAATTCTTTTATGTAGTTTCACATGGTTGAATACCATCCCTGTAGAGCCACAAATTTAATGCTGTGTGCCCCTGTCATAGCACTGCTTTCACATTAAACAGAAACATTACGGATCTCTAAAACAGCTGAAAATAGCTTTGAAACTTCCAGCGAAAGCATCCATCTACAAAGCGCAAACACACTCTCGCTCACTGCGACTCCCTGCACACTGTGCCAGACTTTGCAATTATGCACAAATCAAAGCGAGTCCGCACGACATTTTCGCTCCTCAAAGTCTTCTTACAAGGATCGTTCACCAAATTGGACACCTGATGGACACCGGCTAGGGAAAAATGTTGCCTACTGTGATAAAAGTTGATGTAGGCGGAAAGTTTTACAAACAAAATATTTATCAAACTGAAAAGGACACTAGAACATTAACACAGAAAATTATTTCGCTTACACTCGTTAAGCACATGATGTATTTACAGGCGGCCTTTGCAAATACAGACTCCTGAACAGCTCCTTTTTTTAACTTTTGAGAGAAGCAACTGCAAGCTCAATTTTTTAAAGTCACAGAGACTCATGTATGAGAGGCAGACACAAGTGCATGCAGGGTGAGGAGCACTGAAAAGAAGCCCCAAAAAGAAGGTGTGCTTTTCTGTTCCTTCCTGTCTTTTTAACCTGAGCAAAGCTATTTGGATCTACCAACCAACTAACACACACACACACACAGACACAGACATAGACACACACACACACACACACACACACCTCTTACCCCCTACAGGGGAGAACTGATGCAGGAAGAGATGAAATACCACTACCTCAGGGGTAAACACACCTCGGTTTACTTGAACACAAACTGCTCACTCACTTACGCACACACATATGGCCTCCATCTACATACACACCTCTTGCTTTCTTGATTTAAAGTGAACTCAGCTCCGCTCGGTAATATTGTCCCAACATCAAAGACCGTATTTGCTTATTTTCACACCAATCAGACGCTGCTGTTTCCCTGTGGCCTTTATGTATGTGCGTGTTTTCCTGCTGTGCTTGTGTGGGGTGGGTGCATGACAGATCCGTGTGCTTGTGTAACTTTAGTTTTGTGGCTGTGTATCTTTCTGTCCCTGCGCTCATCTCCTATATGTGTGTTCAGGGATGTTGATGTGGCTTAGCCAGGTGTAAAATTGGTGCTGTAGAGGATTGTAGATACTAACTGGGTCAGATCAGGAACAGGTTTGAGGGAATGAACTATCTGACTTGGAAAAAACATAAATGGCAGATACTGGCTGTGACCAATCTAAGGGTTTTCTACTGGTACACTGTGATTACAGGCCTTCTGATTTAGATTATTATGGAAGTTTGGGGTGTGCCATATCATACCATCAATGATAATACCAGTATCCTTTATTTTTGATGATAAAAATTGTCATATTGCAATATTTACACTGTAGGGACGCAAAGACGTATGATGTTCACTACTGCAGAACATCAATGTCTGAGAGTGAGAGCAGCAGAGCAGCATCGACTTCGTCCGTTCATGTCTCACACACACAGCCTCTCTGCGCTGACCTCCAGTGCTTTTTGACGTGATAACCACCCCTCCCCCTACACTCACCACGTCCTTGTCCACCTCGTCACTGCAGCGACATACCAACGGAGTCCACCACTGAAGAAGAGTGGGTCAGTCAAAGATAACTGATGGTTTGAGGATTTGGAGATGGTTTAGGCCCCCTTTACACAACGTTTCACTCAAAAACACAAAAAACAGAGAAAAAAAAACGGTGTTTGCATGGAAACACAGGGATTGAAAACGCTGCAGTATGCATACCAGGCCTGTATTTGGTGATGACACAGTAGAGTCTTTTGGTAGCCCTCTTTCTAAAGTCTAATCTCTCCTTAACTCTCTTTCATGAAGTATTTTACTTATCCCAAAAAATCTACACAAGAACGGCAGCTGTCAATCATCATTTAACAAGATGTAAAACCCCGTTTAAAACACCTAATAACTTATGAAAAAGAAGCTTTTCAGAAAAAAGAGGACTTGAACACAATGCAACCTAAATATATCTTCATATCACCGCAGCATACGGATGTGAGAATAATTTCTACGGTGGATTAATTTTTTAAAGGTGGACCACAGCCCATCTGGAATGAATAGAGATACAAAGTCTTTGACCTATACTGCAGCCAGTCACCAGGGGGAGCAGTTTTTGTGGCGACCTCAGTTCGAGCCGAGCAAGATGCTGTCCATTTTTTTTTTTTTAATTCTATGATTAGAATGCTTGTGATTTCCACACTAAAATGTCTTTTTTGTGAGGGGGGTTAGGTCCAGTGTGTTCAAATATTTAATCAAAATGAATGAATATTTGTGAAATCACACAGGTGAGGTGTGCTGAAAAAAACACCAAAAAAGTCAAGGTAAAAAGTTTTTAAGGTAAAATTAAAAGTGGTCAAAAGTGGCCAATTGACCCCTTGACACCAGAGGGTTAATAAAGGTGCCTGAGGGACATTTGGCACCTGGCTTAAGCTTATAAGTGACTTTTATTTTGAGGGTTTGCCTCTGAAAAAAAGAAACAAACAGAGACGCTATGCCATAATGCTCTGGGGGAAAACCCCATGTAAGTCACAGAAAAAAATATCAATACTAGTGATGGGTAGATGAGTCCTCATGAAGCGTTGCGGCACATTACCCAAAGTGTATTGATGCTTTATCGGTAGAGTGTCACTGTGTCGCTCAATACAGACACCTGCTGGATCTTAAACATCATTGCAGGCAACTTGAGAGACTTAACTGGAAAACTGATTCAATGACCTTGTACAATCACATTACTTAAGATATCATATTTCATATAGTATATTGTATTACTTTATATTGTAATCTAAGTTTAAAATATCTCTGACATCTTTAAAATATACAGTCAATAAATACCGTGAACATGTGTCCAAATGTGAAAATCAAAGAGAAATGTTGTTCATAATGCCACCATGAGGAAGCTGTGAAATGTCTGTATGCCTGTTTATTTTCAATGTATTTATGACCTCTTCATTTTCATGCCTCGCCCTGTAATCCATCAGCATTGAGGAGGTGCTTTTAACGATGTACAACAGTTACACCAAATTAAACTAAGAGTTACTTTTCAGTGGATGTGAATTCTGATAGATCAAGTGGAAACTGTGAGGAACTGGATGAAACAAGGAAATAACAACATAAACCTTATTTGCCAATATAAGATCAAAACCTTTCTTTTTCTGTCAGGCTCCGTATCACACCGGCTTGTAGGAAAGAACTGCGCTTCAAAAGAGCTGTGATTTTTTTGGCAGAGACACATCCCGTTGACAGATGCACTTCCTTTTAAACACAGTTTGGCGCCTCAGTGACAGGCGAAACAGCAGGTGTATCGTCACATGCCTTTCTTAGAGCAATACGCGCACCGACATGAGGCTTCCCTCTACGAGCTTGACACGTGCTGACGCATCGGTGTTGTGGACCCATCACTGATCAACACATATCTAGTACTGCCATTCTGGTTAAAACTGTGCATCAAAACAGCATCTCAAGGCTAAGGCAAAATATCAAGATTTATAGTATATCGTGATATGACCTAGAAATATTGAGCTATAAATAAAATGTCATATCGCCCAGCCCTAATGGAAGTTAAACCCAGGCGGCAACCTTCAGTCTGAAAATATGAGGCAATGCGGAAGTGCAAAAGTCTGCTGTTCCTCGAGTGTCCGCTTGAGGCTGGCTCCGGAAGTACTAGGAGTCACGTACATACCGAGCCAAAAAAAAGCAGTTTTCACAGCCAAAATAAGCCTATTTACAGCCTGGTACAAAGAATGTCTCCCATCTGAATCGCTAACTTCACTAACAGCACGTGCTGTACAGGGGGTGAATTTTTTTTCTAACTCAGCAGTTTCCACAATATTAAGCTAGACAGTTCATCCAATCAGAGGCACAGCTCAGTTCACGTGACTGTGGAGCGTCCTATGGCTGTTACTGTGGAGACTCACAGCCCACCTCATTTCCAATATGGCCACGCCAGCCGTTTTGCATCAAAAATCCGTTTCAGTAACAGACGGGTGACGTCACGGAGACTACGTCCATTAATTATACAGTTTATGGTTAAACCCCAAGGATAATGTGACAGAATATCATTAAAGACACCTCAAGCAAACGTAGTTTGCATACTGAAATCAACATGCAAATGCCTGTACACATAGCCTGTGTATAACAAAGTTTGAGTGTCCTGTTTTTAAGTGCTTTATAACATTAACAGCACAAATCTGGCAAAAAACACAGTCAAATTGCAAAATTTACAAACCAACTGTCAAAAACTGTATAATGAATGAGAGACATAGAGTCTGTGGTCATGCTTCAGTACACACATCACTGTCATCTGATATGAATGTGCCCCTCAGTCACCTAAGACTTACTTCCAGTGCTGAAAGCAGTTTTAAATGCAGTCATTTTTGACCAGACTAGAGAGTTTTAAGTCATCAGATGCCAGGATACATTTTAGTGCAACCAATGATCTGCATTCAGGGTACAATTTCCCTCACAAACCAAATCCCTTCTAGGTCATTTGTAATATTCTTTGCCCCCCCAGCTGTAAACATCATTTTCCAATAAGCAGTTTTAGTGTTTTAAGGGCAAAAAGAAAAAGAAAAAAAAAAAAAAAAAGTAAACAGTATTGTTTCTATTACCCCCCCCCCACCCCCCACCACCACCACCACACACACACACACACAGATGCGCGCAAACAAGTTGTGTGCCGACTCCAACAAACAGCTGCAACACCCAAAACAGGTTTGTTTAAGCTCCAATCAAAGATGCAACTTTTCATCAGGTGCACAAGCAGGGTTTGCAAATAATGTGTTCATACTGTGCCTGCTTGTCTAAACCCATCTACATACTTTTATAACCTGAATAATTATTCACAAACATCTGATTAAAAGCCATATGGTGACTTATTTTTTTTCTTTCCCAGCTTTTATTTTCTAGGGCATACCCCTTGCAAACTGTGGAATCAACACTGTGCACCAGCTGGTGGCCAGTACAGTATCTAAACTTTATAAATCATGTGCAACATGCACATCGCTTTGTTAAAAACATCAGTTTTATTTATGGTTTGCCAAGGCTGCTGCTCTACAGCTGCTATATGGGTTACCTGGGCATCTGTCCTTTCTTCAGGGGCCTCCTTCGTTTGCTCATCCATTTTCTGCCTCCTCTGCTCACCCCACCACTTCAGCAGCTTCTGTATTCTATTTCTCAGCTGCTACTGCCAAGATTTCTTTCCTCTCCTCTTAATCAGCCTCTGCAAATTGATCTGAAGTGACATTCACAGAAATTATGATTATAAAGATTGAAAAGTTTGGACTGAGTACTTTATATATGATTTTTGAACTTGTCATCTGGACAATAAAGTGTATTTGTGCTTTCCTTAGTTCTTTTTTTAACGAAAACAGCTAATTTTGTCAGTCAAATGATGGGAAAAGACTAGCACATCACCACAGTCACACTACATCAGGCTTTTCATTTTGTTATCCAACAGAGAGCACGCTGCCAGGCCTTGACATGCCCTTTATCCTCTCACCTCCACAACCCTGCTTTCCTCCCATCAGTCTCTCACTCGCTGACCTGCCTTGAGGCACACACCCCAGCGTCAGTTCGTCCACCAGCCCCAGGACTCCCAGCTGACTCACACATGACACAGGTGCTCCAGTGACACCTGACATGATAAGCTCCCGGGACCGCTGTTCTCCCAACAACTACTCAATTTTTCTCTTTACACAACTATCACAGAAATAACTCATTTTGTGGCTTTTTCCTCCCGAAGTTGTTATAAAAATCATTTAGAAACGTTAAGTCGTATTAGACACCAGATATTCACACTCAGGATGTCACTATTACACCAGCTAGTTAGCTTCGAGGATGAAATACGAGCATACGACTTCGTGTTAGCCACTATTCACCAAAAATGTTAGCTTGGATGTCCAGCTAGCGCCCCTATCTCGATGATATATATTAAAAACAGCAAACCTAGCTTCTAACTCGGTCTAGTAGCGTATAAAGAATGAAAAGTGGAGAATTTTATAGAGTACTTACTTGTACTTATAAAACAAAATGCTTCAAAATAATCCCCCTTGGTCAAGACCAAATATTAACCACAGCTGAATCAGCGCGGCTTATTACGTTACTCACAGCAAAGATGATGCTGCATTCAATGTAACGCGGAAAACGGTGATTTTCTAGAAATTTCTTAAAAGAAACTTTCTTAGTCCATCAATAAATGACTAAATGCCTGGTGCTTACTGCTTCTTCTTTTTCACATGGTTTATATTGTCCTACTTTTAGTTTAAAAACAAAAGTTGACTAAATATATTGTACAACAGCGGAATGCAACCATTAAAATACTCTCATATTTTATCTCGGTGGGGAAAAAAAAGGAAACTGACAATTTCATAGCATTTATGAAGACTGAAGTCGAAGGATATTCAGTTTTAAATAAATGTGACTGTTGAAATGCATTCACATTAACAGTTCTTTTTCCACCAAAAGGAGTACAAGTCTAGCAAATGGAACAGAGACAGCCAGACTACACTTATCAAATATTCATAACAGCTGTTTTTTGAAGGACAACTTTGTCGTTTCTTACTACAAAACACTAAATTATGAGTATACAGAAGTGTCGACTGAGGTCATATTTGAATACTGAATAAAAACTCTAGCTAAAGTGTCTGAAATCATGAACACCATCAAGTTATCTGTGAGTGAAATTTCCCACTTGACAGGAACACAGCATTAGTAAGAAAGATAGATTAGAAGGATTCATATAAAAGGGGGCAAGGTGGGGTTAGAGATATCTCAAAGAGAGTGATTTACAGAATGGTGTGGATATCATGATAATTATTAGAACCTATATAGTGCAGTAAATGTGCATAAAATATTACAGTAATTCAAATAATCTTATTTCAATAACCATAGTTCCTGTGCCTCTCTCTACACACAGTGATTCTCCCTGTGTCCTAGATCTGTGAAATGATTTCATTTACCCATGCGGTCTCATCTTTTTTTTCTTCTTCTTCCCCCAAACAGAATGTGGGTTGCTGCAAATACCTGTTCAGTGAGGCATCAGCCCCTGTTTATGCATTTTTAAATAAAAGCATATTTTGCAGACTGGATGGGGAGGATGCTGTTACTCACTAAAGACTCAAAGTGTGTTTCGGTAAATGGTGCATTCAAAGCCTTTGAATTGCTATCAATTATTCTTCTGAGACACTTCCTTGTTTACTATAGATTGACTCATCACACTCCAACACCCTTTGATGACTTTATTTCAGATGTCTGTGACCTGATTTCTTTAGCAGTTATAACATGAAAAAAATCCATCCTTTTGATTTAATTTTGCCAGCTTCTGCAGTTCCACAAACAAAATCCTCATTCTGTTATTTCTATTTTTATCCTGGATGTCTGGTAAAGAAAAAGAAGTAGGCCTATTGTTTTTCCCCATTGTTTAGTACTTGCATTTCATCCATTTTTCAATCCTCATCTAACTCTCAGATGCTCTCCTGGCACACACACATTATTAATTCTCAGACAGCTGTTCATTTCTCTGAAGTCTACTTGTTGTCCCTCTCACGTCTCCAACTGAAACAGGTTATGTGCACAACCCTTATCAAGACTTCATAATAGCAGTAGAAAAAAAAAAACATTAATGAGTGATAGAGAGAAGAATAGCAGCCAGAACATTGGCTGGAACGGTGCACAATGATGAGATTAAAGAAATTTTGTGTTCATTTTCGCAAACCAATATTGTGTTATGTGTTAGTCTCATATAACTTAAAAGCAATGGTTCAGTTTGCAGTTTTTAGATAATATGCATACAGTTCCACCCTTGACATATCAAACTGTTTTTATTTACAACACAAGACTATAAACAATTTTTAAAGTATATTTGCTGCACTCACCTGAGGTTATTTAATATTCATCAGAGCAGAGAAAATAAATTACCTTGACATTCTTAAGTGTAGCTTTGTCAAGCATCAGAAATTGATGAAAACTCAACTGACATTTACATTAAATGAAAACAAAAAGACGTTCAATCCAAAAGGTAACCATAACTTGCTAGCTGATGAAGAATATTAACAGATTCAATTTCTAAATGTCACCATGTCTTGTTTAAGAGTCTCTTAGGATAAATCCAGCACCTGGAGGCCTGTGTGTAATTAAGACAATTGGCTAGTGACACATCCTCTCTTTGCCTCTTAGAAATCTATTATCTATATTCCTCTTTGTGGATCTGCATCTACTGTTGAAAAGTTTTGACTTGTATCACATTCATTGATTCTTTATTGGATTACTACAGTGTCCATGTACTCTTAAACAAAAATAAAGATCATTCTTAAACTAACACTGGAAAGAACATAAGAGGTTAGAAATAATACATGTTCATGTGTCAGCCTTGCATTGACTGGCAACCAGTCCAGGGTGTAACCCCCCCTTGCCCTTAAGACAGCTGGGATAAGTTCCAGCCACCAATGACCCTAAACAAGATAAGCAGTATAGAAGATGAATAAATGAATGAATGAATGACATGTTCACGTAATGCAATAATTAGTTTGTACCCTGAAATATTGTTATCCCCTTTCCACTAGTGCTTGTACAGTGCTTAGTGCTTAGTTGCTTCTAATCACGTTCTTCCCAAGAACCAGTTTGGATATCCATCAGCAAGGAGCCAAGCTGGAGCCACGTCACTGTATCACCGTAAAACGTCAGTATGTCACTGCATACTGTAACTGATTTGGTTGGTTGTTAGTGTTAGATAACGGGACTGTAAAGATGGGTCGTTTTGTGCTTAAGATTTACAAGGCTCAAATAAATTCATCACTAGTGACAATCTTTTGTCCTATGTGTGGTTTTTCTGCTCAGAGTTGTGGGACTTGTTCATATGAGAGCTACACTTGTTACTTCGGCATGGTTACGGCCAACAATAACAGAACCAGTGCTCCGTCGGTGGAAACACATAGAACTGGTGCTAACCAAGGCACTAGCAAAGCACTAGCAAAGCACTAGCAAAGCACTAGCTCTGTCAAAAAGGGGTGTTTGAGAGAAGTGAAGAAGCGTACAGAAAATTTTCTGTCAAAATGTAGTTATTTTGCCTATAACACTTCTATTGGTAAAAAAAAAAAACAGTTGCTAAAAAAAAGACAAAATAGATGGAAAGTCGACAATAGGTAAGCAAGGGGGGAAAAAACCAATGCATGTTCAAAATCCATTTGCACTCTTTGCTACTGTAATATATTACTAAAAGGACCAGATAATTCACAGAAAAGGAAGAATGGTCCAATCCTTAAGATAAGATAGTATGTTCAATATCAAGATTACCTTAATGCTGTTCAAAACTTTTTGTTTTTCACTTGAAACTTATTTTCTATAAACCTAACTATGATTAAGTCAAGGTTTGTCTCATTAAACTTTATTGTGGACGGTAGAAGAAATACAGTCACGTCACAAAGGAATAAGGTCAATTCACTTTTCAGAGATGAATATCTGAATGAAATTAGACGAAATCTAATGATTTGCATTTACAACAGGCTCTGCTCCCCCGTGATGGTTATTCCAAATGAACGCAGGCTGAGTCAGTCTTATAAAATAATAATGAGGTGACTAACTCGGGGCACAATCAGCTAAATTATGTACTGTATGTTTTGAACAAGAGGCCATGCCATGTTAATTAGTTATATTACCAGATTAGAAACATTTCATGAAATTAAAAATGACAAATTTCCAAGGGAGAGTGGAAACTATGAGTCAGATTAAATATTCATGGGTTCACATTTCTTAGAGACATTCCCATTTCTGTGGTTTACACCAAGCAGCAAAATCTAGTGTTAAAATAATGAAGCCAAAGGAGAGGTGAACTAAACTGTAGTTTCTATAGTGTCCACTTGAGGCTGGCTCCTAATGCCAAGGCAACCCAGTTGACACCCATGTTAGAAGGACCATTTTTACAGCAAAATTAAATGTTTACAAACCAATTTAGACTCTATCTATCTATCTATCTATCTATCTATCTATCTATCTATCTATCTATCTATCTATCTATCTATCTATCTATCTATCTATCTATCTAGCTATCTATCTAGCTATCTATCTAGCTATCTATCTATCTATGAACTTTTCTAATATATTTATTTTTTTGCTGTCTTTCCTTCCACCTAGCAGTAGAAATATTGTATTTCTGTGGGACGTTTCTGGATTAAAAAAAAAGGGGGGGGGGGGGGGGCTACAACATTAAATATAGACATTAAATTTTCAGTTTATGGTCTTTTGCAGTATTAATAACTTTGAGATATCTGGATCACAGTGTCTGAAAACCCTTGCTTTCAAAAGTAAAGGGGCAAAGAGAATACAAACAAGGCCCTTGCCATGTATTATTTCTGTCAGGTGCTCTAACATGAAGAAGAGGATGGACAGGTGAGACAAAACACACCCGAAGAGCAAAGTAATTTTCTTATTTCAGCCAATATTTCAAAGCTAGAGAAGAAATGATCCGAGGGCAGACTACGAGGTGTCGGTTATTCATAGTGTTAAAGTATGTGGAAATATTGAAAAATACACTTTTGCATCTTTATTATGCAATGAAAAAAAAAATCAAAACCATGAGCAGCATCTATGGCATGGTTGATATTCTACCAAAATGGTCATCAGTGGCTGTAAAATGTGATTATTATTTTTCTGTTTAGTTCACACAGGTTTAATGTTATTCACACAAAAGCAGATTTTTTTCACTTAAATACGCCTTTATTGGGAACAGCTTTCATACAAAATGAAAGAAAGAGAAGTATTGCATCTAATGTTTGAGTAAGCTGTGTATACCTTGTGTGCATGTCTGAGTCTGAGCCATGTTAATCACTCTCCCCGTAATTACCATTTTCCTGTTAATGGATCGGACCTCTTAATCACCATTTTGCCCCTTGTGTGCATGCTTATGTCCAGCGTGTGTGTGTGTGTATATGTGTGTGTGTGTGTGTGTGTGTGTGTGTGTGTGTGTGCGTGTGTGTGAAGGAGAGAAAAAGACACAGAGACAGGGGTGGTAATTTGGCTTGTCCAGTTAGATGGTTGTTACTCGGCAGACCATAAATCTACACACAGACGCGGGCACAAATCAGGGCATGTGGGAGGATTTTTTACTTTCTCTCTTTGCCTGAAAGAGAGTGAATGACAGAAAATTGGGGAAATCTCAAGTTCACTCTACTCTGTTTTATTGCATTTGTTTGCTCCCTTGCTTAATTAGCCCATCATGGTAATTCAAGCATTAAAAACCTACTGGATTGTGAAAAAAAGGCTGATTGTGGCAGCTCGCTGATTGGAAATTATGCCTGTGGAACTTAAGAAACATGATTCATTCCCCACAGCATGTGAAATTATATGAGGACTCCTTTCATCTCCCCGTGATCCACGTTTTTCCTCTACAAAACCAGCCGACGGTTTCTTTCACGGCACAGCACTAGCTAAAGTTGCCTCTCACTTACAGTCCTGGTTTAATTAAAGAAACCATTTCTGACATAAGCCAGAGCCCCATCGACAGAGGGAGCTGCAGCACAATGTTGACAGTGCATTTCAAGCAACAAAATTCCCAGAGGTGATAGTGAAGAGCCAGGCAGCAATTCAGTCTGAGAGAGAGAGAGAAGCAACAGGTTTGTGGATGTTGGATCTGCTGTGTTTGATATACTTCCAGAGTAACAGTGCCTGGCCAAAACAGGCAAAACTAACAGTTACAGTAATACCCATGCAATGCATCTTTCAGTGTGTGAGCCATAGTTCTGGAGTTTTACTCTCTATTACAAAATGATTTTGTTTTGACAAAAATCAAAAGCATCAGATCTATAAATTACTTTTTAGGAATTCAAATCCATTTTAAAATCTGTGAAAAAGAGCAAGGTTACAAAAATAAAAACAGCCATATTTCCTTTGAAACAACATCAGCTGCTCTAGATTGAGTTTTTTTAATGACTCGGAAAACAGTTAAACATTTAAGGGTCATGAAGTAGTGAGGGCCTACTGTGAGGTTGTTTTTTTTTTTTTTTTCCATTTAAAATTTCCGCATCAAACAGTCATGTCAAAGCATTTTTGTCCCTTTCTTCTGGGAAATCTGTCAACACTTCAGTAATAATCTCCCTCATTGTTCAGCCATGAGACGACTCACATTTCAACTGACAGCAGACTCATATTTCACAGCATATTCAGTGGCTTAATAATGATGTAATTGCAGGGTTAAAAGAACACATCGAATGTGAATAGAGTCACAGACAGATTCTATTAGGCTCTATTGATTGCCTGATCAAATCATAAGGCAAGGAGAGTTTAATAGTGCCTATGAAATGAGTTTCTCTCCTCTAATGGTGTTTTTTTTTGGTTGTTGTTGTTGTTGTTGCCAGAGCTCAATGAAACAGTTCAATAACTTAAGGGAAAGCACAGTGCCCCTGACTGAGCCTTTGTAATTTGTGTTGTAGTGCAGGACTGCACCCTGGTACTGGAAAGGGTCATTTGTTCCTCTGCAGTAGAGAATCCAGCAGATAGCATGGAAGATATTGCCTCTATTGGATTTAAAAACAAGCATTTACATTGGGGCAAAACACTAAAGACGTCTAAGACAATGCCTCAATGTTTTTGCTCCATTCATGTCTCTGCTGTTTCCTTTTGATTTCATGATCCATGATATTTCATCATGTAAACACATTAGCTCATTACAGCTCAGCATTGATTGGCAACAGCACTAAAGGAAACCTTTTCATAGCTGCAGCTTTAAGGCGTGGAAACTGGCTGCACATCAATAGTAACCTAATAATAAGCAATGGGCTGTATGCCATAACAGGTGTTTGAGCCGTGTATGCTGTGCTACTTTTCATGGAGATTAGACGGTGACAAACAGATAATTTGCTGAGAAAGAGGCCTAAATAAAGAGTTTAATTAGTCGTATGTAACGGCTTCCTGCCTTACACAACTGCCTGACGTTGACAAAATGAAAACTTTCACATCCCAATGCCTCTCCCAACAACAGTCTGACAATGCAACTACTTCTTTTTTGACATAGTGCAGTTGTACATGGTAAAATGATCTGGGCCTACCTGGTCCTGAAGTTGGCAGGATGTGGGTGTCCATCATACAAGGACAGAAAGTCATATTCTTCTTCTATGGCAAATGACAAGAACATGAGCTGGATTCTACTCCCTTCTTCCCCAACAATGACCCAGGTGCAGTTCGCCCCATTTGGGTAGCCGTAGGGGAAGCCTGGTGATTCTATACTGCCGTTTCGGCCTTTCAAGGTGCCACCACATGTGTAGATGAAACCTGAGGAAAGAAACAGGAGATATATTTACTTCTTTGTATACAGTCTGTTTATTCAGTGTAAAAATGAACAGCACAAGGGGTTGGATGGACAAGGGGTTGGATGGACAAGCAAAAAGAAAGATCAGCTTAGAGATTTTTATTACAAGTTAAGGATTCTCACAAACACCAGTGGTAAAAAAAAAAAGATAAATCAACAAAAGGTTTTCAGAATGCGTGTTTGAATGCATCTTTGTGTTTCTCCAGGCATGTAGTTTATTGTTGTCAAGTGTGCGTCTAGATGTCTGTGCTACAAAGTCTAAGTTTTGACAATGACTAACGGCTGCAGGGATTTTCTTATAAAACTCTTATTCATACAGAAGAACACACATTCACACCCACTCTCTCTGACTCTGTATCACTCCAACACTCAAGGACACAGCAAGCTTTTGATCCTCATATATATTTCTAGAATAAAAAAGGTAACCTATAAGGACCCGGTGCCATGTCAGTTATCCATTCAGTCAGTTATTATTCTCTTTCACAGCTAAAACACAGCTAAAAAAAAAGTGCCAGACTAGAGGATATTTTTTTTTACATCAATGTTGGATGAAGCTGCAGGTCAGCATTATTGATAAGAGGTTTCACATGAAGTATGATTCGTTTTCTTTGATGCTGTTCAGTTAAAACATAATCATGGATAAATCCTATAACTCCCGAATCAAGTATTACTCAGAGAGACTCACAGCACCGTGTAGTTCAGCGTTATCATTTTCTCTCTGACCTCCCCCCACGGCGAGGTCACAGCACAGGGCTGTGTTTCCAAGAAGAACTCCAGGAGCTCATATTCACATTCATCATGGGGTGCTTGAACTTGGAGCCGCCTAACTTAAGGGAAACTAAGTTGTTTCTGACTTTTAAATTCACCTGAGGCAGGCAAAATCTAAAGAAGCAAACCCTCAAATCCATGCTATCTACCTTCAAAGACAATGTATTTTATTGTTTTTCCCAAAATTATTGGATATGTGAAGCTTATTACAACAAACAGTCTGTGTAAGTCAGCTTCTTTGTGCCTTTGAACATGGCTCAACAACAACTTGATATGACATGATGCAATACAATGTTATACAATGTGGTGTGACTGGATACGATACTATACGATAAGTCCAATACGATACAATACAATATCGTATATGATATTGTACAACGGATGTGGTGCATTTTGATAGGATAGGATAGGATACAGAACAATACGATACAATTTGATACAATAAGAGACAAGACAATATGATGGGATATGATGTGATACCTGATATGTTGCAATACAGTTTGTTACAATAGGATACGATATGATGCTATATGGTAAAATAAGGCACAATATGATACATCATAAAGGACCATACCGTGCCTTTCCATATCATACCTATTTGCACTATACCATCCCATATGAATACAATCAAATACACAAAAAATATAAAACATTACAATAGGGTAAGGGTTGGTCTAATCATTGTGTGACCTACATCTTTGTTATATTTACCTGTAACTTGTTACCTTGAACTAGATTCAGAGCATGAGCTATTACTTTCATGATGAGATGGCAATGAATAAGGGGTTAAATTGGTTGTAATTTTCTGATTTGAAAAAAAATTTGAGCCTAAAATAAGTTGAGTTATAATCATAAAAAAGTTTGTTTTTCTTTGGCTGTTATCGGTACGATCATAGTGAGGGGTGAGAAGTGTGTCAGTTTTCTTTTTAATCCTTTGAACTTTCTTCCACTGGCTGCTTGTACTGATAAAAACCGAGCGAAGCTAATTCTGCTGCTGTACGTCTTCCAAATCTCTACGGGTTACAGAGCCCACTAAATGCCTAAATTGTAAAATGTAAATGTAATTGATCTCCCTGGACTTCACCATTCACATCAGGATCATTATCCTTTCCCTTTGATCTTAATGATCCTTTTATTTCAAACACATCACAGGTGTTAGATGAAAACATTGCAGAGTCTGGGAGTGAACTCGGTAAGGAGCATTATTTTTTTTGGGTGGGTGGGGGGGGTGCTTTATTGATTCCTGATGGAGAAGCTCTTCACTTCTTCGTACTCCACAGGGGGAGACGAACTGCAGAGTCAGCTTACAGAGCAGAAACCCTTGAAGCTGGGAGGGATTTAGAATCATCCTGCACAAGGACACTCCAGCAGAGAAGAAACTTGCTGTTATGTCAGCCTTGATTTCATGTTGTCTTGCTGGGTGATGGTTCAGCAAATCACTATTCCTATGTGCCTGTTGCGCTTTCATTCTCTTTTAGCTGCAAGATGCCTTGGTCTGTTTTCTAATTATGCATAATAACACACATCTACCCAACATTTTCCCATAAGTGGAAATTAAGAAACAGGGGGGAAAGTTCTTCATTGGGTTTTGACACAGAAGACGAGTGCTTTTGTACATTGTTCAGAGTTTAAATCTAAGTTTTTAATTTGAATTGGCTTCAACTGTATGTTTCAAGTCCCTCAACTTCTTGGAATTAAACTGATCTCCTCTGAGTGCAAAGCCCAAATCAGGATGATCATCCCCCTGCCTTTCATGTTCACAAGCTTCGTTATTTACCATGGCAGCCAGGCCGCAGGGACATCAGGGCCCTCCCGCTGGATGCTTTTCCAACCAATTATCCAAGATGGAAACTCAACCAAAAAACTATGTGTGTGTCTCCATATGTGTGTTTGTCAAAACCTTATTCAAGCTCACATTTCTAAGACTTTCACAGTGACCGATGTAATGACCAATGGCAGGCTGAGCTGCAATTAAGGGCCTCGGTCTCTGTCTGTTCAGAACCAATCAGAGCAGAGACGTTGAGAAGCCCACAGGGGGGCATGAAGAACCATATGAGAGCCAGATATATAGTATGCACATACACAGCAGAGTGACAAAGCTAACTTCTTTGACTGACACATACACTAACAACATACACATCAATGCCAACTTTTTGATCATTCCAATTCAACTTACAGAAATAAGAATTGGGAATGCTGCTTCTGACCTCCTTATACTTTTTCCAACCAACTTTTTTTTATTATTTTTTTACACTCCATAAAGGAGTGGTTCACATGAAGACTTTAAAAACTTTCAGTTTTAAATAAAACAGCTGACATATTGGAGGTTATGTTCCACTTAGATGGTAATATTTCTCTTGTAATGTAACAACCCCTGCAGCTACCATTCAGTTTTCTATGAACTCACTGACACTTTGCATCGGAGTCTAATGATTATCATGATAACTGATGTTAAGAATTTAATTTAAAAGATAGTCCAAAGTGAATCCATTGAGGCTTTGCAGTTGTAGCTAAAGCTGAATTTAATTGGATGAAATTAATATCTACATATTTAGGGGTATGCTCTCTCAGGAAAGAATAATAATCACAGATTGTTTGGTGGTTTTAAGGAATATTAGGTCTGCATTATTTACATGAAATAATATTTTTCAGGGAAATGCATTATTTGGTCTGCTCAGTCCTGATCCCTTGACTTTGCCCATTTCATTTTTCAGGGGACTCTTGGGTTATTTAAAACAGAGTTACACATTTTCATGGTAGTGATTTTTTTAAGTAGGGGATAGCAAGCAGAGACCAGTTGGTTATGCAAATTAGAATCCCAATAGTGTGAGCAGAACCCCAATGTGAAGCAGATTGACCCTTATAAAACCCTTATATCTAGACTAAGTCCACAGAGTTTTACTGAAACTTTTAGCGGGTACTTTTATCTACATTAAACCAAGATTTTCAAATTAAAATTTATCACTTGAGGCATTTTTTTTCCCAACACCATTCATTACATGGTTGGCATCTATTTTGTGCCTTCCTCATTTTGCAAAACACTCACATTCTCATCTACATTTAACTTTCAGTCTCTGATCTAACACTATTTCTGAAGGGGGGTTATTTAAAGGACAAGATTGCCCCCCATCCATAAAACAAAGAGTCCTTGCTGTACTCTAGCTCCGCCAACTCTGGACAGCAGCCTGACGAACAGTGGAAAATGGTGAAGAACTGAGGCCGAGGGGTGAATTGGTGTTTAGTCACAGATGTTTCTCAAAAGCTGAGCCACACATGGACTGCCTGATGAATACATTTTGTGTTTTGAATATGAAAAGATTGAAAAGATTTGTAACCCTGTTCAGCAGCAGCATGGCAGCCTTACTGGGTATGTGAACAAGATTAAGGATTAAGTTCACAATAGAACCTTATTACTGAAGGAGAATGAATGGCTCTGCCTAGAGAAAGACAAACACTAGCACAAAGACCTTATTTTGTCACTTGTTAAAGATGAGAGGATGCAAATTAGGCATAAGTGCAGTGAGGACTTTTTTTTCAGAGATGATCCACAAAATGAGATATTAACTGTTTGCTCCCATGGGTAACTTTTAGTTATGCACCCACAATTAGACAAGTTAGGAGTTATTTACAGTCTCCAAACAGAACATGGATTTGGGGACCCATGGGTTATATTCTGTGAAAACTGAAACCACCATGGGAATACAGTTTAAAGAGAAAAGTTAGAAAAAAAAACTGTTTCAACACCATCAGCATATCTAGAGACTGTTGATTCAAGTCAGTGGAGTTTTAAGGATGTTTAGGGATATGTTTACATGGTAAACTTTGTTTGTTACCACCTGACTTCCCTGCATGGGTTTAACACTAGGTCATGTGTAAAAAGTAACTGAGGTGACAGTGCAGTACCAAAGGGAGCTATTGTTATAAAAGTAACTACAAAGCTTTCTTATTAGTTTGGTTAAGTTTAGTTTAGTTTATTTATTTAGCACACATTAAAACGGAATTATAATAATGGTGTGAGGATGAAGCGAAGCCCCAATGGCTTGTACAGAAGCTAACAAAATAAACTTTGACAAATAACTTAATGAGTGGTGGACAATATAAAGAAAATTCAAAGTCCATTATATATGGAAATAAATGTGGATGAAGAGAAGGCATAGGTTACTAAAGTTGATGCAATGGAGAAGGCAGGAAGTGACAAGATGTGAAGAAGATGTTGTTCAAGCTGCTTTTTAAAGAGTGAAGGGGAAGAGATGGACTTTAAAGACTATTCCAGAGCATAGGCCTCTGTAAGACATATTAATTAAATGTTGTGTGGTACAGGTAAAGGGTAAGTATAGATTATTATTATTGCTGTGTCTGGTACTGTAAGTGTGTACATCTGAAGACAAAGTAAAGAAATGTTGAAAAGTGTCAGGGAGATCTTGGTTGCTGTAAATAAACTTGGTGAATCAAGACATGTTCAAAGTGGATGTAGGTTTATATTTTCTGTTCTATTTCCTTCAGGTCATTCAGATTTTTAAACATGAATTATCCATGGAGTAATTTCAGTATGTTTATGCAGTATGTAATACCAACACAAGGGAGGTTGACTTGACAGAATATTTCCCACTTTTGTCCATTTTTTTTGAAAATTGACTGAAAAACCTGACAGCTGACTATGGGCAGAGATTTGTCTCAAAATGATTTACAGGTGTGTTTTTAAGATGCACAAATAAATCCACGAAAAGCTATCAGAGGGCATTCACTATCCACAGTCTTCCAACAAGGTATAAGAAGAATACTTACATTAACGGCGTAAACTATACAAGACACTCGCCACAGGTTGCTGAAGCATGGTATTTCTACTTTTGATTGCTTTCGCCAGACTTGTGAGTTACCTTCATTAAACTGCCATTTTCAGGGATGTTGTATGAACTTTTATTAAGCTTTAATGTCTACATTTATAAATTCCTGATAACTCCCAATCATCTTTGTTTACAGTCTACGCTCTCAACAGAGACAGCAACACTGCCGCCCAGCGGATGGACGGGTGAGGCATTCCACACATGTGAATATCTTGTGCTCAACTTGTGTGTGTAAATCTCTCCAAAAAACGCTTTCAACAATTCACAAGCAGAATTGAAGACTTACAAATAAAAAGTCATGATAAATGCACACAGAGAAACTAAAAAAACTACAAAAAAAATGTGTAAATCATGGATTTATTTGTGGATCTGAAAAACATGTAGAAATCATTTTGAGACAAATCTCTCCCCGTAGCTGACTGTCATTTTGACACAGGAGGGTGATCTGCTCAGCGGTTCTAACAGTACACAGAAAACCTCTCACAAAACACTTAAAACACTGTTTGATATGTCATCGCATGAGAGGCCACATAGTCTGTGTCTTGTGCACTTCACCTCGCTCTTCCCTTCAGACCTCACACACAACCTGAACGACAGTCAGGTTCAATCACAACACCAACTGAAATACCAAGGATTCTGTTTTTTTTGTGCCTGTTTTTGTAGACACTTTTTTTTTATTATCAGAGCACTATTATCGGTCTAAGTGTCTTCATCTTATAATCACAGCTGCTCTGAGACTGATAGAGAAAAGAGACTGTGCTAATCCAGCAAGCTGTTAGATTTGCGAAAGCTAAATCTAACATATTTTTGTTGAACAGTGATGGTGCGAGTTAATGCAAGTATGTTAGAAAAAACCTGAGCTAGCATATCTGTAGCACAGTGATTGAGTTTAATTAGCATAAACTGAGTTCAACAATGACAAGTGCTGTATTTTTTAGCCAGGGGGTTGTTTCTTAAAAACTGTTCTGTTTCATTTTACGCCAAAGACAAAGCCTGTAGAAAAGATGTTATTTTATTATTTGATACTTGACCTGTCCACTTGTAGCAGTCAACTCTAGCTCATTATCAAAATGACAGATGCAGAGGGAGTCTAACACACCTCTTCACTGGGGTGTCGTATTAGGCATTCAGTGCATAAAGATCTGGTGATGATTGTGTTTTTGTTCTCCTAATGAGGCCAGTAAAAGCAGTGCAGTAGTGGGGAGAAGTAGTGAAATTGAACCCTCACATAAATGTGTAGATGTAAAAGTTGAAAATGGTTTTTGAATGACTTACTCATGCTGCAGTGCTAGATTATGATGTTCTTTAACGGCATCTGAACAAAGTTGTTTCCATGTCTTATTTTCCTTATCCTGATTTTATGTTGTTTCTCTCTGTCTTTACAACTTTAAAAAGGACAGCCCAGGAAGCTTGGTAGCATAACAAATGAACCCTAAAAACTTTTACTTACTGTCCACCCTGAAAAATATGACCATCACTATTTTATCTGAACTCAACAGACTGGAGAGTGTCTCATTCAAAATGAAGTATCTTCATTAAATTGTATAGCTGCAGAAACGAGGTCGGGTGAATAAAGACCCAAATAGAGACAGAGGGACAGAGATGGAAAGCAGAATAAACAGAGAGAAAAGGACAGATTTCCGCTCGTTCATCATTGCAGGAAAGAATGAAGGGATGATTTAAAACTCATCATTCAGAGGGGAGGAGGAGGCGATGAAGTGTTGGAGGGGGAGAGGGGGGCGAGAGAGAGATGGTGGAATAGTGAACGGGAGAGAAGAGAGTCAGAGGAAGGTAGAGGGAGGAGGAGGAGGTGGTGAGAGAAAAGTGAGAAGGAGACAGGGGTAAAAGAGAGACTTCTAATTATGCTGACTACCAGACCGAAACTGACAGCCTTTCCACACACACCCACACACTCACACACTCACACACACACACACACACACACACACACACACACACACACACACACACACACACACACACACACACACACACACACAGCAAGAAGCACAGGGTCATGGAAAGAGAGTGATCCACACACACTGAACTCTATACAGACACATCACACAAAATAAAGGAACACATGTGCACATCAAAATCCAGGCACATTTAGATTTGCCCACAAAAATCATACAAACACACTCTACTAACAAACAACCGACTGCAAATATTTACTTCTAATACTCCCTTACTTGATTATTCATTCATCTTAGCCTCCTGATATTCCTCATTGATTGTTTGTTTTATTTGCCAAGTCTGCAACACAACAATAAGTACATCAGGTAAACCACAAACTTAAGCTCAGCTCACAGAACATCAGTTGCTCTAAATGCCAGTCCCTATCAGCTGACAGCTCAGCTGATTAAATCAAAGCACCCAATTGGCAAATAACAAAATGAGACTATTTAAACTGTTTCAGCCTGCAAACTCTTACTGCTTCCCCTTACATTTTTTTTTGGCTGCGTCTAATTTTACGAGTGTCATATGAATTGTCACTGATGCCCGCTCTCTTCTGTACCCCTGTTGGTCTTTGCTGCTGCTCTACCCGCCATGGCTTTTCATGTATGCACCTAAAAAGAGGGGAGGTATACTTTGTCCACCTCAGGCTTTGGCATTCCTCATAGGCACATGGAAGAGCTGGGACCTCCCAGAATAGAGCAACACCGCAGATTATAACTTATTGCATGGAAATAATAGATTCTTTAGAAGAGTGGTCCTGACTGGACTTCATTTTCACAGTTACCTGCAAACCAACATAAGAGAGTTGCCAGTACAGTACTCAAGACGTGTTGAACCAGTGTTTTTCATACATTGTTTAGTAGTTTTTGTGGACTTTTTTTTTTTTTTTTTTTATGTTTTCCCTGTGACTTACCGCCTGTTCCTCTCCTTGCTTTCAGTACCTCCAGCATCTCTTCATGCAGCCTCTCACATCCAAGCTGTAAGTTATCCTTCCAGCTCCTCTCACAAATCCACCAGTGCCTTCAACCTGCCTGCTCTTTGATGCCTCCACTCCATGCCATCAGCAATACCATACTTCCTATGCTTTATGCACTAACCCTAATCGTATCATAAACCGTAAATGTCTGATGGAAGGGTCTAATGTCACATCAACCATCGGGTTGTGGAGTCAGTTTCTGAATTCAAGATTTTGGTATTTACTCAGGACCATCTTGGTTTTAGATAGAGTATGAAAGCGCCCCATGTTTGGTTGTCAGTTTAACACTAAATGAGAAACAATATGTTACACTGGAAAAGATCTAAAAACCATCAATCAAGACCGTAGCATAGTTTGGGAAATGTTAAGAGAGGTAGAATCAGTTCCTTATTGAGTTTCATAAAAACAGAATTTATTCAATCATTACAAGTGGTGGAACTACCCCTGCTGATCGTCTACACAGTCCACTTCATTACTGGCTTTTCATAACAACACAAGAGGCTTATTCCATCTCCAATTCACAGTCAGAGCTTTTGCCCTGTTTTCTATTATCAAAGTTAGAACCTTCTAGAATCCACCACCACAGCTGCGGGTTGCTATACGACAGCTTGAAACTTTGCAGACTTCTAAGTCCAAAGGGCATGTCTGCTTGAAACTTAAAAGGTTTTGAATGGGTGGGATACTGCTTTGAGCGAGGCATTTCCCCCTGATGACTTAAACACAGATGCTAATTGGCAAACAGTGAAGGATTTGTGGTTTGACTAGGGAGATCCCAGGTGTGAATATATGCACTGGTGCTAATGAGGAACAGGGTTTAGTTTAGAAAAGAGCATGCATGCTCAGCAAAACCTTCCCTGGATAAAAGAAGCTTAAAGACAAAGAAGAAAATCTGCTTCTTGAATTGAGTGGATTTAATGAACCCTAGTCTGCTGGATTGGCTTGATCTCTCTCATCAAAGCAATCTTATCTTGAATGTCTTAAATAATACACTGTAGGGGAAAAATACAAGCTCAAGTGGCCAATGTCTGTACCAGTCTCATAATTTTCAAGAAGCTAACTTTGACAGGACAAATTGTTGCACACACAACTTTAAAATGAAGTAAGGGTGGGTTTTTCAACTTATAACCACAGGTCATCAAAAGCACCCTGCAACTAATACTGCTATCTGTCAACACTACCTGGCACTGATGGACCCAAAAGGGTTAGAGGTAGATTACTTATGATAAAGTGCCCTTCAATTGGAGGAAAAAATGTAATGCAGGGTCTGATATGATGACCTTTCAGTTTGAGAAAGTTGAAAAATGCCACCCTGCCAGTGAAAAAAGCAATAAGCCTCAGTTCCCCAATGGATGCTCTTAAAATGAAGGGATCACTTTGCAATATGTGCAATGTGACTTTTTTTTTTTTTTTTAACCAAAAATACATCTTTAAACAAGCAGGCAAGGTACTCTGGGGAATCTGTATCACTGGTAGGTGTGAATGTGAAGACAAATCTGAGTTGTCCCTGCTATGTGAGATGTTGACCTTTTTTTGGGATAGCATGTATGAGGTCACAGTGAGTCATTTTAGATTTCGCTGGGCCAAAGCAACTCATCACCTTTAGTACTACTGTGTTTGGGTAGCATGGAAGCTCCTGTAGAGGACTGAGGGTGAAAAAAACAGGGTCATCTGGAAAAAAAAAAAACAAACAAAACAAAACAAAAAACAGTTGTATAATGCACACAGAAGGTACCACATCAGACAAGCTTACTAAATGGGTTGTTCTATGGGATATCTGTAAAACATCAGCACAAAGTCCCTTTGTAAATGCCATTTAGTCTTAAGAAACTAACTAAAAGGGACAACATTATACAAGATGTAGTATTTTTAGACCAACCTTAAAGCTTTGAGGTAAAAGTGTATCATATCTCTTTTGTCAGTTTGTTTTCAATATCTTCTTGCAGAAAGGAAAGCCATTAAGTTTTATGGACTGAGAGCAACCAACTGTGTCCATCAAAACTAGGTAACATTGTGCAAAATAGAGAATGGATATCCAATCTCTCGCATCCTAATGAGTGAGGATGGATTTAGACCTAAAATTATAAATGATGCTGAGGTTGATGCTTGGTTGGATAGCAATAGGCTGTCAATATTTCACTTTGAGCCACATACCGTAATGTGCTGAATATAAGACTCTGTTTTTTTTCCAGGGCAAATAAGGCTTTGAACCCCCCCCCCCCCCAACACACACACACAATTTTCCGCATTTCTTGTGGTTGTGACATTATTTTCCCAACTCTCTATTTGCTACACAAAGCATGCTCGTCTCTTTGTGTGCATGCTCATGTGTTTGTGTGTCTGTGTGCATCAGGGTGTAATACAAAGAGCAGAAGAGAGTTGTGAACGGGCAAATGTTCATTGTGATAACACAAGATTTTGTCATCAAATAGCCTTTTTTCCCAAAAGTCTGTCTCGGAAAAAAATGGATCATCTTGTATCCAGGATCGTCTTATATTTGGATCAATACGTTAATGGGATGAGCTTGTCTACAGTTATTTAAGGTGACAATAGAAAGGGTTTGAAGATAAGAAAACACAAGAAAGCTACTGTCTCTGAAGCAGCATGTGGCTAATTCATGCTGAGGAAATTCATGTGAAGTGGATAGAGGACATCAAACAGAGTTTGTCATCAAGGACGGTTAAAACTACTCAAATGTATGCAGAGAAATTGATCACATGGAAGAATCTTGATTTGATGGCGCTGTTGATCATGAGAAGTGTAAAATGTGTGGGGTTATAATGAGATAAAACACACCAGGAATTCAGCCTTGCAGTGACATGTGGTCACATGGTGCAGGATGCAGTCTCCAGACCACTACAGCTGGTTTATAACTACAACTGTGTGTCACAGTGATACAAACTGACTGCTGGAGCTTGGGTCAGATTCAGATATTAAAAAAAAAAGGTTTGTTCAGAGTTCAGGTTCAAGATATTCATGATATTTGAAGCCAGTGCATTTTTAAAACCTTCAGATGGTTGGTTGCATAATGTTGTTTTAAAATGAGTATTGTACACCTGTGAATCAATTATAATCTGCCATTACCTTAAGGCTCAATAGCCCAGTTTGACTTCACATTTTCTACAATGAGCATGATGATTCTGGAGAGGTGAAATCAATTACCAAGCTTGTCATCTACCTCAGGGAATCCTCTGATCAATTTCACCCTTTCCTCATGCAGCTGACTTTCACATGAGGAAACTGGGAAATTACCCTATTCTTCATTTGAATGGGCCCCTTGGCGTCCCCTCAAGGTTGTAGGGTGTCCCCTGTTCCTACTCGAGGGTGGCAGGGATGTCTCCGTATAACACAAATCTATGTGGGTGAGCACACATTTAGTTACATGAAATATGTCTCTTATCCTCAGCAGTGTATAATGGCATTACAGCAGTCCAGCTGAGGGAAGAGCCTACTTCAAATTCTCTTACATCTCTTCGCCTCTCACTCTATTTGTCCATCTCTCTTTCATTCTCCACTGCTCTCTCTTCCTCCCCCCTTCTGTCTCGGCCCTGTCACTGGGGACCGCAGTGATACCAGATTCACTTAAAGGGCCATTCCGTCTAATCTCACTGATTCTCATTAATGATTGAAGAATGGCTTTCCCGGCGGAGAAAACTGACCAATGAAATTATCACAGACAGAAACAACCAACTCATCGGTATTCATATCACAGTGCTACTCAAGGAGCTAAAAAATGAGGTGTGTGTATCTGCGAGCATGTGTGTGCATTAATGTATGTATTTAATGATGCGTCTGTGTTATGAAAATGATAGCATGTTAATTGTCTTGAGGTGGTTATGTAGGTAGGAAAGGAAGACGGGGAATAAAGAAGAGCAGGTGTGTGTATGCTTGTGTGTGTGTGTGAAGGCAGGATGACCACATGAGGGGTGGTGTGATGGGGGTAATTATGGAGAGAATAAGAAGAAACAGAGATTAAAATGCCAAAATACAATAGAGAGAGACGCAGCAAGGGAAGGGGTGAGGGTTTTTGAAACGTCCCATTGGTTCCTGCTGTCAGGAATGCTTGTCAGCCAAGAATTAGACTGCTCCACACTGCCAGTGACTGACAGTTGGCCTGCGGTCTAGACTATACCCTGGAGTGGTGGAGCCTAAATAAGGGAAATGCCTAGAGAGACACGGAGGAAACACAGTGGGTTGAAAATCAATTTATAACACTGTCAGTCAGAAGCTGGACGGGACGATGGGATAGAGGTAAGAAGAAGAGAAAAAGAGGGAGACATGTAGCGTGAGAACACAGGAGGAAGACAAAGACATGATTTGAGCAAACAGTAAACAAATGGGAGTGATCAAGAAATGATGGGAACTGGGGGGACGCTTAAGAGAAAGAGGAGTGGTGACAAGAGAAGGGACAGAGGAAAGATACAGACATGCTAGACAAAGTGCTGGTGGCAGAGCCTCGTTTATATATATATATATATATATATATATATATATATATATATATATATATATATATATATATATATATATATATATATATATATATATATAAACAAAAATCAAAAACAAAAACAACAACAACAAAAAAAAAAACAAACAAAAAAAAAAAACGCTACTGTTGATATACAATCTGCCTCCTCTAATTTAAGACTTCAAAAGACTGGCTTTAGCAAAAACATTCTACAAATCACAGACGTTTGATTCTTAATGCTGGGTCACTTTGTTAATTTGGACTGATCCACTTCTTAATGTTTAAGCCACCCCAAACAAATGCTGCAGCTACATTACTATTAGCTGAAATTTTAATAAGCTAACCTGTTATCACTTTTCATATGTCATTTTTAATCACTGCACCATTGTTCAAGCAGTGCCTGGTGGAGGGATAACATTGTAATTATAATTATTACTCACCTACTTTAAGAAAATCTAACACACATGGTTTTCTTTATCAGTTTTATATTGCTAAGTTCATTATACAACACAGCCTCCGGTGACATGAAATGTGAGATACTAAAGAAGACATTTTAATTATCCCAACTTGTCTCCAAACACAAAGGGACACATTTAGAATTTAATAAAAGTGTCCAAAGAAGAAAGAGTTTTAGTGCCTCTCCACCAGAGCAAAGAGGATGATAAAAAGCTGGGATAAACATCAAATTAAAGGAGATATTACCACCACATTCCAGTGTTGTAAAACATAAAAAATTTACAATGAAACGGGAGGCTGGGAGGAAAAATGATAGGGGAGCATTTTTTGCCAACATAAATTGTGTTTGAATGTGGCAAAGATGTACAAAGGTAAGGAGAAGAGAAGGAAGGTAACATTTATCTGGAGATAGTTTTAGGGATTACACTTTGATGTTTCTCATGTTGAGCCAGTGGTACAGCTGTTTCTTTACTTGGAACATAAATGTGGTAGTTCAACAAGCATTTCTCTCCCAAAAAAAAAAAACAAATCAACCAAGTAGAAAAAGACAGAAAGTAAAATATGATCTTATTTAATTATTTATTTAAACAGACAGGGAATATTAATGAACATTTCAGCATAGCCTCAGTGTAAATATGCCAGAGTTAGCCATCAGGCTTGTTTTCATCTGTAGTCTCTGGCAAGCCAGAGCAGAGTTAATACAAAAAGATGCAAGATAAAAATAGAAACATCCTGATAGAAAAAAACCAAAACATGCTAAGTTACAATGATGCCATTTAACAAAAGGTGCAAGACAGCATTCAAAGTGCTGGGCAGAGGCAATGATTAAGTGCCACTCCTGAAGCTGTACCGCACAGAAGGCTGCCTCCAACTTCAAGGCCATAATTTTTATTCAATGTATTCCCATTTCTGTGTGGCCTTACAATCAGGTTGAAAATGCTCAAATACCATTAAAGTGTTAGTAGAACCCAGTCTGTTTTTCTTTTTTTATTTGTCTTGATAAAATGTCTTCCCAATATCACCTTATGACTGAAAGGTAACTGAAAAGACAATAAACTTTGAAAATGTGTTAAATAGTGCCTTAATTTTTAGGCACAACAACTAAATGGATGAGCTGACATTAAAACAACATTTTGTATTTGCATTCATCTTCTGACTAGCTAATATTACTCTTTGAAGTTTCAAATGAAAACGTGAACAGAGTGAGCTGCTAATCCTCAGTATGACTAAGTAGAGCTCACTGTTAGTAAAGAGTCAGTTTAATCAAAGTGTTAGCGGTTTTTCAAGCTGCTAGATGTCATACAAACTTAAGCTTGAATATATAGCTCAACTGACTTTGCATTAGTGATAGATGGCTATCATTACTGTTTGCAAGGATTTCTTTTGTAGTGAGACGATAACAGTGACTGTCACTACTGCCTCTGATTTTCTTGCCTTCCTCAAAAGTGCTGGGATATGGTGGCAAAAGTGGCCACATCATCAAAGAAATACAATCTTTTATTTTAATTAATTTCAGAATGTATATATGTGTTCTTGGGTTAAACAAAATTTCATCTTAAATGTTTAAAATATGATTGTAAATGTATTTAAGATGAACATTTTGAAGTAGCCTAATATTAAAGAAAACAGATGTTTGGTTAAAATTTTGTAATTTTAGTTAGTTAGTTAGTTAGTTAGTTAGTTAGTTAGTTAGTTAGTTAGTTAGTTAGTTAGTTAGTTTATCAGAGTGCTCTTTTTGCATTCATGTGGAATTTCATACATTATCTTCAGTTATAGCAATTTTGTAAAAAAAAAAAAGAAAAAAAGAAAAGAAAAGAAAAATATGACTTAAAAAAATACTGCACTGGTGAGGTCTGCAACCAATAAACAATTACCATCACTGCACTTTCTGACTACAGCTGTATTTTCCCCACATTATTCAGTTTGAGCTGAAAGCCCTGCAACACACCATTTTACAATTACATTGAAGAAAAGGTGTTTAATTGGTGTAAAGATTCACTTTGATTGGGCAGTATAAGACTGACTCATGCCTTTCTTTTAATATAAAGAGTATAGATGGGCTGCACAACAAAAGAATAACATTAACCAGAAATAGTTTCATGCTGGCATTAGATGTTGAGTTACAGCAGCTATTGGGTTATCAATAATGCTGCTTTAACTCCAAGTGTGTGCGACTGTGGCTCAGGGGTAGAGTTGCCGCCTCTCAATTGGAAGATTTGAGGGTTTGATTCCCAGCTCCTGCAGTCACATGTCGAAGTGTCCTTGAGCAAGACACTGAACCCCAAATTGCTCCCACTGTTGGTCACTGTTGTGAATGTGTATGAATGTGTTAGAAAAACTGATGGTCAATTGATAGTTCATTCTGGTATCACTGTGTGAATGAATGAAACTAGCAGTGTAAAGCGCTTTGAGTGGTCAGAATGACTAGAAAAGCGCTAAATAAGTACTGGTCCATTTACCATCTCTATTGTTTTTTTTGTTTGTTTGTTTGTTTTTTAGTTCAATTATCATGAAATATCATCAAATTTTCAATGATTATATCATTTCCAAACCTACAAAGTGCAGGGAACCTAATGACAGCAGCATCTGAGCTTCCCAATCTGGGAGTGATGTCAGAGAAAGATGTTGGCTCATGTGAACGCAGTGAATCAGTTTTAGGTTGTTTCCCCAAAATGCTCTTTATGGATTCCTTCCTTTCAACTTGACACAGCCTGCTTCTCTTGAAGTTGTTGTCTATAGTTCTGCTGACAGTGGAAATAATTGGGGTGAAATGCAAGGTAAGCATGAGCCATAGTGTTGGTGCAGTGTCAGGCAGTAGAAGTCTAGCTTTGGTGAGTCGGAACAGTGTTGAGAGAAAGGAAATGTGTAGGAAGATGTGTCTGCAGATGCAAGCGTTCACTGTTGAACAATGTGTGGGAGTTTGACTTTAATTCCTCAACAAAATAGATGTGATGGACTTTTGTAACCTGGTGGCATACACCGCCTTGCTGATCTCTTTGCTCTAAAATCAGTGCATTGCACAGTGTGGGCACTCATAGTTAAACAGCACAAAGGGTGGTTATATCACAATTTTTTGTAGTAGGGAAAGAAAATCCACGTCTAGAAACGATTACACAAAAACAGCTATCATAAAGAGGAAACCACTGGTACTTCATATTGTTAGAGCTCTGTAGAAAACAGGTTTAAAGCAGCGGCCATTTAATATTCTGAAGGGCTTTTACACGTCTTCAGGAAATTTTATGGAAGTGCTTTAAATTATACCACACCATGCAGATCCACTCTTACTTTCATCTTCATGGTTTTCCATTTTCAGTGAAATTAGGCTTTCAAAGTCAAAACACGTATCCTTAGTTGACCTGTTCATTTAGAGTCTTACTACGCTTGTGATTAATGTGCTGATAGTCCAGACTTTGGAAGAAGTGCTGTGGCTTCTGAAGTCTGTTTTGGAGAATTTGAAGAAGAGCTATTCCTTATCCATTTATCATTCATTCATATCACTTGCTATCTTTCTATTTCCCTGTCTACTGCTTCCCGCTTCTCTCATCAGCTGATCATGGCAGTTTGCACTTGCACTTTGCTCTCCCAACCAATAATCCTGCTGCTGCTAAACTTTAAATCTGTTGTAATCTCTGCTCAATCACTTTCCCTTTTCAGCTGTTTTTCCCTAGTCATCTCTACTCTTTTTCAGTGCCCAGATTAAATTCCTCAGATGTCCACTCTTCATCATATCCCGCCTCTACCTTTAACTACCAGTACCGGTATCTGGGCCCCATCTGTCGGTATCCTTGCCTGTGCACTGCCTCATTACGCTTTTGGAGATATGAAGACATCTCGATGGGATCTTATCTTTGAAGATGATTCACTTCTTTTTCTAAATCTTATGAGATAAATTACTGCTCAATCATAAGTAAGCATCTCCTTACTGAAATGCTTCAAGAGTTAGTATTTGTAATGTTTATACCACTGCTTCTTCAGCTTCACCCATTATAAAATATACCAACATTTAGTTATTGAGGCATGTCCATTGTTTCTTTTCCTCTGCTGATCATATAAGGCATAACACAACTCCTTAATGTCAAGATCTTGCTTTAGCCTGGTTTATACTTCTATATATACCTCACACTGTAGCTATGGCGCAGGGGCTAACCCCATTGTGGGCACCTAATACTCCTGTGTTGATGTGTCTGCGTCACTCTGCAATACTCAAGCCAAACACATGATGGCAGTGACCTATTTGGAAAGCCTATTTCCAGTCCTGCAACTTTTTCAACTTGCATTTTTTTTTACAACATATTTACAAGTTGCCATTGATCACACAGCAGTGTTGTAACAATGGGGAACAGGATCTGCTCAGCAGACCAATCCCAGGGCTTGTGGTCCGTGTCGTTTCAACTTTTATGAGAGGGGGCTACACAACCTAAGGCATAGGCTACTGCAGTGTTTCTCAAATTGTTTATTTGATTTAATTAATATATTGCCCAGTCCTACGGTCCACCAAGCTAGACAGCCCCCACAGACAACTGATGTAATATTAACTCACACAGGCACTGGCACCAATGTTAGCTTCCATTGTGGCCACAATGCTCACTGCGGTTGAATCATCTCGCTGCTGCACCAGTTTCGGAGGTTTTCTTTTCCTCAGTTGATTTTCTGTTTACTGTCCCCATATTAAACCATCGATACATGAAGTTGCCTGTAGGCTTGTTACTGGAGTAACGTTAGCTTGACCGTATTCTCAGGGGTGGAGTTCAAGGAAACTTTGTGAACTTGTCTTTTTTTAATTGTTTTTTTTTTTTTAAATATTCAATAAAAAAAAAATACTCACTGTCATGTTGGACTACTAGTGATCCACAGACCACAGTTTGAGAAACACTAAGGTAATTCACTGTTTTGAGACTGAAGTATAAACCAGGCTTTGCTGGTTATGATGCCAAGTTCTATTATCTAACTCATTAATTAATACAGCATATCTTTTGCTAGGAGTTATGAAGTTTATAGACCTTGGTATCCTTTCTGGACAGCTTCTGATTTTCTCTTTGAACCCAGTAATGATTCCTATAAACCCTTTGTTATTAAGTTATGTTGATTTAGATAGAGCGATTCGGTGCATCACTTGCATTGGTAGGCTACTTTGTGAGAATAAAAGGGTCTGTGTACACCCTGACTACCATTAATACCATGTATTTTAAATAAAAGCTCCAATATGCTTTTCACAAAATGATTATTAGACTTCTAAACTGTCTTATTCATACATATTTTGGAAAAAAAAACCAACACAATGAGTTTCAAATTGCAGGTTGAAACAGATAGAATTTTATTTAATTATCCCTTATGTGTGTGGTACGATTCAAATTGCAGGGTACGGCTTTGTGTGAGATTGCCAAATATCCTACTTTGCACCACACCAGCAGCCGTGTGCAGGAGGGGAGAGAGAAGCAGTAAGCAGTGTGGACAGGAAGGGACGGGAGTAAGCAAACCCTCGCTTTTACTAATAAATTTCAAAAAATCTGCTTTCTAAGAAAAAGTGGGTCACTGAGAGCAGGCGAAGAATGCTAAGTAGAGGGCATTTTTTTTCCTCGTGAATACAAGCTTGTGTGTGTGTGAGAGAGAGAGTGTGAGTGGTGCAGAGAGTGAGTGTAAGAGAGAGAAACAGTCGCTGTATTTACATATTGAGAGTTTATTATTGTGCTCCAAAAAAGGAAACAGAGGACCAAAAAGAACATTTCAAAGAACTGTCATTGTCAATATCAACCATCAATAACCATCAATATCTTTCAGCTCTTCTTTCTGAATGCATTTAATGAGCACCCTCTCTTCGGCACACGCTCACAGAAAACATACACAGTAAAGAGATGAGATTCTCAAGGATTGGCAGCTATAAAAGCATCAAAGATTGATGAGCCAGAAGGAGGGACAAATGCTGCCCCAACCTCTTGATGTTTACCCATCATTATTGCTTTCTTCGTTTTCCCTCTCCTTTTCTATCGTTTTGTTTCCCTCTCTGACTCTCTCACTTTTTGAACCTCTCTGCCCCCCTTCTGCTCTTTCCAATCAGGTCATTTTTCCTCTTCACTCCTGTGTAAAAGAAAATTTCAAGAGGGGAAAAAAAAGTGCCATGGGATATGCAATTTTGTCCTCACTGGGAGCACAGGCACACCAAATCAAGCCTGCATTTTTTCCCCCTCCTTTTTCTCCTTTTTCTCTCCCCTCATCCCTCCACCATTCGCTCTGCAGTCACAGCTGGTATAATACATAGAGCCACCACGGGATGAGTGCACTAAGAGGGCAATTACAGGATTGACTCTCAGGATTCAAATTTTATTTCCTCTCCTCTCCAGATAGAGTGTGTACAGAGAGGTGGAGGTAAACATGCCAGCAGGGCACACATTTTGACACAAGGTACTGATTTCATTTTAGGGTTATTGTTTCATTTTTAAATTATCAATACGTCACTTTATTTTTTTCCTGCCATGCCCAGCAGAAAATGTTTGAAACATCTGTTAACTGAGACCCTGCAAGATAAACAACTACTCATACCAGCCTTACAACCTCGAGCTGCATTTCTGACAGTTGCTACTTTTCAAGATGTGATATTAAAATCTGTAGTTAAATGTATGAGTTTGGTGATTTAAATAGGAGCTTACCCCAGCAAGGTCATGGTTTTCTGATGTGTTCACACTTCAAATATCTGAATGCATTTGTATTCAAAAGCACAAAATTGAACAAAAGTTTTTTTCCTGGCACAGAATTTAGAGCATATTCTTCAAAATGCAAGAAATACTGAACTCAAACCACCAGTGAGAGAGGCACTTTGTCAATGTGTCGTGGTAAAATGAAACCTAGAGCAGCACTGGACTCTTAGTTGGACAACTGTCTACCCAGGCTTATTTTCAACCAATTAGGACAAGCTTTCACACAGGTAATCTTCTAATCAAGCAACATAAAGAGTACATGGGGCCATCCACATGAAGACGGGTTTAGGTGTTTCTGTGAAGGTTTTCTACCGTACGCAGGTTTTATCCAAAAAGTGCTGGCGTTTTGGCCACCCGAATTCGATCATTTTTCAAACTGGTTTCCAAAGTGGATAAATCTGAAACCGTACATTGGTTTGGTTCCATGTTGAAAAACTATCCTGTAATTTCTGAAATGATGACGCAATGCCCAACGCCGCCGTCTTCACACGAGCCAAATGTGCATGCTTCGTGTGTCATTCTCTGTTTTTGGTGGACTTTGTGGTTTCATCTGGACGACCATATTTCTTGTGAGGGTTCTGCATATAGAGCAAACTTTCTTGACACGAGAAAGAATGAAACCGTTTTCGGCTTCGTGTGGATGTAGTCTATGTCAGTGTCTTTTACATAAGCAGCAGAACTGGCACTGGAAAGGAAGCCAGTATGGAAATGCAAAAATAACAATGTTGTTGAGTGTCTACTTGAAACTGGCTGCAGAAGCCTCATTAGCGACCATGTTGAAATAAACATGACGGCAGCCTGGTTTGAAAAGTATGTAGCTCATTAGTGTATTCAAAAATTCATCCCGTTCAATAACATACTGGAAGACTTGTACATACATCTGCATTACGTGCGGCACGCCTGAGTAGGATAGATGGGTGGGTGAGTAGAGATGTTTGCCAGGAGGCTTAAGGCCCACATCAGCTCCACCTCTTTGGGTGCTAGGACAGCATTTCTCACTGGGCTCCAAAATGTCTCTTCTGGAACATATGGGTGATGTCAAAGAGACTACATTCATGTTTTATCAACCTTCAATTGAAAGGTGCGTCACGAGAAAGATGGACTGACTTTACCAAGCTTAGATCACTGAGTATTATTACACTACACCTCATCCTTTGCATTTAAACATAAATTGTTATAAGTGAAGCAGCTGAAGGCATGGATTTCCTTTGTTTCTGATGAGAGCAGTCTCAAGTCCTCTCTTAACCATATTAGGTTATAAATTTTTGATTAAAGTTCATAAAGTGCTTCCACTGCAAAGTGGGCCAGCTGTGAAAGTAGATGTCACGATGTCATGCATATAATGTGGTCAAAGCAGCATATGTTCCTTGTTCTTCTTCTTTAATACTGTTGGAATATTTCAAACTGGGGTCACTTCTTTACAGTTTATCTACAGTATGTGTCCTGGAAAATGTAAATAGGGGATGCCAGAGCTGGTTAATGTTGAACGTTTATCCGTCTCTGTGGGGGTCATCCATGGAGGATGATGCATCAGGAAATGTTCAACCTACTAGTAATATGGATGTGAACACTAATTTGGACGTTCAAGCATAAAGAGTGCTCTGTTTCTCTTTGGAGAAGTGACAGTTATGCCAAAGTTGAACCAATCTGATTGCTTCACACATGTCGCCACGTGATAATGCGGACATTCACGTGCCTGCTCATCCATTTTTACAACAAAATCATCAGATACATGCCGTCTCATGTTCACCCCCTCCTTTCCTCTTTTTTTTATTCGTGTCCTCACTACGGTGAGGATTAGAAATACTCATTTAAATGCAATGTTTTCTTCGCACTCGCTTCACACACACACTGCTCGCTCTCTCATTAGGCTGTTGCGAGACAAAGCCTTGGTTAATAGAAAGGAGTCTCAATTAGTCGTTGAATAACCAGTTATATAACAATCCTGCTGCTGCTGCTGCTGCTGCTGCTTTAAAGACTGAATCCAGTGAGTGTTTCGAGTACAGATCCTGATGATTAATAATGTGTCTGCTTTCATTTACATCTTTTAAATCAAGTTATTGGATAACAACAAAATGTTTCTTTGTGTAATGACATCCTGAAAGTATAAGAAAATGCAATACTGGAAGATGTGTCTTTGTTGCGTGAGAACACATTTGTAAGAGTACAACCAAGCACATCTCGCAGTTTACGTTGCATGTGAAAACATTTAGTCCATGCCAGAGAAGCTATTTCAAAGGCCACTGCTGCATATATGTTTACTGATTCACAAAGCCCCTTCTCATCTCGTATGAAATACCGACTTCAAGCAGCAGCACTGAAATTCATCCAGTCAACTCTCAACAGCAGAAGTGCATCACGAATGCTTCTTTCCATGAATATTCAGCAAACACTTCCTGTCAAACTGAGGGGCCTCAGAGCGAGGCAAGAGGGGGGATGAAAACAAACCTTTGATAAAAAACAGAGATGAGAATTCAGGGAAATTAAGTCTCATTATGGGGCATAAATAAAAACAATAGAGAGACATGGGACCAGTCTGCCACAACCTGCTCTGAGCGACAGTTCGTCACCTTCATTCATCCAGGGACCAAATCTTTCCAGCCTCATGTTCAAACATGAACTGATTAACCCAACCAGTGGAGCTTGGGGAAATAATGTAGCACGCCAGCTTTAGTTTTGTGCTCCATGATGGTGTCTACACAGAATGTTGCTCATGTCATGAGGCAGGCTGGCTGGTTAAAGGTCACACAGAAGATGGTGTTAATATTTTCTAATACCACATCACTCCTCTCTTGTTAAGTCAATTAATGTGATAAATCCAAGGTTTCATTTTTTTAATTAGGATTTTGAAGCTATGTGTTTCTGCCTGAAGCATTTCAAATATCTGCCATGATTCACTCAGTTCATAAGACAGCCATTTCTGTCTAACGGAGAGCTAAAGGTGAGCGGGAGATGTGCTGTAATATAGTTGTGCTGTTTTTTTTTTTTGCAAGTAGTGAATCTTATTAATGTGAGGAATCTGATTAAAAAATGTATTTTCTGCTGCTTCCAATTTAAAAGGCAACTGGTAAGAAAACAGATAGAAAAAAATTGGACAGACTTTCAATCACCTATTACTCAGAAATCCTCAGTCTCCTAACTCTGGCTGTCTTGCGGCTCCTTACACTGAGGCGAATCAGACGAAATCTGGTGGAAGTACATTGTAACAAACTTTACTTGGATAACTTGATGCAATTATTTGACGTGGTGTGATGTTGTTTGCGTGGCATGATGTGGCGTGGCATGAAATGCACAACAGACTCCATGTAATACATTGTGCATGAGGTGAGGTCCAGCTAAAGTCTTAGCTCGATCATGAATTTACAGCAGGGGGCCCCACTCTACTTTGATAGAAGGCGCTGTGTCCTTTATTGATGAGGAAAGCTGTGTGTAGTATCAAACTAGTTTCAGATCACCCGAAGAGGAAACAACATTCTAACGACGGTGGCTGAGATGGATGCAGCTGTAGCCCTTCATGTTTTTATTTATGTATGTGTCATGCTGTTTGCCATAGACTGTATAAGCGCAGGGACAATATTTATCATGGTCATTGACTTCCTCTTCCGGCTGAATGCCGAAGCTTACTGAGACCTGCCGAGTCCTGCCGAATGCAACCACATTATCTAGGTGTGTCAGTTGAACTGTGCTCAGTCTGTATTCAGTCCAGCTAAGCTGTTTACATGCTCATAGTCCGATTTCTGTAGCTGCATGTAAACATACTGAGTTTCTTCTCAGGGCAGGTTTTTGTGACGTGGCATGACGTTGTGATGGAATTAGAGTGACCCGATGTGACGCGACACGGCATGGCGTGGAGTGACGTGGCATAGTGTGAAGTGACGTGACCTAGCTTAACTTGACTTGACGTGATATAGATTCCCTTGACTATCATGTGTCTACAGTCCAGGCGTTGGCAGCACTGGTGTCTTGACCTAGCACAGGATTTTGCGGTGTGGCGGGATGTGACGGGATATGATGGACTCAATGTGACATGACGTGACATCATGGAATTGATGTGACGTGAGGTGACAGGAGGAAATCTTGTTCCAGCTAAAGACAGTAGTGCAATGGTGCATTTAACAATCCACTTCTAAGATGTCTCTAAAGATTAACTCCAGCCTTGCGCATTGAGCAGTCAAAAATATGGCCTGCTGGCTATACTGGAACCTCAGACCAGTTCACTGGTACTACAAAAGCCTGGACTGCAATCACATGATAGTCAAAGGAATCCAAGACTGGGCGATGTTAATTCAATGTGCTGTTTCATGAGAAGCTCTGGCTTGATGCTCTGCCATTTTTGGAATTCTAGGAAGCTGTGAACTGACAACAATTGGGCCCATTTATTTAATTTATGTGAATACAAAACCTGGAACACACAGTTGGAAATTACACAAGGATTTTAGTTGGGTTGAGATACGCTGACTGCACAGCCCATCACACATTATTCACTAATTTAGTCACATTTTCCTCCCATTGATTTCACATTCATCTGTTGAGAGTACTCAACCGACAGAAGCTCCACAAGTACTCGAAACCACATTCTGACCGTGTCCTGTCAATCTCTGAGGTCAAGATGAGTGTTCAGCTTCAACACAATGGCTGCTCCTCTCTGCTAATCATGTTGAATTCAACATTTTTGGTGGTGTCTGAGAGAGAGAGAGAGAGAGGGAGAGAGAGAGAGAGAGAGAGAGAGAGAGAGAGAGAGAGAGAGAGAGAGAGAGAGAGAGAGAGGCTGTGTGTTTGTGGTAACAGCTCATCTCACAGATGGAAGAGGCCCTCTGAACCACACATCTTTAGGTACATGCTTACTCCCCTTTTCCAGCTGCCACACACATGCACACGCACACACACAAACACACTCACACACTCACACACACACACACACACACACACACACACACACACACACACACACACACACACACACACACACACAATTCTCAGTTGACATTTCCAGGGTTGCCAGATTACCAACAGTCCAGCTCCTCTTCGTGCCAGAACAGATCAATGAATCATTTCTGGACCAAACTTGGCAATCCTTAAACACACACTTGTTTACACACACCTCACATTATTGTCATTTGGGCCCAACAGTGATCCAATTATGCACAAATGATCTTCTCCTCATATTACTCCTTTTATGTAACTTTGCATTCTGATCACTAGTGACATAAAGGGCAAGAGTGTGCAAAATTAACAACTTCAGGCATGGGAAACAGCCCTGAGGACAATCTTTTGTTTATTGTGTCTTCATTTTATGCTCGCCCTCCTTTTTTTGTTGATTCTATAAATGTTGCCAGAAGCACCCTAAAGGACTTGAAGAGATTTAATACAAAAAAACAGGCCCTTCTTTGATCAATCTGAACTGTACTTGGAGAGCTGAGAGAGATATAAAACCTTACTTTGGCATTGTTGCTACAACCTCTCATGGGTTTGAAAGCTGTTCTCATTTGCCTGTAACCACTAGGAATGAGTTCATCTCAGATATATCTACACAGGAGAAGTTTCTTTATGGTGTAAATAACTCTACAAGCTCCTGGCTATAGTTTTTCCCTCTTTATATAGCCTCTGTGAAGACCTTGTACTGTAAGAATATTGACATTGACATGGTCTTTAAGACACAGCTATCTGCATTTCTCGTTCCCTTTAAGTGCAAAATAAATCTCATAAAGTTAACGCACATTCCAAAAAGCAATAAGGATCTTATACTGCACGTTGCATTACCCAGAGCAGATGGAATATATCCACTAAAGGTACTTCTCCTCTCAGGCAACATTTTGGCTTGGCTGCCAATAAGTGCTTCCTTAAGATCATTTAGTAAGATAATAAAGCCTTACACAGCCATAGGAAGACATAAATAGCTTCCAACTACTCCAAAAGTTTTTCAACCAAAAGATGGAGAGAACATTTTGTCCCTTTCTTATAGATGGTCCTGTCTTAAGAGTCTTAATGCACATCTGAAGTCTTTCCATCAAGCTGATCCATCAGCAGTTTAACATACTGAGGTACTACATCAATCCTGTGCATTATGACATTGCAGCATGACGAGGAAGACTAAAGGCAGGTTCATCGAAATAATGTTTAATGCATATGATTGACTGCCAAAGCAAGTTAACTGGTATCTGAGTGGCACACATGGGAAAGTTTCCAGGAACAAAACTGAGTCACCCAAGGGACTGTGTCTTTCATACTTCACTTTAAAGACAGGGTTAAAGCGAGCACGTATGCACGCTTCCAACACGACTCCATAAAAATCCACATGGCAGCTCCACATAATCTCATCCAGCAGGTGAGTCATTTCTGCCATTAAACACATCTGCTGGAGCAGTAAGATGCCTGCTCGGGGGAGCAGCGCGTCGTGAGTGGGTGGAGGGTTTATGTCACTCACCATTCTTCTAATCTGCAGGCGACTGCCATCCTACATTTTTTTAACCTGGCACTGCTCCAGATATTTGAAGACTAAATTCATTGTCAAGTCACATCAAGTGACATTTTTTGGAGTTGGTCCCCCGACAGTGAATTGGAAACCGACTCTGAGGGCTCATAAAATGTTGCTGTGAGATAATGCTTTTAAATAAGTTGTACAGTGTCTGACTGCGGGGCTTACAGCTGTGACTTCTTCCCATATTCAGCGAGAGCCACCAATGGGGCTGTCACAGGATCCTAAGAGTTATTTTATTATCTGTGCACAGCTGAAGGACTCCTGTCTGTATATCACATCATCTGCACAGTCTTTGTCAACATTCTTTAGATGCAGTAGAGACATTAAATTTTATTCAGCTCCAACATTTCTGGAACATTTTTTGACACGAAAGTCAATTCAGAATGATAAATGATTGGAAAATACAACTAAACTGTGATCTAAGCAGTCTCTAATGTCTTACTATAGTATTTTAACTTATTATCCAGTCATGATGGACAACATATATGTTTATATGTATACATGTATATATATTAGGGCTGGGTCGATATGCTTTTTTTCCTGATTTGATTCTTTATGATTTTTGGGATGCTGATTTGATTTAAGTTGTGATTCTTTAATATTGACATTTTTTTGCGATTTTGCAGGGGATCTGACATTATGTTACTAGATATACCAAAAAAAAAAAAAAAAAAAAAAAAAAAAAATCGCCCTCTGCTGGAGAAAAGGGGTAATGTTTTACCCAGCTTTCAAATAAAAAAGACTAAAATGAAGGATTTAAATTTGGAAAAAAAAACTTTTTTTGTAAAAAAAAAAGAAAAAAAAAAAAAAAAAGAAAAAAATTAAATTGTAAAACAAAAAATCCTGATACTTATGTGAAACGTTTTTTTCTTCCACCCTTACTATGGGCATAATTTCAACAGAATGATATCAAAATGCATTTAAAACAAGAGAAACTGAATATCACAACATATATCATAAAAGACTTTACACTACATGATGGACAATGCATTTATAGCTATAACAATAATTTGATACTCAGTGCTTACTCATCAGCAATTTATGATGGGGATACAGTGCACTAATAAACAACTGTCAATCAGAACAAGACGTTCCACCTCCAGTTTTGTTGCTTGTCAAGAAACACTAAATACAGCTCTTTTTAGTAACTCTCACAGTCTTTTCAGTAATGCCATCCAGGGCAGACACTTCCATTATCTTCTCATATTTGGGTCTATTTCTGAGAAATCTTTCTTGCCAACTGAGAAGCATAATGAGGCCATGCTACCACTTCCCGTGATCTGTTTCTTTTTGCGAGATTTTATATCAGCTGCTCATGCTAAAACTTGGCGAGATCTGAAAGGCCTTTAAAAAGAACAGAGAAAGTTTCCACATCTACAAAAGTAACTCTGGCAAGACAGGCTGATTGAAAGCGAGACACTTTTGAGAATCTTTGACACTTCTGAGGTGGACTTCAAAACAGAAAAAAACAGCTCAGTTCTTTTGCATTTTGCCATTATTTGTTTACTTAATGTCAACTTACAAAGCAGTTATAAATGAAAGTACTGAAGAATAAAAATAATAGACTGCAAGCTGTAACTGTTATCTTGGCACATGTTTGTGAATGTGCCCCTACATCTGGGATCTCTGTTGCACAAACTAAAATCTCTGTCTATCTAAATGGCCAGAAAACTGGCCATTTCTGTAACATGCATTTAATCTTTCTAACAAGGGGACTACTGTTTCCTTGTTTCAGACACCACAAGTGCCTCACCTTAATTGGAAAGTCAGTTAGGTTATTGACATCCACCAATCACTTTGTACACACCGTACATGTCTATAGCAACTCATTGCCCCTGTGATTGATCACCAGCCGTCCAGTCAGAAGACTGATTGTTTCCAGGCAATGATTTATACACAAAAATGAGGCCTGAAGACGCCCGTGTCAGGCCGATGAATTATGACAGCGATATGGTTAATGAGAAGAAAGCAGCTCGAAAATGAACAAGTCACTGGGCCAGATCAAATTTTAGTTACCCTAGGGATCTCCGCCATTGGAAGCTCATTACAAACTCAGAGAAATCTTTGACATTATTGATCTTGAAGGGGGAAATGATGTTTACCTCCAACACTCCAATGTCAAAAGGAGCAAGCAGGAAACCTGAAATAACCAGCATCACAGTAAACTTGAGATACAGATTCCATTTGGAGGCTTATACTGGGAGATAACCCTAACCCTGTCCCGTACCAAACAAAACCACAACAATTATTTGAAAACCAGTTCAAGAGATCAACATGAAAGGAATCCCAACTAATCAAGCAAGGTCATGTCACAGACCTAATCAATGATCGATCAATCAAAAATTTCCTAAGCATATTAATCAATTGATTTCATGATTAACACGCTTTTCAAAATATTGTTTTGTTAGAAAACGAGATCATAAATGTAAAGAAAAGAATCCCGAGAAGTTGAGATTTATATTGCTTTTTATAGTGCTTCTTTTTGTGTATGAATGCAGATTGAGCCATTTCAGGACCTTGGACAGCGACTAAGAGAGCGCAGTGGCTGTCATCAGGCAACAAGGTGCTTTAGTTCCTTCACAAGTATTATTTTAAGTTCTTTTACTGTCCATAAAATTCAATAATTTCAGTCATCTTGTTTGTGCAAGTTAGAAAAACATTTATGAAAGTGTTTTCAAGAAAGCTCAGTGAAGAAAAAACCCCCAAAGACATTCTGACAGAAGAATGTAGGCAGACTAAGCAGATGAGTTCATATCAAGAATTATTCAGGGCAGAGGTTTGAGTGTCTGTTTTTTAAACTGAAGTTGATGACTCAGTCTCTTTTCTCAAACAGCAAAGTTTGAGAGTTTGCTACTTTAACTGTCATGACTGTTTAATCTAAATAAAAAGCAAAAGCCCACGCTGTGGCGATGTCATATTCCCCATCTCTCTCTCTCATTTCACTCTTTTTTTTCTGCTGCACACAAACACGCTCACACTGTATCTGTCATCTCCCTCTTTCCTTATTTCCTCCTTCTTTCTCCTCTCCATACCTATCTTGCTCTGTGGTAACCGTAGCAACAGACAGAGGGATGGGCTACCATAGATGGATGAATATACAAAAACGGCAGGGAGTGATAGAGATGGAGAGAGTGAAAGAGGAGAGATAAACCTTAGGGTGTTAACATGAAGTGACAGAACAGATATTCAGGCCATAAACCAAAGCTCTCAGATATTTTATAAACAAGCAGCTTTTAAATTATCATGGATCACATGTTGAAACCTGGGAGTGTATGAAATATTAATGTTGACTCCATGTTGTTGTCACCCATTTGTTTCTGATATGGACTTTGGTTGGAGGTTGCCATATTGGAAAAGCTTACTCAACCTGACTTTGTTTGAGCTAGGATGAGGTAAAGAGCCTCTTTTTCCACAGCTACTGCCTAGGTAACCCTTGTATGGTTGCAGCGCAGTCCAGACCAGACAGATGATTCAGAAGGAAGCCTGGCCTCTGATAAGGCAAACAGCTTATGGCAGTTTTGGAACAAGGTGTAGAACCAGGGATGATTAATTAGATTTCGATGATAACAGATTCTGTCATAGCCTAGATTTCTGAGCACCTTGCCAGTTTTGCTGATGGGGATTTCCTATTGCTTATTCATTTGTTTATTTTTTCTGGGAGTGTACAATTCCTGGAAAACAGTCTTGCGCATTCAAGTGACAAACTGTCCAACTGCATTTTAATGTTTCTCAGAAATGCAAACACATGTATTTTACTAAATTTATACAAATTTCAAATCTGGTGGCACTTTTTCTCAGCTCTAAACCCATTATCCCTCCTTTTATTTTTGATAGTTTTGTGAAATATTAATTTATTCAGTGAAAGATGAATGACATGCTAAAAAAATACAAAACAAATAAGCTCAGCTGGAAGCTTTGTTGGTCCAGTCAAAGGGACACATCACAGAGAGCAGCTGCAAAACTGTTTAGATACTTGTCTTGGACACATGCACACTGAAGTGAACATGCACACACACACACAGATAGAGTCAAACTTGCAAAAAGTCCTTCTGACAAAGAGGCACAGCCCTCACAAAAAGGGCTAACCCTGTACACAACTATACATACACACACAAAATCATCTTTTTTTCTCATGAAACTAGCCTAGTTCTTGTTTTCAGTCCAGATGCACTTTGTATCCATAACAAGTGTATCGTTCAAAATTAAACTTTAATAGATTTTGGGTCACCACTACATGAAAATTTCATTTCAGTGCTTTTCCAGCACATTGAAGCAGATGCAAAGTGATTTCTACCCACTTCTGGTGTCGTTTGTGGACAGAGAAGTTCCACAATGGCACTCAGTCAAATCTGCAGTCAAATGCCCTCTGACATTTACTTTGTCTCTTGAAATATAACAAGAAGCTGACACACACACACGCACACACACAAAAAAGGGTTACAAAGAATGGCTGTGAAAGGATCCGTTCTGACTAAAAATCAAGTCACAACAGTCTGACACTGATTGATGCAAGGGGGAAAAAAGCCAATGGAAGTGATATATGAGGCCATGCAGCCCAACAAACCCGAGATTTTGACCAGAGTAGTCAAAGATTGCAATGTTCACCCAAGACTCTTATCATCACATTCAAGACAAAAGCATTAGTAATAGACCACAAACATTAACATGGTGCCAAAATATCATTTGATTATGTTTCATAAAAGACAACTAGCTCTGAAAGGATTATACTTTATTTTGTACATTTCCCGATGAACTTCACTCCTTGAATTTTTTGTCAGCACATCAGCCATTTCATCTCTTTTGAATCCTGTAAATCATTTCATCCATTTCCCTCCATCCCTCGTTTCCTTTTAAACCCCCGGCAGCTATTTAAACCTCCCTCCTTACTTGCTACCTGTTTTGTATCTCATTGCAAAAATGTCTCCATGGCCAAAAACTACATCCATGTGGACGAGCCTCTCTTCTTGTGCGATCAACCGTGGCTGTCAGTGTGTCTGCTTCTGTTTGATTCTGTCTCAGAGCGTAAATGTCTGCGCGTGTCTCTTTATGTGTGTGTGCATGCATTCGAGGGAGAATAGAAGGAAGGTTGCCACTGATATTGGTATGGTGGCTCTTAGCCAATCTCATTAGCTTAGCATGCAGTGGGCAGCCTGCCCGGATAGACACTATGTGTGTGTTTGCGTTTGTGTGTTTGCGTGTCTGTGTCTGGGAACGTCAAGGCCGGTAGATGCCACCACTCTGGCTGATGGTTCCAGTAATGTTATTGGAGGGGGAGGGATAGTGAGAGAGACAGAGTAAGTAAAGCTTTACTTATTCAGGAAGTTTTGTTTGGATCAAGATTTCTTTTGCAAACAAGTCCTGAGCTCATGTTACATGTACAACTTCATTGTGTAATTCATGCAAAATAGCTGCCACACTGATAAGACTAACTATGTTATTTAAAAAAAAAGTGTCAAGGCTACTACTTCTAAAAGGTCTTTCATTAAAACTCCAGCTGTGTTAAATTTAAAGGGAACCTTTAGAGTCGGTCTCCCCTGTGATCTGATGTCATGGTTAGCTTAACTTTGGGTGTTAAATTAACCAACAGATAAATACCACCTGCTCAAACAGCAAAGCCCATTTCTAAGACAGGACATGTCCTCTTGATGATCATCATCACCAAACCTTTTCATACACTCGCAGTGGAAAGTTAAATAGCTTCCTTGTTAGGAAGCCAAAATGACACGGTGGTAAACAGCATGAGCCTAGAAGAAATTAATACAAGGTGTTCAAACTGATTCTGTAATATTTTAAGAGGTGTCTACACAGAGCCTTCAGTAATTATTATGCTGTAATGAAGTTAATAGTGGGATCAGTGGTTGACCAATTTTGTTTTTCAGTGAACGCTGATGTCAATATTCGAAGAGCATGCCAAGTTAAGTTAAGCAGTTAAGCAGGGATGTCCTTTTTCAGCTCCCCTATTCCCTGACTATTTAAGGCTGTGTACACGAAGACTGGTGTCATTTGGTCGGTTTATGTGGAAGAGGTAGCTCTCTAAAGTAAACAAGGAAAGTGACTTTTACAAAATGGACAAAATCACTGAAAGAGCAGTGATTCAATATTTCAAAGGTCTAGCACCCAAAGATATCCATACTGATATGGTAACACTAGGGAATGATGCCCCTACATATGCTACGGTGAAAAGGTGGGTGGTGGAATTTAAGCGTGGCAGGCAGAGCCTTGGGGATGACGCCCATACTGGAAGGCCTGTCACTGTTACAACCCCAGAAATGGTCAATAAAGTCCATGATATTGTTAAGGCTGAAGGGACAAACAATCAATGGCACATATTATGCATCACTTCTTAGGCAGTTAAGAGAAAATATTCAACTCAAGCACCGAAGAAAACTTCGTAAAGGTGTGTTGTACCACCAGGACAATGCCCCTGTTCACAAGTCTGTCATTGCCATGGCTACCATTAATGGTTGTGGCTTTGAATTGATTGAGCATCCACCTGATCTCACCTGATCTCACTCCATCAGACTTTCATGTATTTCCAAAATTGAAAAAGGCCATTTCTGGTACCCCCTTTTGCTCAGATAATGACATCATACATGCAGTGGAGGACTTTCTGAATGGTCAAGAAAACGACTTCTTTAAAAATGGCCTTGAGGCCCTTAAACATCGCTGGCAAAAGAGTACAGATACTGAAGGGGATTATGTTGAAAAATAAAGCAATATGTCCGGGAAAAGTCAAACCGTTTAATATGAGGCTCACAACTTATCAATCAGCCCTTATATGATGGATAGCTATGTTGATATTTCGCTGCATTATTCTGTCAATCAGACCACAATTTATATTAAAGCATAGCATTAACTGTTTACTTGCTGTCTCTTAGGATTGGAATAACTCCTAATTTAGTAAAGACTGAGAGGAAAATTAACGCAGAATGTAGAATGCAGAATAACAAAATGGAGAGAAATGTAAGCATCAACATTGCACAACAGGAGCCACACAGACAAAACTGCCTGCAATCCGGGCAGACATACTTTGCTATATTTTGTAATCAGCATCATAAGCGCAGTTATCAGCTGATGCCCATTTTTTCAAAATGCCAATAATCAACCGACTTATTTTTTTTTTTTTATATTTAATTGTACTTTTTTTTTTTTTATCAGAATGGAAGGCTGGTTTGCAGGAAGGTCCTCAACAAATTAAATTGGTATCACCAGCACACATACAGGGGTCTCAGAGTGGAGGAAGAAAATGATTATGGTTTGAAATAATGAATGACAGTGGGCCTAACAAAGGTCCCTGTGGAACACTTTTATTAGCTGTTCTGCTTGATCAGTGTTGTGGTACTTCAGTTTTGTCCTGGGACTTAAGTTTGACTTTCACGTGCTGAGATGACACAAATAGATGATGAAGACTATTTCTTTTTCAGCCATTTTTACCGTTATTGACAGGACAGATAGATTGTCAACAACAGCGGTTATGCGCTTTCAATTTGGATGGACTAAGAATCTTGGAGAGAGTGTAACTTGTTTGGTTCACCAGTGTTTTGTATGACTTTTTAATAACAGATTCTGAGAAAGTACTGAGAAAATTCTACATATAAAAAGGTAAAAGATGGATTAGAAGTGTGTTGCAGGGAAGCTGTAGTAACAGAAACACTAGTAACAGAAACACTGAGGTCACCAGAACCGTGTATGACATATGGATTGTTTATATCTGGCTAGGTTAAAGCTTCTCACATACTTAAAAGCTTATCATTCTGAAAGAGCAAGCAGGTGAGGCGGAGGTCTAAAAGCGAATATTCAAAGGGCAGAACGAGAAGCTCATTTTCATGTTGAAAGCATCAACATATGATTACCATGTATGACGGGGTTAATCTCCTCTTTGAAGCTAATGCTCGGACCAAAAGCAGAGCCTTGGTCTGATGGTAATTAACATGCTCTAATACTATTATAGTTGTTTACAAAACTGATAAACAAAAGTGCCTGACATCTGAACCCATGAGTGTTTGTGTTTTTGTGTGCCTCTCCCCATGTGTCTCCGTGTGTGTGCCAGTGGGTGGTTGTGGAAGTGTACGACCGAGAACAAGAGCAAGGGAGAGGATGAAAAGCGACTGACTGTGTAATTGGTGGTTTGACATTAGCTGTCTGCATGACTATATCCACAGGGGCGATACCGAGAGGAAGGAAGGGAGGTGATGAGGGGAGGAGGGGGGGTATGAGTGTGTGTTTGTGTGCGTGTGTGTAGGGAAGAGAGGAAAATAGAGAGAGAAGGTGGAGGGAATCAGAGGGAGGATTAAAAATGATTTCCTGGAATAAGACGCCTGTTGATTTCTGCTCAAAAATAGAGCTGGTGACTCATCCTGTGTAGAAAATGCTAACCATTCAGCATTTTTTAAACTCATGAAATTTATTTCCCCTGGTTGTGTTTGGAGAACAGTAAACTGTCATGAAACCTTTTTTAATTACACTTATGAAGCTAATTTTACCATCATCCACATCAACAGTCATCGTGGGGGTTTCACTCCCCTTCTTTTTGCTCCTCTTTCCCCAGAAGGTTCACTACAGATCCTAAAAATAAAGGATTTTTGAGCTATTTTTGTCATGCTGTGAGGAGAATAAAATATATAATTTCCAGAGTCGGTCTAGTTGATGTTCATAAAGCCAGCGGCATTTTAATTAACCTAAAAATGGCAAAGAATTGGGAGCTGCGACATCAAAAGCGAGTAAAGGTTAGTACATCTCCCTGCTGATGAGCACGGGGAGTACTTCAGAGAATCAGTCCAGGATCACTGCCTTTCATGAAAAGATAACCCCTCCTGCTGTTTCATTCATGCTTCCACCCATCCTTCCATCCTTCCATCCATCCATCTAACCATGAGACAGATGCACTCATTTAAATTATTTGAAGCCGAGTGGGAGATTTGGAAAGGGGCCGAGTGAAGTGTGATGACCGGAAAGACACACAGAACCGGATGATGGGATAATTGATTGTTTAATCATCCAATTAAGTGAATCAACTTAATCAAGTCAGAAAGCACACCTGTGTGGAAACACCTGCTTTGAGTGCGCCGGGTGTCCTGCTGCAGATATCTTACTGGCTCACATGAAAGGTTTCTGAAGGAGCCAAACATGAAAGTGAAAGTGGCAATTTTCTAATTCCTGGAAGGTGGTAACGGGGAATCCAACGACCCTTTGTGAAATGATATTCCCCACTTTATTTTCCCATTTTCTCACTGTCTTCATTATCATACCCTCTGAATATAGGAAAATATAATGAGTAAGACGCAAAGGCCCAAACGTAAGACCTAAACGCAACTTAACCCTATGTGAAGAAATAAAAGTCGTTTTAAGAAGTGGATAACAAAACAATGCAAATACCTGAAAGTCTATACGAATTTCTCTGGCAGTTATTTAAAGCTATTCACATGCCTCCTCAATGCCTACTAAAACCACTCCAGTCAGAACAGTTAAAAACAGCATTTAGACAAACTAAAACTCTCCATTAAAGTAAAACTCATGAGGTTCTTTCAAATGAAATTCAGGCTGGAGTGTGTGTGTGTCATGCCTTCATTGTACATGCAAATGAAATTCTCCAAAACAGCATTTAGATCATTTAATTTCTGATGATTTTAATATTAATTAAATAACTCAGGAAAAGCATTTAGATAACGAGATACTTAAAATCCTCATCCAAACCAACGCTAATGAACTAGACTGCATCTGCGTTTGCCCCTGATGACACCAATTTTGTAACCTGATGCAGATACTGAGTAACCAGAGAAATGGAATACCTCAGGCCAATATAATTATGGAGAAAATAATAAGTTGCTATGATTGGAGTTGGTCATACATGATTTGGTTTGGTCACATGACTTCTAGTGACATGCACCAAGTTTAAAAGGTGAAAGAACACAGCAGTGTACCATCAGAGGAGGCGACTATGGGAATTAAACTTCAACCAGGTTCAATGTATGCTTGCATATAACATCAGGTCTTAAGGGTCATGTTTTATCATTTTCCAAAGCTGCTGATAATGCAACTTAAACCACTTGTAAATGCACTAAAACCTGCAAGAACAAGCATCTTGTGTGAACTGGTGCTATGAAGTTGCATGATTATCATGCAAACAGTTGACAGTTTATGCATCGAGCACTTTCAAAGCATCTATCGCTTATCGTATTCAGAGCCACGTGTGGCTGGAGCCTAACCTAACGAGAGGTGGGGGTACACCCTGGACTGGTAGCCAGTTAATCACAGGGCTGACACACAGACAACCTTTCACACACACTCACACCTACGGGCAATTTAGAATCACCTATTAACCCAATATGCATGTTTTTGGACTGTGGGGGGAAACCTATGGTGTTATATTTATATCAAAAGTCTTGCACGTGTAAAACACATGTAAGCAAATTATTTTGGATCGTGCGCAGAAATTCACTGCTTGCTGCCCTCACAGCAAATTTATGAAATCTACAAAAATATGAACTACGACGAAATGAGACAGTGAGACTATCATCGACAAAAAAGAAAAGGAATGGCAGAAATTCGCCAGAATTACGGTAAAAAAACATCAAGAAAGAACGTCAAGAAAACACTGGAATGATACTAATGCTATTATTTACATCATTTTAAAATCACTTCCACTGAAAATACTAAAGAAAACACCAATAATTCACTGGCTAGAGTGGATACTCGAGAAGTTATGGTATTTTATATCATGCATGTCTTTTTCTGTCACTGTTGACAGCTTCATGATATTTTTATAATGTTGTAAGCATAAAAAATATAAAAATAATAAAAATAAAAATAATATGCAGGGCTTGTTTAGATAATAGACATTGTTGTATAACTGAACAAACTGATGATGAATACCTCCTTCTCCTCCATTATTGCTATCTGCCGGTGCTGACAGAAGTCGTCATCCAAAGAGTGAAAAAAAAAATGTGGGCCAGCTCTGACAGTGACCAATCAATCACTAAAAGGACACCCCCGTGTCATGGTCGATTTTCTCTGTGAACAGAATTTGTTTGCACTTTCAAGGCAAAAACTCTGAATGTTCGCGTATGATTGTGTGAAATTAACTCTCTTTTCAGCTGTTTAAAACTAGAAAACTTGAGAGAAGAACACCTGCCTCCTTAGCTTCCAAACACTCCAATTATCTGGTGAAATGAGTCGGTGTAAAGCTATTGATTTCACCTTGAGGTTTATAAGGTTACATGTGTAACAGGAGAATGCAATCACACACTTAAATAACCAAGTTACACTAAACATCTGCATGTATACTAGCAGTATGTAATCAGTTTCCACCCATTCTAATCCTCCTCACATTATTAACACATTTTTTTCATTCATCCCCTTACTCTCCCAGTGACTCAGGTCTTTGTTATGCATATGCACACTTGTAAAAAGCTGATTAAAAACCTACTTATGCATATACCTAGAAGAGTTTCTCCCCCTGGAGGAACCTATCTGGGGAAATCAGGCTTCTTTAATTCCCAGCCTCAATTACAACTAACAGGTTTCCCGATTACCATGACAGTAATGAACTCACTGAAAAAAAGCCAACTATAGCATGCTATTTAACTGCATGTTAACACAATCATTGTAACAACATGGGAGTAAAAATAATTTAGATTTATAGGCATGGATATAGAGATATTAAGTGGTAGACATCCCTCTGTTCTGTGTTGTATGAGCCCATTTATGCTATTTTTAACTGGCAAATTTCAGTCGTTTGAGCTGAAGCCCATAATAAAAGGAGTTGTAGCATAATTAGACCACGTTTCTTATGCTTGAGAACAAAATTTTCTCCATGCACGCTTAATTTGCAGTGTTTAAAACCAAGTTTGATGTGAGGAGTTAGCTTCACTTTAGTTCTTGTAATGACGAACATAACTGGGGCTATTTTAAACAAACGCGCTCACAAATGCACCGATTCTGGCGCAGTTATGAGTTTATACTGCTGGCTTTGAAAACAAAAAACAGACTAACATAGCAAGAATATGGAAAATTAAGATTCCCATCAACCAGGTTTTATGATTCCTCTTATTCAAACACACACACACTGCAGGATAATTAAACTCACGCTAAAGTATACAGTTTATCTCATGGCAGCTAGCTAAATGACTGGCAGTAGAGCTGGACTTCCCTTCTTTCAGGCTGCAGGCATCACACAGTCATGGCTACCCTGCAGCCTTCACACACACACACACACACACACACACACCGGCCCACACTCAAAAATGCAGACCCTTTTACAGTCAAAGACACACATGCACACTGCCTGCAGCATCGTAGGGTGCTAGACATGAAAACGGCTTCAATTGACTGGAAGGAAGATTTGCTTTACTCTGGAGGGCAGAGAAAAAAAACAGAGCCGGTGAGGGAGAGGAAGCCGGCAAGGCCATAGGAAAGACATTTTACAATAATACACACACGCAGGCATGCCAAGACGCTTAACACCCAGACACAAACACCACTGCTTCTCTTTGAACATTGTGCCCATTACAGATAGCTTCTGAGATAGCAAAGGGCGCTGCTGCTATGATGAGAGTACCAGAGGGAGAGTAAAAGAGTGACAGAGAGCGATAAAGACTCTACTTCTTCTTCTATCTTTAAAGTCGGTGCGTTTTCTGGGGGCAAAATCAAAACAGCAGCTGCCAACATTTCCTTGGCACGCAGGTACATCTTTCTTCTTCTGACCTCGAACACAGCTTCTTCTCAAGTGTTACTCATCCCTAAAAGTGTTTCACGCCACACGAGTGCCCTCACACAGCAAATCTCTGCTTAGTTGTAATATGGCAAAATATTTCTGGACCTGGTGATTGCACAGCAGAGCCTTCGTTTTCCTTTGCTATAAATTGCTACGCTTTAACCGAAGCATGCAGGCAAATCAGTGACAGAATCACAACCAGAGCCTCCACAAGAGGAGACTGTGTAATACCTTATAGGCGTACCACTTTATGGATCCTATGAACTCTGCTCTGACCTGCCCGGGACTACAGATGAAACTAGCTCTGGCATATTTACATTGAGGCAGTGCTGAAATGTTCATTAGTATGCACTGTCCCTTTAAATAATTAAATAAATAGAAGGTCGTTGCTAAGGGAGGAAGATCAAGTCTGTGTGATTCTGAGCATTTTTCCTACTTTTCTTGAGAATTTCACAAGTAGTTTCTCAATACCAGTTCCACCCACACACACACACACACACACACACACACACACACACACACACACACACACAGATGCACAGTGATGTTAGAGAAGGTTTTCACTTCTTGCATCATCTGCTTGATGATGACTGCATGTTTCAGGAATTGGTAAGAGCTCCTTTTTGCCTAGAGTTAAGTGCTTTGTTTGATCTTCCAACATGAAATAGCTTGAGGCAGATACAAAGTGTTTAATGTTGACCACTGGTGGCCGTTCCAATATGGAGAAAATCAACCAAGTTGACTATAAAAAAAGAGTAAAAACTCCACATTTACATCTTCATTATGCCTGATGCCTTTATATTTCCATTCAATCCCTTCCTTAAATTATCTTAACAGTCCTACAGGGCTTCAAAACTCAATCAAGTACAAATTGATTTCAACTTGTGATCACTGTGACTCGGACGACCCCATAGTAGCAGTCCTTCAGGGCTTTTTCAACAAGCTGTTGCATTCACTTACAAATAGACAGCTTGTTGAAATCTGGCAGCAGTTGGACTCTATTAAAAATGTCTGAATACAAAAATAAGTTTATTAACTGGTTTACTGCCAGTTTGTCAAACTTTCATACTTTACATTACAAAAAATATTAATTAAAAAAGAATAAATGGAATAATTTATAATTTAAACAATAGTGTACATTAATTCATGGAAGAAACACTAGCTCTCCACAGATGGAGCCAAAGATTTTAGAGCTCCCCCTGGTGCCTTGTTGCAGTATATGTCAGTGAGCCTTTTTCTTATAGTCTAGGGGAACTTCAGCCCTAAAGTCCAGTTCATTTGGCCAGTGTGACCATAAGTGTACCATGATTGAGGTTCACTTCTCTTCTTTGGCTCGCTTTGGAGAGGTGTGCTTCAGCACGGTACACTTCATGCACAAGCATACGAACATGATTGCTGCGACCGCTCCTCTCAAGGGTTATTTTAAGCAATAACGGAGGTGTTAGAGGGCCCTGTGGGACTAAAACAACTTAACATGAGCCAACAAGTCACTAAATTTGTAATCCTGTTCTCTGTGTCTCACTGCGCTGACTCTGATGAGACCACGCTCCATGTAAACAGACGCTTCATGGTGACGTAGGCGTGTTCATGTTGGAGTAGTGTGACCGTGGGGATAGTGACCAGTGGGGATAGTGACCAGTGGGGATAGTGACCAGTGGGGGAGCGGCGCTGTGGGAGGGCAATTGAATGACAATTAATGTCAAAGAATATAACTGAAAAATGGAAAAATGAGGAGAAAATAATTGGAGGCTTTTTTGATATTAAAATATTACTGGCACTTGGAATGAAAATTCACCCAATAATGTATTATCCCTTGGACAAATGTAGCAGGTGACCCCTGGTCTAACAGATTAGTCAAATGTGTTCTCTCTAATAGCAGCTTTTTCTGGTGATTTATGTTTTAGCACATATTTTTCAGAGAAATTTCATGATTAGAAGCTTTCTTGATAAATGTGGCTGCTGCAGTGACCTTTACAGTACTGGCAGAGTCAAGTAAAAAGCAGTCAAAGCGTTACAAATAAGCATCCCTGACCTGAGTCAGCTTTAAATCAACACAGGAATCTGTTCTGCTGTGAATTGTCCAGCTTTGAGGGACTGATACTGTTTTGTTGGTGAGATAAATGTGTGTTTCAGTCAGAAGAATGGGTGTTATGTCAGTCCCAATGCATAGATCCCTTCTGTGCATGCCTTGGCTCCAAAATGTCACCTACCCAATCTTTTGAGGCCATATTTTTGCAGTGGGAGAAATGAAAGCACACCATCCACACTTCCAGACAGTCATTTTTGGATTGATTTGGAAAGATTTACAACATGAAGGCATCATTTTATGTGTTCTGTTCAGTTACAGATTAGTAAGGAGAATGCTGCAATTTAAAGCTATAAGATTTCCCTCCCTCTGTGATGACTACAGAAACTTGTCCTCCCCTTCCTCCCACTACCTCTTTGCGTAGACAGATTTTTTTCCTTAGGTGTTGCTTAGGTATCGCTGTTAAGCCACTTCGCAATATCTCTCCAAAGGTGAGATGAAAATTGTTTTTTGTTACCTGAGGTTTTGAAATGCTCTGTTTTATACTTTCACTGTTATATTGTTGTTATGGTCTTGTCTCAAAGGAGGTGACATTTAAAGACAGGTGACCCAAGTCAAAGAAGACACATTCACCTTTAAAGCCCGGGACATCAAGATTACTAACCCTCGGCAATATGCAATAATATCCAAAAAGCATGTCACTCCATATACAGGGGCTCCTCTGCTCTTTAAATCCAACAAGCTTGTTGAAACAGAGAACAGATGGATACATCCTGCTTGGGGGCTTTTTCTCCCCCCTTCACATGACTTTATCAGATGGCCAAATTAGCATTGAGACCCGCAAAGGAGAGGCATTCACAGGAAGAATGTTTATCTGATGGTGACTATGCAGATGTGAGATGACCAATCTGAGGATGTTACTGGAAAAGAGAAAAGACCAGGAGAGACAAAGATGAAAGATATTACATGCCTATGTGTGTGTGTGTGTGTGTGTGTGTGTGTGTGTGTGTGTGTGTGTGTGTGTGTGTGTGTGTGTGTGTGTGTGTGTGTGTGTGTGTGTGTGTGTGTGTATGTTATTTCTCATATGGATCCTGTGAGCTGTAAGAGGTGTACACTCTCTTTTGAGCAATCTGATATAATCTGCCTTAAAGGCAGCCAAGTGTTTGCATGTGTGTGGGAGTATTTACTGTATGTGTACATTTGTGTGTGTGTGTGTGTATGTGACCTTTCAACCTTGTTCTAGCATTGAAATAATCTAGTTGTCTAGAATTGTCATTAATTAATTCACAAGATTTAACACACACAATGTGGACAAAAACACAGAAAGAAAATAGTAAATAATGTAAACATGCACACACACATGCCCACACACAGGCGCAAGCATCCACCCTCCAGCACTATCCCTTGTAACAAGTCAAAACAATGTGGCAGTGCTGACAGCCCACATTAGACTACAAGGACTTAAAAAGACCAAGCCTGTGTGTGTACGCACTTGTGTGTGTTCCAAACCTGAGTCACTCTCACAGATAAATGTCAGGGGTTAGTGTTAAGTCAGTGTCTTAAAAGAGGCCGAAAGCTTGCAGCTCTTTTGCGTCGATAATTTTCAGCTTAATGTCATAACCCAGAGAGAAGTCAGAAATGTATAAAAATGAATGAGTCAGTCACAATCACGTGTGAATAACAATCTTCAAAATTGAAAAAAAATTGACCTTTGGATATGATGTTTATGGTAGGTGGATAAATTGATAATGTGCTGCTTTACTCAAGTCTCTATCAAATCATGTTGTCTTTTTAGAGATATAGAGGTAAGCCATCCTCAAACAGTTCCTATGTCATCAAAGTAGATTTTACTCTTAGATACTCCCACACATTTTTTTCCAACTCACGTCAGATGTTGGCTGTCACATACACGCCAAAATCTGCCTAATGAATTGTAAGAAGTTGTGAATGTTGTCAGAATACATTTTTAGTAGTTTTATGAAAAACATGAACCACTTGATGAGTCATTTTACTCCTGGGGCTGTCATCCAAGATGATAATTTTTTTTAGGTACAGGACCTGAGATAATAAGCAACTATAGGCCTCTTTGTTTATATTGCTGTGGACGCCAATCACAACAGGTCCTAATTGCTACCTTTTAAAGGTTTTCCTACCCTAGGAAGCAGAGCTTTACAAATAAAGAAGATGGCAGATAATTCCTTGGGCATTTTAAAAAGAGGGTTCACTGATTCATCTATTGATATTATAGATTCGTAAATAGGTAACCAGAGGTCTGTACTACGAAGCTGGATTAACACTCAACCAGACATTCGCAATCCATATAAGCGGTGCTACAAAGGTGGACATCACCTTGCTCAGTGAACCCATGGTTTTCAAGTCTTGATCAGTGCGCGCTCACATAAAAGGGGTGGGGTTTGCAGCGTGTGACCAATCACAAGCATGGAGAAACAGGAGAAACCCTGCAGTATAGCCTGTAGCCTTTACCATAGAGGAGCAGACGATTATTCTTCAAAAATAAAAAGAATTCAAACACATCATCCAGGCCCAAAGCAAAAATGTTGCTACAGCAAAAGCCAGGAAGGAATGTTGGCAGAATATTGCAGACTCTGTTAATGTGTAAATTCATGAGATTAAACAGTATTAACTCATCAGACAATATGAACGGACAGCACTTTGAACACTCAGTTTGACTTTATTACGGCACAGACGTTTGAAGCCGAGCGCTTCTTCAGTGCTCTTTCTTTGGTTTATATTTTCCACTGAGTTTTTTTTAGGCTCAGCAGCCTCACTGTGAGTGCCTTTTGTGTTGGAATATTAATAAATACAATTATTATGTATTCCTCAACTCCCAAGAAATTGTGCGTTCTATAAATTCATGTTTCTACAGTGACCATTATTATTAACATCATCATTTAAGATGCAAACAGTGACGCTAAACGGACTTGGGAACAAGTACAAAAACATCCTTCAAAGCAGTCTGTAACAAGGCTTTATTTCTTCATGTGGTCTCTGATGTTTGGATGAAATTTATTTATATACTGCTCCATCAGCTGACAAATGCAACGCAGTCCATTGGATGAAAATCTGAATCTTTGGTTTAGAACATCATCAAGGACATCAAAAGGATCGCATCGATCCCTAAAAACGTTTTCTCTCCTAAGCAATCTGCACACCAACATTGTCAGGCTCTTCTATGAATGGAGGCCATTTTCCAAGAAAGCTGATTGGTCCTGATGTGTTGCTTTTCCATTCGTTGATCTCTTATCCAGATCTTAACCTGCTCCGGAGCGAATAGCCATTCAGCATAAGTTACCATAAAGATTTATGAAGTGAACCAGCTGTGTAGGATGGAAAATCCAGGGTTAAGCCAAACCTCTCTGAGAGAAAATCCAGCTTTGTTGTACAGGCCTCAGATCTGGCCCAGACCACACAATTATATAAAATTTAATCACGATCTGGTTGCCATTTCAGAGAAACTTTTAAATCAACATATTCTGTTAAAACTGACAAACACAAGGTTTAATTTTTTGTACAATCAGGACAAATTCATCATTAAAGTATAATTATTGTTGGCCCAATTCATTGCATTAAAAAACATTTGTACATGGTGGACTAGTGTGACCCAGTTTGAGACTTACAATAATGGATTAGTATCCAAAGTAAGTAGGGCTATTTAAGGTAATTTCACTCTCAGCTCATCTCTCATCATCATAATCATCATTATCATCAGTAGAAACCCCATAGGCAGCAATTCACTGATGTCCTGGAGTAATTTTAGTAAATAAGAGTACTGCATAACAAGACAAATTATTATCACCCATTTACTTCTTTGTCTTGTTTAAAGAAAATACAAATATTCTTCTAAAAGCACTACCTTATGTTTAACAAAACTCAGAAGGACTCTATCAGCTAATAGCCTGCAGTTACTCAAAAGGTCACACTGGCTTGTGTGTTAAGTTTGACTGCAGCATTGACCATCAGTCAACATTAAATGTCATTAAATACCTGTCAAGGTCTTGTGGATTATAGTACCATACCTGCAGCTTCTCAAGCATTGCAAAGGACATTATAAAAATGATTTGTAGATGGAGGTCAGTGAGGAGAGGGGAGTGTTATGTGCTTTTCCACTGCTGGGTGGAGACACTGACGATATTTTGGAGGCTGGGGAGCTACCTTGAAGTTTTCTTTAAGATAATTATTAACTGTTTCTGGATATTTATGAAAGGCTTTTGCTATGTAAAATCCTTCTGAATTTATTATTAGCAACTTGGTGAATACCATGGCACTAGAACTTAGTTACAAAGCCAAGAGCTCTTCCATATTTTATTGTGACTTTATTAGCATAACTCCCTCCATGCAACAGTTCACTGAAAGGACCCTAACTGCTGTTTATTTGATGTCATGGACTCCAGTATCAGCTGTCTCAGGGCCTTTAGTTAGCATCGTGGAACAAACAACAGCAACACATACGGTCACAGGAAGATACACTTTCATCAACACTTCCATTCTTTGATGTTGGAGGGAGGGGAGTGAGACAGACAGATGAGTAAGTTGATCAAACAGCACCCAGCTGTGATGAAAGTTGAACCCTGTTCGTCAACCCCCTGTTGAGGCTAAAGTAACCTAAAAGAAACCTTTGAAGACTGCACACATGCACATGTGCACGCCATCCATCCAAATTAAGGTATGCACATGCTAGAAAACATGACAGTAAAGTGGAAGGGAAAAAAAAACATATCCGTCATGCTTTAGCATGTTCTCCAGGTGGGAAGGTATGCTAGTTACATCCTTCATCTTGGTGTGTTTCCTCTTTTTCACTTTGCAGCAATTTTGTTTCAGCTGTCAATTAAATATTAAAAAAAAGTCAGATGCCAGATAGTAGCTGTTTCTCAGTTCAAAGTTAATTGGTTCAGACTTGGCAAGTTCATTCCAGAGTTCAGACTTCAGAAGTACAGGTACAGGAACTACTATTGGAACAGCAGCGGACTTACGTACGTACACAGCACATAGGGTTGCATCGCCAGCAGTTTGTTGAAGTATAATTTTACTCAACTCATCCAACATTTCTGGGTTTCAAACAAAATTCTGTCACAAATAAGTATCTTATTCATATTTTGATTCGGCAGCAATGGTTACTTACAGTTGTGCATCTTCTCCTCAGCCATTATCTGAATTTTCTCGCTGGATCCAAGTCCACTCTCAGGTACTGTGACCGAACTTGTTCTGGTGCATACTTTGAATTGGAACAACACTTTGGCTTTGATTGATGATGTATCACAAGTCCATAAGTCCAGAAGTATGGTGAGGTATGTATACTGAGAAACAGCTAGTGTTTGTAGCAGACCCTGTCTGTAAGCAGCCATTTTGATATAAACAGGAAGTCTGCAATACTTAAACCTAAGAGCATTTTGCACTTTGGATAATATTTTCAAGAAATAGCCTCTAACATCATGACATGAAGCCAACATAAAAGTCCAAAAATCTGCAGTTCCACAAATTGCCACTTGAGGCTAGCTCCAAAACAGTCAATTACTATGACTCGTTCTTAACAGCCAATTGAGGGACTGAAAATAAGTGCCATTTCCAGTGATGTTTGAAATGTTGCAGCAAAAAGGTTTTTTTTTTTGTTTTTTTTTAATCACAACTCACTTGTTTTTTCTCTTAATTTTTTTTTTTTATCTTTATCTTTATAAAGCCTAGCTTACTGCTGTTGCTACAATTTGCATATTCATTTTGACTGGCGGTAGATTTGAAACCAGAAACCAGATAAGACAGATTGAACATTTCACGCATTCACCATGTCTCAGAGTGCTTTTTTGTTGCAGTGATGGGTTTGTAAAAATACCCAACAACGCACACATAACAAAAATCTTTATAGGGATGGTTATTCTCAAAATAGATGGCAGTGCCGTGGTCATCATTGGTCGTCATCAACCACAAATCAAATTTCAGAAATGTGGGTCATGACTGCCATTAAGAAGTCTTGTAGGACCCCATAATAAAAAAAAAACAAAAAACAAACCTATAATAATTTTTAATATATTTATCCGGATATCCCAAAATGTCTCCACCTCTGAGCTAAATTATTTATTTATGACAACGTTAAGGTCAGTGTCTGATTTGCTTGTTAAATATGACTTTAAATAGGCTCCTGAGGTGCAAGTTTAGGAGCCAGAACCCTCATGATAACAACAACTCTCCATTGTTAATATGCCTTCTCAATATTATTGTGATTAAATTCCAGGATTTTGTTAAAAATGTACCACAATAAGTTCATATGTATGTTGTGTAATCCATAAATCCAGTTTGCTTTATCTAGCAGCTCTGTCTAGTAAAATAACACGCTCAACTGTTACACATTAAAGTGTCATCATGGGCTCAAATGGCAGAGCCAGGATCGCTTTAAGTGTCCAGTGAGAGAAAATAACCTGTACATTATAAGACATTGGAGTGACCATTTTTGGTATATGACTGCTATAAATAATATTTTTATGGCATCACTCCATTATCTTGAAAATGAGTCACCAACCAAAAACATTCTGTGTAATTGCAGCACGCCAAAATGAGTGATTGATGTTTTGACGTAAGAGGCGACTCTACAGTGAAAGGAAATTACTTCAGCACGCCATCACTATCTCTGCTCGTAAATCAAACGAAGTGAAGACTCTTTTGGAACATATGAATGCGTACAAGCTATGTCATTGTCAAATTACATTTCCCACTCTTACAGTCCAGATTAGTTAAAATGTATGATCTGTATTCACTTGAAGATTATCCTGGGAGATTTCCCAGTGTAGTCAGTCGGTCGGTTACTCAGCCTCAGTGAAATGTAGTCAAACTTTCCATCTCTTGTCTGCACTCAGAGAATCCCCAGAGACCTTGTGACATTTTCTCAGCTAATTTAGCATTTCAAAACTGTCAGCATTATGGAAAATACTGAGCGTTGTTTTAAATTGGTATGACTGCCAACAGTTTCAATCTTTCTCCTGTAATCCCATCCTACTTATTGTTCTCTCACCTCACTCTCCTTACTCCTACCTCTCCTTCCTGTTCCCTGTTTTTCAATATTTCCTCTCTTTTCTTTCCGTGAACAGTGATGTTGTCTTCCACCTCTTTTTCAGTTGTATTAAAAGCTTAATTGGAGAGGGAGGGAGGACGATAGGAAAGTAATGTTGGCCTCCATGGCTTTGGCAAGGGTATTAAAAGCTCAATGTTCAGCCACATGCTGATCCCAAAGAGATATGCCCTAAAAGGCTATACACACACATTAGCGCACACACAAGCACATCTGCAGTACTCTTTGAACACATACTTGTGCACAAGTGCATGCAGAGTCTATCAATCAAGGACACTGTTATCTGATGGCTAAAGCGACCAGTGTTCCCTAAAGTCATCAGAGAAAGATGGAGACCAATGAACAGAAGAGAGGAGAGAGGGGACATGAGAAAAGAAAGGATCATATATGACCTGGGAGAGGATCTGCTTTGGGTAAAGGGGTAAACGGAAGCAAAAGATGAAAGAAAGGTAAAGGTCACATGCCTGATTGTCAGCTGGGAAAAAGAGGAAGAACAGGGTGAGGCAAAGAAAGGGATGGGGAGATGAAGGAAGGCAAAGACAGGCATGAAAGAAGGACCATTACTCCAGGCAGGTTGACATCTCAAGGGTTTGTCTGCTGTCAATCAGGGATTCACTCGCTGATTGACTGTGAAGGACTTAAAAAAAATCTAAATCGCTTTGAGATTGCCTTCTGAGACATTGAGGGAATTCATCCTGTAAGAACCTTTTGAAGGGTAAGGAAATGTTTTCAGTGAGAGTTACACATGTCCACCCTTGGGAAATACGGACTACAAAAGGATGTCGTCTTCTCTTGTCTGGAAAGAAGCTAGCTTGAGGAAGTTTCTTGCACCACAGAGGTAGTTAAAAAGGTTAGAGAGCGCACTTTGTAGCATCCAGTCTAGCTGGGAAACTGACAGATTTCTTGTAATGAGGCTACTTGTCCGACCTCTATTTGACAGCTCGGTCATTGTTAGCTGCTGCTGCAGGCGTGATGGTCCTATGTGATGGTCTTATGACTGCTAGCCTGTCCTTGTGACACATAGTGTGATTCATTTTGGCTTTCAAAGCTCAGTCAGATTTTGAAGGATACCTTGCAGCCTTAACCTCTTGGATGGGTTGATGTTTGGGTACATACTGGCTATTTTGAAATGACTTTTGTGAAATTTGGAAATAAATTTGAAGTCAGAAGTATTTCAGTGTAAAATCAACTCTGACATAAGCTGTTGAAGTAAAACTACCTTTTTTGACAAAACAAAAGTTTCTGGTTACTTAAATTCAATGTTTCTGCCAAGCCAGTGACTGACAATCAGTAAATTACTCCAGTTATTAAATCTTCCTTTGAACTTAACTGGTCTCCTTTAACCACTGAGAAACTAGGCTTTTTGGCCTCAAATGCTCAACTGATTTTGCTTGCAAGTAGGATGAGTTTTCTATTGTCGTGACAAATTTGTTGGTTTAAATGATCAGAAACCAGATATCTAAGATCAGCCTGCCCTAAAATAATATTCAGAAGATCTCACAGGTCTAAAGTTCCAAAACCAAATCTACTGGTCAGTCCACCCTTCCCTGAGAGCAGCAAGGACATGCATGTTCCAGTTATACAAATATTTTCATGGAGTGGAGGAGAGAATTGTGCAAACAGACTTTGACTGGAGTTCGTTTCCAGTAATGGAAAATGGATGGGGTGATCAAAAACGATGATGTCTCTGAAAGGCTTTAAAGAGTAAAGGAGAGTTGGAATAGAGGTCCATCTGTCTAGGTTTGTTCAGAGATGTGAGCTGTGTATGTCTCTTGAATAAATCCCAGAGGATCCTGGGTCAAGTTGTTTTTCTGTTAATTCATCAGGGGAAATCTCAGACACCATCTTCTGTTTGTTCCTGGTGGGTATCTTATGGTGGTTTCCGACAACCAATTTCCTCTAACAGGAAATTTCAAACACAAACCATTCATCTAGTCTATAGGTGCAAAAACATTCAGGAAATGATCTAGATTAAGCAAAAAATATGGGATCATGGTGTCTTAAATTGATAAATTGCTTCAACGCGACCTAAACACAAATTCATACCCTTTTAACCATCAACAAATCAGGCCAAACAAGGCCATGCAACAACATGCTATCAAGCATCAGGGCTTGTTTACATTAGTAGTAGGGCCTTAGCATTACAGCAGTAGCCATTAAGCAGAGAAGAAAAAATAAACAACATTTAACTAGCATTTCTGGTAGAATATCAGAAAATGCTACAGGTTAATTGACCTCCTAGTAATTATGGTGCCAAGTGGCATGAGCAACATTTATTTAATCAACAAACTGCCCAAATCCCCAATCTAGATATTGTTTTTAACATTTTTATCATAGTAAATCTTGAGCTGAAATAAACCACAAATTGGTGTATCACACAAAACATGACCTATTTCCAGATTAAACTCAGGTGGGGTCATCATTGTAAGACATATCATTAAAATGTGTCTGGTTGGAGTTTATGAGGAAAAGTGAAGAAACCTCTTTTTCTGGCACAGGCTCTGACTTGCTAAATTGTAATTCTAGTTGGGTGTAAATTTTGTGATAGATTCCCTGGAGGTTTGCCTGTCTAAATTCACACTATGAGCTATTTTGATTATGGAAAGAAGAGTAGGAGTTCAGCAAAAGTCACCATTAAAGTCTGGCGAAAACTTGTTTTGTTTGTCATTTCTGCCAGCTACCTCAGCATGTTAACTTGGCTAGTCTACTCTACTCGAGACAGTTGGCAGAACATTTTGGCAATGTTTTTTTTTTTTTTTGGAGAAAGCAGTTCCTTGTCTAGGTTGCTATTTAGTCTGCATTATGATTTTTAAGACAAGAATGGTACATTTCTTTCAGGTATCTTAAGTGATATTAAACATAAGAAGACATAAGCAGCATTTTAAATCCATGACAGCAGGCACGTGAGGTTTATTGGTTTATTATTACATGGTTTTATTAACCAATCATTTTAAACATGTTACATGAAACACATCTTGTATCATCCATCTGTCTCACCCTCTTTCTTTCTCCCTCTCCCTTTCTATCACTCGATTCAATATTAATTCGATTTAATCTGCTATTTAATTCAAGGAACTCTCTCTGGAGTCTCCTTTTCTTTGATCCTCTCTGTGCTTTTCCCCTCCCCCTCTTCTCCACTACCTCCTCCCTCTTCGATCCATCCTTTTCAGGTTTTCATTCTCTTTTTAATCCCATCTTCTTCTCAATCTCTCTTAGAGTGTGTGTGTGTTGGGGAGGTGCAGGCAACAGAAGGAGGATAGGGTAAAAGTAGAGATGTTAAGAGAAATTGAAAAGCTTTATGAAGTGAGTAACAAAAGAAGATGAAAAGAGAAAGAGATGGAAAGGGGAGCAGGATGGGTTTAAATTGAGAGGAGAGTATTTAGGGACAAACGGATGAGATGGAAAGTAAGAAAAAAAGGGGAGATGATGGGAGGGGAGAGCAGGGACTGAGAGCATTGAGAGGCACAGAGGGGAGGGAGAAACAAGAAGTTGATAAGATGGAGAAGAGAGGGGGAGTAGAAGAGACAGCCGCTTCCCCTGATTGCTGATATTACTCCGGGTTGCATCACTCACACAGCCCCCGATGTCAGCTGATGGTGAATGTGAATTTGCACCTTTCCTTGGGATAAACCAATAAAAACCCAGAGGAACCAAATTTCAAACCACGTTGTGTTTACAAAGGTTCAAAAAATTATTTCAAGTGGCAATCAGAGTCATCAAAGTTCAAGCTTAAATAATTCAACCTCCTGCACTGTTTGTCAAAATATGCCTCAATAATGAATAAATGCCAATGTGCCAAGCTTTTAAAGGCTTTCCCCTGATAGAAAGTTAAAAAAAAAGTTGAAAGGCAAAGAGTATCCCAACACACATGGTAGAGGAACTGTCTCATTAAGAACTTTCCACACATATCAACTTAAAAGATTGATGTGTATTTCTGCTGTTGAGTAAAAGGGACATTTTTTAGCAAAGAAACACCACAGATTTCCCTCATAACATCTAGAAACTATCATACTGATAAAGTTAACTTTTTAATAATCTGCCAGGATTCAGTTACCTTTAGATATAGCCAACCTAGCTGTTTACGTTTGCTTTCAGAATGTTTGGAGCACTAGGCTAGCTGTTTGATGCTGTATCCGAATATATAGCTACACTTAGCCTACCCTTTGATAGTGTAACCTGAATATTTACTGCACATGACCAAATGTATATTCTTTGAAAATAGGTAAATTTTTTACATCTTTTTTTGTTATTATTTATCTTGGCTTAGACTACATTTTCACAGCTACAGTTCATTGTACAGATCTGGAAGAGGGCCTGTGTCCATTAACAGCTCTTTTTTTGCACTGGTGACCTCAATTTTAAAGCACTTCTCCCTTGTGCTTCCTGATGTTTAAAGGAACTGTTTGAATTGCAATCCACTTAAAACAGTCCTCACAGCCTCTTTAAGTAGTAAAACTTGTCCCCGACATTTCCATTGCCCTTTCATTTGTGTCTCTATTTTGATTGCTTTGAATGCTTCAGACAACAATTGACAGCAGAAAGCTGTGCCCTTGATAGATTGAGATCTGGTCACTTTTCTACCCTGGAGAGACTTCCATCCTTGTAAAGGATGAAAAATGTGGACACAGGCCCTTAACTGTGTACTTGTACTTTAACTCTCATAAGCAAAAATGACCTATTTCAAGTTTTTTGTGACAACTTTAAGAACTATAGAGAGTCATATTAAACACCTATTTCACTGCTAAGGACACTGATCAGCAGGTAATGTGAGCAATGGCACCTATCAGAAGGTGGGATCAGCTTGAAGTGGAAACTTTGTCCTTGAAGTTTGTACTGGAGGAAGGAAATCAGGAGAGTGCATGTATCAGATGTAGCATATAATGATCAAAACTGCATGAGACCATGTCAAGTCACCAATTAGTGGTGGTCCAAAGAAGGTGAACTTGCTACAAAGTCAAGTCTACTTCTGGATCATGGCATGACTCATGACTGTGAATTATAGTACCTGCTACTGAAAGGTTAATTTAAAGCAAAGCACATGCGTCTTCCATAATCCAAAGCAAGGACCAGATGACACCTTTGATGACTGAACAATGACACATTTGATTAATTGGTCCACAAATTGTCTCAAGATTCTCAGGTAGCCTATGATGATATGACTCTTTACATATTAGTCATACATTCCACAGGCTGACATGGATCCTGGTTCTACTCTTCCATCCAATGATTCCATTACAATCTCTTCTCCCAAGTCTTTCATGTATTTGCTGGAGGGGGATTGAGAAGATACGTGGGAAATTCAGAAAAACCACCTCTCAGACTGGACCAAATAAAACCAGGAACCAGATCATTTGATAAAAGAAAATATATATATATATATATTTTTTCAATTACTTTTGCACCACTGCAGAGCTGTCTGACACTGAGTGATTCTAGAGGAGAAACAATGACAGCTGGAAGGGCGGTGTGTGTACTTTGTTCACAATTAAAATCTAAACTTCACATAAACACACATACAGAAAAAAAACTAGTGGGTACAAATAAGCCATTTTAGCAGTTTCTGCATAAAGATTTTACTGTTATCGCCCCTATTTCATTTTATTTTATCCCTTCTAGTTTTACTGCAAGAACTAGGGCATCCTCCTTCTCACTCTCTCTATTTTCCTCTCTCCTTTTCCAGCTCACACACATACATTAGCCCCAAGCTCATAACAACATACACCTGGTGAGAGATACACATGCATGCAGCGAAAAGAGACAAAACAGAGGGAGAATGGGGGAAGAGAACGAAGTGGAGGGAGGGGTCTGAATCAGGACAGAGAGAGAGAGAGAGAGAGAGGGGGAACAGAAGGTCTTGCAAACACACACGTATCGCAAAGCCACACACACATGCACGCACCCTGCCCCGCTCGCACACACTAGCCCGAAGCTCGACACAGCTACACCTGGCAAGAGACGCAGTGAGACGCAGAGAGAGCAATAGATGGGAGCTTGCCTGTGAATTGAGGGCATGCAGAGAGAGACAGAGGTAAAGACAATGGGAGGTGGGACGAGTTAAGAAGTACTGATGGTGTGAGCTGGGTAATAAAAGAGTTCCCAGCATGAAAGGGAGAGGAAAGATGAGATGATAAATGCAGCAAAAAAAGAGAGGATAGATCCAAATACATGTAGGGAGCTTATCCTTTAGCACTCAACTCTACAAAATAAATGAACTGCAAGAAAAATTCAGTGCTGATCTTCATATAAACAGTGGTAATGAGAAAGTCCTCAGAAATATATTAAAATACAGAGACTGAAACAACTCGAGATAGGAAAATGCTCCTCTCACACAACCCCCAAAAAAGTCTCTGTGCTGTGCAGGATGAAAGCTTTTGCAGGAGAATGTCGGGGGCGTGAGAGCAAAATGTCAAAAAATTAGCAACCTATGCTCGCATGCAGCATGAAGGAGTGTCAGTGATCTGTGAAATACTCAAAGATGGAGGGGAAAAAAAACATTTGCATATTTAGTTAAAAAAAAACAGGAAATTATGCAGCTCAAAACAACTTAAAATGCAGAATGGAAAAAGAGATCAAGTTTGGCTCTGGCATTTGTAAACTAGAGTGAATTTACTTTAAAAAAAATCATGTGTGTGAATACAAACATGTAAATGTGAACGAGGCCCAAGGAGCGTGCTGCACTGTAAGCACTTTCCCCACTTTCTCCCCACTGATATCCTCATTTTCTTCTCCCCCTACAGCCTTCTTCCCACATTTGACACTAAAACGCATTAAGCACTCAATCTAAATTCCAGTGGAGATTCTGTGAACAGTAGCTTTTGATGAATGTGTAGCTCTGATTGTCAATCTTTTTGCCTAAAGCCATTGGGTTGATTTCCTATGTGGAAGATGTGTTGAGTCGCTGGGGGCTTTCTAGCAGGAGGTATGTACACGCTCCTGCTTTTCTTCCTCTCTTTTCCCCTCTCGAGCAACATGTTAGCAGCATAGTGAGGTTTTTTTTTTCTTTCTCCCCAAAGATTGCTATCAATGTTTAAATGTGTAAATCAAAGCAAAAGGGTAGCTTTTTTCTCGCTTTCTCTCTCTCTCCCCTCTCTCTTGTGAGTATCCTGCACTCTGGTTTTTCTCTCTCTCTCTCTCTCTATCTCTCGTGTACTGCACTATATTCTGCTCTGTCTCCTCTCCAGAGTGCATCTCTTTTTCCCTTATATTTCATGAGAGTCCTTGGCCTTTTCTTTCCTTTTCCATTACATCCACCATGCCAAAGTTTATCCCACATTGTTATAAATTCTACTTATGAATCGTATTAACCTCTTGACTCTCATTCCACCCTCGTATCTGAAAATGCTTCACGGGCTGTTCTGTCAAATGTGATACTATTGCAAAATGAAGGATGCTACTCCCTGACATTTTCATTAAAGATGTTCTGATGCCATTTTTTTCCCATATTTAGACTTTGGTATTGGCAGATACTGAGTACCGCAGCCATTCCAGTACAGAAAAATTGCACATTAAGGGCCATTGAACGTTGACCTTCAACAGTAATGGCTTTGCCAACACCTCAAACTTTTATCCAGTCTAAGCATGCTCACTGGACTAACATCAGACAGCCATGGTGAAACTTATGACACTGATGTTGTGGATCTGGTTGTGAATGTGTGAGATAGTGTCGTACAGAGCATAGACTGAATATAGAATAGACAGCCTGGCTCCGCCTTTACCATTATACTGTTTTGAAGCCGACCATTGCAACCATTGCAATGCAACCATTGTGCAGCCAGAGTCTGCGCAGTAGATACTATGAGGGACTTGGGGAAAACCGGATTTGAGCTTGTTGAAAATAAAAAATAATTTATTTATTTATTTCGACAGTCTAATCTCTTCTTAGCTCTCATTCCTGACGTATCAAAAATCTACACAAGAACAGCAGCTGTCAGTCATCATTAAACTGGATGTAAACCCCTGTTTTTAACATCTAATAATAACTAATGAAAAAGAAACCTTTCTGAAAGAAAGAGTACTCCAACTTAATACAGCCCATTAATAGCTTTATATCACCACAGCATACGTGGTCACCACAGCATGTGAGAAACATTTCTACGAGGTGTACTAATTTTTTAAAGTTTACCACAGCCCATCTGGAATGAATAGAGAAACAGTTTTTAGCCTATACTACAGCCAGTCACCAGGGGGCACAGTTTTTATGACGACCTCAGTTCGAGCCGAGTGAGATGACATCCATTTTTTTTTACAGTCTATAGTACAGAGCAGGTTGGGGTACATCTGCAAAGTAGTAACTACTCGGGATACCGTTCCAGATCCACTATTAGCTTGAAAAAGTCCTTGTTTTTTTCCCCACTCCTGATAATTTTTCATCATCAAATGATGTTAACTTGCAAATCTGGTCACTCTGTCTGCAGTTCTCAAATCAGCGCCATGGCACTGGCTGTTTTTAATAATCATGCTAGCTACGACTTTATTGTGATAACTTTATTTCAGTTAACTCAAAAAGGTTGTATAACCCCTAATTCACACATACTGGGCCTGCCGTCCGTCAACGCCGGGGTTTTTGGTGCACGCCAATTCACATTGGATCCATCTCTTGAGCAGAGCACGGCGTACTCCATAGCAGCTGGATACGTGAGATCACAAGACCAAAGGAGAACCCACGGCGTGGGAGTGGAGTAACACACAGGTGGCGCTGTTTTTACTCTCTTGTCAGCTTGATGTGGCTGTGCTTCTTCTTATCTGTGGACTGCATACTTCTACCTGTACCGAGTTAAAATGTGTGTGCTTGTTGAAAAGTAATGACATTCAGATTATTAGCCAGTCATTAATCAGCCCTTGTGAATCAAATGCACACACATCTGAAGATCTCTTTTTGTCTATTTGAACCAAAAGTTTAACTTGAATATACTCATTGAACATTTATGAGAATGGAAGCTTAACTCCCTTGTTGTTGTTTTTTTCTGCCGTGTTCAGCTATAACCTTGTCTATGAGTTCACGCATGTGCTGTGCTTGTATAAGAGCATGTCATGTTAAATAGGTTGAAATGAGAAACTGCACAACTGCATGGGGTCAGCAGTATTGACTCGCAGGCTCCTAGTATCCTTCTTTGTCTCTGCTGCACACACATGCACACGAATAATGAGAGAGTGAGCAGCTTTTACCTTGAAGACACACAGAAAGGGAAACAGGAAGAGAGGGAGAGAAGGGGGGGGGGGGGGGCAATGGGCCTGAAAAAGATCGAAGGATTGTGGGAGAAAGGAGTAAATGAATATTTCTCTTCCATCTTTTCACGCCTTTCTTCTCAGCTGCACTTTTCTGACACAGTGAAAGAAAAAAAACACTCACAACATGGTGACATGCATACAGATCCACTGCAGTAAAGTCCTACAAAAACCCCTTCACACATTCCTCTGCTGTTAGAATAAACCACAGCATTAAAGATGAAACAATTTCACCATTTTTAAATTTGTTCTGACAAAATAAGAATAAAAAAAAACGCTGATCAGAAATATTCAAAAAGCAGAGACATCAACCAACCACAAGTTGAAAGCTGGAGTTGAAATTAAACCCCGATTAATTAAAAAAAAATGACTTCTAGGTTTCGCGCAAAAAGAGTGTGATGACCATGAAATGGGAAAATTAGTTCAGTATTCTAATTTATTGGCAAACCTCCCTCTGAAAACTGAAATATTTGATTAAAAACTCTATCAAATAGATTAACACAGAGAGAACTGAGAGGCACAGCTTATTGAAAATCTAATTCAGTGGGCAGAGTGAGATGAACAAAAGAGAAACACTTCCACATAATAGGCCATCCTGTTTCTAAAGTGCAAAGAAGCTGCAAAACCCCTTTCTACACTTTTTTTTTCTCCACAGCTTTTTGGAAGTTTTCTAAAGTGCTGAGTCAGTTTCACAGCCATATATATATATAGGAACAATAAAACATGCTCAGACATGGAGTCAAATAAAAAAAATACATTCATACGAACACAGCCAAAAACACAAGCAGCCAAACGCACATATTACATAAAAGGAAAACAGCTCATCTGGTTGGCACAACTCTGCCCCTCAGGAAAGATGCTATCGCCTGCTTGTGTGCACATCACACCTTAAACTAGGGTAGCTAAAACCTGGGGGTAGCACACTGACACACACACCAACACACATGATATCAGGGGAGTGTTTCACTCCTCGGTCTGAGCTGAAAGCCTGCCTCAGATCTCCACTTCCTCCTGACTCTTAATATGCTACATTATTATAAATGACTCCTGCATGTTAAGTGGATTTCTTTTTCAAAAAAGCCGAAAGCGAATGTGAATATCCTGAAAATGTAATCCACCCTGCAGAGGAGAGCTATCCCTCACGCTGTATCTTTTAAGGTTTTTAAGTTGAATCAGCATTCATGCGACAGACAGCCTCACTCTTCTAAATGATGTAAGTTTACACTAAACAAAGTGAGTGTTTCCTCTACTTTCATTCCAAACTCTACATTTGGTGTAATCACTGATCGGGGTGTTGGAACAGCACTAACACCATTAAAACAATCCAGAATCTGGCATTTAAAAAAAAACCTGACTGATCAGTTCACCGACTGGAGCGACACCAAGCCATTTTTCTTCACCACTGTCTCCAAATCGAATCTGGCTCGGCAGCCAGCTGCTCGTCCCTTTGCTTTCTGCTGTGGCTGCTGTTGGCAGACTATGAGCAAAACACTGCTGCACGAATATTTCACCATAAAAATATCACACTGGCAAGATTACAGTCAAAAGCATGACAAAGCACATGTTGCTGTTGGCGTTAATGCTAATTTTGTTAGTGTCTTGAGAGTCATGCTGGACGAAGCGCTGCATGGCTGTCATTCTCTCACAGCTTGATTGTCATCAGAGACGAGAATAGCTGTTTGGATTTTATCATGCGTTGTTAGTCACGCAGTTACATAAAGTCAGGATTGTTCAGGTGCTATTAAGGTTTTTTTTTCCACATCTTTGAAAGAAGCACACTGTTGTACCCTGGGGGCGAGTTGGGAGATTTTTAATCTCTGCGTCAGAAAGCAGGGTCGTCCACAGTGCAGCAACTGTTTCAACACATTGTTCAAGGGCACTTTGGTACGGATTGTAAGCATTGTAGGTGTAATACCAGCCACCCTGCAGTACACAGCCAGAGTACTTCCTTCAATCTCTGTCAGTTTGAACCTGCAACATTTTGTCCATCCACCTTCTCTCTTTGCAGAAATAAAAACCATCGTAATAAAAATTAAGGTCATCTGATTGAAACAGGCATTTTTATTGATATGTTGTGTACAACAGTGATTTCATCTGCATTTTCCTAAACTTATTTTGTTTATGTCTGAAGTTTCTCTCTTGCTTTTAAGAAAAGAACTGGCTGTATTTGTTTGGAAACACATTGTTTTGTTTACAAAACATTATGAGGAAAAAAAAATAACCCTGAAGTGAGTGAAACTGCTCAGAGTTTCTGGCTTCAAAACAACCAGAAACATTGAAAATAAAAAACTGCATGGCTCAGGAGGTCAGTGCAAATATAACACCAAACTTTAAGTTTCTTTTACTTCAACAGATTACATTTGACATCCCGATATATGAGAGCAAAAGCAACATGGGCCTTAACTCTTTTTTTTTTAACAGTAATCAATCCTATTCTTACATTAATGATTTATAGAGAGAGACCTGGAGCAACCTCTGCTGTATCACACTACATGCAATATCGGTTTTAATTTAAGGTAGCTGCAGAGATGTACAGTTCTTTCGGTCTGATGATGTCAGGAAGCAGCAACTACTATGCTACGGAGAGGTTCGTGACAGAAAGGAAATATGCATGTGGATAGAACACACACTCACAAATACAAACACACACACAAAGCAGACAGCCATGAGCACAGGAGAACACATCGGCACTAATACATGCTGTCATATACACACACATGGAGTCACATAGACACACACACTTTAGTCATAAAATGAAAAAAGAAAAAAAATATTTGGCTTTTTTTTAATAGAGAACCGGGGTGAAGAGGAGTAGGATGCCTTGAGAGCCAAATAAGAGGATCAGTTAAGTGTAGCATATTGGTTTGAGGAGCCAATATAATGAAAATTTTAATTTCCAAATATTTCTAAAGCACCCTGAAGCAATGACACCCTTTATATGTGTCAGCAAGCAGGGACCTGGGCAAAGCATTTCAAGCTTAGTTAGCATTTTCCAGCTAACAACTGTTTACATGTAGTCAGATCTAGAGTGAAATTCAGGTTTGACCTTGGGTCCTGTTTTAGAATTTCTTTCCCTGGATGAGTTTTGGGTCCACTGGAGGACTACTTGATCCAACTGGGAGGAATTAAGGTTAAACCCGACATGCACTGAAGGGGTATATCCAATCTGGCTTGGAAATGCCTCGGGATAACCTGGGAAACTCTCAAGCACATGGTTGGGGAAAGCCCAAGAAGCCAGAGGGGATCGCCAGCTTATTTGATCCCTGGCTGCTGCCGTCCAGATGTTAAAGTGTCCTTGGGTAGGACACAGAATCCCAAAATACTAAAGTAAAGACAAGTGCTGCATGTTTACAGCCATGCGCTATTTACTCAGTCTGTTGACAGCTCAGCCTTCACCTGGTTGTGGTAAATAAATGGGAAAATTAAATTTGGAAGATAACATAGACCAGGGTCTCTGATCACCAGGTGAATCATTTTGGACCAGGCTAAGTTCATTTGCCTTTTGAAACTATCAGTATTCAGATTCTCTGCCCATCACATGCAGAGAGTCGCTTTTTGGCTGACAAGACTTGACACATCTGTCAATGTCAAAGCTGTGATGTCCAAAAAAATTAAGCCCAGAGGCTCACTTAAGTGACTAGAGCTGACTAGCTTCTCTGAAGGGGGGGGTCCCCCCCCGGTACCCATAGCAATACAGTGGAAAAGCCTAACACTTCCAAGAAAAAGAAAGCTGCATTTAGTCTGAAATACCAGGAGTCTTGCTTAAAATTCACTCATATTGCAGCGTAAAAGGATGTTTGAGATAACCACCACTCTGCCACTGTTCTGGATCAAAATCAAAATGGAATATCCCAAAATTGTAAACCCGGCTTCTACTTTCAACAAGCTATCTTTGTGAAGTAGAGTTTCTGCAGTGCAGTGGCTGCAACCAAAAAAAGTTAGGGATTAGACTGGACATGAGGGCCAAACTTTGTAAAGGCCCATCTATACCTCCTTTACGTATGAAAATGTATATGTCCATTTCAAACAATGTTACCATCATTTCTCACAGACTTCCATGCTTTCTTTACATTGGAATTCTTGTTTCCCAATACATCCACCAGGGGGGCAGCGAAGAGTTGAAAATTTATAACAACAACAAGCTCAAAAACAAACATGGCAACTGTGGAGGAGGTACTAAAAATTAACCCAAAATAAAAGACAAAAAATGGAGAAGCGAGTCTCTCACCAACTCGCTACATTTTTCTTTAAAAAATTCTACCATTGTTGTTTCTTCTTTGTGTCTCATTGAAGCTACATATCAGGTGGTAACAGCAACACTTCCCCCACGGTTTCCACTTGGTCTGTATCTGTAAGCTTTATGACCATGTGCAGAAATACGAACGAAATGAACGCAGAATACAGAGGACTCTGTCCGTACCTGTACCTGAGTTTGTGGGTTGCTCCCACTAAGGTTTTGCCAAATCTCTGCCAATGTCAAAGTGACTATTCTGCTGTTGCTATCGACTCTTGTTATGAGCTTCTCATACCTTCTAATCGCTGTAGCAAGGCCCATGCTCACAGGTGCTGCCACCTGGGGGAGTACCAGGAGCTCAAAAATAAGGGTCAATAGAAACAGCAGAATAAACTGTTTGGTATTGGCAGAAAAGATGTGTATTTTACCCATATGTTTTATCTACCTTTTCCAATTAAAAACATTAACCCTTTCTGCTTGGTACAGTAATCAGTAATACATTTCCCTAAATGCTTGGAAAATTACAAAAAAAAAAAAAAAAAAAACCCTTTCAAAAAACAGAATAAATAGCATTTATCACCCCAGGAACAAGACGACAACGGACTTCTGTTTCTTTGGATATGGGTAGCTCTCCTCTGCTTCATTTGGTATTCGTGAGCACAAATCCATTATTTAAGTCAAACTAGCAGTATGCTAAATGTACTTAAGAGTCCTTAGCTCCTTCGCAGTCATAAAGAAAAGCCTGTAGCTGCGGAGCTGAACAGCATAATCCAACAATAATGAAGAACCCTAATTAGCTTTGTGTGTGTGAGTGTGTGTATCTATGTGTGTGTGTTGATGTGAGCTCATCAAGAGGCGGGTGGTATGATTCCAGTTGTCAGGGGGTAAGTGAGTGTGAATCAACCCTGCTGACATCAAATACACACACACACACACACACACACACACATATCCATACACACCAGAGCCCAAGTTAAGCTGTACATGCCACTCTTTACACTACTCATTGTTCTCTGTGCCATGAGCCATATTGAGTGCAGAACTGTGTGTTTGTGTGTGTGTGTGTGTGTGTGTGTGTGTGTGTGTGTGTGTGTGTGTGTGTGTGTGAGTGATTGAGAGTGTGAGAGAGAAGCAGAGGGTGCCTGGTAGCTTGCAGAGTGACACATTAACAACATTTCAGTGATCTGTGTCTGCATGCTGTTGGTGTGTATATGCAAGGTTTCAGTGGAGGTGATGACACGTTAGCATATGTGTTTGTGTGTGTGTGTTTGTGTTTGTGTTTGTGTCATTGTAAAGTGCATGTCAGAGGGTGTGGGAACATTTTGCTGAGTCACCCAGCCCATTCAGGAAACAGCTGCTGCAATACTGAAACCTTGAGTGAACTTGTATGACTCGTAGAACCATTAGAACAAGCAAAACTAGCCAATGAGATGCGATGGCTAAAATGACAGTTCAGATTTGCATGATCACATGTTGGTGTTTATACAAAGATGTGCTCGTATTTAACACGCATCTAAATGCATACAACAGAGCACACTCATTCAGCAATTCTTAATATCATTGACATAATAGATAGTTAAATAGGGACTCAAAGCCTGCCTCATTTCCAATATGGCCGCTCCGGCCGTTTTGCTTCAAAAATCCAATTCAGAAACAGACAGGTGACGTTGCGGAGACTACGTCCATTAATTATACAGTCTATGGTTTAAACTCTTGAGAAAAACTGTAACTTCAAATGCATAGTGAGTTCTTGAAAAGGGGCTTGAATGTACTGTATAATACCAGAAAAATCCTGGAGGAAGCTCTAAGTAAGACCAGACACACAGTGCTCCCAAGGTAAGAACTAACAGCACATTATGGGTTGTGATGTAAATTTGAGGTAGTTATCTTCACATGGATTTTAATTTTGCACCATGTAGCCTAATGAGGCCTATGAGGTATGTATGAAAAAGGTAGAAAGAAAAATTACATGATTTTTTTTCCCCTTTCTCTTTCATCTAATTCTCATTTTTTTCTCTATGAACCTGATGTAAACTAGTATCCTTGCTACTTAACTCTGTGCCCATTGAAATAAACCCTATTCAAGAAAATATAACACTGTCACAGTGCACAACACATCTTTAACCTTGAAATATCTTCAGTAAAAGTTGCTTATACTCTCTATTTTACCACTAATTTAAGTGAATCTGAAGTTTTATTGAAGCAGGACTTAAAGGGCTCCATTAAGAGCCTTTTCTTTGCTTTCTATCTAATCAGATATTTTTATTAACCTCACAGAGCAGAAATCTTCTACAGTTAACAACATACCATGCCAGTAATATCCTCTCTCTTTCCCTTGTTTTATTTCTCTACCTGATCTTCATACACTGAAATGAACAAATATCTTTAAAAGGAAAGAAAGGCAACACTGTAAATTGGATGGTGTCACGTGTTAACTGTTATGATTAACCCTGATGTTCCGATGCCCTTTTAGCTAGCACACCACACACACCGATTTCTCGCTGTAACAAGGCCAGTATCTATTATACAACTTTACACTGACATGCAAACCCAAAATATTTGGCATCCAACCATCACAGTTCACTGAGTCATGTTGCTGCACTGACAGAATTGTGGTGATTATCGCACTCATTCACAGCTGATTCTGCTACTGCAAGCTTGATTTCTCTCTGTGGTTCCCTCTCACAGACAAAATAATCAAGCACATGAAAACCTCGGTAAGTAAACGATCTTAGAGGGTTGTTGTTAACTCTGATAGTTGTGAATTGACAGTTTTACAATAATTAAAGCTAAAAAGCAATTGTAGGTGTTAAGGCTGTAGGATTTTGGCAAAAATGTGAATCAAGATTTTTTTTTTTTGCTCAGAACTGAGATCATGATTCTCTGGCATTTCCCCCCCCCCCCCCCCCCCATGGAATGTTTATTGCACTGATGAACGTTAAGTAAACACAACAAACCAAACAAATCCATTTCACTCTTCTTACTCTCCTTGCAGTACATACACTTCCTTTGCTGTCAGTCTCACTCACTCTAAGTTCTGACTTTAATCTCAGAATTCCGACTTTTTCTCAGAGTAATACTAATTATAAATATTGGACATTATTTTTTTTCAGTGGCCCTAATCCGCTTCCGTATAATTGTTTATAATGCAGCCCTTGAATAAAATGCTTAATTGTTTAATCGTCCATGTTTAGAAATGCGATCACACACGTGTGAATCAAGATGGCCATCTTTAACAATTAATCTTGCAGCCCCAATGAGTATTGATGCATGAACATAGGTGTTTGGAATGTTTGTACCATTGTCATCTCTCGTCAGTTATTTTACATTCTTTTACCTCATTCTTGTCTTTCATGTTTGTCATGTCTGGTTTTATTTTGTCATGTCCCTCCTCTCGTTTCAGGTCATGTCATTCCCTGCTCTGGTGTTTTCCCACTGTTGTGATTGTCATCCCTGCTCCTCACCGTTTCCATCTGTCTCTCCTTACTTCATGTATTTAATTTGGTGTATCCCCCCCCCCGTCCTGTGCCAGATCGTCTTGTCTTGTCAACTCATTCCCGTGTCAACCTACCTCCGAGTAGATAATCTATTCAAGCATGTTTATTTTTTGCCTTTGTTCTTCAAGCCTTGCTGTGATTTTGAGTTTTTAGTTATCCAATTTTGCCAGCCTTGCTGTGATTTTTACTTTTCCTGTTTTGCCTGCCTTGAAAAGATTTTTTTGAGTTATTTTGTAAACTCGGTTTTGCCAGCGTAGCTGTGATTTTCTGTTTTTGTGAAACCTTGCCGGCCTTTCTTGAATTAAAGAGCCTTTGTGTTTGAAGAGTTGAGCATCTGGGTCTTCCCTGCAAGTCTCCTTGTCATCCATGACTGGGATGCTGTCTTCTAAATCTTATATTTAGGAGAGCACTGATTTTGATGATGTACACTGAATGTTTAACTGTGCTCTAATACAGCCCGAGGCAATCTACAGCAGTGTGTGAGGAGAAAATGCTTGGCTGACACTAGAAGATAAATTTACATTTTACCATGTTCACCAAAGTCTTCAGAGAAAAAGTGTCCTTGCTGAATCAACCTGCTGTGTAAATATTAGTTCATAATATGAGACCTTGATCTTGACTCATGCTCATCCAGTTTTCTGTAATGAAGTGGAAAGGGCACGGCACAAGAACAGAGATGACATTACACTCTAAGAGGATTCATCTTTATCTGAAAGCTCTTTTGTAAATACGGTAAAAACCTTTTTTGCAATGTAAATATCAGCACTCGAGCTGATGTACTTTTGTCTTTGTGGTGTAACAGACCATTAAAATATGTTGCTTCAGGGTGTTCTGATGAATCTATAGCGCTCAGCACATTTTTTTTTGCAACGCAACAGGACTCTTTCCACTCTTGGAATAGATAATGTTTTAAAAATGTGGGGAGTTAATGGATGTAAAACTGACACGCCTTAAGCCCAAAAGAGTTATCATACCAAACATTATTGCATTTCAAGCAAATATATGAAAACATCACAGAAGATTTGATTAAGGTGAAAAAAAAAGGGGGGAAGGGACATTTTAGATTGTGACAGAAAAAAAACACAGATCAAGAGATGGGGACAAAGAGCACAACGGGGATGAAATGATACAAAAAAAGACTGAATATGAGTAAAGGGAGTAGAGAGACTCTAAGAGACAAAAACATAGATAGAAAGAGAAATAAATGAGAGAAGAGAGAACAACGTAGAATGGAAAAAAGATGGAGAAAAAGCAAGAGAGACAAAGAAAATGAGAGAGGCAGAGAGAGAGAGAAAGAGAGAGAGAGAGAAAGAGAGGGCCTTATCAGTGTATTGCAGGAGGCATAAGATGTAGCTGGGGAGTATGTGTGTGTGTATGCGTGTGTGTGTTTGTGTTATTGAAGTGACTTTGGTCAAGTTAAAAACCGAAAAGTCCAGTCGACAGATGGACAGAGAGAAAAACAGGAGCATCAACAGCGTGTTTATGGTCCTGGTTAATCAGTGAACCGAGGATTATGAGATGTAAATCTTAGGTGTGCTTATGAGTGCTCTTCAAACGTTACTGAAGACATTTGACATGTTTGCAATAAATCAAAGCTCAAGGTAGACTCTCATCCTACTCCAGAGGTTACAAACTTGACAAAGTCACAGGTTACACGGCCTCAAAATCAATGTGGAGCGCTCTCTTTAGACTTTCCTGTTGTTCCTGGTGTCAGAAGAGACAATCGATTGAAAGACAATCCAATCAGTCACAATGTAAACAAAGCCAGTAGAAGGATGACAGTATTTTAGTAGTGAATGTCATTTTAGTACTGAGGCTTTTTACCTTTTCACACTGAAAGCTTTTGTCAGCTTTTTATTTTACATAGTCATAACTTGATTGTGTCACTCATGGCGGCTTTGAAGATGAACACTGTGGTCTCTTCCACTGTATCTTGAGGTAAAAGTCACGACAACTACCAAAAACCACTTCTTACCTAAAACAAACTGTAGCTATTTGCTAATGGGCAGCAGAACAACATTTTGATCATTTCCAAAATTGTATTTACAGTTGAAACTCACTTACATCATCATCCTTATGGTTCAGTTTTAACACAGAATCAAGCAGAGTATCTCAAATCAAACTAAGCTAATGCTAGCAGCAACTTCACTCAATTCCCCCTCTCCTGTTCCTACCAAAACTTGTTAAAGAAACCCTTATTGTTTGAATGAAAGTACTCTTTAATTTTTGGTTTTATTATTATGACCTTTAAGTAAAACAAACAGAGCTCTAAAATGTGTGATAGTAAAATACGGATTGCTGACATCATGTTAGCTTTGACCAGTGCAGCTCCTTGCTAGCATTGCACAGTTCCTCTTTGCTCCAGAACAACAGTTTCTTGGGTCAATTAAAATTAACATTTATGTTTTTAATTATTCTTTTGTTAAATGACAGAACTGGTGATTTTTTTGGGGTGCATGTATGTATGAATATAAATTTGTGTAGACTAGCACAGGGGATCCCAAAATCTTCAGCCTGCAGCCTCCAAAAAAGCTGTGCTGGAGACCAGCTGCCCCCTGGGGTGAGAATACATTAATAAGCCAGTCCACCACTGATGAGAGCAAAACAATTGCTGAGCAGTAGAAAATCAGACTACCTATGTGCACATGTAGCTTCCTAAACTAATTTGCTGTCACTGATACAGGCTTCATCACCAAGGGGTTCTAGTGACAACATATAAATATATTATAATCTAATATGTGCTATATAATCTATAACTCTTATTTTTTAAATATTTTCATAATAATAGAAAAAATATGGAATTGAATAATTTTTTATTTTGGAAGGCAATTCATGACCCCCACTTTGGGAGCCATTGGACTAGCATAAGTATTGATAGATTTACTACATTTTATATACGAGGCTGTGAAAATAATACTGTGAAATGTACTGTGAAAATAATTCTAGCTACATAATGTAACATTATGTAACAAGTTTTTCATCAATCTCAATTCACCCTAATTACTGATACAAAGACATTAAAATCAATTGAGTTACATACTAACTAATACAGCAACTCAACAAATCTACCTACAGGTACAAATAAAGTAACCTAACCTTACTCCAGTATCTGCAGGTTTTTGACACTGAAGTGAAAGCCACACAGCTGCTCCAGATTTCACTAATAACTGTTTCCATTGAAAACTTCAAGCTCTTCTGAACCTTAAACAAGACAAGAAATCGTCTTCAGGAGTAAACTTCAATCCAAAATGGGATATGGGTGTGTGTGCTTTTCTGAGTGAAGCTTGACACAGCTACTGGATACCACCAATTGGCATTGCGAACAGGATCACTTGTGGCATCATGGAAACACTTGCTGAAATTGTCCACTGTAACAGAGTATGTCACACTCAAAATAAAACACTTTTTCTATCAGGAAAATGTGACTCCAGAGCCCAGGTTTATCCTGCGAGTGGTGGTGTCATGAATCTTTGAGAGTACTGAAAAAGCAGGGAGCATAAACGACAAACTGCCAGCGACACTGGACATAACCTGAAGGCACCATCAGATGCCTGACAGAGCAAATACACAAGAAGTCTCTCTCTTTGTCTCGGAGTTCTTTCTCACTGCAGATAACCAGTCAACCTACGTTCTTATCTGCTCTGTTTGTTGTCTGTATCTCCTTTGTGACTCCACAGCCGTCGCACAAATATAACCCTCCTTCTCTGTGGTTTAACAACACACACACCTCTTTGTCTATCATGCCCTTTCTTCTTCTTCCCCTCTTCTGTCTGGCTTTTAACTTCAAGTTATCTCCATCCGTCCGTCTTTCTATCTTTCTGTCTGAGTGTGTGTGTGTGTCTATCATTTGTGCTCCTCTGTTTTGCTCTGTGTAGGTTAAAGTGTTTCAGTCAGGGTGGCTGCTTGTGTGTCTGTCTATGTTCAAGAAGTGGAGTGAAAACAAATCACTTCAAATCCCCAAGCAGAGTTTCTGTGTGTGTGTGTGTGTGTGTGTGTGTGTGTGTGTGTGTGTGTGTGTGTGTGTGTGTGTGTGTTTGTGTGTGTGTGTGTGCGCACGTGCACGTTCGCAAGCATGTGTCTCCAAGGACAATTTGCATTGATGTTGTTAGATTGGAGAGAGAGCATTAGAGCTTTTTAAACATCAGCTGTCTGCCGCAGTACTCACACACTCTCACGCACACATGCATATAAAGGCAGGGCATGTGCTAACAGCATTGTGGTGTCACACATTTAGAAAACATTGTTTGTCTCTTAGTCAAGTATAGTCCCTTGGTACATCAAATGACTATGTTTTTGTTTGTGTGTGTGTGTGTGTGTGTGTGTGTGTGTGTGTGTGTGTGTGTGTGTGTGCGTGTGTGTGTGTGTGTTCTCTTTTAGGCATTTAAGAGTCATTTTCACTCAGGCGAACTGCTCCCCTTGGTTGAACTTGGTTCAGCATCAAAGGGGCACATACACACCCCCTGTTCACATGCTTCACACTCAATATGGTTAACACACGCAGACAAAAGTCCCTAGCAAAATTTAAGAACATAAACCTTTAAAAGTTAAAGTTGGCTTTGATATCATATTGAATCATTTGTGTGATTTTATTATAAGTAATCAATCTTTATTTAGTATCAATTTACAACAAATTTCAAATCTGTCCTCTTAAAACACCTTGCAAAAAGAGCAGGCCTAGACTGTATACTTTCTTTTATTATGGACCGAGACCCACCATCAAAACATGATAAGATCCAGTACAATCTTACATGCAAGAATCAGTCTTGTCTTGTTTTAATACATGGGTTCTTTCTGGCTTCCTCCCACAGTCAAAAACATTTTCATCAGGTTGATTGGTCACTCCAAAATGCCTGAAGGTGTGAGCATGTTTGTGACTGTTTGTTTGACTCAATATGTTAGCCCTGTGATAGGCTAGTGACTTGTCCAAGGTGTACTCTTGCCCAGTGATAGCTATAGGCTCCGACCCGAAAGGGAAAGGTGCTAAAGATAATGGGTGGATTGTTATTGTGTTGTTTGCATTGACCCAGGTCGTTGTTGTTGAAAAAGTGGATGTCAGGAGTCTTGCCCTTCTTGGTTTTAGTTTGGTTTGGTTTTGGTTGGTTAGTAATAGAGATGTGACATTACTAAGAGAGGTAGTGTTCCAAAATGTCAACTATTTTCAACTCACAAAAAAGCTGACATTGTTGGCTTTTTTTTGGGCAAAGCACCCTGAACATTGAAAATTCAGATTTGCATTGGTTTTATATTGAAAATAGGATCAATTGCTAGAGCATCCTAGCTTCCTTTGATGCATGCCACTTCCCTTCTCCCTCCCAACATTTTTTGTCCCTTTCAAGCTGCCCCATTTAATGAAGGTTACAAGCCCATATAATTATCTTAAAAATCATGAAAAAGGTTCAAAAGACGTTCTACAGTAGCTGCCACAGAGTGAGGCAGTAATATATCAGAATCTCTCTCCTCTTAAAAAGGTAGAAGCAGAGGAGTCTGAATTGATTAAATTTCAGTTCTGGCTTCTACCTCTGCGTTTTCCTGAAAGTGTCTGCCACCATTCAAGTGTTAATTGCATTACACAGAACCTCAAAGAAATACAAGTAAAGAAGACAATCAGCAAGCTACTTTGTTCATTATTCAGTCGGCAGGCTTGTCGTCAGGTCTGCATCACTCAGTCAGCCAGTAAATGAATCCCTTCCTACATCCATTCTTCACTCCCTCCTCTCCCTCACACCTGTGCCGGCCCTTCTAAAGCCCTTCTCTCCTCTGGCCGTTAAAAGACATCCAGCTAATTGCTGCGATAAAAGGCTTAGCGGAGGAATCACTATACATTAGCAGTGCTTTGTGTATAGATACTAGTGCGGGCACTCAGGATCCCTTAAAGCTGTCAGGAAGCTGTTCAGAAAAATACGTTACTATGTTAGGGCCGGGACCATATTTTTTCTACAGCTCTATTCAGGTAATAGTTATCTGTGGAGCTCATCAGAAATTCTGACTACTCCTAAAAAAGAGTTTAAAAGAAAGCAACAGTGCCAAGGGTTAGTCCATCCAGTACACTTAAACCATCTACAATGGAACCCTATCAATCTTCTCTCTAAAGTGACTCAGGTACACTACGAGCAGTTTTACACTGGGCCAAGTAGCACAAACAGCCAAATGGATGTCAACAGTGCGAGATGAAAATCCTTTTTTCTTCGAAAAGCTTCTGAAATGAAGATCAGTGACCTTGCGTTCCCCCTCTGTTTGGATAGCGATTGCAAAGGTTTTGAGGAGCTGGCTTTTAAAATTGCATGATTAAGCTCTGCAAGCTGGTGAATAGAGGAGAAGGACCCACAACATGTTATTATGCACCCCAAAATATTTGAACGCCCTTAAAAACATCTCTGAATGAAGTAAAGCTGCCTTTTTGGATCCATTTTGTTGGTTATTTTTTTCTTATTTCAATTCTGCACTTGATAAGTGCAAAGAGTGAGAAGTCTTCAGCCGAGTTTTAGACGGCTACAACAAATATAAAAAGGTGAAGGGATATTAGATATTGCAGCCATCAAAGGTGAAAATCAGATTGAGGTCTGTCCTTCAGATATCTTGCTAGATTTCTCATTTATTACAAATGTACAACCATCATAGTGGCAAATACAACCTCCTTGACTTCACTACCTATGGTTCTGAATGCAGAGCAGCCGTTAAACATATCAAATTCTGAAAGGTGAGACACTTACTTTGTTTTGACCAAAGAATAAAAACACTTTCAGTCTATTGCCTCTGCTCCCTCCACCTACATGTATAACCCTACGGCTGAATAGAAGACGTTCAGGACTATTGTCTAGGGACTGTTGAAAGGCGTTCAGTGTAGGCAATCACTAAGTGAAGTGGAAGTAGACGAGGCCAGTAAAGGAATGAAGGTACACTATGAAAGTAAATTACAACATTTCATCACAAAAGAACTCCTGAAAGGCACCCCAGCTAACAAAGAGAAAGAGAGTCTGTGCTGATGATGTCGCCCTGAGACAAATCCTGGAGCTGCTGCATAGACAGTGAATAATGGATCAACTCCTCGGATCCAGTGACAGCACCCACTTTTATGAGCCAGAGCGGTAAGCGACACTGTACATTTAAATAAGACTCAATCGGACGGATAATTTCAAACAAAAGCTCTATGAACTCTAAATGAACCACTTTCAGATCAGGTGTTCGCTAACTTCTTCAATTCAAGACTTGGTGCTTTCATTTGGAGCTCTCTTCAAAGACTGTCAGAAACATAGCACCATATAAATTCAGTTTTGTTTTGGGGTTTGGGGGAAATGTTTGAAATAAACTTTATGTTCTTGGCTGCTTTCAGTCAGACTGACTTGGGTGATGTTGGGCCTGAGCCAGCTAGCTTTTGTGCTTGTCACTATTACTGTGTTTAGTACTTGATCTGATTGGTCCAAACCCCACAACAATGGTAATAATTCAGAACACTGGAGTTTAAAACAGGGGCAACCAGGTCTCACACACACATTTTATTCAATAATATGTGGATAAAAGTCTGATTTATACATCAAAGTTGTGATTTCACCTCTTTATGTTGACAATGTGCACTAACAGTGATGGCAAAATTAGTAATCTTACCTACTGAGCATATTCTTGGAGTAGGCTCAGTATATAATAAGTTACATGGAGATGCGTCTTCAAGCATCACGTCAGCATCAATCCAGTTATTAATCTTCTCAATGTCTGGTTTTAGGATCTTCTATCCAGTCTACAGTGTCCACAGATTTTCTAAACGAAACAGTGAATTTGTGAAGTGATCACAGTAAAACTTGGCATTGCAGTGGATGGGGCACCCTCAGGGAAAACAAGAGTGGAACAGCGAAGAGAATGTGCAGCATCATAAGCTTTTTAACTTCCCCTGCCTCTGTATTTAGACACAGCCTGTCTGTCACTGAAGACTGCGTGAAGCACACAGGCGCTTATTTTTGTTTAGGAACCATTTCAATTCAGCGGTTTCCTCAACTCTCTCGTGACACAGTGCACAGTCCACTAGCATAATGATGTGCAGCAGTGTTTTTCTGCTTTTCCTTCTCCTCACCTTGTTACTTTGAGAAGCGTGTGTCTGCATGTGAGTGTGTGAGCCAGGCTAAAGGAACAATTAAACAGCTGTAAGCCTGGAAGAGAAAACAAAAGCACAGAAACTGTTCTGGGCGAGGAATCACAGGCGCAGACAGACAGACACACACACACACACACACACAAACGACAGAATGGGAAGTAATGGAGTGAGGAGAGAACGCTGCTGTCTGACATGAAAATCAACACAGCGTGACATGACCATTATATACACACACACACAAACACACACACACACAAACACATGCAAGCACACACACACACAGATCAATAGCCAACTGCTTAGGCCCTGAGCAAATTATTTTGAAAGAACAAACACACTGATGTATGCAATATACACTCATACACACAGCCAATGATGATTAGGCATTCTCTCTGATTCGCAGTTACAGAAAAATTAACATGCTGTTCATTCACTATTGGTGAAACTCTGAATATCTGACTGCAAGTTGGAGCATTTTAGCATTATCGGCTTTAAGCCATGCATATAGACTTCTCTTTGGAGTATGGGGGCTCATGGGGCATATCCCAAAACGCAACCAATGAAATCATTGAATTTGCAGGGGTTTTTTATTTTGAAGCACCAGTAGACTTATTTACACAGTATATGCGTTGAAGAGATGTACAAATAAGTGCACATGTATTCAGTCTCAAAATATAATTTAAGCAGCTCTTAAGAATTTTGCAACCAATTAGACTTAAGTATTAAATGTAGCCAGGCAATTGGAAAGAGAGCTGGGTTTAAACTTATTCCTAAATTAAGTGCGAGTTCAGAAAAGAACTCTTATTTTGAAGGAACACATCTGTTATATTAAAGTTTGTGTGCAGGTTTATCTTGCAAGAGATAAGAGTAAGTTATTAATGTCATGCATGCCTGCATGTGTGTGTGCGTGTGTGTGTGTGTGTGTGTGTGTGTGTGTGTGTTTGCACGACTGTGCTATCATTAAACAGATCAGCCTGACCTTTTCAGGTAAGGCTTAAGATTCTCTCAGAGTTAACCTCAGAAAGTAAAAGAGATAGACAAACATGACATCTCGTATACATCAGAGGCATGCATACAAACACACACGCTCACATACACACTAAAGGTTAGCCATTGTCCTTCTAACTGACCAAAATAATGTGGCAGCGGTGATATTTAGCCTGTAAAGAAGAAGCAATACTCACTGCCTCTGTCTTCCCTTCATCTCTCCATCTGTTTTTAATGTCTCTCTCCTCTACTGTTTGCCCCTTATATATTTTCCCAGAAGCAATAACAGTGAAATGCTTAATGCTGCAATAATGTTTCTGCAGTTTCTGCCCATAACAGCTATATTGAATAGTTATTAGATCGTTATGGGAAAAAAATTGCTGAATAAAGTTCCAAGTCTCCCATTTTCTCAGTCTTTATTTTTCTATTCTTGATGCACTTTGCTGACTAAGGGCAAGCATCATAATAGCTAACAAAATTAGCACAACTGCATCCAAAGCACTAAGTTTGTCAATATTAACTAATCTATTTCAACCAAGTGAGCATGGGCTGGTACTGAACTGTGTATAATTTAAAGCTTTGCCAGTATGGAAGTTGTTTAACTTAGCCACAAGTTCTTCACAACCGCATCTTATTAGTTTATAACAAGGAAAAAAAAAAACCTTTAGATCTTGAATTCCAGTCATCACTTAGTGGAGACACTTACAAAACAATATTAAACAAAAAATAAATAAATATTCTCATGTACTTTGTGTAGTTTGGTGACAATTTTATTAATTCCTATTGTCTGGTTATTGGTAATATGAAATTAAAATAATTAGGTTTAAAAGTGTGCATGAAAATCCCAAATCCTAGTTCTATACCTATCCAAGTTTTGCAACACACATCACAGTGTATTTCCATTTCTTTACAATAAGGTAAAACGTGGCAGCACATAACATTTTCCTTTCTTTTTTCAGGAACTTGAAATTGTCCTTTTTAACTCTGTATTTTCTAAAAGTCAACTTTTCTTTCAAAGTACTGACTGAGAAACTGACACATTTGAGCTTTATTGAGCTAACAGCTTATTTTGAATGCCCTCCAAGTGCATAATCAAACTAAGAAACCCATTGGTATCTCTAAATATTTATCCAACTGAGTGCTGCAGAAGATACCTCAGACAAGCCATGCAAAATATTTACTTTCCCTTTTTTAACTGGTTTCGCTTATTGCTGAAAGTCCAGAAAAATGTCACAACCATCACGAGAGACAGTTCTGCCTTTTTGAAGCACTTGCAGGGTACTATTATTCTTCGAAGCATTGATATTAATTTTTGCCATGGTACTCAAGATTGGAATAACAATTTCTTCTGGGGTTTTAGTTTTCAGCCTCAGTTTCTTTGTTTCTGGTTTTGGCCAAGAACTTGCATTTTCATTAAAAAATCTATCTATCTATCTATCTATCTATCTATCTATCTATCTATCTATATATATATATATATATATATATATATATATATATATATATATATATATATATAATGTATTATGTATTATGGAATATTTAACTCAAATAAGTTGAAATCCTGTGCTCTCAACAACTGAATATGGCTGTCAGTTCCAGTAAAAACATCAGTGGCATTTATTATCACTGCTCAGAATTAGCAGCAAAGGGCTGTTTAAATGCCAAAGGGAGCTGTTTGTGTGATGCCATTCAAAATGCTTTTACAAAAATTGACAGAAGGAAAACCTGATTCACCAATAATTCCAATCTGTTGCTTCACTGGCTTCCAGTTAGGAACTGGATCGATTTTAAGATTCTATTATTTGTTTTTAAGTCTCTGAATGGGCTGGCCCCTCAATACCTGACTTTCTTAAGCTGCATCAGCCCTGGATCCTTTGTAAAGTCTAGAGATCAAAACTTCGCTGTTGTAGCTTCCACTCTGTTGAACGCATTACCTTTTACTGTGCGCACTGCAAACAGCCTCTCCACTTTCAAAACACGTCTTAAGACACACTTGTTCACTTTCGCCTTTGGCGGAGTAAAGTAATTTTTATTGGGTCTTTTATTTGTTAGTGTTGTTTTATGTTTTTTTATATGCTTTTATTGTTTTTAAAGCTTTTATTGTTTCTTTGGCTCTTTTTGTTTTTATAGCTTTTTATAGCATTTGACTGTGCTATATAAATAAAGCTGACATTGAAATTGACATTGTTGGTTTATCATTGGCTTTAACACTTTATGACCCAAAGAATTGAGGTCTTTATATTGTTGGATTTATGATGGTTTCACATCAGTGAATATTAGAAGACTGTGCTATCACTAGTTCTTGAGAAAACTGAACTACAAAATAAATAACTAATCATAGTTAGCTGTGATATTTTGAGAAAAAAAAATGCATGTATTTTTAAATTTTTGATCAATTCAAAGTCTGAAATCTTTGGAGACACCACTCTGATTTTTCTTTTCTTTGATTTAAATTCTGAATCTGACACATGGCTGCATGTCAGTTTTGTTGAACATAACTAATTTTCTCAGTTAAAATATTTGCTTATATCAACATCCCTCATCACTGTTCCAGTCTGCTGGTCTCCTGACTCCCCCCATCCTCAGTCTGTCAGCTATAGTAGGCCAGTTAACAGTAATTATGAGGTTTCTCGTTAATTAGCGAGGAGCACCCAGCTGTTTCAGCCCCACTAGACAAAGGCCTTGAGCGTACACGCGCACGCACGCATACACTCACACACACACTCACACACACACTCACACACACAAATATTCACATGTGAACACACTGAAATAGACACATGCACACACCTGGGGAGTCTCGGTAAAATGTCAGGGCTGTTCAGATTGTAATTACAGGGAGATTTGCTGCCTCTTTCACAAAGTCGAGATAAACCACCTGACTGACTCACAAACAAACTCACAAACACACACCCAGCACAGAAATACACACAACTTTTGAGAGAAAATCAATGCTAAGCTCTGTTTTTGGCGTGCATGCAATTAAAGGTAATTTGGTGAGAAACACAACTTAAAAGTCAGTCATAATGAACATCACGTTATTTATTGATCAGGTTTTATTCAAGATACCAAACATGACTGATTAAATATTATATTATTATATAAATTAAAATATTTGACAGAGATATATTTTCTACCACCATATGACCTCACCATTGCCAGTATGCCAAATAAGAGCGTCCCCTGTCGTTTCTATGTTTTGGTGTCTAATGTTTCTGGGAGTGCAGCATCCACAAGCCTCATCCAAGACGACTTCCCAAAATGCACGCTCCATCTGATTGATGGCTCTTTGCAATTAATGACACATGTATTTGTCAGGCTTGATGTGGTTTAAAACATCAACCCACACAATATGGTTTCAATAATAATAATACACAGATTTATTATGCAGGATTTAAGCATGCATTAGCTTAGAGTCATCAGAATGTTTACTGTTTTGGCAGCACTGGGTGAATTAAATACATTTCAATGAACTTCTGTGATAATAAACAAACAAGAAAAGCAATACTCACAACCACAGACTGTTTTGGGATTGGGTATGAAGCGATCAGTCAGACAGTCTGCCTCTTTCTGCATGTGTGTCTGTCTGTCTCTATGAGTTAAATGTGTTCTTGGCAGGTTCCTGAAATCCTGCTGAGCCATGAAGAGGAGGTGCGATTATAATTTTCAGCATCCCACTGTTTCCATCGAAGTGACATCGCTACTTAGAACCAGCTACACCTATCCCTCTTGATTCCCCCTGGTGCTCCTAGTTATAACTCTTCCCTCAAAAGGGAACAGACGGAAACATCAGGGGTCAATTTGCTGCTGTCTGGACCAAATTAAAGCAGAGACAGCTATGGTCATCAGTGAGCACTCAGGAGGCGATGTTTGTTGAGTTTCATTTGAGACAGAATCAGAGTTGTACACTTGGAAGACTCTTGCCTCTCATCTTGAACTTTTCATTGTAATTTCTCTCAGGCAGCTTTAACGGAAGAAGTGCTGTTGGAATGGTTTGTTTTCAAAACAACTTGAATTTCAACAAGTTTTAACAATAAGTCAAGAGTATCATTTATTCAAAGAGGGCTGTTTGAATTCGTTTCCTTACAAATCTTGAAATGGAAAAACGTACCGCAGTGAAGTCTAATTTAATTGCAGCTTTGAGGAAGATGAGAAAGAATTAACCTTCTGAAAGAATCTACTCAACCATATTTTTCAATCAGACGGACTGAAGTAAGATCTAAAAATCCATGTATCTAAAGCGCTACAAAAGCAGGTGGGTCTATTTAACCAAGCTGCTCGGAAATCCTCGACAGTAGACACTTGTTTCATGCTCAGTGCATCACTAGAGCGCATTTATAACAAGTTGGCAGATCCAACTTGACAACTGCAGTATGTTCAAACACGACAACGAATGCTGGAACGGAAGGATAGATGGACACGCATACCTATGCCTTGTCCGCTGAGACTGTTTGTCAATCAAAACCCCAAATGAGCTGCGATCAAAGTCCCTTAGCTGTCTAAGCTGATTCAACGAAGCTGCAATGAGATGGAAATGAAATGTTGGCCAACAGATTCTCAGAGGTCAAAAGATCAGGAGAAATCAGTTCACGCTCAGTTGTCATGGCAGCATGATGCATTAAGTGGACTGGATGCACATGAGCAGGAACAAAACATTTAGTAAAGGGGGGAAAAAAAAACATGAATGAGACAGTGGACTGCCGATTATTCTCGAAACCCTCACAGTGTCTTTTCCAAGTTGACTTCATAGGCTGTTTCATATCAATTTTTTTTTATATTTGGCTGTATTATTCCATTATTAGTACTGTTGTGGACATTGGTGTCAATAAATTTCCTACTCAACTTTGGCCTACAACAGGACCCATAATCAGGCAGGGCACTTGCAAACATTGGCACTTTTTGCCCTCAATTTTCTCTCCACGTCTTCTCTCAGCCTCACAGTTCTGCCCTCTCCCTCTTTTTAATCAATTCTTAGAAGGTCCTTTTAATTACAACTAGGAAATTAACCTTTTTTTTCCCAAATTATTACCCATTTTTATGTGGTTTTCTCATCGATTTACCTTAGAGTTTCACATTGTTTTTGTCTTTAGAAAGTTGATTCCATTCTGAAGCAAAGTACAAAAAAAGTTCAGCGATAGTATGAAGGATGGTAATGAAGCCCTGAATCCACTTTGAAAAAAAAAATGAAGGTAAAAAAAGGAAATGAAGTGAACATGTAGGGAGATTTGATGGTTACAATAATAGGTTGATGTAGAATGAAGAGTAAATTCTTTTTCATGACTGAAAACAGGCTTATTATATGTAAGTGTAATGAATGTACATTTTATTAATTTCTATATTCTCTCACATGCACTCTCCTGCTTTATTGTTACAGTTACAGTTGGGAAAATGCCTGATTTAGGTTTTGTATTATGAAATAGATGATTTATATTACATATATAATATCACATATCATGCACAGAGCTTTTTTTGTCTAGCTTTTAACTGAGTTTTACTTATTTATTTATTAATTTAGTAACTATTTATCTTAATATTTAACACATATTTACTTTTTTATCTTATTATCTGTACATTATTATTATCATTATTATTTAGTATCTCTGTAGTATTTCAGTGTCTTATGTTTTTTAATTTGGTTAATTTATTTTCTTATCCTAAGTTTAGCATCTAATTCTACCTTCAGCGTTTCCTCAGTTAGCGTTTCCTCAGTTCATCAGCACACAATTTGATTCATTGTGTCCTTTAATGCACTGGGGGGTGTGGGTTGTGTGGGAGTGGGTGTGGGTTTGTGTGTTTGGAGGGGCAAGGGTGGAGGGTTTTGTGTTGATCTGTGGGTTTGGGGGTGGGGAGAATCTTATTTTATTATTTTTCTGTTTGTTAAGCACTTTGTGTTACCATTTTAGGTACGAAAAGTGCTCTATAAATAAAGTTTGATTGATTGATTAATTGATGTCAATGTGCAGAAATGAGGACCTCAGCCTGATGACACTAGTGTGTAGTGCATGTTGCAAACAATATTTACAATAATTGCAGCAGATTTGAAGGCAACCTGAAGAGCTACTGGGCCTTCATTGATTTACTTTCATACCACCTGTAACGCTCTGCTCTTTAAAAATATACTATCCTCCTTTCCTCTAATATTTATAATATTTATAATATTTATAATATTTATAATATTAATGTTTAAAATCCTCTCAAAGAAAATGCTTCCAGGAAGCATACATGATTGATTTGCAGTGTGCATATGAAGTCAGGTATCTGTCTATAGACCCTGGGTGCTAGAATTTGACCCAACATGTCCTAAAGCCTTTATCATATCACAGATCAGACATAAGTCAAGAACATGTCATCTGCATAAAAGTTTAACTGGATCTGCAGCACCTCTTTTTTAAAACAGACGCCCTCCTCAAGTTCCAACTCAAAATTAACAGCGTCTCACATACATTTGAAGGACCAGTGAACACTGACTGAATGTAATCCATGTAATCCATAATCCCCCCTGGATTTCATAATGCGGGACAAAAGTTGGCCTGTATTTTAAACTGTAATTAAAAACACAAAGCTTTTCACAAGGTTAATGGCTTAACCACATCAGCGAGACTGCTCCATTGTAAAGAATCAGATCAGTTACATACTGCATGCATATGTAAAAGGGCACAAATTAATATTTAAACCTCAGTGGCAGAGGTCTTCTAAATGTTCCTGGCCTCTTTAATTAACAGTCATCGTAGCAGTCAGGCTGGTCAAGGAAAGACACAAGGGAAATCTCCTCACATTTGACTTTTAGCTTGTGTTGCCTTCTTACACTTGATGATAGCAGGCATGCATTACAAACAGTCGGTGTAACCTCACTTTTATAAATAATAAAAGGACTGAGAAAATATCATAAGATAGAAAAGGACGGTCTTGAGGTCTCATTCTGTAATTTATCTTGTCTTTTCCATCATTTCTGACAGCTACATTTAGGAAAAAGGAGGCAAACTGGACAGAAAGCAGATTTCTAAGCTAAAAATGTTTGCGGACTGTGGCTTTGATGACTTCTCTGAAATGAAAGGAGAATATTTTTTGTGGAAACTGGAGCTGATCAGCTGTGTGAAGTCAAGAGAAATGTCTTTTTCACTCAGTGACCTTGGTGGCGTATGTGAAGTCCAGTGTTCCTTTGAGCTGAATGGATTTTAATTCTGTTGATATCTGCTCTATAAAGGTGCAATCCGGATCCAGTGACTCCAATCCTTTTATCTCTCTATCCCTTTTATCCTTTCATAGTTCTGTTTCTTTTGATCTCAGAAACTCATTTCAGCTCAACCTCTGCCAGGCAGATGGACATCGACGAGTACTCAAATAGCCTTTTGCTACCTTTTGTTTGTTGAAGGATTTGCAGTAAATCACCTCGAGAAGAAGCAGAAGGAGAGTGGGAACAGTTCAGCAACTGAGTGTTGAGACTATGCTACACATGTCATTGAATAGTTCTCTATGAATTTACACATCTGTGTGCTAAATACTTTAATTACTCAAAAACCCATGGCAACACTGACAGATTTTTAACAGCAAAAGCAATGCCAGGGACAACCTGATAACTCCACTTATTTCACTGCTGAATATCACACTGCAGCATTAAAGGTTAGTTTCTGTCTCTTGTTTGCATGACCACTCACTATAAATGAAAAGAGTTTTGGAGGGCATGCCACAAATAACTGAGGCATAAAGTCGACCAGCAACCACTGTGACGAAGACCATTAGCCCCCCCCCCCAATTCATGTTCTTCAATAATAATTTCAAATTTGATATCATCACCATCCAAAAAAAACCCAAAAACAACCAAAAAAAAAAACCCTGTAGGCCTCTCTCCACTTTTGACAAATTTGACTTTCTACAGTATTTAGAGTCTCCACAGTCTGCCCTTGCCACCATCAGTGTTGTGGACCTAAATGACCACTGAAAGCACATCTTAATATGTTATTATACCACCATCGGATCCTGCTGTCTTTACCTAGCAGGATCATTTCTTGCAACAAAGCATCTAGTAGTCCGTTATCATACTGAAGCACTGTGATTTCCTCAAGCCAAGGCAGAAAGGCTGACGCGTGCAAGTCAATATCGGACTACTGGCCTTTGGATTATCATAACTTCGCGGTGAAATCATGAGAAAAAGAATTCATTAGAGTAAAGTTTTGTGTGAAACAGGCTGCTGTCAATCATTTACCGATGTAATGGGACATAAACCAGGAGACTCAAGGTTCATAATAAACGTCACCCCAGTGCATTGTTAAAACACGTATGTCCATCACCGCTTACAATGATACATGTAAGTCCATCTGAAATATCAAATGGTTCACAGATGACTCTAGAAATATTAGACACACTACAGGGTTTTATTCCAGGTTTAAGACCTGGTTTGCCTCTTCCAGTGATCGGGGGGGGGGCTTGACCTGATCTGAAACTCATCATAATTAAGTAATTGTCAAAATAATGGTTATTTCACTTCTTACGACCTGTCAGAGCCTCCCCTATCTCCAATCCTAAATATCAAACATGTTTAAAAGTTGTGAACCCTTGTCAGACTGCTTCTGATAGAACACCCTGAATAACCAGTGAGAGTAGCAGACTGGGAAGTATCACCACCTGATCATCGCTTCTGTAAGATCTCATGAAAATAATCTTTTCCCCAAATGTTAAGTGTGTGGTGTAGCATCCCAATGGACTCATTTAGTGTGAGTCGTCTGTGGATTTCTGTGTCAGAAATCAGTCAGAAGTGTCCTACTGTGTGCGATTCTTGAAATCCATTGAGATCTGAAAGCATCTCGCTGGCTAAGAATATCTACCTCAAATACATTCTTAAGTAAACTGATGACTAAGTCCCAGAAGTTTTGATTGTTTTATTGACCACAACATGAAGATTGAATTGCCAGTTATGTTCTTCGAGTATTACTGCATTTTGCCACTGAAATATTGTTGTGATGCCACTTCAAATCAAACAGAACTTTTCCACTATTCGCAGCCAATATGAAGTATACATATCACAAGAAGCCTGCCAAACAAGAAGGACATCTTTAAGCTTTAGCATTATCTTCAGTTTACTGTGCCAAAAGTCGTTATATGCACTTACATAATCACAAAATATACTTACTGGTCAAGTCATACGTAATAATAAAAAGTTTTTCAAGGTCGATGGACTTTGTCATTTAATAAAATCTAAGTGCCTATCCAAAATTTGGACAATGGATGGGAAAATCTTGGCCGAGGCAGAAATGAGCTGAAAACAGTACGAACAAAAGTACAAATAGTATTTACTCCTTTAGTTAAAAGCATATATCAGCTGTTCAGGCAATAAGAAACGATTAAATACATAGCTGCAGTCTGAGAAGAGAATTCAGTTCAGCCAGTACCCAGAAACACTCAATATATAACTCTTTAGACTTCAACCTTGGTCTGAATTTCAGCTGGAGCTCTACCAACAATTTCACCACCAGTATACATCAAATATACAAACACAGTCCTCTGATATAGCAATTACATCAGTCAAATTGGATTACACTGTGTGAAATCCAGCTTTTGTTTCAGCAGTCTCCTCTGCCTTTCTATCAGTGTCACAGAAAAATCCAAGAAAGAGCAAAACCAAAGAGGATAAATATCTCCCGGACAGACGGCACGTTTTAACACGGGGAAATGACAGAATGGGAGTAGCGGGTTGTGGTGTCAGGTTTGGTTGCGGCTGTGTGGTTAAGCATCTGTTCCCTGTCTGACCCAGTGACCCTGAGTGAGGGAGGAAGAGAGGGATTGTGAGAGAGAGGAGGAGAAGGGAGGGAGAGCGGGACAGGGTCAGAGTGTGAGAGAGACAGACGGCCAGAGTCAAAGATCAAAATGATTACTTTTGTCCACTGCAATAGCCTGCTGAGAGTTTGTCTGCAAGCTGGACGGAGGCTGTGCGCCATCACCTGGGATGCACTTTGTCAAGTGAATACAAACTTAAATCAGCACATTAAAATAAAGAAATGCGCTATCTTTGCAGCATTACCATGAAAAATACATTTGGGCCTCTTTCTTTCTTTATTTGCTTACAAATGAATTTCAGTCTGCTCTGAGCTGTTTCTGATTAGTCTGTGTCCTTATGCAGAAGCTTAATCTGTGCCTCCAAGTCATTTTTGTGGTGTATGTCTAGTTTACACACTCATGCACAGACACTGGCTATGGTTGTAACCATCTTGGTTACCATCCCTGCCTGCCCTGCAGAGGTGTCCTCCTTTCCGGGCCATGTTGGTGGTCATCCAAGCATGAAAGCTTTTTAAAGCAGCAATTTAAGTGGTGACATCACTAAATACGGGGGTATAAATAGGACTTTTGGACTTTCAGTGCGATTATATGACTGCATTGTCTATTGGCAGTAAGATTATAGCCAAGAAGAGAGGACCAGTAAAGAGTTCAGGAGATGTACAAGTTCAGCAATAGTATGACAAGTTGTAAGAGTACAATAGAGAATGGTTGAGAGAAAATAAAAGAAGGTAAAGGGAGAGAAAAGAAAAGAAGAGAAGAGGGAGAAGAGGAGTTCAGTAAGCAGGTGACAGCAGTCGCCTCCAGCTGTGAACTGAGTGCACGCAGAAACAGGCTGACAGGGCCTGCTGGGGAAATGAGTCTTCTTTGGGAATGAAGCAGATGAGCACACACACACACACACACACACACACACACAAACACACACACACACATATAAAGAAAAGCAACCTGTGCAAAGACAGACACACCAATGGACATAATAAAAAAAAGGAAAAATAAGCTCCTATGGCGTGACACTCAGACAGGAAATGCATCATCACCCAGAAGGAAATGCATCACCTGCAGAGCTGAGACTCCTAAGCAACAGGACCACGGGAGGCGAGACTGCAAAGTATCATATTTTATTTTTCATTTATTTATTTTTAAAACATGCAGAGACACAAATATGTCATTAAATGTCATAACAAAGCTGGAAAATAACTCTAAAGGCATATTAAACAATAGACTTCCCCTAGCAGCATAACAGCATGAGGTAGGAACTGCTGACGATCGTGTGTGTGTGTGTTTGGAATTGTATAGTGTGTTTGTGTGTGTGTGTCATGTCTGCTGACAGCCATGTTTCTGAGGGTTTGGGGCACATGGGCATACCTGTCACAGCACACCAGGTCCAAACATACACGCAAATACAAACACACACACAAAAACACACCCGCTGTTCTGTTTCCTCTGCCTTCACACTCAGTTGTGCCAGAAATACATATCATCTCCTCCTTCTCCTCATATTAGGAGCAACATAATAAACATTTATCCATTCTATGATGATTAGATCCCAGCAAGAACCAAAGCAATTATCACATTTTCTATTCTCTGAAAAATACATGAGCTTGAATCTTTAATAATGAGTAATTAAAATAACTAAAAAAATAGTGTGGGTTGATCCATCACAGAGTTATGACGTTTAGTTCATGTAGGGTTCATTTCTTTTGCAAGATGATGGATCAAACTACTGTAATCTGTGTGGTTCAGCCAAGGGGTAACATCCGATAGAGAAAAATGAAGCCTATGCGGAAGTGCTAAAAGTTGCTGTTCATGGAGAATCTACTAGAGGCTGGCTGCAGAAAGACCGGAAGTCACATACACATCAAGCCAAAAAAACGGCCTTTTATGGCATTAAAAAGCATATTTACAGCCTGGTTCAAAAAAACGCTTGGGTCTGAGTGGATTTTTTTCTAACTCTGCGGTTTAGACGATATTAGGATTACGAGTGTGTCCAATCAGAGACTCAGCTCAGCTCACGTGACTGACAGGCGCCCTATAGCTGTTAGAACGGAAGCTAAAAGTCTGCATCATATCCAGGATGGCCCTGTCCAATGATTGGCTTCATGTGACTGTTTTAGGAACAGACAAGTGATGTTGCAGAGACTACGTCCATGTTTTATACAGTCTATGGGTTCAGCATGGCTTGTGTATGTGTTTTGTCTTCAGAGAGCTGACCTTTTAGCTTCTGGAAACAATTAGTGGAAGGTTTGAACACTCAAAAATGAACTCTAAATGCTGCTCATAGAAGCACCTTAATGTTAAATGTAAATGAATATGACTGAAAAGAGATGTCTGCTTACACCAAACTAATCACATCTAATTATTTATTCAAGAATCAAGATTAATCCAAATCTTATCCATCTATTTGTATTTTTATTCTGTTGTTTCAGAAAGAACAGAGCACCAAAGTCATGCCAGTAATTTTATTAGCCCGGATCAGGATTTTTGGCAGACATGACTCACTACTGAAATGTATTCTAATGCTCATAGTCACCATAGCAACAATCTGGTTCCAACTATCTGATATCCATAAAATCATTGCAACAATTGTCAGGACCTCGGAATAATATTAGATAGAACGAGCAGAGCGAGGAAGCAGAAAGTATTAAAAGTAGGATCTCTGAATATGTCGAGTAAAACCAGATAATTTGTAAGAATCAGATGAATTGGGGTGATAAAGGATCTGAGAATAAAAGCTAAAATAAAGATAAAACAATGAATAATCACAATCATTGTACTTTCAATGGAAACGACATGTCAGTAATCTACATCTTGCGATCTTTGTGAAAAAAACACAATGCTGTGCATAAACTGTACAATTTCCAAAATATGCGCATAGCTCTGTGTCTAGCTATGCATAGGATCCATCCATTAGCTGTTTGCATAGTTATTATAGCAGACCTGACAGTAAGATATGATAGAAATGACTAATGGATGATAGTTAAGTGTTGTTTCGAGAGTGAGTTTTAATTACGGGGTAAAGAATGCACCATGATTTGACAGTCAGACATTCAGAATGTGGTGTGCCTAACCCTTAAAGGTATAATCGAAACCATACTCAGATCATTTGCCATACAGTCAAATATCTTGGTGCAACCCTCTATGCCATGTTGTTGTGACTGGCTTGGCAAATGACTGGTGGAATATGTGTGCCAAATTTGTAGCGCAACCATTTAGGATTTGGACCAAGTTTGTCAACACTTGAAGCTCCTGTGACAAGTTTTTTTTTACTGATTATACAAATGACAAAATTTAATACTGGTAAGTAAGTAACAAAATGGTGCAAAAAATCAGACACTCTAAATATTTTCACAGCAAAGACTTTAAAGACTGTGAGGACTGTCTAAGTGATCTTGAAAACGTCTAACTTCTAGATATATGCCTGACCGTAACCTACAATTTAAAATGGGATTATCAGTACCAATATAAGTTATTTCTAAATGCTATTTTTTAGCTTCCAGATCGGGTCAGAAAGGACTGGATTGATCTATGGCATGTTGAAGTCTCTATGACAACACCACACTGGCTGACAAAGTTCAGTAGTGAGAAGAGAGATCTGTGTTTTACTCTGCTGAAAATGATTTCCGGGATTAATTTTATAGTAATGGCAGACACTAGAGCTGAACTTTCAGACAGAAAAAAGAGGACAGAAGAGCAGAGTAAAGCTAAATGGGAGTGTGGTAAAGCAAGGGCTAAAGGCTAAAATGTTGCGTTGTATCCGCTAAAAAGTTGTCTTGAACAAAGAAAAGTAGTGCTAAAAAGAAGATTTGATCTCCATTCATTCTAAAACAAACACAAACCTTGTTAAGAGTCATTTCATCATGACAGATGTATGCTCGATTCCAGCCAAAGGTGTTGCTGCAATCCACTTCAAACAGATAGTCCTCACAGCCGTGGACGTAATTTGGAGGTGGTACACAGGGGACATGTCCCCTGTACTTTTTTAAAAGGCCGTTTTGGTCCCTTGCAGTTTTTCCAAAGCAATGTTATGCTATAGTAAACAGAGACTCGTCAAGCACTAGGACCAAGCGGAAAACAGCTGCTCAAGCTGAAGCCCATAGACATGCTGAAGTCTGTTTCCCTTTGGTCCCTTTTCAAAACAAACTGACGCCGTTGTTCAAAGCCCCTTTAAGGATGTGATAATAGATTGACTAATACATGGACGGGGTCTGTGTGTGGTGTCACCCATTTGTTTCTGACGCTGATTGTCAGCAAGTACCATACTGAAAAAAGCTGACTCAACCTGACTTTATTCAAGCTGTGATGAGATAATGAGGCCTGTAGCTGTGTCCCCACCTGCCAGGTCAGTCATGCCTTCCTGTGTAATGTGTGCTGACAGAGAAATTACCAGCCTGTAAACATGCTTTATTTTTGCTGTAATTTGTCTTTTTTGAATGGGTGTGTGTGTGGCTTTTGGTAGTTCTACAGCCAGCCTCAAGTGGTCGGTTGATGAACTGCACAAACTTTACAGGACTGTGTTTGTGTCATATTTTAAAACTGGATGCTGGGTGGTATGTATGTTGAGGGTTAGACTGAGGGTGTGATATAGAAATCCACACAAATTTATAGTTCTGCACAGCAGCTTTAACAAATGCTTATTGTTGGGTATGAAAGGCCCTTCTTTAAAAAATAGAAGACTGTTGTGGGTTTTCAGGGCCTTTTAACTAAACCAGCCATAAGAAAAAGGCAACTTTTTATCATAATTTTTGTCAATATTGGGATAAAGCATTTTTTGTATTTTTTCACTACTTTGAGCAACACAAAAGTGATAAATGACAGTGCCAGTTCAATCACTAAAATCAGTACAAACTGAAAGAATTGTGTCAAGATTTGCAGCAAATTCAAGTAAAGCTCAACTTGATCTTGGGTCACCATGACATTGACAAAATTGTTTTTTTTTTTCTTTCTCCTGCATCATTTACACTCTTTATCATCGCAGCGACACATTGCTCTTCCTCTGCTCCGAATCATTTGTGTCGATTCAGTTCCCATGTGTTGCGCTGTTCGTCTGCTTGGAATTTCCTGTCAACCGCTGTTATGTATTTTCCCCCCAGAGCGCGCAGTCATTAAGGGCATCAGTATCTTCAAGGACGAGGTGACAGGGACAGACACTGGCTGTCACCGGGGATCGAACCTTTGACCGACACTGCTGTTTATGTGTCCATCCATCTCTATAGAAGGCTCAACACGGGCTATTCCCTAAATTACTTTAAGCCTCTATCTTAAATGAAATATCTCCTCCTATACTGACCAAGTTGCATGTTTCTTTTCATAGATAAGAATGTTTGACTCACACACACCAAGGGGGAGTACCAGCTGGATATGAGATTATCTGTCTTTGTTAATTTCTCATCTGCCTTTCACATATCACATTAGAGGGAGTTTTGTGTGTGTGTGTGTGTGTGTGTGTGTGTGTGTGTGCGTGCGCGCGTGCTCACACTTGTATAATAGCATGTCTGCAGTCACACCCTCAGGGTAACACATGCTGTCTTTATGTGCCCAACGTATTTTTGTGTATTTACCAGTTAGTGTGGTCTGCCTGTGTGTATACGTGTGTGTGCTCGTCTGTTCAACATGTTCACGTCATGTCTACTTCTTATCATCTTGGAAATAATGAAGAGCCTGTGGAAGAGTGACAGATAGTGTGTGCATGTTTTTTTCTTTTTTTGCTCTTGAGTGTGTGTGGGGGGAAAATACAATGCTCCTCGGAAAACCTCATATCTCCATAAGGTCACCTTCCGACTAATTGAGAAACGGAGCTGATTCTTCCAATTTGCAGGGCCTTTAATCAGAATCTTCTTTCATATTTGGAATGATTTAAATGATGCATTTAATTTGCATTGCATTGCTTGAAGGAATTACAGTTTGATGTACTTCATATGACAAAATACATCGAGGCGGATAGGAAAGACTTCTTGGAATTCCGACATCACTTCCGAATCTTTATTGTGAGCTCCTACGTGCCTTTGCATCCAGTTAAAGTGAAATATGATTATACCTATTACCCTGATGACACCAGTCTGTAAATGCACATTCCTCTAGACCTCAAAGTGAATACACATTTGTATATGAAAAGCTGCTATGGATCCACTGTGGCTCAGGGAACAGCTGGAACAGCAAACCAGAGTGCTGTCTTTCTCTTTATTCCAATTTGCATGACAGAATTATCTCTTCTTTCAATTAAACAGCCTGCTCAATATGTGCAAGCTGACATTTCTAAAATCATAGCAAAGGCAAACAAAAATCTGAAATGCATGAGTAGATTTGGCCCTCTCTGGTGTTTTAAAAGCACACCAATTGGATGGCACTCTGTGCAGGAGTTAAATGTGTACCCTGTCTGTTAGCTGAGAGAGAAAACACGAGAGATATTGCAGGCTGTGAGTTCTCTCTTATTACAATCAACACTTCAAACGAATCTGAGGAATCTAAGGCTAAGGATGGGGATAGAAGGCTAGGAGAAAGAAAAAAGGCATGACTAATGGATGGGAAAAATAAATGAGGAAGGAGAGCAGGGGGGTTGGCGGATGCAGGATGTGGGAAGGTGGTGATTCAAATTCACTGTGGTTGAATGTCAGTGGGAGGAGGAAGGAGCAGAGAAGAATGGGTGATTAGAGGCAGAGGTAGATGGATGGAGAGGGGAAAAAGGTGAGTGTGGAGCGGCTAAATATCAAGAATATTAATAAACACAAGAAAGCACCTACTTGCTCGCCACTCATTAGGGGAGTTTCCAGTGCAATTACTGCACTAACATTAAAGCAAGAGTACTTTGGAGGCATAATGTGAGAAAAAATGGAAGAATATTAGGATAAAAGGGGAGAATACTTAAAACATGAAGCCTGCTAATGATGGAGATACTTTCGATTCATTAAAAATCGGAAACAACACAATCATATTCAGGCTGTGTAATTGTAACAGTTACACTGGTAACTTTTGAATTTGAACAGCAAAATAATGTAAATTCATGAACAACTTGCAACAAGAATACTGAACATGTCTGCAAAATGCCAACAGACAAGTTTCCATTACACTTTTTCGCAAAATAGAAGTGATATTTCTGAAGTTTTGATGAATTGCAATTGCGCCGTGCAGAACTTCTCCTCCCTCCTTCTTCTGGAATGCGGAAGAAAGACTGTAACCAGCGGTAACCATGGATGTCCCAAATATTTTAAGAGCCGCAACTGTCATTTTGATGGGTGTTACTGTTGTCGCTGATGTTATCAACAGACAAAGAAAGAGGTCGTTAAAATATTTCAATGTCTGTCTGGACGCTGCAATGATGACAATGACGATTCGTGAACACTTGTGTTTTTATCCACTGGTCATTGTCAGCTGTGACCACACCAACTCAAAACAGGCACGAATGGAACACTGAATGAAAATCATCATCTCCAGCTCGCCTTCTCTCTCACTCACACACACACACCTCTGCCCCTCCCTCCTGCTGCACTCTGACCCCCTCACAGCCTTCCTGATGCCTTCACTGACTGTCAAAAACACCAACGTCTACATTGAACACATAACTAAAAGCAGAGCTGTTACAATATGAGAGTCTGTATGTGTGGCAGGGGCCACGTATGAGGGACTTCTGGGAGAGGATCGTGGCCAAGGAGGTGAGTCCGTTATTCACGTCCAGTGATATGTTTTATGAAAAAGGTGTTTCCATTGCACTTTTGCGATTAACTTCAATATCAAAACTTCTAAACCAATACCCCAATATTTTCCTTACCCTTGATATGCTTTGATGCATACAGTCGAACCAGAATGACATTATTAGATATGTACAGATATTTCTTTCTGTGATATAATTGGGGTTTCCCCCAAAGCATAATAGCATAGTGTCCTTGTTAGTTTCTCTTTTTTTTTCCAGAGGCAAACCCTCAAAATAAAACAGTTATAAGCTTAAGCCAGGTGCCAAATGTCACACAGGCACCTTTATTAATCCTCTGGGGTTTACCTTAATGTTTCAACTTAAAAACTGTTTAGCTTGCCTCGCTTGGTGTGGGGTTTTTTTTTTCAGCATACCTCATCTGTGTGATTTTACAATTATTTATTTATTTTTGTGAAATGTATGAACACAATGGACCTAAAATTACAAAAAGTTTCAGTAGCCAAAGAGTTAATCAAGATCTGATAATGCCAAATGCCAATGACAAAAATACTAAAACTGAAAATTAAAACTCAATATTTGTACCATAACGTGTAATGTAATTTTCTTTTTGTTAGAATCGAGATCATAAAATTGGTATCGGGAAAAGTATCGTTCAAGAACTGGTTTCGAAGTGAAGGTATCTGTGCATGTATCAACCTAGCAACCATATCATTTTTTGATAGGCTGATGTGGAGCACTTTGGACCAGTAGGAACGGAGTGTCATGTTTATTTTTTTTCCTCTCCAGCACTTTCAGCTTACCAGAATTCTCCACAGGAACACCTGTTTTTACAGTTTCATCCTGCACCAAACACAGGCAACAGGTTTCAGAATTTCTTTACAGAACACACTTTGCTTCTGGTCATCTGACACTTTGAATACATCGCCAAATTACCTGAGTCGTCGGTGTTGTTGCTGCAGTGTTGAGTGGTGAGTGAGGGGCGAGGTGGGTGTCATGTCACAGAGTGAGAGAGGCAGAGCAGTGAGGCTGTGTGTGTGTGAGGTGTGTACAGACGAAGTCGATGCTGCTGTGCTGCTCTCGCTCTCAAAAAGGGTATACACCCTCAGACATTGATGTTACTTATGCAGTAATGACCATGATACGTCTTTGCGTCCCTACAGTGTAAATATCGTGATATAACAAATTTTTATCATCAAAAAATTAATGTGGGTATTATCGTTAAGTTACAGGGTTACATTCAGAGATATAAAGTCAACACACAAAGGTCTCAGAAAGACTTGTCTGTGGGTTAAATGTTAAAAATGTCAACACTAGCTTGAACTGTGACCTGGTATTAGATCTCCAGTGTCAAAGCCATCTTTACATTTTCCTGTCCATATGTTGCGTCACACCACTTCTGGGGTTAGTATGAAATGTTAGGAGAGAAACAGATGAAGAGGGAGGTAGAAGCGGCATCAAAGACACAATAATAAGTTCACTGAATGGAGAAGAGGTTGCAGGAGAGGATTATGCAAAGGAAAGTCAAGAGGTGCAAAAAAAAGGGAGAATGGGGTCGAGGACGCAGCAGTGCAAAATGAAAAAAGAAAAAACAAAAACAGCAAGACAAAAGCATTGTAGTTGAGGTTGAGATAAAAGAGGAGAAAGGATGAGAGGACAGAGGTGAGAGGCTGTTGATATCAAAGCTCGGGGATGAACGTAGCAGAAATTCAAAATGCAAACTTCTACTGCACACTTCTCTCACCCCCACCCTTCTCCTTCTCAGTCTCGCCTCCCCTCATCCGCCCCCCTCCCTTTCTCTCTTCCTCTCTCTGGCTCGGTAAGTTAAAAGTATTTATATGATCAAGAGGCTGACTCTGCGACGGACGAGTCTCCCTTCCCTGAGAAGGCAGCCATAAGCCACGGGATTAAATGTGTGTTAGAGAGTCTGTGTTGCGCTGAGGTTCTTTCGTCTTTCTCTGGGTGTGCGCCGTGTGCTAATAGAGCAAAGGCGTGTACAGTATGTGTTTATTAATCAAAGACAGACAAAGAGCTTTTATGACACTGTTTTTGTCATCAGTTTTAGCTTCCAGGCTCAACAATACGCCTTGTTTTTAATTGTATGTGTACTCTAATCCAAAATTGACAATGAAAAATGATTACCCAAACACTCAACCAATAATTAATAGAGGCAAATGATTAGCAGTGACATATTAATGGACAGCATCCATCAATGCCTTTTAATGAGCATCAGAGCTGCAGCCTGCACCAATCAATCTCTGATATCCGGCGATGGGTTATAAAACCTGGTTGGAAGACCACTTCACTACCCGTGTCCAATTTACCACTGATGACCAGCATCAAATTAGTGGATGCTACCAGAGGGCTGACTGATAAATTACAATTTAGCCATGTTGCAAGAACAAAGCGCTACATTTCCATGGCTCTTCAACATAAATGAAATAATCTATTTTTAGCCTTTTGGGTTAATTGCTTGGTCTCATGCGGGAGACTGGCCCTCAGGAGGACCAGTTTGGATTCTTCACCGCAAAGATAACCAGAAATAGATTACCTGGTTGTCTAATTAATGATTAGTACAGGGACTGATCAGTGTTCGAGCTTTGATGGAGTGTTAATGGAATCTGTTCTGTTGGTAAACTCTGAGATCGAGGTTCATGTTGAACAGAAGCTCTGACGTAGGTTTGTTTTCAAAGGTGCAGGTTGCCAGTTTGGATTCTGACAGGCTGAGTGGAAGCCAGGACACATTTTTAGTCTGAGAGATGGTGGAAAAAAAAAAAAAAAAACATGTGCGTGGGTCTTCGTTTTTTTTTTTTTATATATTTCTTTCCTTCTTTGTGTGCATGTTGCGATTTTTGGTATGTTTGGTGAGTAAATTAAGCCTCTGCAAGCCACGGGGACAAATCTGACAAACGCAATAGGGAAGAGCGGAGACATGCCAGAGCCGAGGCAGAATAGAGGGAAAGGAGAGGGGCAGGGAGACAGGAGGGGGGAAAAAAAGAGAGGAGAGGTGGAGTTAAGCTGAGCAGAGCAGAGCAGCAGGGAGGAGGAGAAGAGATGAAACGGAGAGGAGGGGATCAGGGGGAGAGAGGAAGAGCAGGGGACAAGTGCGGCAATTTTTCACCGTCTGACTTAAGGAGAACTTCATTTAAGGTGAATTTGTTGACAAGAAATTCCAGATTAGCTTTCTGAAATTTTATTCTCAGGAGGAGTTTGAAAATAACAGAGAGGGCGACACGACATCCAAGGGTAGCTTATATTAAACACACTAAAACTTGATGAAACTTCTGAAAATATACTCCAGCGTTATGACAAAGGGTTCTTTAGAAATGGTTCCTTATGTAGAAGACATATTAAAGCTTTTCCCTCCACTGACTCTACGTGCATATAAATCTATTACAACCTATTTCAACCTATGATTGGTTACCTGTCAGTGAAAGGTGGTGCAAGCTAATCCAGCAGCCACCAGCCCCAACGTAAGAGCTTTTTGCTGGTGGCTGTTTTGTAATTTTCCTGCCTTTAAAGCCTCCATCCCAAAATGTCAGCATTGATCAAGACGACATTTAATTACGCATTTATTTACCTTTTGGTTCGGGCTCATTGCTTTTGAAAATAAAAAAGTTTTATTTGCCGTTTTGCTTTATCAACTTCTACCTCTGACATTTTATTCATCTTGGGAACTGATTTTTTTTTCTTTTTATCAAACCTTATCTCAGCCAGCCTCCAATTTTTAAACACCTGATGCTGCGATTCCTCTCAGGCAGCCATGAGGAGATCGGTGCCAGGATCAGCGCTCCAAAGGAGTTTAAATGAGATCTTCTGCGTCTGTGGAAATCCCACATTTCTTGTCTTTGTTCAGCAGAAACCCTACAAATCATAATCTTTGATCTGTCCACAGGCATGAACCACAGAAAAACCTTTCAAGATAAGCTGTAAAAATGGCCTCGTTGTTAAATGAAACCACAGCCCTGCAGTGTAGGATAGTGTGAAGCCAGGTGTCTAGACGTTCCCTGCTGTTGATTGGTTTAATCACTGTAGAAATCCATAGCATTTGTGCTCTGTCAGCCTACACAGGATCTCCCTTACACTGGAGGATCATGCAGACTTCACAATGACAATGACAAATGGTTCTCAATAGCTTCCACACTACTTGGCTTTTGAGGTTTCCTCCGCCCTAATGCACAATTTTCAAACCCAGACTCCATCTTTCTGCTCATCAAACCTAAACCCACATTGTTTCTGACAAATTCACCCAGGCTTGGTGTTGTCAGAAGCTCATAGACCTTGGCGGATGTTTAGTTAGAGAACTCTTCCTGCCCATGTGTCTAAGCTTGTTCAGTCTCCTTCTGGTGTAATGTTACTCTCTTTTACCGTCACTCAGCTCACTCTCTCATCCTTCCTTCCCTCTTCATTACTGCCTCGCTCCACTTTTTCCCCCCTCCTTCTTTCCATCCTAATGTCTCTTCTTATTCTCAAGGTACACTGACGACTGCTCACAAAGTTTCACAATCTAAAGGTCTTAGTGAGTATGTGTGCATGAGTGTATACATGTATGTATGTGTTTCCACAGCATTTCCAAAGAGAGACAGAAATGTGGGAAGCGAGCAAAGACAGACAGCAGGAGTGAGTGTGCCATACTGTGAATATTTTAGCACTCTATTTTACTCAAGAAGGAGGAGAGAGACAGAGAGGGAGGGAGAGAAGAGCAGAGAGAGTAGGAGAGTAAAGAAAGGAAGAGGAGGGTGACTGTGTGTAACGGAGAGGAGGGAGAAAGGGGAGACACTACTGTCCTATGACATCTTTAAACGGACAGATGAAACGGCCACATGTGCATGTGAGTGGTGGATATTTGGATGTAAAATGCTGTGTAAGGCTCAGGCCTCATCACTGTAAACAACTCACGTTTATGCACACACACACACACACTCTCTCTCTTTCTCGCACGCACAAACACGCGCGCGCGCGCACACACACATTGGTATAAGCAGCTCACGTTCACTGCCACAGCCCAAGAGCTACCGCAAGAATATTTATTGGCCAGCGGCTCAATGGCTGTATTGAAGAGGAGGAAGGGAGAGAGAGAGAGAGAGAGAGAGAGAGAGAGAGAGAGAGAGAGAGAGAGAGAGAGAGAACTAAAGCAAAGCAGATATAAGAAAAAGAGGGAAAGAGGCTGTTGCCGGTTTCATCCATCCTTCCCGCAAGCCAATTCCTATTTCTCTGCCTTTCCTCCGCAACACACCATACAACCACGCACGTACCTTACGTGCACGTGCCCCCCTTTCGCTCACACACAAACATTGACACCTCACAGACACCCTCACACGCACGTAGACACCCTGACACACACTTCAGTCCTCCTCCCCACTCAAGGAAAGCAGCGTCTTTCTCATGACTGCAGTAGTAAAAAAAAGAAGAAAATAAAAACTCCGGCACACAGTCAAAGCGCTGGTTTTGCGCGCTTGAGTGAGGGCGTTTATGTCACTGCGTGTAGCCTTCTAATGTGGTATGTGCGCGTGTCGCATCCCCTTACCTTGCGCGCGTGAGGAGAGTGAGCAGAGAACGAGACTCCACAGAAAACAGCGCAGCACCGTCATTCCCCTGTCCGTCATCCTCTCGTTCATCCTCCTCTTCGTCGTCGTCCTCCTCTTCATCATCCCCTTATCCGACTCGGGGTGCGCGAGACCGCGTTCCGTGCCGCTATTAGTAACAATATTAGCATCGATACATCTTCCGCGAGCCGAGCGCGAGCCCTCTAAGCTCTCACCGGGCCGCATGCTGCTTCACATCCAGAAAACGGAGGAAGAGAGAGAGAGAGGGGGGAGAGGGAGAGAGAAAGAGAGGGACAGAGAGGGGGAGAGATGGAGAGAGAAAAAGGGGAGACGCGTGCTGTTTCTTCGCCTCCTCCTTCTAACATAGACTAGATAAATCCTTCATATCCGAAAAATTACTTCAGTCAACATCCTCAGAGAGAAAAGCAGACACACAGGGGGGGAGAAGGGACGGGCTCACAGGTTGTCTCTCTGTCTTTAAATCCACTCTCCACTGGGCTTTAGCGATGCTTGCCGTCAGTTATTTTCTATTCCGTCCCGTTCCCTGGCAAAAGATTGATGGAAAGGGAGGGAGAGCTTGAAATCCACACTTCCACCGGGCTGCATCCCTTTTTCATTTTGAAAATCCTCCTGTCTGTACAGCCTTTTCCTCCCCTCAAGTAAGCCTCTCCTCTTATGTCGTTATGCGTCTCTTCTTCTTCCTCTCTTTTGAAATATCCCCTCTTCTTCTGTCTCAGTCCCCCCTCAGTGCCTCAAAAATGAACAGGGGGATCTGTTCTGTATCTCACTCTGGCCGGATAACCCTCCTCTTCTCCGTCTCTCGACTCGTGCGTCTGTCAAACCTTCCTCTTCTCTTTCCTTCTTTCCTCTCACAAACAACGACAAAGAAAATGTAGCATCTTCACCCCTCCTGGAAGAAGAGAAAATGAATCACCCACTCTCATAAATCTCTGGTTTATTTAACTTCTTTTTTTCACATGAGCCACAAAATCAGTCATTCCTGTTTTAAATCTGCTTACCAAACACGCCACACCAGAGCTTCATCTCTGAGCTAATGACACCGTCCTGTTTTACTTCTATATAAAGTCCAACGAGGAAAAAAAGAAAATATGACAATCCTTCCTGTTGTCAGAAAGCAGAGGAGACACGAATCATCCCCTCTGCCTGGTACACTGAGCTCTTTTCTCCCGGTTTAGCGGCTGGTGCGTCTCTTGCTTCTCCCAGCCGGTACTGAGATGCTGCATTCAAGTGCTGCTCGTAAGCTTCTGTTTCTATTCACGTGCTTTTGGCTTAAAATAGTTGCATAAAACACACCAGTTAAAGGCGATTGCTGGAAGATGCTGTTTTTAGCATCATGTTATGTGGATGATACCACACACAATATCAGGTTGCAGCTTGAAGAAAAAAGGCAAAATACCAGGATGTCCACTTGCACTAATAAGTGAGAACTTGCCAAAACTTTAGCCAAAGGGTGTCCAATCAAACAGAACAAGGGGAGAAACTCCATAAAGGTCTATATATATTTAAGACTAACCACAACTTAAAAGGAAATCAAATGGAGGTAAAACTGCCATTTAGCAGCAAAAAATGGTGTGGTGAGTGTTGCCCAATTGTCACATGGAAAGACCAACCAATGGTGTCTCCCCACAGGTCATTACTCATTGCTCCACTTGTTCTCTGAGATGAAATCAATACAATGACCAGTTTGGGATTTGACACACGGAAGATGCTGACACTTAAGCGGATCTATCAGACCTGTGAAGTGACACTGTTGAGTTCCTGATGGCATGTGATTGATTTTCCCGCCAATGCTTGTGTTTGTTCAATTCAAGTGTATGCTAAATGACAGTGTGAATGTTTTCACCATTAACAGAGTCCAAAGGGCGAATCCAGAAATGCATTTAAATAATATCACATGGACTGATTATCATATTAATGGTGCATTTGACATTCTCAGTTCCTATGCATCATTGTACCCTAAATGTCACATTTTGGTGTTCTGGAAATTTCTTGGTTCATACGAGTTTTACCACTTGTTCTTGTAATAGTAGCAGAATGTTTTTTTTTATTATTCAGTTAAATTAAATCACATTTAAAACCTGCAGGCAGCAATAAGAGAGGCAATAAAGACGCTTGTCTTCCCTCACCTCCAACTGAAAATATTACCACATATTTCAGTTTTATTGAAAGTAATATCAATTAAAAGTGTTGTAATTGGCCTACTTCCTTTTTTTATTGTAAGTCAGACAGACAATTACTTCTTTCAGCCTCTCAAAAGTCAAAAGGCTTTAATTTCTTAAAGGGTGCATACATTTGTATTTTTAAAAGGCATATGCTGGAACTGCCGTGAAGTCCACTGTGGTATAAGAAAGAATGTGATGGGATGCTTTATTTCATTTACAAAAGAATAACCTAAATGTACTTGCAAATGCATGCATTGTAACACTATAGCGTATTTCTGGGCTGAGTTTTCCACCTAACAATTTCATAGTTAAAGTTGAGACTTCTGTAAACATGGATTTCCTTACACACAAAGCAGCACTAAAGTTGTTTTTTTACAGCCAAAGAACTCCCCAACTCATCACAGCTCTACTTTGGTAGAGACTAAAAACGGGCATCTGTTGGTATGTCTGTTTTTCCACAAACATCTATTTTTCATTTACCCTCAGAGGAAACCTTCACATCAGAAGCCATCCACCACCTTGGGTGTCTTGCTGCTTGGCATGTGGTTTTCCTTCAAGGTTAAGAGTGTGCTGTGTTCAGACTCAATATGATGATGCGTCCTTGATCTTAAGGCCATAGGCAAGCTGGAAGCCATAATGGGCATAGTTCTTCATAATCCAACAGACAAAAAAGTGAGTTTCAACTCTAATAACTATCATTATATAAGATAAAGTGAAGCGGACATAATTCCACTCTCTGGATAGATAAGTCATTTATGGGAGAAGGTAAATATTAGGGATTATGAGACTCAAACATATACAGTGTATTTATTTATCTTCATCTGAGTAATCAGTCATATAATTGGTCACCAGCTATAATGCTTATTTTTTTGGGTTTTTTTTTTTTTTTCATTTTGATGACAGTCTTGCATTTGTAGGTCATGAAAGACAGTTTTGATTTAAGACTCTTTGATAACCAGCAAAAAAAAAAAAAAACTCACAGGAGCTTTAAATGTCTTTGAGAAGTATCAATAAAAAAATCCACCTTGACCCAAGGGAAAAGGTTGACAGGCTTTTCATGTAATCTGTATTCATCTGATACCAAAAGTGCATCATATTCAATACAGTTAAATAAAGCTAAGGTGTCAACAAGAGAAACTAATGCAAATTTAAAGTATCAAATATGCAAAACTACAAACAAAAAAACCCAAAACATGACTAAAGGCCACGAAGACACCTGCAAGAACAAACTGAATCAAACTAATCATCACATTTTGATTTTCATTTTTAGGCGTATGAGTCAAGTCAAATTTCCGGCTCTCATTGTAGAGACTTATTCAGTAACCTCATTTAGGAAACTGGTCGTGTTCAATTTCATTTCCACATCATAATCAAAGCAACAAATTAGCAACAGTGCCTCTGACTTCCTGACCCTTCATTTTCAGTCTGGAAGCAGCTTCATGAATGCCTACAGCATTTGCATGTTTGTGATTGCTGGTGCGTGTTTGTTCTTGCTAACGGGTCTTGAAGGGCAATCTATGTGAGTTTGTCTGAAATCAGTTTAGGGAATTTCTGTTAGGCAGAGGAATATCCTCGCAGGTGTAGCTATAAAATATGCTTGTGTGATGTTTAATAAGAATGGTGGTGAGTGTGCTTGTGTGCCTGAGTCTCTGTGTATGTGTGTATGTGCAACCTGCTCTCACACGCTCCCTTAAAGCTCTCTTCTGCCATCTACAGGCACATCTTCCTCTCCCTTCTGCTCCCTCCCTCTCTCTTCCTCTCCATCACAAACCTTGGCGTTAATCATTCTGGCATCATCTAAATATTCACTGCACGACTTGGGAGCAGGCATGCTGTACAAACCGTCTGTCTGCATGTACCTAGCTGCATGTGTGCATCAAATCCTCTCGTGTCCGGATTTTGTGGGCCCTACATTGGCGGAGTGTCTGAGGGTTGTTTTCAGAAATCAATAAGCCATGTGTGAGGTTGGTGTCCTGAGAGAGACAGGGAGTCTGGAAGAGAGGGCGACCATGTGAGGAGGGTGTGGGAGTTAAAGAGGAGAGGATGGAGGGAGGGGTGTGAGGTAAGAGATATAGGACGGGTGTGAAGAGCAAAGCAGTGGAGGGAAGGAGAATATATAGGATAAGTAAAGAGAAGGAGAAAGGGGAAAAAATGAGAAGCAAGATGAATATGTGTGGAGGGGAGAAACATGGAAAGCAAGGCAAAGGGATGGAAGGGAAGGAGATGAAAAAAGTCGAAGTGGTGGAGGGAGTAATATGAAAAAAAAGGGAGGTACAAGATGTAAAACATTTAGGCCAGAGACTTCTAGATAGTAAGTGAAGGAGGCATTGGAGGACAGACGAGGGGGATGGGACGAGTGTCTATTACTCAAAAAAAAAAAAAAAGGAAATGTACTGTATGTGTGAGAGGGAAGAGAAAAAGAGAGAGAGACAGGGGAGACAGAAAATGAGAAGAAATGAGACGGCTGAGCTGGAGGGACTTGCATGAGTAATCCACTTTGCTGAATGGTTCTTTGCAGGCGCCCCAAAAAGTGAACCGTCCGATATAATGTATTCCAGCATGTCCTAGAAACCTGGGAAACTAAAGTTCACACCGCATACTTGACTTATTCTCCCTAATATTAATCCTGATCCTGTGCAGCAAGCAGGTAAAGGCATCAGTGTCTAGTTCAAAGTTGTGTTGCTGACTTAAATGAAGCTGTCATCTTATCCCCACAGGTTCCCAACAGAGCAGCATCTCTGGTTCAACCAGGGTTACATGTAACTTATTTAGATTTCCACAAGTCTATTTATTCGTATCCATCTCTGGTTGCAGCAATCTCTTATTATGATAATTCTAGATGACACAATCAGTCTCATTAGATCTTGGATCCAACAGCTGACATCTGCCTAAATAGATGTGCAACTTCTTCCTTGTAATAATACTTGTTGAAGCACTTATGAATGTCACAATGAAAGACATCAAACCCTTAAACACTTCACACAGCTGATGTACTGTAATGTATCTGTCATGTCTTACAGTGAAGCAAGGGGCAGAGAGAGACTTTTTTTCATTAGGATGGCCACACTGGGACTCTGACTTTTACATGGTGGGAGATTTACTCTAGATTAAGAATTCTTATTTGAAACTTTACACATTTATTAATGGCGAACCGAAGAGTTAAATACAGTGTTGGTAACAAGATTAAGATACACTTTTTGTTATATTAATTAAAATGATCTTTATGTCCTAATGGCAATCAATGTACATGTGTTCTTAAAAGAGAATGAAAAATATCCACTGTCTACAGCAGGAGTAAACCAGAGAAAACACCAGCCAATCCTAGCATTTGGCAGCCAATTTGTTAAACCAATCAAATCCTGTCCTGCCATTCTGCTCGCCTCCTGCTCAAATATTTCGCCAGCATGCACTAGCTCTGATTCAATGCACATAACCAAGAGTGATCCAAGTACGCTGGAGAATGGCCAAAAAACTACCCATACCCTGATTACTGGTATGCAGTGCAAACAGAAACAATGTACTGAGGACCGGTTTTGAGTCTGTGGTTTTGAATCAGTCACGATCATATGATCGCGAATCAGTGGTGCTCCTGCATGTGAGCGGGGGTGTCGTTTCGGAGGAGCTCCAAGTATGGGAGGGCACGGGTTAAATGGAGTCCTGAGGAGATGCTACATTCAAATTCATGCTAGTTTTCCATGACTAGCAACCTTTAAATGGATTAGAAAAGTATCATGTCAAAGAACAGTGTGAGCACAGAAGTCTTTCCAGGAATGAATGACATATCAGTCAACAAACAAGCCTGATGCCACAATAATTTTAAAAAATGCAAAAAAAAAAAAAAAAGCAAAAAAAAAAAAAAAGGAAACAAAGAAGAAGAAGACAGTTGGAATAATCCTTATTTTTCCTCACACTAGTGTTTTAGTAAAACCTTATTTTAGCCTCTGCCTGAAATGCTTTGTTTCAGCTGCTGTCTCTTTAAGGCTCCCTGCACCACAAACCCCCTTACCTCTTATTGGTCAGCCCTCTGGAGGCCTGGCAGGGAAAGATCTATGGCTATACTTTGGTGTTTCAGGCCCACCTTTCCAACATGTCATGAACCAGTCCAATCATTTCATCTTTTCAGCAAGTCTTGTGAAGATCTTGCGGGGATCTGATGCTATTTTTCTTTTAATGCACCATTTGAGTGGCACAGACTGCAAAGAAGTTAGAATGAACTCTTATATCTTCATATAAATGCAGTCTTCTTGAAGCATGCATGGGTTGACATTTTCTAAAAGGAGAGAAAGAGAATTTTGCATGCGGGCACTTGTTCAAAAACTGGAATTGCATGGGGTGGTGCAGATGGATTCATTTTTGCTGGCTTCTGTCTCACCAACTAACAAGCTCTTCTGCTGAACCATTCTGGCTTTTTGAGACTAATTGCTTATTCCTCATTGAGACATGAGACATCACATATGCTTCTTTGAAGGTTAAACATCTTCCATACTCTTAAGAATACAGAGAAAGGGCTGTGACCTGCACAGGGTCTCATATAAACTATGTTTACACACCTTTTCCATAATTCAGGCTCAATTTCCTCTCCCTTTCCTTTGTTCTTCTTCTCTGTTTATCTACCCTCCCCATGGGAAAGAAAGCCAACAGCTGATAAAGGAATGCTCAGGTAGTTGCTTCACAGAGATTTCACAAACTCCAGAATGTTAAAAAGCTATTGTCCACACTGACAGCATCCAAATATCCTGCACATTTGTCACAAAGGGGACTCCCCACAGATGCTGAAGCTATATTTGAGAGCAGCAGGATGGCAACATCTTCACAACGGGGTGGCAACAAGACCCTGTCAGATGTGGATTGCCACCATTTGACATGAGCTCTTCTGGGACTGGCAGAAAGCGGTCACGACTGAGACGGCTTAGCTGCAGCTGTTGCAAAACAAGGAATCCCACTTTGTTAAAAGTCTTGTGAAGAGAATCCTCCAAGCAAAGTAAAAAAAAAAAAAAAAAAGGACACGTTTAGTTCTTAGACCACATAATGCATTCATTCAGTGGAATATTACTAATGAGGTAATTGACTAATAAGTTTTCCAATCAGGAGCCACTGTGCCGGAGGGCGGGAAGACGGTTGCTTTGGAAACGATCGAGTGATTCCACAAACAGACTCACATGAAAGGCATTTACAGCCACACATTGACAGCAGACAGAATATTTGTTTACGACCAGCTGTCTGTCTACAAGTGATTCTGCTTGCAGGGTGTGTAAGGAGATAGACAGATTGTATATCAGTGTGTGTGTGTGTCTGTGTGAAAGAGGGCTGTGTACAACAAGCAGCAGCATCATTGACTTTACAACGAGGTGCCAGTGGCAATTGGATACCGACACACCCACAGAAAACGCACACTGACACACAGACTCCAGGTTTTTGCTCTGATTAGTTTCACACATGGCACAGAGCATCAGGAGTGTTACCCCAGGTTATTGAGGAGATAGATACAGATGCCACCTGATTGAAAAGACGGGAGGGGAGGGACAGGAGGGAGAGGGGAAAGTAAAATGGGATTTTTGTTCTGCTGTCTGTTCATGTGGAGTGTGTGGAGTTTGAAGCTACCATACTACTTTATGTGCTGAGTAAGTCCCTTGACAGCTGAAAAAATATGCCCCCATTTTTCTTCATTCCTAAAAAGTTCCCTTCACCGCAGTTCCCCCAGATGTGACGCAGGAAACTTGTGTCAAGACAAGACACTTGTAGAGATAGAGGAGTAGTACAGCTAATGTCTCATAATTGGTATTTATTCTGCATAATTAAAGCCCCAGCTTGGTAAAAATAGGAGTATCTTTTGCAGATATGTAGAAGACATGGTAGTAGAATACAAAACGTTTGACATATTTCACACCCCAATGCCAACATATTTCTACTTCCTGACTTAAGAAACTCCCATGGATGCTGTGCTCAAGCGACATGTATCTTAGTACTTTCTTTGTGTTGATCATAGAAGTTTGTTTGGCCTGAGGTGACACAGAAAATGTGAATTTCGGAGTATTTAGCGGTGCAAGTCAGAGAGCAATCCTGGTGGTGTTATTGCACATAGAGGCGAGATATTGATGTGGCGCCTGGCTTTTAAGGGAGTGAAGCGGACGTGGCCCTCAGCAACCACTTCCCATTACTTTCACAGAGTGGTGATTTGGATGCAATCTATTGCACTCTGTTGCAGCATGCATGCGTGTGTGGTCAGAGGTGTTCGGTGTGTAATCTCTAATAAAGCAGTGATGGACTGTGGTGTGCAGCCATTTTGAGGGAGATGGACTGAATCTAAGTATTGTGCTGCCTGCTCTGAAACTCTCTCCCTCTCTTCTCTACCCCTCTCTCTACTTCTAACTCTACTTTATTCTTTTTTCTTCTGTCTCTCACTGCCTGCAGGAAAAGAAGAATCTTCCAAAACGGTTATTCATCTACATCTCATTCCCTCTTTTTCACTTCCTCTTTCCTCCCTCCGCTTTCAGAGCAGGACACAAACACACCCTCAATCACACAGTCGCTAACATTACACGCATATGCAAAGGAGCAGGGCGTTTTGGGGTTGTAAATCTGGCTCCAAGCGGGGAGCTGTCAGCAGCCATACCTGATTAATAAGGAGCTCTTAAGCATGTGCATGTGTGAGTGTGTAGATCATGTGTGGATCTGTGTGTTTGGGAAGAAGGGCGCGGAATTGATGGCTTTCAGTTTAATGAAGTGAACAATGAGGTCACACTTAGAAAATCATCAAAGGAGAGAGAGCGAGAGAGAAAGAGATTGGAAGGGACGAACACAGTGGAGGACAAGCATGTTGATTCATTATGCCAAGTGAAAAAGTAAAGAGGAAGACTTCTGGTTGTGCCTGCAAATATATCTGAAGTCAAAACTGTACAGCAGTGTGAGCAACATTTCATAGTTAGATATCTTCTTATATATTGAGTGTATTGGCCTCCTTTGTCTCGTTTACCTTTGACTCTCCACAAGTGCTCCCCACACAAAGAGGGAATCTGGATGGGCCATCTTTTTATATATATATATATATATATATATATATATATATATATATATATATATATATATATATATATATATATATATATATATATATACATATATATATGTATGTATGTATGTATGTATGTATGTACACACATTCACCAGCCACTTTATTAGGCACACCTTGCTAGTACCGGGTTGGACCCCCTTTTGCCTTCATAACTGCCTTAATCCTTTGTGGCATAGATTCAACAAGGTACTGGAAACATTCCTCAGAGAGTTCGATCCATATTGACATGATAGCATCACACAGTTGCTGCAGATTTTTCGGCTGCACATCCATGATGTGAGTCTCCCGTTCCACCACATCCCAAAGGGGCTCTATTGTATTGAGATCTGGTGACTTTGGAGGCTGTTTGAGTACAGTGAACTCATTGTCATGTTCAAGAAACCAGTCTGAGATGATTCGAGCTTTATGACATGGCGCGTTATCCTGCTGGAAGGAGCCATCAGAAGATGGGTACTCTTTGGTCATAAAGGGATGGACATGGTCAGCAAAAATACTCAGGTAGGCTGTGTCATTGAAACAATGCTCATTGATACTAAGGGGCCTAAAATGTGCCAAGAAGATATCCCCCACACATTACACCACCAGCAGCCTGAACCATTGATACAAGGCAGGATGGAGCCACACTTTCATGTTGTTGATGACAGTTGCTACAGTTGCTAGTTGAGTTGCTACCATCTGAATGTCACAGCAGAAATCGAGATTCATCAGACCAGGCAACGTTTTTCCAATCTTCTATTGTCCAATTTTGGTGAGCCTGTGTGAATTGTAGCCTCAGTTTCTTGTTCTTAGTTGACAGGAGTGGCACCTGGAGTGGTCTTCTGCTGCTGTAGCACATCTGCCTCAAGGTTCGACGTGTTGTGCGTTCAGAGATGCTCCTCTGCATACCTCAGTTGTAACAAGTGGTTATTTGAGTAACTGTTGCCTCTCTATCAGCTCGAAACAGTCTGGCCATCCTCCTCCGACCTCTGGCATCATTTTCGCCCATAGAACTGCCGCTCACTGGATATTTTCTCTTTTTCTGACCATTCTCTGTAAACCCTAGGGATGGTTGTGCGGGAAAATCCCAGTAAATGAGCAGTTTCCGAAATACTCAGACCGGCCTGTTTGGCACCAACAACCATGCCACGTTCAAAGTCACCTAAATCACTTTTCTTCCCCGTTCTGATGCTTGGTTTGAACTGCAGCAGATTGTCTTGACCATGTCTTTATTCCCTAAATGCATTGAGTTGCTGCCATGTGATTGGCTGATTAGAAATTTGCGTTAATGAGCAGTTGGAGAGAGAGAGAGAGAGAGAGAGAGAGAGAGAGAGAGAGAGAGAGAGAGAGAGAGAGAGTCTTTTAGTACAGCCTCCGTGGTAGTGCATTGAATTATGACTCTCGTCATACCCCTGTTTTGAAAGTAACATGCAGCCTGTAGCTGCTGGTGACATTCTCCACTCTCTTTGTTTTGAGTCATTGCATAATGCTACATCATCAACCAGCCTTGTTCTTAGGCTGAACATCTCTTTTGCAAAAAGGTTAATGTGCTCTGTATTGTCTATGGACCCCCATCCTCACTGTGTTTATTGGCTTATCTCAAACAGTAACACCATGTAATTTGTGTCATACAGGGAGGTCGCTCTTAGTGTCTTAAATGTGCTTTTCCCTCTGAAAAATATGATGCCTGTGGTTGCAGAATACAAAGCTTTTGGGTTTGGCACTGTATGAATAAAAACTGATGAATGGAGAGGAACTTGGAAGTTCCTTGAAGCTGAGGAGAGCTGCATGGTTGGATGATATTCTTTAGGTTTTTTTATGCAGATCCCTGTTTTGTACTAAAAGACATTCGATTAATACACTGGTGGTATAAATCACCATCATCATCCCTGTAACAATGCCAATGTTAAATTCAGAACAGTACAGTTCTTACCTTTAATATCAACATTACGTGGTTATAAATATTACTTTGAGACCACAGTAATCAGTCTTTTAGCATCAATTGGAAGTTTCAGCAAATAGTACGTATACTTTAACATTCTTTTTCTGTACTGTATCCATGTTATTGTCATTTCTCTCCATCCATCTGTATCTCTTTCAGTACCTCCCTATATCCCTATCTCAAGGATTGCTGTTCTGGAGTTCCTCAAGGTTCATTAATTGGACCAATTCTTTTCATCTATATATGGTTCCTCTAGGTAATATCATGAGAAATCTCCCCCTGCCCTCAACACCAACAATGTTGAGGCAGGTGTCTGTCAAACATGAGTCTAGTTCTGCTCAATGTGTCATGAATTTTGACCCAGAAAGTGGACACAAAATGCAACACTCCGAAACAGAGTTCCAAAAGGCAAAAGGGTTTTAAAAAAACAGGGAAAGTTTGGTACACGGACAGGTAGTCAGACAGGCAGAGTTCAGTACACAGGTGAGCAATCAAACAGGCAGAGGTATCCAGTAGACGAGAGGCAAAAGACTAGGTCAACAAGCAGGCAAGAATCAAAACACGGGTATGACTATGACTGTGACTATGAAAAAGGCTGGAACGAAGAGGTTAGTAATTTCAAAATAAAACACGGAAGACAAGACACAAGACATGAATGTACAAAATAACAGAAACTTTACAGACATGACACAAGGTTTCTACCTGTTAAAAGGACATTTTATGGTGTATTATACTTATATAACACTCTATCTTGTCTTGATGTTGGGTTTTTTTTTTTTTTGAGATACTGTTTGTTTTGACTTGGTGCTAATTAAAATTGATTGATAAGTTAATAAGTTCAAGATAAACACCTCCTCAGCAGTGACAAATCAAAAGTCAAATTATTTCCTCTTCATTAGAGAAATTGTGTTTTACTTAAAAAAAAATGGTATTATAACCCCTGGCCTTAACTAATAATGAAGGAGCACATAACTTTCAGTAAAGTGGGGACCCTCAGTACGCATGTATAAAGGCTCATCAGCTACAAATTTCTCTGCCCTAGCCTTGAATGCTCAGTAAATTGGACACATTGTACTGCAAGATCCACACAACTGTCCATTCTCCTTTTTCCAGAACTTTTATTTCCATTCACTCAACAATGATTCTAGTCACATTTCCAGATGACATTGTTAAGATCAACAGACAAAGGCAACAAGTTACCTAGCAACAGGCATGGTGCAAGGTTAGAGCTAACATGCTGCTGCCGGAAAATGGAAAGCACTTTATCTACAGCTCTGGTGTGTCACAAGGGGTTTGCTGAACAGATTCAATACGTCTCCCTAAGTGATGCGATTTAAGCTTTTCTGTAACACCTAATAATGAGATTTTTCAAAGAGGAGCTGCATTTATCATAGACTTTTCTCCACACAAAAAATGAGCATTAACACCAAATGCTTATCAGACCCTGCAGGATCATTGTGGCAACATTTGAGTAGACCTTTTTTATTCTGTCAGTAATGGGGTAAGGAAGGGTGGAACTTTTTCTCCACACATGTAGTGTTTGCCATGGTAACATTTTTTTTTTTATTTAAATATATTTCATGTGCAGCTTTTTATCACTGATTTTTTTAAAACTGACTTGATGAATGATAGAGATGCAAAGATAAAGCTACACTTGAATCTCAGGGAAATATTCTCATAGAGATGGAAAGGTACACTCTATACTCATATGCAATAGATGATCTGAAACTTCAAATACCTGATTTCCTACAAGACTTATTTGAAACTTTGAAACTAAAAGAGTGTTTTGAAGGTATAAAACATCCTTGATAAATACCATAAAAGGCAAGAATTTTGCTGTTACGAGCCCTTATTTAATGCATGATGTCCCATAAATTCTACACAGGCTGTTCTGTTCAGGGCACATTATGTAGTGAAGGACAGTACACACTGAATTGGTCCCTACAAAGACCTACTGTATCTGTGTTAGAGGCTTATGTGAATTATCTGGGGAGAAAAACAGAACAGATGAAGTGTCGTAGTGGCAAAGTGGTGGAATCTGTGATTGACAGAAAAGGGCCAGCTTGGTAAATGAGGAGCAAAAGTCAGGGAGCAAAAGAAGAGCCAGGTGCTCAGCTTTCAGTGTCACTGCTGGACCAGGATGTTGACTGGCTAATGCTAGAGTACACATAATTGATCTAATTATCTCACAACAGCACACTTCTCACACAGCCTGGATAAAACCAATGACATTTGGAAACACTATCATAATCACATTTAATCAAAGCTCCTCCATTCATTTGTAAATGCAGGTAATGTGTGTGGGAGTAAGTCAGAAGGAATGTGCTGTCAAGAGATTGAGGAAGGAGAAAATGCCTTGTTAGCTCAATATTTAAGACTTGTGTATTTCAAAACAGAGCTTGCAGTTTTGCAAGGACATCCCTTTGAGCTACGCTTTAGGTCTGAAGATATGGTGCTACAGTATTCACAATTGCCAGAAATATTCTGAAATCAAGATCATGCATGTTTTTAATTCAATCAGCTCTTAAAAAAAACTGTCTTAAGACCGCTGAACTGACTTCAGCTCAGAGTCAAGGATTCACGTTAAAAAAGAGGCTGCATTCAAAGATGGAGAGTGTAATGGAATAGATGTTAGAGGTGAAAGTGAGAGCATAAAGGAACGTGTCCTGCTTATTTCTTCTTTAGTTTGATTCATGGTACTGTGCGATGTTCGCATCAAGAGAGATTGGGGACTTATAGTGATGGCACATCCTATGATGGAGACACAGGCAGGTCGACCTGCTTTTTTCAGGTGCTATCCAATTACAGAAGGGTCATGGGTAAGATCCCAGAAAACCCAGTAGTTGTCTATCAACATCCATGTTTCATGTCAAAAAGGTCTTGGCATTGACCTTGAATTCCAGCCTGCTCACTTAGTTCACATTCATGAATGGTAAACAAAATGGTCTTTGCTGACTATTAATCATACTTTACCAGAAAATAAAAAAACAGAAGCACTGTACTGTTGAAGGTAAAAAAGCTTCCATCTTTAATACTGAAGGTGCAAACAGTAACTCAGAATTGCAAAATATGGCCAAAGGCTCCAAAAACCACAGCTTTTGTGCCAAAATGCAGAACAGTACAATAATGAATTGTATAAAAAAGTAAGAACCCTGAGGTCAGTTACAAATATTCAGCAATTACATTTTCTTTTAAAACCCAGTGCTTGTTCAAAAAATCCCTCTCTGTATTCTATTATAGGAGCTGTCAATGTTTAACCCAGGCTCTTGTATCCCTCAAATATGACCTAATCTGGAAGAAATCAAGGTTTGATGTCTCACTTAGTGAGCTATGGGTCTTGCTAATGATAAGTACACCTATAGCTAGATGGTCAGTGGAGTGGTAATGTAGCAATCATCACAAGCCCCATGCAGCCCTGTGAAAATGAAGATAGCTCCTCAGTTTCAGATTGAATCACTTAGTAAAACTGAGGAAATTACAACTTGGCAGCCTCGGGGGCAATCTGGGAATTTCTCAGTGAAATACAGAGCAAATGGTCTTATAAATACCAAGCAAAAAAGTAGAGCAGAGTAACAATTTAGATTTTTCATTTTCTTGTATTTGTGAGATGTTAACAATCACAGCAATACCTGAAAAACTAAATTAATAAATATTCATCCTCAGTAGTAATAAAATGCTTTTGGTGTTATAACTAGAATGCAAACCCTGGTTTAAACTAAACGTAACTGTTTAGTTATACTGATGGAGGAGACAATGATGACCAAATTGAGATATCTGAAACTAGAGAAACTCCCAAAACTGCTCGCATTATGGAGGACAAAAAAGAGAATGGAAAAACAAAACAAAAAATACAACAGAAACTGAAACTACAGAACGAGAGATGTGACGTGTGTTGAAGCAGAGCAAAAGGTTGGAAAGCCAAAGATAGATGAGGGTAGTCTCCCACTGAAAGGTCACGTGCTCCCACTTCAGCTTACATTTCACCTTGTATCTTCTGAGTCAGAGTCAAATAGAGGCCTGATGACTGATGAGCAGTTTTATCAGGTATCATTCAGTATAGCTGTCTGTATGAGCCATCTGTGGAGGAGGGGGTTCATTAACGCCTACTGATGCTGGAGTCAAGAATTAATCTCCATCATTCTTCAAATGAACTGTTGCTAGGTCTTTCTGTGATTTTCCTTCAGTGTTGTCACTTCTCCAAAGGGGATTTTAGTGCATATTTAGACTATTATTAGTTAATATAATTTAGGTTAAGGTCTGGGAGGGAGTTGTGGCCTTTAACACTGCTGGTAGTAGGCATCTGCATAATGAGAACTGGTGTTGAAATAAGCTGATAAATAGCAAGGTAAGAATGTAGCTGGGAAGGTTGGTGCTGGCATCAGATTAAACTCTAGCTTCAAAGTAGTAATGCCTCATGCCCGCTGTTAATCGAAGGCAAAGCTTTAGCTAATGAGCTCTCTTGTTTTCTGTCAAGTAGCCAGCAGGCTCCGTCTGACTTTCCACAGGTATAAAATCCCAGACCTAAAGTTGAAATCTACACCACCTGCAAGGCAAACTAACTTTGCAAATTTAGTAGTAATACCATACCACATTTTTGCGTTTCACCTCATTGCTGTGTTTTAAAGTGTCAGTTGCAAAAAAAGTGTTGTTCTCATCCCAGGTTAACAAATGCACATGTGATGCTGAGCAAAGTCTACTACTAGTAGTGTGATGAATGTTTTTTTTTTCTTGTTTTTGGGATCATTGTGTTCTCAGAGAAAATAAATTGTTTTGTTCCCTTTTAGAGTGCAATGGCTGTGTTCACATATGTGGTGGTTAGGGTTAGGTTAGTCTAGTACCAGTACGTCTCATGCAGATGCTGAAGGGTCAAATGTGTGTCTGTACAAGATATGAAGGTTTAAAACGAATTGCTTTTTACACCCTGATCCTATGAGAGTATCAAGTGTCACTGTAAAACAAAGAAAAGACTCTCTGGTGCATGTACTTTCAAGCATTAGAACAAGATTTCTGGCAGTCGACTCAAATTAGTTGGTCAGTTGAGAAAGTGGTAAAAAGCACACATTGGCTAAACTGTCATTTGAGTCAAGACAAAACAGAGTATCTGATGAGAACACAAACTTGTTAAGTTTGAGAACAAATATGTCACGTAGATAAATTATTGAATGTTGGCGCCTCAAAGAGTGAGGCTAAGTAGGTCTGTTCAGGTGGGGCAAAGCAGTCAAAGAAGTGTCTCAACTTTAAGGACAGTTCTGGAGCACATAGGGTTGTAGGATAAAATGGGTTCTGAATGATATACCACTGGGACTTTAGTTATATAAAGGTCCAGGGGTGCATGAATTTTTGGCGCCAGGGATATAGGGGAGCTAGAAAGATTGCTACGACCTTTGGAACCCTAACTTATTAAACAGAGATGGCAGCTTTCCAGAGTGTCACAGAGAGGATGAGTGCAGATTGTTAATAATTTGGCAGCAACATCACTGTGGCACCAGCTGGCTGTTTCAGACTAGTACCCTCCTGCGATGGCTTCAGAGACAGACTTAACAGAACAGTCTTGTACATGAGGGAGGCCAGGGGCTGGTGCAAGCGAGACAAAGACAGTGACTTTGATAGTACAGACAGTCCTACTGCTCAGGCATTGACTCAGCAGAACATGTGTTGGCACCCCTAAGCGAGACTGGGCTTAAGAAATGGTATGCTTGCATGTTCTGTAACGTGACAGGGGATAACATTACAAGGTCCATTGGCATTCAGTACTTGGATCTGATATTTAACGTCTATATGACTCAGGGATGCAGGTTGAAAAAGGGTCTGTTATTCATAACCTTTCTATTCCCGTCAATGCACTGAATTGTAACATGTTTAATCTCCTTGTAATCAGTAGTGGCCACACTGTGCCACCTAATTGAGAGAAGCCGACTGGATATTTTTGACGGGGAAGCAATTTGTAGGGATTTGGGAACAAGCCCTTCAAAATACTCCCGGATTTTCAGGAGATTTACATATCATGCAATAATTAACTTCATCGGTGTGTTACCCGGCCTAAATGAAAGCAGCAATGTGCAGCCTGTGCCTAGTCTTTCAAATAGTTAGGACATGCATAAGGAAGGTATAACTCTTTTCTTTCTATATTTCACTTTTTCAGCCTGCCCTTTGACTTCAGATGTCCCTACCCTCCAGGGTTTTCTGCATTTGTATTCTTATTCACAAATCTGACCTCTTCCAATTCAGTGGTTTGACCATTTGAAGCTTGGGATTGTTCAGCCTTTTCCTTGGGGTCTTTCCCATTCTTCAGATTTTGTCTTGTATTTGTCTTTTTGCTTTGATGAATCCATGTTAGAGAATCCAGACATGTTGGGTAGCTATACTTAGGCCCCTGTTAAGTCACATGTATCTCTTGTTTACATCGACTGGCTTTAGAAATCCCATTGTGCTGTGATCTTCAGTACTAAAGAGCTGTCTTATTTCTAAATTAACAGCTACACATCCTGTGTTTACCTTTGAAGAGTACACTGAAGACCAACACAGAAGCAATTGAGGTTTTCTATTTGTTTTCTGTCACCTTTCATCTTTCTATGCGGTTTCCTCCTGGGACAAGAAAAAAACCTCTTACACATGGGAATTACATTCTTGTATAAAAAAATGAAATGATAAATGTGGGCCAGGCATTTTTAAGTTTATGATTACAAAAACAGGGTTTCAAGAACAAGACAATGCTTCAGGTTGGGGTGGGGTGGGTGGGTGGGGGGGGGGCTTCTGTACAGTAAGGGTCAAAACTAGAAACCTCAGTGGCAAATGTTTCTTAGGTAGCAGAGCTGAAGCTGAGGTGGAGATCCAGGAGTCCAAGGGGAATATGTTGGGTCGCTGGTTGCTAATTTTAGAAAATCAGACCCTCCAGAGTTTAATCTAAGTCATTTGGGAGAGAGAACAACAATGAGCATATTCATGCTATGTTTGTGCCTCACAAATATGCCTTGTGTGATAGTCAAAAGACCTGAAAATACTAAATGTTTTGACAACCTTATACTATGTGAGAGGCAGAGGTACTGCTTACTTGGACCCTGCTTGATCATTGCAGATCAGGGGTCTCCAACCTTTTTGAGAATGAGAGCTACTTTCAACAAAAAGCGACTTCTAGTACCCTTATTTATTTATTTATTTACCAGCGACATGTTTAGCACATAATTATAGGCTTATCTTTAATGAGATGTTTGACACTGCATGCTGCCGACCAGGGCATTGCAGTTTGGTGTGTATCCCAAGAGGCAACATCCAGCTTAGAAAAACGAAGCCTATGCGGAAGTGCTAAAAGTTGCAGTCACATACACGTCAAGCTAAAAAAAAATAGAAAATGGACTTTTATGGCATTAAAAACATATTTACAGCCTGATTCAAAAAATGGCTTGGGTCTGAAATATTAATTTCACTATCAGCACACATTGTACAGGGGGGGTAAATGTTTTTTCTAACTCAGCGGTTTAGTAGATATCAGGATCACAAGTTTGTCTAGTCAGAGGCACAGCTCAGCTCACATGACTGACAGGCACCCTATAGCTGTTAGAAAGAAAGCTCAAAGCCCACATCATATCCAAGATGGGCCCTGTCCAATGATAGGCTTCATTACACTGTATCAGGAACAGACAGGTGACGTCACAGAGACTATGTCCATATTTTATCCAGTCTATGGTGTATCCTGAGAGATTCACTCGGATACAGTTATCGAAATGGGCATCAGGGAGATGAGTTTGGAATTCAACTTGATAAAGTTCAAGTCAGAAAGGGTAAATTTAAAACGATATGTTGAGCCAAACATCGTTGCACATTTCATGGCTCCTGTGCAGATGTTTGGTGATGATTTCTAGAAGTTTGTGGATGCAAAGAAATTCCCAGACTTGTGTGACTTCAACTGGATGTCATTTAACAGACTGCTCCAAATCAACAGTTCGAAGAGTGAACACCTAACCCATCTGTTCAGAAATCTCAGATATGTCCACATTCATGAAGGGGTTTGAAATAAAAGTGCCACAGGGCTCCAGCCTCACAAAGTCTGTGAATCTGTCCTCAATGTCCTGACCCAGCCTGGTCAAGAGGTCTATGTATTTCTGGATGTCCATGACCCCAGATGCAGCGACATTTTCTTCCAGAATTTTATGCAAAGAGGGAAAATGCTGCATTTTTCCTTTTCTTCACTTGTTGAGAAACAGGCCTAGCTTTGACAGCACTAACCATACCACTGATTGTCTTGGCTTTGCCTTGCAATTCGCTTTTCAGGTCATTTAACCTCTCTGTCACATCTGTGAAAAACGCTAGGTTCCTTAGCCATTCAGAGTCAGATAGCGCAGTTGTATCTTCATCTCTTGCTTCCATGAAATCTTTGATATCAGTCAGAAATGCTCAAAAATGATGCTGGATTTTTCACTCTGCTGAGCCATCTGATTTCTGTATCCAGCAAAAGATTGCTATATTTTGATGACAGTTCTTCCAAAAAGAACTTGAAACTTCCATGTTGTTTGGTCTGTGCTGGAACAGAATTTATCTTTATGACAGGTGTCATCATGACATGATCAAACCCCATGTCTCTGGCAGAAATGGCCTGTTGGTGGAAGATACAATGATTGTTAAAAGAATTAGGAAAATTTGGGTCTTCTTTGCAGTTTGCAATGAAGCCATTATGCCTGCCTGTCATAACTGGAGAGCCATCATTTGTTATTGACACCAATTTTTCTGATAGCACATTATTTTTTACCAAAGTAGTGCTTCACTACATTATAAAAATCCATGCCTCTTGTTGTTAATTTCAAAGGTAGCAGTTTGAGCAATTCCTCTTTGACAGAGAAGTCTTCAAATAACATTCTCATTAAAACCGCCAACTAGCTGTGTTGCTTCAGTCCACTGAGTCATCACACTGCTTCATCAAACTGAATTGAAAAACATTTGCAGGGACTTATTTTCTGGTTCAACTGCCCCTTTGCGTTATCTGAGAGCGCAGAAACTCTCCTTGCCACTGTATTTGCACTACACTTCTGATAGCAGACAGAATTTCAGGGCTGTTTTTGTGATCCTTGGATGAATGACAAGTGTCATTGGATCCTTAACAAAGCTCCCATCTGTAAAGGTTTTTTTTTTCTTTGCAAGACGATGGGCCACTTTGAACGGTGCTTCGGTTGCAGCCTAGGCTATCTTCGCTAGTTTTATAAACAACAATTGCTGTCATTGCAATCCTGCAGCTTGCTGCCATATTGAAAATCAGGGTCAAACTTCTTGTGAAGAGTGGTGAAGTGCCACTCCAAATTACTGCAACTCTGGTCCTGCAATCCAAGCACACACACCTGTCTCTCCAAATGGTACATTAGCTTTAGTAACAGCAAAATAAAATCATTATTTGTAACAATATTCTGTTCACATTAGGTGGGAAAACAATAGCTGCTGGCTACTGAGTCCACTCCACTAATGTTCATTAACCCTAGAACACTAACGTTAAAATAGTAACACCATCACTAACGCTGGGTATATTTTACCCGAGATAATATCCCGGATAAAAAAACAGTTTTCATCAATTTATGTAAAAGTACAGCACTGTATGCCAAATTGTAGTATTCTTCATTCATTTCAAAATGTACAATATCACATGAAATAAAAAAAGGTACCATGGGGGACAATGACACACACTGAAAATCACATGACAAGAATTGTGTGGGTGAAAGTCACCCGACGTTAGTGTTCTAGGGTTAAGACAGGTGATGGAGTCATAAATATGAATGTGATTAACCAATATTCTTTATGGGGGAAGGGAGGTTGGATAGATATAGAGTTATCGTAAGTCGATTGGGTTTGTGTTGATTCTTTGTATTTTATTCCTTATTCTTTAATTATTATTTTTCTTACATTTTTCTTTTGCTTGAGGAGCTACTTATTGGGGGCCTGTGAGCTATCAGTAGCTCGCAAGCTAACTGTTAGAGAGAGAACTGTTGTAGATTGTATGTAATGATTTTTAATTGGATTTCAGTTTAAGCTCAATTCATGTTCTGTTCTGTGCCCTAAATTTCACAGTACTCTGGGGAGTAGATCAGACAGTTTTTGGAAGAGGAAAGATTTAAGAATACAGACTGATATGTGCTAAGAAGTGCAGTGCTCCAGGATGGAGTGGAAGACAGAAAATGCTTACCTATATTAGAAAAAGTGCATGAAAAAAATGTTATTTTCTTAGCCTGAAATAGCCTCTTGGCATTATTAGCATGCCTCATTTAAATCACAGGCACACAGCTGGAGGCATTGCTATTGGCAAGCTTTTGGGCCAAGAAAATGGGAATAAAAACACTAAGATCTGAACTTAACAATGAGAAACACTGTCAGTTTTTATAATGAATTTAAACTCCTTGTGGTTGCATGGGAGTGGAAATGTGTCAAGTAGGTCCTGGTACAGTAATTAAAACTAGATGATGAGTGACTCAAACAACAATGCGTCTTTTGATGCTTAACAAAGAAGTATATGGTATAACTCAAATATTACCACTCAAACTAAATCATAAAATGAAGCGCACTCACACAAGTTCTATAATTATTGCTTGTAAGGAACCCGCACAAATTTTGTCAAGCTGGTATTAATGCTTACAAGCTTAACACTGAGTGGGATCTGCACAACCAACTCTTAATTCTTAAAAGCCCTTCAAAAAAGGCAAAATTACAGTATAAACAAAAGCTAGCCCAAAGTGAGTTGTATTTCTTCCCAGCTTGTCAGAGTGATTGACAAGTGAGCCCCACCTGCTCTCAAACATATGAGCATATTAGACAGTTCTAATTTACAACCTCTAATCCATAAAAGCTGTGATGCAGTGTATAGTGTTATTAAAAAGGGATTATAATGGTTTGAAAATCATTATGTGTTCAAATAAAATATGTTTAAAAAAGTTAAAATAAAAATTAGTAGTTTTATAAAAAATGTGTCAACAAAACACTAAAAAAGTTGTATAACGCCATCTCTCAACTAGGTGACATCTCAGAAACATGACTGACTTTTTAAAGAGCACTCCACATAGACTGAATTTCCAAGAAGTGAAGTGGGAAAAGATTCCTCACTGTCTGAGAGTTTGCGTGGACCAATCATTCAACAATTTTAGAAAAATGTTCCTGAAGTTGCAAAGAATTTGGGGATCTTAAGAAAGATAATGGTGAGATTCAGAGACCATGCAGTTCCTTCGGTACAAAGACAAAAGACCCAAAACCAATACTGGACAGTTCTGATCTTTTGGCCCTCAGGTGCAGCGTTATGCTAGCTCACACAAGATGTGAGGTGGTTTAAAGTTCAGTTCGAATTCAATTTGAATAAAAATGGTTCACGATCAAAGTTCATTTTTGAAAAAATTGAACTTGGTTCACAATCAAAAATAAATAAATAAATAAATAATTAACTAGTTCACATTCATTTTTTTTTTTTTTTGCTACAAGTTCTAGAGCCATCTATGCTTCATTTCCTATCCCTCAAGCCAATCCCAAAAGTAAATGAATCCCTGTATGCTATTATCTCCTGTTAGCCTCTGTGTTTATAATCTCTTCATAAAGTTTTCAAAGCCACCGCCGGTCTCACATACACTGCTACTGCTAACCATATTGTGTGAACTGTCTACTGTCAGCTGGATTAGCCATGCTGAATGCACGGAGAGTGCCGTAGTAGATCAGACTTCTGTTGCTGTAAAACACTGTTCAACATCTCTCAGCACCTCCCCTCATCTCTCTGGACTTTCAGCACCACTCAGATTGTGAGATTCGCTCCAGGAGTGAACCACGCTCACATTTCTGTTCATGAGTTATAAACTGTTCAGTTCACTGTTTGTGAATATGAATCCGTTCAGTGAACACGGTCATATTTACTCGTTCATGTACAACAATGCTCAGGCGGAACTGTGTTGAAACACACATGACTCTGTAGTGGAAGTCACTGCATGGACTCAAAATTGCTTCTGAAAAACTTGGCGTGTTGACATGGTTTGTGGCTGAATTCACAAATTTATGGGAAAACTGCTTCACGCAAAGAGGAAAATTTGCATAAACCTGGTCTTTGATGCTGATTTGTTAGCAGCATACAGATATCTGGGTAGTATCTGGGATGGTGTTGGGATGCACAAGTACCCATGGTAAGGATAGCACTATGAAAGGCATCATTAAAAGTGAATGATACACACAGATTTTTCGGAAACAAATACTACCATCCGGAAAACTTTACGAGTTACTACTAGTTACTAACTTAAGTAGACATTAGCAAACAACATTCTACATCAGGGGCCTTTAACTCATGACCTGCAGGACAGATACGGCCATCAAAACCATCATATGGCCCACCACTTGATATCAATTCAAGTGAAATCCGGCCCACCGCGTTCATGGCTCAGTCCACTGTTGGGACCGGGAGAGAAATGTCCTATTTCCAAGTTGACCCTGAATGCAGCATCATCACTGCTTGAACCCAAACATTTGGCATGTGCAGCATCCTCAAAATGTTGTTAAGCAATATATCTCTTTCAAAGGGCACCAATCAATCAATTTTTATTTATATAGCGCCAATTCATAACAAATTCTATCTTAAGACGCTTTCCAAAAGCGTTGACAGGTCTAGACCTGTAAATGATACTACATTTTAAACAAACTGCATGAAACAAAGAAATGGCCAAAAATTGCCCCTGAACTGTTGAGAAATAGAAATCTGTTGGGAAAACATTTAAATAATTCCATAAACTGGAGCCAAAATGTTTTGACATGAAACAAATTTAAAACATGTTGCTGTCATCAAATTAAACTTGAGTATCTGTTTATCTTAAAACTTTGAAATATTTCATATTATGTAGAGGGTTTAAATGATTTACAAACCGTAATATTTTAATCCACATTTTACAAAGCTTCTTGTCATCTCCAACTTTTTGCTTGTGCATTTATCCAACTGGTTGGCCAGCTGCCTATCAGCCAGTGAGAGCCTGGATTTTTTTTTCATGCCTTTTTTGGAACAAAGAGAATTTAAACTGAACACACACACACTAAACGGCAAGTTCAACGAAAGAAACAGGCAAAAAAAAAAAAGAAAAAGAAAAAGAAAACCTTGTGGAAAAGAGAATGACAAGGACATACAGATAAATCACAAAAAAAAATAATCTCTTACCTTGCAGTCAGCATTCTTTTCATGTTTTTTCCTCCGGTCTAATGTCAAACACAGTATTTAATGAGTTTGCATATCCTCAACAAATAGGTGCTGTTTTTGTGCTGTAATCACATTTATTAGGGATGACAGCAGCCAAATGTAATATTTCCCTCTAGTCAGGTAGGTTAAGAGTATTAGCCAGTTTCTCAGTACGTCCTTGAGCAAAGCACCTAACCCCAGCACCTCCTACAAAGCCACAGCCCTTCTAAGCAATGTCATGGATTCTTATTTGTCCCAGAGCCTCTCTGAGGATTTTCCCTTAAAGTGTTTGTGACTTGTTTTGAATAATGCAATGCAAAGACGCACACACAAAAAAAAATCACACTCTTACAAACTTGCATAACAAATCAATTCATCTCTGAGTTTGCAGGATGTGAGAAATCCTAAAGTTGATCATTAGCATTTTCTTTAGGCTCCTGTATTGTTCTGAATAAAACATTCTTCTGTTGCCAGCTGTACACAAGTGGAGAGCGCTTGAGTCTTCGTGTGTGTTTGTGCGTGGCCTAGAGGGTGTGTGTATGTGTATCCTTGGGGTACCAACCTATTGGAATTCATTGCTCCAGGCTGCATGTCCTCTACTTGTTCTCGCACACAAAAGTGCTCAAACACACAAGCGCGCGCGCACACACACACATACAGTCGGCTGAACGTGACCCAGCATATGTCGTGCTAGGGAACATGTATGTGCGTCTTTGCATTGGACACCTGATACCTGCCTGTTGACACAATGTGATTTCAAAATATAAATTCATCCTGTCAAATCCCATTTTTTTTCTGACTTTAAAAAAATGTCCATAGAAGGCAGCTTTTTAAAAAGTTTCTTAAAAATTAAAGAATAAATAGAAAGGCTCTAATGAAAGTGTGTTTAAAGAAAAGAATTAAAAGCAATCACTAAAACAGGTGATCAGATCTCCTTGGGCAGATCTTTCCGTGGTTCTTGAGGCCTCACTGCAAATGCTCCATCCCCTTAAGTTTGCAGTTTAGTAGTTTGAAAAGACAGAAGACCTCAGTACTGAAAGAGCCAACATTTGATCTTCAGACAAAGTCAGATATATAGCTTGAAGAGAGGCCAGGAGGAGCTTTGGATGTAGTCAGTCAAATCTCAGATTAATCCAAAAACATACAGAGAGGATGTCAATGTTTACTGACTCAGGTGAAAACTTTCTTTGGAGTCAGAGGTGCGAAGAAAATTAGACACAATATTTGTTCCATTTTTAATTTTAAAAGCGAGCTGTGTCCCACACTAGTGCCACCAATGTACTCATATAAAATGCAGAGATTTTTTTTATTATTGTAGTTTGCCTTATTGGTCACAAAAAACCCTGTATGGTTGGCAGAGTGCTCAATACAAGCAAGAGCAAGGGTGTCCAATTTTTTTTCACTGAGGGCCACATACAGAAAAAATATACGAAAGGCTGAGCCACTCATGAGAGCTGCGGAATATCACCTCACCTCAAGTGTATTTGAATTAACAAAATCAATGCTTGATAACTGAACATGCTTAAAGAAAAAAAATCACAACTTTACATTAATGAGTTTTCATTTATTTTCACAAACAGGGTTGGCATCTCATTCTCAAAACAGCAGCCTCAGATTACCTCTAAGTCAGGATGATGATCCCCTTCACAGCCCTGTATAGACCCAGGGGTTGACTGGGACAAGACAAAACAAAAATAAAACAAAAAAAAAAAAACAAAAAAAAAAACAAAACAGCCCTGGAATTTTGGACCATCTGGTCCATGACATTCCATAAGGCACACCTTTTAGGTTTGTCTCTTGAACATGTGTACCAACCGTGCAACTCTTTAAAACCAGATACCTTAACCCATACAATGACTTAATGGGAATCAGTGAGAGTGGACACATTAAACACTTACAGCACTATTAAAATGTATACTCCACCTCTCCATTACAGTAATGAATCTTAACCTTTGAGCCCGAAGGTCCCCCAATTGGGGGACTTTGGCGTCACTCAGCAAACACAGCCAGAAATAATGCACCAGTCATGACAGAATGTTGATGGTGCACATCAAATCACACAGCAGACCCCGGGCTACATGACTATCTCAACCATTTTTACATGCCACAAACACAACTCAAATAACATCTAAATGAATCACAACATATCAAACTCTGTACAGCTCCACTGTGTCAACCCACTCGGCACATTTACGGCTCTATTGCTGCGTCGCTACATGCTAAAGAAAAGATCATCATGTCAGATGAAAGCAGAGACTCCACAGATTCTAAATATATAAGCCAAATCTCTCTACACCAAAGTATCAGAGAGACAGGGGCCAAAGAATCCCAAACTTAAAAAAACACTTTGTTGACCGAAAGTTTTAAAATTTCTCTTACCTTTGCTGATTTGCCAAGAAACATTTTTTTTTTTTTTAGAAATCCACAGTACTTTCTGTTAGCCCTATGTCTTGAATTACACTCAAAGCTGTCCGGCTTTTTCTGTTGGGCTTGAGGACCCGGGGGGAACCCTCACAGTGTATGTATGCAGCAGACTGGGTCTTCCCTAACCTCAGCATTCTAGATTGACTGATACTTCTGTCAATAGCATTTTGGTGAGTTTAGTGTCTTTCTGCAGTTTCTAAAGATTCCAAAGAGGTGTCAATCACTCATATCGACCAATCTGTGATGAAGATAGAGACATGCGTATTCACGTATAGCTAAATTCTATGTAAACAGCATTAAGCACCAGAAACGCATATGGAGCACTCATACAAAAAAATCCCCAGAAAATAATGTACATGAGAAAATTTATATGGCACAGATGGTGCCAAAAGACATCGCCTGAACTCTCTGTTCCAAAACCTCTCTAATTTCGTTCTACTTCACTTTATCAGAGTTAACCTTTGCAGAGATAATGTCCATATGTTGTACTATGGCTGATAAAGTTTAGAGCTGGAGCTACATCATTTTCAAAGAGATGTCCTGTTTTTTTTTTTTGTTTTTTTTCTGTGTGCCATCTTCATTTACTCTTTTCCAGTATCACATCCACTCACCTGAACACATCTCAACAAATCTCATGTTTCCTCTTTACTATGATACCAATGTTTTTCAAATAGATCTTGTGGTTGTAGAGATATAATCATTTTATTATGGGTATGCAATTTTTAAGTAGAGACCTGGAAAATCAGCTCAGGGCTCAAAGGGTTCAAGCAGCATTCATTCTATATGGTGTGCCGGTATGTTTCAGGGAGGAAGAAAAGAGAAGGAGAAAGAATAGAGATGAGAAATTATGGATCAGATGCTAACTCTTCCAAGAGTAGTACTCAATAAATTGTGAACTTGGTGTATGTATGTTTGAGAGAGAGAGAGAGAGAGAGAGAGAGAATGTAGCCGTGTAGGAATTCACTATGAATGTAGCCGTGTAGGAACTGAAACCTTAAGAGGGATGATGACATGTATGAGGGAGAGAGAAAGAGAAATGCTAGAGATAATTTCACCTGTATTTATCATACAAATAACGTTATATCATTACGACAATCAGTGGTTTACACCGGACCAGCAAGAACAACACAATGTTTGAAAAATTTATTGCAAATCAATGTTTAAAATTTATCAAGGCTTATTTTCTTGTTTGTATGCATGCAGAAACCTGCTATTAAAACAATTTAACAGGCACATGTAACCAGGAAGGATACATAAATACACATTAACACTTATGTATGTACTGTGCATTTATTTGCCACAGTTAATTCATCAGAAAACATGAACAGCATGTGAAGTACTATTTCTGTCTGTTGTCCTTACAGTTTCCACTATTGCTTACTATGCTGTGCAGTGATGCCCCCATTGCTTGTGAAAAGAGGAATGAATTTATTTACCTAATGATGTGGAAAGGAGGTAAAAAGGTTGGCAAGAGTGTTTAGTAAAGTTTACAACAGCAAAAACTAACACTGTGCCTACGTTGTTGTTTTTTTTCTTCAGAAAGACCAAACGACTGGGAGGCTAAACTTGTTTTGTTTTTCAGCCACAAGGTATGAAAGCCTGGCAAAATCCAAGGAGTTCCCTACTGAGGGTCAGGTCTCATAGCACAGGGTCTTCAGGCTCCATTGAATTCCCTTAAGGTTCTTTTCCTGAAGAGGGAAAAGAAAGAAAAAACAGAGGAGATAGCAAAGTTGTCTTCTACGTGCTACATTTACACGTTTTAAAGATCCTACTCATTCAACCCATATGGTTCCTTTAAAGTATCACGTGAGTTGATGAAACTATGTTCCTGCGTGTCAAGTCAACTCAAGTCACACCATTTTGTTGTATAATATTATCTTCAATATAGAAAAGTTGTCAGTGTCCTGTCCCATACCTACATAACTTTCATAATCCCAGGAAAGAAAGGATGAAGAACTTGAGGGCTGATGAGGAGAGACATACACTGCTCAGAGCTGACATTACTCAGTCAACCATAAACCAGTAAGCACACCAGTGATGCAGTAAACCAGTTATTTAGATTCACTGAGAAACATGAAGAGACAAAAAAACAATTGATTAAAAATCCAGGGCAACACCTTGAGGAATAAGGATGGAAACTTAGCTTTCAGAATGCTCTCTGCCGCTGTCTATCACTACGATGTAGTTCTCAGTGATATGTAATGTGTTAATGCTAGTTTGTTCTGGAAAGGTGTTATCCCTTTTCAATAAGTCTTTGGTGGGGGAAAGCCATTTAGCATACTGTAATGCATAATCAAAACAGATGCAGATCAAAACAGACATCCTACCTCATTAGAAACGCATCTAAAGGCATCCCAAAGTTTCGTTTCGACTATAGGGATACTAGCTTCACGGTAACTTTTGGAAACTCTTGAAGGGGCTCCATAATCTGCCACTGATGTAGTAAAGTATCCCAAAAAGAGCAGATGGCATAGTGGAGAAACAAGATGAATGAATGTCTTTGCACTGGTTTGTGGATTTCCATCAAGTTCACGATGGAGTGTCAGCCAGAGCACCACTTAAGGCCAAAGAATATAGAGAGTTTCTCATTTTTCTGTCCTTTTCATTTGTCTTTATCCACAACATGCAGACATGAACAGAGCTCAGGGGTGGTTACAGGTGTGGTTAGTTATAAAGGATAATGGGATAAATAACAACAACAGCTCTACTCCTTACTGCTCCTCATTCATTTATCTCTATACTGAACACCACGGCAAGACCCAGCAATGCCCCTCCCACGCCAGCAGAACAAGAAACAAAACATTGGCACACAAATCTTTGCTGGGGCAGACCTAGGTGTTTGAGGCCCGCCTTTCCAATGTGTCATGAACCAATAAGGAGATCCTATTGCAATGACTTAATCATTTTTAAGTCTATGGAATTTCACATGCTACAGACAGACTTAAGAATTTCTAAAACATACCTTGTAAATTTGTACAATTCTAGTATGATTATATTTGTGTTTAAAATATGGGAAAGCATCACACCCCCTCTTTAAAGAGACCTTAATTTCTTGTTAAATAGGAATCCCAAAATGCTGTCTGAGCTTATGTGCACCATGGAGGCACTAGATTTATTAAGTGACTTAAAACCAAAAGAAACTTAAAGGCACTCTTTATTTACTCTCATTGTAATATTTCTGAAAATTACTGGGTCAAATTGAGAAAAATACTACACAAAAAAACCCCCAAAAACAAACAAAAAAAAAGTGTTCCTTTTTCTCTTGAGGTAGCATAGTGCACATGTTAGTATATTAAAGAAAAACATGGGGCTGTTAAGTGATATTGTAGAAGTTAAAGTAACCCTTCTCAGGGAATAACAAGATATCTTCTCACCCTGCTTCCAAGAGACTAAACCTCATCACAGTCTGCAATATGTTCCCTGTGCTCTCTCCCGCTCTTGCTGTTTCTCATCCTTTCCCACCCTTTAATAATTCATACAAACGCTGAAGGTTGTCGGCTGTCTGCCCTTATGTGCAGAACAATGCTATAAATAGCATGCCAAAGCTACAAGAATAAACACATCTAACTAAAATAAATTATACCATATCTACCAAATGTTGCATCTGCACATTCAGATACTTCTGATTTGCACTTTAAAAAGAAACAAACAAAAAGAAATCTCCTGTTTTGGCTCTACTATGAAGTCAAGTTTAACTAAATGCACATTTTTGACGTCCAATTTGGTCTTTTTCCTTGAGCCTGAATGGTAAACTGTATTAAAAAGACCTTTTTTTTTGTAAAGCAACAGCTTCACTAGTTTAACAGTTATTTAAGGTTGGAATTAAAAACATCTATTTCTTATTCATATTTATTGAGACATACTGGAAAATAATTTTAAAAATGTGATTCTTTTTATGTGATTGTCTGATCTTCTTGTTAACTGAAATGGTTTTTCTTTCATATTATTCTATATCTTAGTTTAACAATAAAGTAAGAGACAAAAAGTATAGAAAAAGGAGTTGTGCTTTCCTCTTTTCACACCCTATTCTCACTTTATGCATGCATCCCTGCTTTACCCACATCACCTGTCTGCTGGGCCCTAAACACACATATTCAGTTTGCCCTCAGTTTGCCCTCTCTTTCCTAGAACTGCCATCCATCCAATATTTGTCCACCCATCCATTCAACCACCTCTTAAAACCAAAACTTATTTTATTTGTTGTCCTGCTGAGATAAAGAGAGTGCCAGTTAGCTAAATTATACAAAGCTCTTTCTCTTCTTGCAAAACAGTAAAGTACACATTTATCTGCTTTCTGTGGTTTGTTTTTCTTTGATTGATGAGGTTTAATTAGGAAATAAGAAAGGAATCAAGCCCTTATATATTATTAATAGTGTTTCCCTGATAAAACCATCCATTTCTTTAGCATAACCTCAAGCAAACCTCTAAAATAATAGTCAGGGTAATTCTCATATCTGATCAATTATTCATTCATTCATCTCGGAAACAACAAATTTGGGTATATTGAGTAAAATGCCTCTAACTCAAAACCTCCTGGTGCCCACTCATTCATCTATCAATTGCCCTAACCTCAACTCACCTCTATGTCTTTCACGCGTGATTATTCCTGATCATCATTCACAATCATTTGCAACTGTAAATCCAAAAAAACACTATTTTTGCCTATACAGGCAGCTGGTGCCATCACACGTTTGACTCAACACTCCCATAAGATGTTGTTTTCTACAGGTTTTGGCAGGGTTTGTCATTTCTGGAAAATGTGCAGAGTTAAGGTGTATATGCTGGTTTAGCAGAGAGGGATTTGTCTTTTTATTCAAATGAATTTCCAGTAGATATGTGGCAAGAAAATCTCTGCATTACTGCATTAGAATATTGCCCTAATAGAAAAGGGCAGGAGTCAATTGAAAACCTAAATCAAAATAATAGAAAAATGAAGTATGATTGAAAGTAAATTCAACTAAACATTGCCAAGAGATGCAAATCAGGCTTGCCAGCTGACGTTGTTTCGGAATGAGAAGAAATATCTGTTACTCTCTGCTGAAAACAATCTCTGGGATTCATTTTGTAGTGATGGTGGACACTGGAGCTGAACTGTCAGATAGAAAACAGGACAGAAGAGTAGAAGAAAGCTAAACAAGAGAGTGATAGAGCATGGGCTAAAGGCTAAAACATAAAACACGGGCTAAACTGTCTGTGATAATGTTCATTCAGACCCACATGCAGCAGTTATACTGCAGTGACCTGCTCAAACTTGAAAGTCTATCATGGAAAGTGAGGTTACTTTAGCTCTGCTTGGTAGATGAGCAGGGCATAAGGATTCGCAAACATTACACGTTAGCATATGGATATGTATCACAGCACCTGGCTGTGAGTAGCTCTAAAATAGTTGGCTACTAATCTATGCTAAAAACTGACAAAGTTTGCTTGTTGACACGTTTCAAACAACAGTGCTGCATAATTGTTGATAAATACCTTACCTTGTTGCGTTACCAGATGTTATGCGGGTACATAGAGAGTCTTCTTTCTACTAAATTTCTATCTAAAGTGGTATTGAAACCTGTTAACAAATGATCAGAGATCCTCATGTTATAAAAATCCTGTGCTAATAGGGATTTAATTTGTGGTTGGGCTAATTCAGGTCAGACCAACCAATTGGCCTGACATGAATAATGAACTGGGTGACCAAACATACGTACCTACACAGACAAAAAAAAAAATCTCTCCGATTTCTTTTTTTGAGAAAAGTTTTATGTAAATAAATACCAGTGGTAAAAAGTAATTGAAATACCTACTGCACTTTTTGTTTTTTGTTTGTTTTTTTTTCTTAACTTTACTTTGTCTTTTTTAGAATCACCGACCACGACAAGGTCATCCAATAAGCTTCCTTACTTCTCATCTTTCCTCTTCCTGTACGGCACACAAGATGTTCAGACAAATATTAGTGTTGGCAATGAAGCATATGTTAGTAGAACTTTGAAAAGGAAGTGCTTTAAAATACTTTTTTTTATGGGGGGGTTGGGTGGGGGGGGGTAATCTATCTCAGTGTTCATCTTTGAAGTAAGCTCCCCCAGCTGTGAGCAATATCGTTGGAGACAGTACATACTTGTCTTAAAGATTTTGTGCAAACCTGATTCAAATTTGAAAGACAAAAAAAAAAAAGAAAAAGAAACTTTGAAGGTAAAAGAAAGTGAAAGTAAGTTGCAGGTGGAAAAAAAGGATCAGACTACCAAATGGGATTGTCTTCTGAAAGTATTTCCTGCTTCTACTCATGCAATACTCTGCATGTTGTATCACACTCCTGCAGCCGGTGTCCTTTCTGTGCTGATGTTCACTGTAGGCCTGGCACAGTACAACTCAGTCTTGGCTTAAAGAATGTTAGATAAACTCTGTTATAATATGCACTGACCTCCACCCCTCTCAGTGACATACTGTCACTCCAGAAGAGGACTTGCAGTCGTGGACTCACTTCACAACACCATGCCAAAGAGCCCATCGGGTTCTGAGTCTGCCAACAACCAGCTAACCCAACAATACCTCCCCCCAGTCACATCAGAAGCTGCATCTGCTGCTGCCAGCTTGGAGGGGGTTCAGAAATATTTTGTATGCATAGTCCATCCATCCATCCTGCACTTTAAGGCCTGATGGCATCAACAATTTCAAGAGCTGTGTTTTTATGTAGTCCTATATGCTGACAAGACCAAGCAGTTCAAAGATTGTCATTAGGAGAAAAGATGCTAAAATGTCAAAAAAAATATGGCACTTTAAGTTGTTCAACTACAAGAAATTAGTAGGTTCTGCATGTGAAAGGGATTCACTGTGATGTCTGGATGTCTGTCTGACTCTTCCAGATGCATTTTCTGCAGCTTTGTGTTTGACTTGACACCATTCAGAGTATTTCCTTTTTTCTGTCACACTGAAGTTTTCTATTTTGTATCACTTCTGAATCCGCAGGCTACTCTACATAATGAAAGGCTTTATGTGGCAGTTAAAGCAATTTACCTTGTCAGTCACCACTCATGTACAATCTGTAACAAGGTTAGGCCAGGGCACAGGAGGAAAAGTGGGTGGGCAAGAATCAGTAATTGGTAAAACTGTGAACTAAAGCCAGTTTAGAGATGTTAATAGGCTGTGTGTTTTTTTTTGGAAATGAATGAAGAGCAGATCATCTTTTTAATGCTCCTTTTTTTGTTTAAGACAACTTTTTACTGGATACAACATGACAAGGTAAGGTATTTATCGACAGTTACACAGCGTTGTTGTCTGAAACGTGACAACAAGCAAACTTTGTCTGTCTGTACTATAGTTTAGTAGCTTTCTATTTGTAGCGCTCATTCCGGTGGCCTGAGATGTAACCATAGGCTAACGTGCTAAGTTATCAAATCCTTACGTCCTGCTCATCTTCCATGTAGAGCTAATGTAACCTCACTCCATAGACTCTTGACAAACTCATTTTTAAACAGATCACTGCAGTATAACTGCTGCATGTGGGTTGAAATGAAACTTGTCACAAACAGTTTAGCCCATGTTTTAGCTTTTAGCCCATGGTATCACTCTTCTGTTTAGCTTTCTTCTGCTCTTCTGTCCTTTCTCTGTCTGACAGTTCAGCTCCAATGTCCACCATCACTACAAAATTAATCCAAGAGATCCTTTTTTAGCAGAGAAAAACAGAGATCTCTCTTCAAACTACTAAACTTCGTCAGCTGGCGTGGTGCTGTCATAGAGACTTCTCATTTTAAGTTGTGGATTAGGCTCAGGCATATATCGAGAAGTGAGACTTTTTCAAGATCACATAGAACGTCCTGAATGTCCCTTTAAAGATATTTCCTCAATTAATTCTGTGCTGATTTTTCTGCTGGAATAAAAAAAGCAGAGAATGAGTCAAAGATATGACGGACTCATAAGAAGTAAGAACCTATCTGATATGAATTAAATTAAATCAAGTCTTTACCAAATCGCTTGAGGATAAAAGCTGGGTGTATGACTCTTGACTAAACGCAAATATCCAACCAGCCTAATGTCATGACTATGTCATGAACTTTGACCCAGGTAGGACACAAACGCAAGCACAGAGTCAGATTTCCGAAGGCGAAAAGGGTTTAATGAAACAAGCAGAGTTCAGTACACAAACATGGTAGTCAGACAGGCAGGGTTCTGTATTCAGGTGATCAGTCCAAAACAAGCAAAGGTATCTGGTAAACGTGAGGCAAAGACTTACTCTGATAAACAGGCAAGGTTCAAAACGACTAGCCAAGACTATGAAACAAGGCTGGAACGAAGATAGTGAAGTACGACGAACTGGCAACGAGACAATGAGACACATGAAGTTAAATACAAGAGGTAATGAGGGGTAATGACACACAAATCTTGAACACAGAGACAAGGGTCAGTGATTTCAAAGTAAAACAGGAAACCAAAAACATGAAACAAGAATGTGCAAAAATAACGGAAACTTTACAGACATGACGGACTAGTTAGGCTGGAGTGTCACTTTCTTGGTCGAGGAAAAAACAGGCTACAGTTCAAAAGTTCAGATTTCTCTGTCCTTTTTAAGGTGTTAAAAATAGAAAAGAAGAAGAAAAGAAGAAAAATGCTTACGATTCTTAAAAGAAGAATACAACTGGGATTTGTCAGGCTTTCAGGATGATCGACGAAAGCACATTCTGTCGAAACATTATCATCTGATTTTAAGGTTTCATTTGGGTAAGAAAGCCCTGTTTGAATTATTCCCAGAGCTCTCCCCTCAACTAAAGCATGTGTAGGACAGAACTGCAGAGCTGCAGGTGCTGATTGCTCTCAGGTTTTATGCAAATGGATGTCAGCTCAGAGCTGTCAGTGCCATTCACTCCTGTAGTTACTGTGAAAGTAATTTCCTTCCTAATAAAACAGACCTTCACAATTCCTTGTGAATAATTTGTTTCTCATGTTTGTCAGTTTTGCAGTGAGAATGTTTTTTTTTTCTTTTCTTTTGTTCTTTTTTGTTATTCATACTTCCCTGCATCTATTTTAATGGGAGAGAAGAATGGATAGATGTGTGTTACTTGGCAACAATATGTTAATATTTACGGCATGCATGACCGTTCAGTTAGGCTTTGTTCACTCAAGCTTTTTTCACTCAGTGTAAGATCAAATCTAAGTCAGAGACAAGTACTCAGCATTTGCGTAACTGCTGGACTCCGCTCCAAAACTTGGTCCATTGGAAGGACTTTAACAGTTCTCAAATTTTGTCTTACAGTGTGTTTTTATCTGACATGTTCTCTGTTGTTAGCTTAAGTTTGGCACCCTTACATCTCTTTACATTTCCTGGAGCTGGCCCTACCTTTGAAAAAACTCCTGAAAAAGGTCATGTTTTGGATAAAGAAAGAGGGTTAAAGGAACAGTCTGTTCTCAGTTTACATCTGTGACATCTACACATCCACGCAAAACACATAAAAAAGGTATTTGTTGGAGAGATTTGTCGGTGAAAGGAGAAAAAAAGGTGTAGTAAGATGTGCAGGCACTGAGAGGAAAACATCAGAGTAGTAAAATGTGTGAAAAATGAGAAGACAGGATTAAGGAAGTAAGAAGAGAGACACGCAGTGAGCGAAAACTGATTGAAAAGAGGAAATGGTTGGTAAAAAAAATAAGTAAGAGAGGAAATTATGAGATAAGAAGATTATATTTTCAGTTTGGTCAGGGATTTTTTTCTTCCCAGAGAAATATTCTTCTCTGTTCTCTGCTTCTCATTTACTCATTCACCGCAGCTTTTCAAGACTTTATTTGTATAACACCTCTCTGTAACTTTTCTTTCTGTGTGTTTCTCTCTACAAAGCTGTAATATTTTTAATTATCAGCAACTGAAATGTCTGAGTTTCACTTATTACTCTTGTTGTACAAATTTCATTTTCCTGTTTTGTCCTTCAAAACCAGGAATTCAGCATTTCAGAATAATTTTAGTTGTTTCATCTTCTTTGAAGCTGAAGCTCAGACCTCACAAACTGACCACTGTGTCCCTGTTGTTCTCCTGCAGAAAGAATCTGCAACTGCAGACTCTCATTTAATCTTCTTTTTTCCACTGATAACAATGTTGACCTTGGTCTTCATTAGACGCTGGCTTTTCCAGAAAAGTGTTGTTGACAGACAAAAGGCTACAAAGGAATGTTTCTCCACTGCAAATCTGCACCTTTTATGATTATCTGGAAAGACAAACTGTGCAACATTTCAGCCCATATGAGCCTAACATCAAATGCAACAGCTCTGCACATTAGCTGGAGTCCATTTGAAGACTCCCCTGAAGGCAGGGCTGCCCCCCTGAGGCTCAGTCATTGTCTAATGTCTTGATGAAAGTACTGACCCCTCTATGATCAGATAATGAGGACAGCTATTTGACCAAATCCCAATGTACCAGCTTGTGTCTATAACAGTTATTGTACATTTAGTACATCAGACCCAAAGAACACACAGCAAGGCGACTGTCCAAAAGAAGACACCCCCATGAAAGTGTTTTAGCCTCTGCCTGTTTATTCCCCATGAGGCATTGGCCAGTAAATCCCTGCAGCAGAAACGGGAAGACAAAACTAAACCCTGGTATCAAGCAAGGGGAGGCAGACTGCAGCAAGTAGAGCCGCTACAAACCCAGGAATTTTCAGAGGCTTTGGACAGTCCCTCACTGGACATAGCCGTATAAACAAACAAGATATACGTCACTTCTTTGGAAAGAGCAGGAAGACAGGAAATGTTCACTTTTACTAAAAAAAAAAGAAAGACTTTCACAATGAATCAAGGACATTTAAAACAGACAGTATTTTACATGAGTCATCCACCAATTCAGCCAAAATTTACACTATTTTTCTCCTTAAGGTGAGGCACTGGCGATAATCCCAGCTGACACAGGGGGACAAGGAGTGACACCTTGAACAGGTCATGACTCAATCAATGAACATGTCTTTAAACCATTGGAGGAAGTGAGAGTACCAAAATAAAGCCCCAACAGACCCAACATGCAGACTTTACACAAAAAAGGCCTCAGCTGCCCAGCAGGTTCCAAACAAGTACTGAATTGCCATGAGGGGAAGGTGAGAAAGCCAGCACACAATGGTGCACACTACTTTAGATGCATCATACAACACCCCATTACAACACCAATGGAAATATCTGCTCAATGCTGTTCCACTGGGTGCCAATAAATCATGTATTTTGAAGCTTTCTGCATGTGCAAACATACCTCAGTGAAACACACACCCACAGGCTGGGTCTGCACGCCTCTGTTTTGCAAGGTCCCGCCTTGTTATCCAGGTTACCTGTATGAGTCCAGAGTTTCTTCAACATCCCTGCTACTTTCTGGCCTTTCACACTGATGGGGTGACTCCTCTTTGGAGTACAGCAGCACTGAAGTTAAATATCCCCTTCTGCATGTAACTGTTTTTACTGTTTGAGTATAATTTGTGTTTAATTTAGTCAAAGCTGACCCTACACATTAAGCAGACAACCATCATAGAGGCCTGATGTAGGTTTTTAAATACAGCTTTGTTTTTGTTTGAGTAAATTCTCTGCCATTTTTGGAGCCATCATTGGTGTCGTCTTCTTTTTCTTTCATTTGTACTTCCCTTGTTCTTCCAACACGTTAAGGACTTGAGAGTTATTCGACATACTCTCCAGGGAAAAAAGACAAGTGATCATCATGTAATTCCTTGCAAAAGGACACCATTGGAACATAGTGTTCCATGAGTAACCAACTCTCGTTATTTGTATTATGATTGGCCAAAAGAAACTGTAAAATGGAAAGGACAGGAGAGGGCACTGGCAGCTAGTAGTACACCAAGAAAGACATAGAACACTTTACTGTATGCTGGAGTGCATTGGTATCAATGCAACTTCAATAAGCATTAATACTAATAGCAGTGATGTAAAATCCTAAGATGTTTGCCACATTTATGGTTAAGGGCGTGTCAACTGAAAAGTCCAGAGAAGAAGTAGTAAAGCTGAATGAGGACATAAATATTTAATCCAGCAGAAGTCCCATTCAAATTGTCTTACATTATCTATACTTGAAATGTTCGAACTGAGGTGTATTAACACAAATGATTCGGCTGCTCACTATGCCCAGATGCCAACTGGCATAACCAGATATAACCATTTGCATAACTACATTCACTAACTGAAAGCATGGTAGAACTTAATCTCAATGCATATTTGTCTATCTTTGTAATTCCTTCCAGAAAACTTTGGAGTTCAGTATCTTGCACAATTGGACCTGATTTACAGATAACCTGCTACACAGATTACAGTTTCCAAATGAGAAATGATTTTACTTGTAAGCATGGAGACAGCTTTTCTTGAGTCAAAAACTGTACAGAAAGGTTGGAATCACTGGTTTTGAGCTACAGGAAGCAGATACAAGCTGTCAATTTACCATTTTTTACACTGAAGCAACCCTGACCACTTGTAACTTTAACAGATTAATCTGAATAACCTTCTAACCATGATATATCTCATTTTTGAGCAGTGTCCTGGCTATGTATTGAAGATGCTCTTGGTGTGAGAGTTATATACACTCTGCAGACTGTTGCCAAGTCTTTAGTATGCTGCAGGTCTGTGTAGGGCAAACCAAGGAGCAGAGTGTTGAATGCCAGATATTTCTATATTACTATTTGTTGGTTTCAAACTTTGTGACTCAAGTGCTTCCTGTCATAGCTTTGTCTTACATGAAGGGGAATCATTTGGCTTTCATCTGCTTTTCTCTCTTAATTTCCATCGTTCTCGCTGTCTCTCTCTTTCTGTGTCTACGTCCTTCCTCATTAGAGTCAGTCACTTAACTAAGTTATGGATCAGTGCCATCTGTTCCCCTTGCAGCCGGATTGAGAGAAACAGAGGCTGAGCGCGATAAGGTGACAGGCACACAAAGAAAAAGGTCGAACAAGACGCATAAGAGAAAGACAAGAGAACGAAGTGGAAAGAAAGGGGAAGAAATAGTAGAGAGAGAAATAGATTTAAAGAGAGCACGATGACTTAAAATTTATTTCCCCTGTTGCAACTGTCTGTTTCATACTGGAAGGTCACATCACTGTCCATATGTCACATCATGTTAAAGTAAGAGTGTACGTGGGAGTTTGTCAAGAATAAATTAAATTCTGAAGTGTATAACATTTCAGATCTCTAATGAAGGTCAAGTTCATGTGAGCACACTCATTACATCAGCTAAAGTACACCGGCTTACACTTGATAATCTTCTTCTTGTAGACGCTGAAGATTTTGCACATTTTCTCTACTTTTGGTTCAACCAGAAAAACATTTCTTTGAACGGAAGGAGACAGAAAGCAGCACCTGTGCCTGGATGCAGCTGTTTTTTTAGCTTTTTTTTTCACCTTTCAACAGACTTCCACAAGATCCATGTCTGATCAGTCTAGTCTAAGCCATTTGCATGGCTGAAAAATCCAGATCAAATAGTGTCTCTGTAACAACATCAATAGCATTAAAAAATATATACCAAAGATTTTTATTAGAGTTTGGTTTTTGTTATGTTTTTACTTGGTCTTAGGTGGTATTTTTAAGATTTATTTATTCCACGGCCTATACTCAGGAAAAAAAAAACAGGAGCACACTGGCAATGGGAAATAGTGTCTGAAATATGAAGGTTTTTTTTCCAACAGCCAAAGTAAGCATGTTTATTTATTTCATTCCGGCACATTCCCTGATGATAAAATATATCAACATAAGTGTACACATGATAATCTGTGGAAATACGAACTATTAAGTGGAAATGTAATCTGAAGGAAACCTATCTGATCCGGTGCTGTGACGGACCAGAGATGCAGCTGGTCTATTTCAGCCATAAAAAGCAGGCTACTGAACTACAATATAAACTGACAAAGTTTTCTTAATTTCACGTTTCAAACAACAGCTCTGTGTAACTGTTGATTAATACCTTACCTTCAAGTTGTCTTGAACAAAGAAAGCATTGTTAAAAAGACGATCCGATCTCCATTCATTTCCAAAACAAACACACGCCTTGTTTAGAGTCATGTCATCACAACAGTGTGCGCACGATTCCAGCCAAAAGGTGTCGCTGAAATCCACTTCAAACAAATAGTCCTCACAGTCCCTTTAACAGAGTCAAGCTACCTTACAGAAAACATCTAAGTACTCCTTCTAAAACAAGATTTGTTAGCTCTTTAATACTGACATTTAGACTTTGAGTTCCTTAACATACATGTAAGATAACTTGGTGATATGTAGCCCCCTGTAGTGAAAACGGAATTTGTAAATTGTGATGTATCACACGTTTTACATCAATTTTTAGGTGTTAAAATTTTAATTTGAAAAGGAATGAAACTAAGTAAGCATCAAATTTTCAGCCAAGATGACTGAACTTAAGTTATTCTTTATTACATGTGTTGACTCTTTTCTTTTTTTCCCCCTTTCTTTCTTTCTTTCTTTCTTTCTTTCTTTCTTTCTTTCTTTCTCTTTTTCTTTCTTTTTTTTGGCTTTGATTTTTACCGATTTGTGTTGTTGGGTGACATGGGCCTCATTGAGGAGGACAATTTCCCATATTTAGGCTTTATTCTCTCCATTGAGTACCTAATAGCTTTACATGATTTACAGTTAAAAAATAATTAAAAATTAATAAACACAATAAAAAAATAAAAAATGATTGTGTCAATATGGAGTTGACACTCACTTACCAACATTGCTGTCCATGTGCACGACCTATTAAATCATGATAATTTGCTGAAAGTCTACTGTTCTGATTTTACAAGTACTCTATTATGAACTTTGGTGTATGACAGCTATTTCTACAGATAAGAATAAATAGAGGACTCCACACTCTTCCACGGGAAGGGAGAAAACTGAAGCTAATGGAACCTTTTTACAGATATACTTCAAGCAATCCTTCATTACTGCAGAAAGCCTGACTGAAACTTAGGATTTCAGTGTCTGCAAATGGAGTGTGGATGCATCACACCTGGCTGAAAAAAACAGAACAGGCTTGTAAATTTTCAAACAGAAGTCACTGTTCATTCTATGTTTGACACACTGCTGGTGAGAACACCTTTTACTGATAAAAGATGAAATAATCAAATGTTGTCTAATGTTGCAGATAAATGTGCAACATGCTTCTTTAGCTAATATTGGATAGTATAGACTGATCATCAGGGCATGGAGGGAGGAACATCTGAATATGTAAATCCATTTTGCTTGTTCAGAGTGATCACTTATACCAAAGCAAATCTTCAGTATTTCCCTCTAAATTAAAGTCAAGTGCAATCTTTAAATACCAATCTTCCATTAGAGGATGGCAGTGCCCATTGATATCAAGGCTGTTAAAATCCAAATGTACTAATTTGGCAGGTACACAGGCTCTAACACCCTAGCCCATAACACATAAAGATAATTTTAGAAAGGCATTAAAAGTGCAGAGGTTGAGCTATATTTTAAAGGAAATATTTTTTTTCTTTATGGCAGTTATGGCTTGGCTCTAAATCAAAGTTAATACAAACTGGTTTAAAACAGCTGTGCAAGCACATTTCAATCACCATCTGAAGCTTCTCTTACCTGGAATGGAGCGCAAAGTCTTCTCTATTCAGTCACTTTCATTGTTTCGCAAATTACTTTGAAAAAGAAATTAGTAACTGTTACTTTTCTCAAAGTAATTGCATAAGTAACAGAATTGCTCATTCAGTAATGTAATTAGTTACCACAGAAATTAATTATTGCATTACTTTTTTGAAATACCTTTGAACCTTTGAAAAACAACTGGGCAGACTTTTAAAGCAGACTTTGCTCTGAGACATAATGTCCACTTCACTTGTATGTTCTTGTCTTTTACGTCAATGACGCTGATCTGGTGTCTCTATTTCCATCCTGAAAACACCAGTTTTAACTCTGATGAAAACTAGCCTGATGGCTAACTCTGGCATATTTACATTGAGGCAATGCTGAAATGTTCATTAATATATTAATATGCACTGTCCCTGCAAATAAATAAATAAACCCGACAGACCACCATTGTTGGATCTGGTTCTCTTGTGTGGCTTTTGCGGTGTGTTGAGGTTTGTAAGGACAACGGACCTACCTATCTTACTGTTACTGTCACTGTTGCCTTTCTATCAGCTCGAACCAGTCTGGCCATTCTCCTCTGACCTCTGGCATCAACAAGGCATATTTGCCCACAGAACTGCCGCTCACGGGATATTTTCTCTTTTTCGGATCCCAGTAGATCAGCAGATCAGTTTCCGAAATACTCAGACCAGCCCGTCTGCTACCAACAACCATGCCACGTTCTAAGTCACGTAAATCACCTTTCTTCCCCATTCTGACGCTCGGTTTGAACCGCAACGGATCGTCTTGACCATGTCTACATGCCTAAATGCATTGAGTTGTGCCATGTGATTGGCTGATTAGCTTCTGTGCTGTGTTTGGTAATGGTAACAGTGCTGTAATGTTTGAAATAGTTATAAATTAGATTAACTGTTACTGGAAAACAATAACAGTGTTAGTAACACAGTTATTCCAAACACTGGCCATTTACAAAGTAAGATTGCTAAAACTTTGAATGGATTTGATTTGATACTTTCTTGATAGTGCTGGTGACGGTGACAGTGCAGTCTGTTTTGAGACCTGCACATCAAAAACTGAAATCCAAGCAAGGGCTTATGTCCTATTTTATTTAAGCTATCTTAATAGACATAAAATGAGCCACATTCACCTGACAGGCCCAGAAAAAGATGTCATATTTCCAGATACTTAAAGAGAGAAATGACACCTGAACTACTTGCAAAGTGTAAAAATCCCCCAATTAATGTGTACAAGCTTAGAGAAAGGACGACAACCTCACACGTACTTTTGTTTGGATGTGACTCCTTTATTTCATAGTTGCAGTGACGTGGATACTACAGTAGGCCTCAGGGTAAAACCTACTCTGCAAGTTAAATTAGCATGTAGCCCATACTTAAGTTACTCCTGACTTAAAATGTTGTGCATGATTAAGAAGTAAACGTGTTGAATATGGACTAGTGTGTCTTCCAGGCAGCTACAGCAGACGTGTGCTGCATCCAGAGTAAGTGCCAGGCAGCAAAATAGTTTTTAGGGCCAACGTAGCCTGTCCAAAAAACAGTATCTGCAGGGTAGTTAGCAAGTAGTTTGCAACATTCTGATCTGTGCCCAGTTTGGGCCACAGGGGCTGGGATTTCTTAACTGACTGTGAGTTTGCATGATTGTGTGAGTGTGAATGTGTATGTGTGAGGAAAAAGTGTTATGGAGCAAGGGGGGATGAGAGGTCGGCAGGATGCCAGCATCCTCATTTGACACAATGAAACACTGACAGGTCTCAAGGTCTGCCAGCATGCACACATACACGTGCGAACACGCACACACACACAGACACACAAACACAAGGTCTGCCAACTCACATCTGTAAAACTTTTCATGGCCAGAGGCTGTTATTAGGGGGGACTGGGGTGCAGGAGATGGGCAGGGAGATACTGTGAGAGATGAGGGGAGGAAGAGGAGGAGGAGAAGACTGGATCGAGTGCATGAGGGACAAACAGACACGTACACATGCACCCAAGAGGAGCGCTAATAAGCCTTTAAGGGCAACACTAAAAAAGCTGAGGGGATTTGGAGAAGGATGGATGAATGGACAGACTGAGGGGGAGGGGGAAGGGGGTAAACATTTCAGAGAACACAAGCATAGCGCAACGAAATTCTGACACAGTAGTCAAAGTTACACACTGAGACGAATTACACTTTACAGTAGATGGAAAAGTATTATTTTGAGCTCATACATTTCTAGAACTAAATAGATGGCAATAACAGTTATATGCTGCAGAAGTATGTAAGGTTTCCATAAACTCAGACAGATCCATAGAAATATTACTGACACTATTGTGGAGCTGTCTGATTAAAAGGCGAGCATTGTTTATTTAAAGTAAACACAGAAAAGTGAAGATTTTGTGCTGACATGCACAGCACGCTGTTTTGTATTGTCAACTCTATTGAAAGAAAAAAGTAAGTCTGATGTGTCAGAAAAATGGTTGGACAACATTCTGCAGAAGCCAAAACTAAAGTTTGGCCTTGAATCCTAAACTGCATCTAGAGGCCAAAGAGCTTTCTTCACAGAATTTGGAGCTGTGATTCTTCGCCTGGCCTCAAAGGTTAGCTGATACAAAAATATTCAGGAAAGAGCTGAATTGGGGTCAAAACTTACAGATGAGTTCTGGGATGTTGCTGTTAAGAGGATATATTTCTCAACACCCTTTGCCTGCCTTGGGCTTATACAATTTAAAGTCTTGCACTGTGTCCACCCAACCAATGCAGGAGTCTTTGAGATCTGCTCAAACTGTAGTGTTAAATTTGAATTAGAATTTTAAATCTAAGTTGTAATTATCAGAAAATTTAGGTTAATTTTACTCATGAATTAATCTCACTACAGGGGGCTACATTTCACCAAGTTATCTTATGGATTTGTTAAGGGACTCAAAGTCTGAATGTCAATATTAAAGAGCTAACAAATCTTGTTTTAAAAGGAGTACTTAGATGTTTTCTGTAAGGTAGCTTGACTCTGTTAAAGGGACTGTGAGGACTATTTGTTTGAAGTCGATTTCAGCGACACCTTTTGGCTGGAATTGCGCGCACACTGTTGTGATGACATGACTCTCTTCTGTTTGTTTTGGAAATGAATGAAGATCGGATCATCTTTTTAACACTACTTTCTTTGTTTGAAACAACTTGAAGGTAAGGTATTAATCAGCAGTTACAGAGAGCTGTTGTTTGAAACGTGAAATCAAGAAAACATTGTCAGCTTGTATTGTAGTTTAGCAGCCTGCTTTTTGCGGCTGAAATAGACCAGCTGCATCTCTGGTCTGTCAGCACCGGATCAGATAGGTTTCCATTCAAGTCAATGTGTCAACTTACACTGGATCTATTCCTTTACAGTCCGGCAATTCAGAGAAGAGAAGATCAAGCGGGGCAGGAAGTAGTGCACAAGCCAAGATCATATTTAGTTTTACCAATGCAAGAAAACATCGTAAAGACTACGTCCATTAATTACACAGTCTATGGTCCTGCGGCTTGCCGGTCTGAACATGCAGTCGGTGTGAGTTGATAATTGCAGCCAACATGTAGTGGAGTGGAGCTGGGCTGCAGACGCAGCTGGTGTATTTGAGGCGTTAGTGCTACTCGCGGCCCAATGTTCTGATATATCCGGAGGCTAACGCTTAATGATTGCAAATCCTTGTGTCCTACCAGTCCAAGCAGAGCTAACGTAACCTCACTCTTCATTTTACTGATGGACTCTCAAGTTTGAACAGATCACTGCAGTATAACTGCCGCATGTGGGTTGGAATGAACACTATCACAAACAGTTTAGCCCATGTTGTAGCCTTTAGCCTATGTTTTAGCCGTTAGCACGTGATTCAGATTCTTCTGATCTTCTGTCCTGACAGTTTATCCCTAGTGTACATGATCACAACAAAATTAATCCAAGAAATTGTTTTCAGCAGAGAAAAATGTAAAGACTTCGGCAAGCTGTAAATCAATCAAGTCTGGTTTGTCCCCATCATGAAACTAAAAAATAGCATTTAGCAATACAACCCATAGACACTGTAGACTGTTTTGTTTTCCAAAATCAAATCCAAAACTGAAAAATAATTTGTCCTGTATGTAAGTGTGACAGTAAGTGGGTTTTAAGCACATATATCTTAAAGTATGTCTACCTGGAAGTATGTGCACTGAAAGGTGTGCCTCTATGTAAAAGTTTCAGCTCTCCTGCTTAGAGTGCAGTTCCTAAATGTCAGTCTAGCCCCTGCAGGGCTTAACTTCCTGGTACTGGAGGATTATGGGAAAAATGTCAGGGAGAATCTGAGGTGCTGATGAGCGCAAATAAGTGGGGAAAAAAAAAAAGGAGAGCCACAGCGAGGGAGACAGGAAGGAGATAAAGAGCCAGACACAGAGGATGGGTTTTGGGAATATGGGGGGTGAATGACAGGAATTAATCATGAGACATACATTTGCAAAGGGCAGAACACACACACACACTCACACTCACACACACACACACACACACACACACACACACACACACACACACACACACACACACAGAGGGAAAGGAAATGAGAGAGAGAGAGAGAGAGAGAGAGAGAGAGAGAGAGAGAGAGAGAGAGAGACATTCAGGTTGCACGTTTCATAGCCCCTGGTGTAATAGCTCAAAGAGAATCACGGTGCATGTATCTGCCTCTTCTTATACGTGCATTTTTGTCACAGTTTTAATTGGTAATCGACAGGATGGGCCTCTTTGCAGATGACCCTATCGTTGTATACAATCCATCAGCAAAAAAAAGTGAGAAAAAAAGACTTTGCAGAAGTTTAAAGAGGTCATTGGTGAATGAAATAAAGAGACATACAGTTTATAAATAACATGTACAAAACAAGACAGTCTCTTAAAAGAGAGTGTACTGAGCCAGAGGGCACATTATAAATTTGTGTGGTTTTAGATTCTGTAGCCCCAATACCAGAATTCAACACATACAGATGCCTACTTGCCTTTAGATGAAGTAGAAAATTATATTTGATTATAATACTTGAGCCAATTCATGTTATCTCAAAGGCCAGCAGACAAGGCCAGTTAAGATCTTAAAAAATGGGACACAAGCCAATTGGGGATATGCTGAGCAGATAAGAGGACAAGTGGAGTTTGCCTTTCAGTGAACACTTAAGTTGCAATAAAGTCCTCAAATAACTTAATAGAAAAAGAGCTAGTGAGGGATATTAAAAAATCATACTTTGATTCTAAACAACATAGAAGACATTAAAGGGACAGTGAGGACTTTCTGAGTGATCTTGTAAAAGTCTTGCTTCGATGTTTATGCCTGATCATAATCCACAACTTCAAATGAGATTATCAGCACCAATAAAGGCTATTTCTAAATGCTATTTCTTAGCTTCCCAATGGGGCTGAATAGGACCGGAATGATTTGCAGCACGCCAAAGTCTCTATGACAACGCCTTTCCGGCTGAGGAAGTTTAGCAGTGAGAAGAAAGAGTTGTGTTTTTCTCTTCTGAAAATGATTTATTTGATTAGTTTTCTGGTAATTTTGGGCACTGGAGCTGAACTGACATTAAGAAAAAGGACAGAAGAGCAGAAGAAAGAGTGATAGAGCACGGGCTAAAGGGTAAAACATGAGCAAACTAAACTGCTTGTGATAATGTTCATGCAACAGTTTTACTGCACGGATCTGATCAAACTTGAGTCTATCAATGAAATGAAGAGTGCTCAGCCTGGTAGATGAGCACTGGCAGGACATAAAGAGGATTCGCACGTTAGCCTACGGATACCTCTCAGAGCGCAGGCTGCTAAACTTCAAAGGGTTAATCCTCACAGGCCCTTTGAAGAAAAGGTTTCCTACCTGCATGCTATTTGTCTTATGTGAGTGTGCACCTCTGTTTTTATTTATTTGTCCACCACTGAAATTATATGTATATGTATATATATATATATATATATATATATATATATATATATATATATATATATATATATATATATATATATATATATATGTAAAGGCTCAAAACTGAGTCAACAAACAAAGTGATGGATCCCTATCATTACCAGTTGTTCTCAAACTTTTGAAACTCACAAAACTTTGAAAACACAAGGTAGATCACAGCACTGTCACAGTTGTTTTTCCCTCAGCTCTTTAACACCTCACAGATAAACACTATGTAGCCATGCATGCATGAGCACACCTTTCATTGTACTGAAAGATTATTTACTGAGATCCCTTCAAGGAAAGTGTCATAAATCAATATTAATACAAGAACAAAAGTGGCCCAGACATCAGCCGACTGTTTCCAATAATTTAATGGGTGATTTGTTCTGCTCCCATAATGACTCAAACTGTGAACATGTTCTTTATGCCTGGTGCCTCTTTGTTGTTATAATTGATTGAAGTGACTGAATTTCTGTTTAATAGCCAAACATTTTCACCTCCAACCTTTTTTAAAGCTATGAGGTTATCTCGTATCTATAACTCACATCTTAAAGAGCTTGTGGTACATTATTACCCCTGTACAACGCTGTGCTCCCAACATGCAGGCCTTACCAGTTTCTGTTATCTCTCTTCTTTATCTGTTACTAACTTTAAATCTAAGGGGCTGTTTACATGACAATGGTTTTAGGATGAACACACAGGTATTGTTGCCTTTCAGCCTCTTGTTTACATGGCAACTGCCTTGTAGCCATGCTAAAATGGAAACTTTTGAAAACGACCTCCAGATCTCCTGAAATGCAGTGGCCACCGTTGTAAACAGCAAGCTGGAGTTTTCAGTTGAAACGCTAACATCACACTCCTCTTTCCACATTATACTTTCATTGTGGCTAAAACTGTGGTAAACTAAAATTGCCATTCGTGAACTGTACAGTAACAACAGTAACAACGGTGGACTACCATGTTGTGCTTGTACTGCTGAATCTGCTGACTGCCTTTCAACAAAATGTGCATCTGTTGCTCCACTTCTGCACTCAGCAAAGATGCATTTAGTATCCACCTTTTTCCTGACTACCCATGGTTCATCGTGATTGCCGGTTTTGCTCTTCCGGTTGAACATTTTGTTAACGCTACCACGGAGACCACAAAAAATCGGAGGTGAAGTCATAGTGCAGATGGTTAAAAAAAAGTTTACACCGAGCCCTGTCTAGAATTAATGATTTCATGCAAGTTGTTTTGAGCTAGCTTGCGGGCGGTAGCAACTGGAAGTCGATAACCGCAGGCAGAGGTCAACACCCATTACAAAATACAAAGCGACGAGGTAAAGTATTTATCAACAGTTTTGCAGCGCTGTTATTTGAAATGTGACAAGTAAACTTTGTCAGTTTGTACTGTAGTTTAGTAGCCAGCTATTTTAGTGCTTTTGGTAGCCTGGTGCTCTAAGGGGTATCAGTACAATTTACTACTCTACAACTTCATTTAGCAGATGCTTTTGATCAAAGTTACATACAACACAAGGTGTGAAGAAATGCTTCAAGTTTTTTTGAGGTGCAGGTGCTCCTCTCCCATTAAGTACCTTAAGAGGCCCCCCACTCCACCCCTCTTTGTTTTATTTGTTTTGATATTCCATCTAAACTAAAATTCTGTATCATTCAATGTTCAACAAAATCCATTCACATATCTATAGCAAACTTGACAACACGCAAACTTTGTCAGTTTATACTGTAATTTATTAGCCAGCCATTGAATTGTCTCTCTCAGCCTGATGGTCTGAGATGTATCAGTAGTCTGATCTGTAATGTTAGCAGTCCTTATGGTCTTCTCATCTGCCAAGCAGAGCTAACATAACCTCAATCTTTCTTTTATTGATAGACTCTCAAGTTTAAACAGATCACTGAGGTATAACTACTGCATGTGGGTTGCAATGAACATTATCACAAACAGTTTAGATTGTGTTTTAGCTTTTAGCTTGTGGTTTAGCTCGTGCTTTAGCCTTTAGCCCATGCTATCAGTATCCTGTTTAGCTTTCTTCTGCTCTGACGTCCTTTTTCTGTAACAACTAAATAAATCACAGAAATCATTTTCAGCAGCCAAAAACACAGATCTCTCTTCTCACTTCTAAACTTCCTCAGCCGGCCTGGTAATGTCATAGAAACTTTGGCATGCCATAAATCAAACTGGTCCTGCCCAACCTGATCGGGAAGCTAAGAAATAACATTTGGAAAAAACTTATATGGGCACTGATAATCTCAATTAAAGTTGTAGATTACAACCAGGGATATATCTAGAAATTAGACTTTTTCAAGATCACATAGAAATTCCTCACAGTCCTTTTTCAAGATAATTTGAGACTTAAGTATTCAGACCAGTCTCTCATTGTTAATTGTAAGTTCCTGCAAATACGCTTCCGCTTTTGTCTCTCTTCCTGATTCTCCTTCTATCCCTCTGGGTTTTTGCATGTTAAAAGAAAGTTTTCCCTTGCCAATGTAACTTGCTAAATTCTGCTAAGTGCTCTACTCATGTGGATTAAGATGAGATAAGACTCCTTATCTTCTCACGAAGTTGGGTCTTTGATAATGATGTAACATAAGCAGATCTAGACCTGCTCTTTTTGTAACGCATCTCAAGATAACATGTGGCTTTACATGAATAAAGAAGGATTAAAATGTGATTCTGCTTTGGTTTAAGCAGACATGCTTTTTTCTTAATTTCTTTCTTTCTTTTTAAACGATTCTGTAAGCCACAATCATTGTTCATTTTGAAATAGTAGAATGGTTTATACTATTGAAATTTAGTCTTGGGCAGATGAAATCAAGGGAAATGGTTATGGAGCTATAAGATCAGTTATTTAAGAGGGCATTTCTTTGGTTTGTGCAAACTGTGTAGTGAAATTTTTTTCTGCTGTAGTAGTTTTGTGCTCAGTGTGTATAGAAGATCATGACAGCATGAACTTTGTGTCACATTTTGCTTGGCTGGTTTCATAATGCTGTTTTTGTGTCCCTGAAATTGAATATTGCCACTTGTAAAAAAAAATGACTTTCTTTTTTTATTACTGCAGAGGCAGTTAAAGCTTGAGATAGAAAGTCTGTATTTTAATAAGCTCCTCTGGCATACGTTGGAGGTTGTGTTAGAAGTCCAGCTTTTGAATTGTCAGATTGGAGTTTTCTGCCGTGGGAGTGACTAGCGTTCAAACTTTCTTTAATTTCAGTTCTGCTGAGAACTACAAAGCAGACTTGCTGTGGAACAAGTTGTTTCTTTATACTGTCAGTGGATCAACAATGTCCTAAAGGGGTTAGACAGTATCAAGGTTCTTCACACTGCAAGACTTTTCAAAGCAGATAGGGGGAAAAGAAGAATTGAACTTGATCACAGAGCTAGGGAAATGAAGCTGATACCACCCATGAAAATGTGCACAGATTTTGCTCTGCCACCCAGAGTTGAAAGGCTGATCTTCTGACAAAGGCCACCTTTGGATGACAAACAGAAGTGGGTATTTATGCAAAATAAGGAGGCATTCAGGGTCAAGAAGAAACTGATAAAGAAAAGCAAGGAGAAAAGTTGAGGAGCTGGTACTGCAGTTGTTCAAAAGCTGTAACACATCACTGGCAACTTAAAGTGACAACCAGAACAACTTGGACCGGGGAAACATATTAACCAGTTTTAAGAGGATTTGTAAATTCCCACTTAAAATGTAAAAGACTGGGCAACATACATTGAAATCACTTCCCTTTGCCGTGGGTGTTTCGATCAGGGGAGCCTGTATTCTAGTGATGTATCATGTTCAAAGCTGATGCTTTGTAGTGAATCAGAACTCCCATCGAGTGAGAGCCGGCTTCCAACTTTTTTTTTGTTGTTGTTGCTCAGCTCTCACTCAGTCACTCGGCTCTGCACAAAGCAGAACTTTGTTTTGATTGACAGCATGGCAGCCATGCAACCAATCACATGTGAGGATATAGAACCATACCATTATGTGGTTTCAGAGAGGGGGACAGTAAGTCAGGTAAAGCATATTGTCCCCATTCAGTGAGTGAGACAGCAGACAACGATGAGGAGGAGAGTGTGTTGCATCCTGAAAACACGTAAATACAAGTGACACCCACAAACAAAGCAGCATCTGGATCAGAATCATTCTTACTTTTGTAACAAAAGTAAGAATGCCTGCTTTGTATCAGAGCAAATGCGCAAAATGAGAATTACAGAGCTTTTCAAAGAAATACCAAATGCAAAGGGGTTTATCAGTACACAAATCATTCATATTTACCTGGTTAGGCTAAAATATGAGGCTACAAGTAATACTAAATTAAGAGTCGTTTGGGAGACAAAAGAGATGGCTCTTCTTTGGAAGCTGAGCCAAAAAAACAGGCTCTCTGAAAAGAGCCAAACTTCCCATCACTACTGTACACTAGGGAAAGTTCTCCTTTATCTTTATGAATACCTTAATTGTCCAAATACAAGACAAACCGGATTAAAAGACAATCATTCCTTTTCAAGATATTTATTTATTTATTTATTTATTTTGGGGGGGGGGCTTTTCAAGGTGTTTTATATTTGAATTACATTTATTATTTTTCAGTCAGAAACACTTGTGTCATAGACTTTAACCCTTTATTGCCAAATGGAAACATAGTTGGCGATATAGGCTCTGGTTTTCAGAGTACTCCCTGGGTTAGCCAAGCAGCCTCATTAGGCTTTCCAGGGAGTGCAATGCAGAATCCCTCACATAGGTAAGTACATGCATACATACTTTATAGGATACAAACATGGAGCCTTAATAGGAGGAAGCTGGGGCAGAGGAGGCAAAACATCAAGACAGCAGCAAAATGTGGGAAGCGTAGGAGTAGCAGGCAGAGGTGAGAGTGGAGACATGTTTAAATACACTGCCTTATCGCTATACTCGAGTTGTGATTGGTTGAGTGGAGTTGGAAGTGATTCGACCATCAGCCTGTCAGCTGATAACAGCTGGGCGTATTCCGTGTCATGCATGAACTTATGTAAACTTCATTTATCAGGCCATCCCTCTCAAGTAAAATCAACTATAAAGTCTCAGTAGTGATTTCCATGATCTGTTTTTTTTCCTTTTCTTTTTTTTTTTTTTAAATCAAACAGAAGTCATGTCCGTTTCCATCTGACTGTCTTATTTTTTGTGCTGAGGACAGAGAGTGGTAAAAAATGCTACACCACATTTGGTTTTCTTAGGAAATAAGGTGCTAAAACATCGTTAGTAGACACAACACCTAATCTCTGCTGCAGTGGCAACCAGTATCTGAAAGTTTGCATCATAATTATGCGACAGCTATTGAATAATTTGGCCTATTTTTACCATCTTTTGTGCTTTCCTATATTTTAACACTTTATTTGAATGGGATTAGCCGTAATCCAAAAGACCACTTGCAGATATTCAAAGGTTTAATTCCCTGGTTAAAGGTGATTCCACTTTTTCAGATACCTCAAGGAAACAAAAGCCTTCCATTCAGGTCTATGCAGTAATAATATCTCCTTCTACACTGCACCTCAAAGGGGTTGCACTGAGTCATTTTAGATAGTATGAGCCTTCTGAACCACAACTGTCTCCAGCACTAAAAGTCTTGGATGAAACTTGCAGAACAGGAGGCTGTTTTTTCTTAAGGAAAAAAAAGAGTATAAGGAAAGTCATACACTGTTTGCATGTTGTTAATATTCAGTGTACATGACTGGAAAAATATGAGTCATATGTTCTGCAAAGAGGCAAGACTTAAATAAGGTTAAATTAAAACAGTGAAGCCGGAGCTAGTCCCAACAGTAAGTGGAAGCATTTCCACATCAGATCCCTTCTAACTTTTTATAACTCCAAGATTAACCAACCTCATCTAACAAGGAAGACACATATGAGGAGAATTCACAGGTAGAGGATACACAGATAGAGGATACACTGATAGAAGCCAGGCATGAGTTAGAGGACTCCCAAACCCTGAGGCCTGCCTGCAGCAGCCCTGAAGAAAGACCAAATAAGATGAAAGAGAGCTGCTGCTGCTGCTGTTCGGAGTTGTTTGAGAAAAGAGTGTTGGGTAAAACTCGGGCCAGGACAGTGCACAGGATGAGCACGACTCCTTCCAATTCCGGGGGAGATTGGTGCTCATAAGTCAGCCCAGTATATGACAGAAAATACTTTCATATTTGCAATCTTTTAGAGAGCAGTTTTCAGAAAGTATTTCTCTTCTCAGCAGACAGCAGGGTGCATCTTGGGTAAAATTCTCCTCTGGCAGTTGATGTCTGTGACCCCCAAGTGGCTATGATGAAAAATACACCAATTACATGAAGCTGAAATGTAATGTGCTGAATGAGCGAAAGTGCTGGTCCATGTGTTCTACGAAAGAAGGCAGCGTCAAGTAGGTCTCGAATTTGTCTTCATGACTCTTCAATTGTTGTGTTGCCCTCTAGACCTCACTTTATTCCTGTCTGTTCTTTACATATCTATGGATCCCAGACTCATGTGGTGCACATCCTACAAAAAATAGTAATATTCCTAGAGCACCAGCCTGTAGTTCAGCCTCAGACTGTAACTGCTGCCACGTCCTAAAAATTACTTGTTATTTGGTAAACACCCTTCCATGAAGGCGGCTATCAGACCACACAGCGGTGTGAAACAGCCTTAAAGGTTTTGGTCTGGGTTGAATCAGCCTTGCTTTTCAATAAGCCGCTAACAAAAAGATCCCAAAATGACTTCCCTGAACTGTAGAATAAAGTGGTGACTAGCAGTAAGATAAGTGACTGCAATGAACTGATAACTCGTCCTCACACTATTCCCTTCCTGTAGTTATAGAGCTGATGTTCGTGCAGCTTCTCTGCGCTACTCTAACACACTTCAATGAAAGTCAGTACAGTGCACTCCACGGGAGAGAACTGATCCTTCCGTAAAAGTAGTACGATCATCAAAGGGAAATAAAAACACTGTGTTTCTATATTCTTGTGATAATGAATCCAACCTTGGTCTCCTACCTGAACACACAAACATGGATCTAACTGAACGCACAGGTTTGAACACAAAGCTTATGTTATGACTGAAATCCAAATGCCCCAAGGACTGCAGGAAGTATTTAATCACATTAATGTATCCCATGATGCTTCCTCTTCAAAACTCCCTTTACACATTAAAAAACAAAACAAAACAAAACAAAACAAAAAGACTTACCATTTTTCTTCTCTGTATTTAAAAACCCTTACAGGCTGAAAAGTGTGCATGGATACGTCTATTTGATACAATCCTCAGAATAAAAAGAAGAAGGACATAATACCAGACAAATCAATGCAACATCAATCTGTGAATTTCCCTGCTGTAACATTAAATATTTAATTTGAAATAAGTACATTTTTTAATACATGTAAGCTCCTATTTTTTGAATGTCTCCTCATGAGCATATCCTTTTTCCATTTTGCTCTATTGTTTGAAATCCTTGTAATTTTCAATACAAGATAAATTCATTCCGCTTTGTCCCTCCATCACCTTATTTGGCCTTGAAGCACTTTTAATGAAAGTTTTTCAAAAGGAGCAAAATCCCAAATTACGCATGTTTTTAATTACAGCCAAGGCATGTAATAGCACTTATTACCTTCTCAACTACAAGTCTAAATCAGCTTAAGTGTTAAAGTCCTACCCTAAGAAGCAGTATCTTGGTCTCTCTCTTTTTTCATGTCTTAAAGCAGAAACTCTGCATCCATTGGCATTCCAGAAAGTTTTTACATAATGCAACCTGAATATTTGACTTGCCCATTATTTCTAAAAACCAACTTTGGTAAAGGAAAAAGGGAGAACTGAGCAGAACCAGAAGTCTTTTGTGAAAGCTGTGGGTACTTTGTAAGGTCAAAAGTTGATTTGAAAGGATCATGGTCATTAAAATCAGCCTAAAGATGAAAAAGGAAGCGTTTGAGGGGAATAAATCTCTTCTGGCTAGGCTGATTCTCAGCACAGTAAGATACATTTTCGTGTCTCTGTGCCCAACAGAATCAAAAGATATCCAATAAGTAATATCCCAAACATAACATAAATGAAAGTAAAACTAACTAAATATGAGTCAATGATGGTTGTCAAGTGTTGGTTATCACAATTTTAGTCTTTTCTAGTCTATTCTAACAAGTGAAGTGGATAATTCCTGGATTAAATTCTCACTATAAACCTAAAATGTATCACAAAAACTCACAGGTAAGCCCCTACTTTGTAAAATTGTGCATTGTGGGAGTGTGTTAGTGTACGCTTGCTGTGCTGTACATCTTTGTGTGTCCCATTGTCTCAAAGTGGTGGACCATCCATCACCATTAAGTTGAAGCACAGAGCCTGACTCACACTCAGGAACAATCTAATTCTACCAAAAACACCTCTCTCCTCCTCTCTCTTCTTCACTTTCCCCTGTTGTCGGGCTTCTCTTCACCCCCCCTCCTGTTTTTTCTTCCTCTCTAGGCAGGATTTAGGCAACAGACTTGAGCAGATGAAAACCTCCCAAGCATGTCTGAAGTAATACCTCAGACGCACACACACACACACACACAGAGGACACAATCTTGCAGTCAGTATATTGTTCTAACTCAGCCTCTGGCATGTGTGTGTAGTTATCATTCTGTAAGCTGAGCTGTGAGAGTTGAACCTCTTCAACTTTTTCCGTCCAGAATCAAATGGAGTGGAAGTAATGCAGAGTAGTAAACCAGAGTTGTGTAAAACAGGCATCAACCTAAACCCTGTTCTAACAATACATCCTAGAGGATGCATATCAGAGGTGAAAAGAAATGGTCCAAGCACTGAACCTTGTGGGACTCCTTAACTAATTCTCATAGGGCTTATTATTAACATTTATTAATCTCATGTGACTGGATGTGATGATCAAATGACGACCACTACCTGAAGCCATGAGCTGATCATTTGTTACACTCAGCAGCACAGTCTGAGCACCATGGTTGGCTCTAACCCCTGACTGAAATGCCTCAAATAGCTTGTAGCTGTAGAAAAGTTATAGACCTGATTAGCCATTAACTTCTCCAGGATTTTAGAAATAAAGGGAAGGTTAGATATGGGTTTATGGTTAGCAAAGGTACCTAAATCAAAAGAAGACTTTTCAAGAAGTTTATTACTGATGTTGGAATGATTAGGGCAAATACAATGTCAATAATGATTTTATTGAAAAACTAAGTGGTTCAACATCATTATAATTTCTACCAATATGTAAATAAGCACAGATGACGGGTTGCTGCTCTGCTCAACCAAAGCAACCAGCACAGGCAGGTGCATTAATCAACAAGGAGGACCAAATGCTGGTTGTTTAGCTTAGCTGATGTCACTCAGCAAATCCATTCTATCTAATTTACCTGCAGAGTCTGTACTACTGTGTTCAGCTGTATTAAATAAATTGTGCTCAGTTTTCTTACCTTTCGACTTGTCAATTGTTTGGAATCTACAATCAAGTAAGAAATAAGCTCCTTCCGAACAGCTTTGAATCAGATGCTGAGAGTGGCAGGCCATGAGGATTTATTGTAGTTTCATTGAGATACTGTTATCTCCTGTCTCTCATTTGTCATCGCAACAAGCAGTATATAAAACATTCCGTTTCTTACTTTCCAGTTTTGTTTTGTTTTTTTCCAAAGCCCTGGGGTCACAATAATAAGGAAGAGTGCATCCATTTGAGTTAAAAACTGACCTGTGGAGTGGCCACAACCAAGATACATTACCAAAGAGACTGAGAGATGCTACCAGGCCCCTGGAAGTACAACACACAGCTTGAAAAGAAAGAGTCCCAAAAGGAAAAGCTATAGAAGTGTCACAGTTTTGTGTTGATTATATCCTCTCCAGAACTTAAGCTTCTTATCACTGAAATATTGGACTTAGATTACAACTCTTTTGCGCTTGTTCACCAGCTTCACTTGAAATATGGTGATTTTTTGAGCTAGCTCATCAAAACATCTATTTGTTTTTCAAACTGCAAAAAGTTATGAGCTAATCCACTTTTCCTATCTGCAAGGAGAGCATTAAAAGTAAAAAGCCATTTGGGGTGTTTAGCTTCAGAGCTAATTAGTGCATTACTGAATGTGCTGTGTAAAACTGCACTGCAGGATATACTGTATGCTCAGGTCACATGGATGGATGCAAATTAGACATGCAGCAGCAGATGGAAGGTGGTAGGAACATTTGCTCAGTCATTTCTGGTCTTTGCAGATGTGAAGCAGATGTGCTTTAATGGTATAAGGCCAGTGAGGAGAGCTTGTCCTACCTACTGCAGACACTCTGCTGAATTTGGCTCAGGAAGAGTATCTCAGTACCACACCCTTCTACAGCCACTTTAAGTGATAGTCATAGCAGCACTCCTCCACATTATGCTGCAGAGACCCAGACTGTATAGGTTTATTGCTGATTTCCTTTCATCTTAATGATTTTTATTGTAGGATTTTCTCTTTAACTTCCTGGTTCAGACGGAGCCTCTACCCTCAGGCCATTTTACTGATCGATAAAGAAGCTTGATCTGACCTGATGCATTGAATGTCAAGTTGAGCCACTTCACCAGCCAGAATATATAAAGACGCTTGAGTTTTTTAGAAGTGCTTTATGTCTCCATTTAAAGAAAAGTTTCTCTAATATATGTGCATAGTGATCGTCTGCAAACACTGAGTTTGTTGTATAAGCTGGAGACTTACATTTTTAGGGTGATTTTTCACTGCACTCTCTTTGCATAAAAACTGGTTAAAGTATATCTCGACTCTTGTACAAAGCTGACAAGGCATACAAAAATCTGCACTCAAGACACAAAAGGTAAAAAGAGTCAGTGAAGACAGCTTGTTATGCAGGCTTAAAGAAGGATGAGAACATGTGGGGGGGGGGGGTCACTTATTTTCCTGCTCTCTTCACATGTGCTTCGTTCGCCTCAGGAACATGTAAGAGACAACCTCAGCTCTCAAAAGTGGGTGAAAAACAGACAGTTAAAAAGCATCATATGACACTGGAAAAGAATGAAAAGTAACGACACAGGCCAGGGGTTTATAGATGCCATGCAGGTGTGTGCTGGTGTGGTTCACTTAATCACTCATAGGTTTGGCTTTTCGCCCGTTAGCATTACAAAATGTCGGCTTTGAAATGTATTGGGAATGTGTAGCAAGGCACTGATGGAAGAAAAAAGAGCATGCTGCAATGTTGTGTGGGTAGTACCCAATTTCAGAGATGACAAAGAGGCTTGGCGCAGGTTAAGGTCTCTTTATATATGACTCAGCAGGACTAATACAAAACAACAAAACACCACTGCCAACGGGGCAGGAGAGAAAACTGAACGCTGACTGTGGATACACAGTGGCAAGGAAAAAAGAAACACAAGAAAGAGAGTGCCATACGGAACAGCTAAACAGAAGCTAATTATCTCTCTCACTTCACAAGCAGGGACAAACAAGACTGAACGGCTTGACTGGCATTGGTGTGGTGTAGTCGAATCCAAGACGAAGCAATCTGTGACTAAAAGACACACTGTTCTACAGCAGGGAGAAACAGGAGAGAGCAATGACAAGCAGATTGAATGAATGTTTGTGTTGGCCATGAGCTTCCACCAGTGGCATTTCTGCTTGCTGTCACCAACACAGGCTAGCACTTTGGACAGATCCTGTACTGCTGATAGACCCCTAGATCAGCACCATGGACAGCGATGCAGAGAAGAGCCAAGTGACTTTTCAAACAAAAGTTCAGACACAACTGTTCAGCAGTTAGATTCATTCATATACATGTGGAGGTCTCATGAAATAAACTCCAGGAATATAAAAGAGGATTTTTAATATACATGGCGGGAGCAAGAGGTCAAACTTTTAAATGTTTTTCAGCACAAGTTTAAAGCTTTTTATTTTTTCCCTTCGCATAAGAAGAGTAAGTTGAGGCCTGAAAAATATGATTTCCAGAACAAACTGGAAAGGCCTTTATTGAAAATACCCGATTCTTCTCAGTTATTATCAATACAGCCACAATGAGTAACATTTTCTATAAGCTGGGCTGAAATCAGACATTTTCTGCATTGATTGTGAACAATTTTTTTGCTGTGAAATTACTGGGGGATGAGGGGTAGGGGAGAGTGTTTTGGGTTAGGTTAGGGTTGAGGTAATGAATGCTAGGATGGACCACTTTCTGTGACATATTGTGATGAAACAAGCTGGCTGACAGTATTGACTCTAAATATACTGAATGCAAAAATGTACACTTTTTTCAATTACTGGTTACTTTCTGTGCTGAACTTTGCCTCTAGGTAAACAGCATTTTAGAGTTCTCAAAACCAGTGACTCAGCAGGACTTCAAAAGCCACAAACCATTGTGTTGCATGAGATCCCTATGTACCTTGGCCATGTAATAAGGTTGGAAGCAACGCTGTCTTCCAAAAGCATTACAGAAACAAGTCCAAAACTGAAAGAAAATGCAGTGTCCCTGCAAAATACACAGCGTGAAAATGCGCTAAATGAGTGTGGCTATTGTAAGCAAAATCTATCTCTGCCTCCACTATCTGATACCCTGATAAATGCACTGTTTGTTTTTCTGCCTGTGAAAGTGTTTTTGTGAGGAAACAATCTGAAAGTCATTTCCACCGGAAGACTTTGTGCAAGTGCTGCTGTGCATATGTGTGTGTGTGTGTGTGTGTTTGTGTGTGTGTTTGTGAGAGTAAAGCCCGCTGGAGAAAACCCAGACAAAACACTTCAGCTCTGTATTCACTTCTTACTCCTTCTCTGTCTTTTCACCAAGGAGTGTCTAAGAGGCAGAGGTGCTGGATTAGGGAGGATATGCATCTGCGCTTTTGTGTGTGTGTATGTGTATATGCATATGTGTGTTGATGTATGTGTATATCAGAATTTGTTTTTGAGAACAGGTGCTTGAGCACGCTCCAGTTAGACAACAATGGAATGAAGAACCTTCTTTCTGACACACTAATCTGTCTCTGACACTTATAACGCAAAAATACGACTTTCTATGTGCGTGTGATTCAGAAAGACAGTGACAGAATAAGGGACAGCCTTTTGAAGAGAACAATCCTTAAAGAATAGGATGTGATAGTAAAAACAGTCATTAGAAGATAAAAAAGTAAAAGTGAGAAGACATCAGGACATATGGGAATAAAAAAAGTTGTTCTTTGGGAGTGGAGAGGAAAACAAACCAACAGAATGCTGGAAAATGTGGGTGCTCCTGTGGTTATTGGCTCTGTCCATCTATTTTTCTAACACCTCCAGCAGGCAGCCCGCCTTTCCTATTCTACAAGATTGGCAGGTAAAAATATAATTGGCTGGTAAAATACTCTTGCCACAGACCATCGCCATTTAAGCACAAAGCCTGTTCCTTGTCCCACATATTACCCTCATGACCTCGTGTACACCCACCAATACACACCCACAAACACACTGATATTGTTATCAGGTGCTGTTGTAGCCCGTGTAAGCCATGTGTCTAAATAAAGACAATACGCTTCAGTGTCTGGATACAGCCAGGCGACACACTGGGAGTGTGTGTGTGTGTGTGTGTGTGTGTGTGTGTGTGTGTGTGTGTGTGTGTGTGTGTGTGTGTGTGTGTGTATTTAGGGCAGAGTGCGTGCCGTGTGTCTCCCTGGGAGTGCTTCTGACAGTGTGTGTTTGTGTGTGAACATGGCTGTGTTTGTGTGTGGGTGTTTTAAAGGCGATTGTTTTACTTCTCCTCTCAGCTGAAGCCAATTAACTCCACCACTCTGCTGGTGATAACACACACATGCATGTGCTCATACTTGCACAAAGACAAAGAGTGCGCATACTGTAAATCCCTTGATGATCTTTTGTAAAGAGGGAGCTATTCATCTAAGCATGGCTTTACAGGTAAGGAGAAGCATTTAGAGTTTGAGAGTTTCTAAACACACACATGCAAGAAAAAGAAAAAAGTGAGACTGAACTTGTGGACCAAAATATCTGAGCCCCCACCCACCGACACTCGGAGCCATGGGAGGCAGCTAATTTTTTGAACTTCTCCCTAAAAGCTGGGAAATACCAGAGAGAATACAAACTTTTTTTTACAGTGTATATAGAACAGAATAGAATAGAATAGAACAGAACATACTTTATTGATCCCCAAAGGAAAATTCCGGAGTCACAGCAGCAAACAAAGTGTAAAGTGCAAAAATTCCAAGAATATAAGAAGTATAATTTAATAGATGTCAACTAGAAAAAAAAAGTCCATTAGAGATGTCAGCTTGGGTCCCCAGAGGGCGCTCGGTCCTGGGACATCTGGCTCCTGGGCTGCTGGGGGGCCCCGGTCCAGCCGTGGGGGATGTGGGGGGGCGGCTGGGTATGGGGGTATGGGGGCTGTGGGGTGGGCCGGGTGGATGGGGGGTTGGTTGGGGGTGGATGCTGGGCGCGGACCTTCCTCCCCCAGCGGCCCCCTTAGTGTCACCCTCGGTGCTTTGGGTGATGGGGGTTGGCCCCCCTCTGGGTCCGGGGGCTGTTGCTGGATTGGGTGACGTCCGGGGCCCTGGTGGTGGGTCTTGGATGTCCTGGCCTCTCGGGGGTGTCTCTGGGCCCCTAGGTATTGCAGGGAATGGTCAACCTGGGACTTCGGTGATCACCCCACATACATGCCTGCATAAGTACGCATGCTCCTGTTGGGACTCACCGAAGACAGGTGGTGTGTCCCATCAGAACATGCTGAATCACTTCTGGCACTTCTTCACTCTATCGTGAAACGCATGCCCCCTCCGTCTCTCGTATCTGCTGGTTCATGCACTTCTTTTGGGATCCCACTTCTCTGACATTCCCGAGCTTTCTTACAGTTGTCACTCCTTGAATTTTACTTAGAACAACACAGCACTTGGACTGCTATTTAATATCATCAACATTACCTGTTTGCCCTTTTCCCTGTCTGTCCTTTCCCCCTCTTTGTATCCTCGTCTGTCCTCTTTCCTGTTTGTCTTGTCTCGTCTTATCTGTCACTAATTTCCCCTCCTTCACACTGTGGTATAGCACGGCCCTCCCCTCCAGCTCACATCGGGGAATAAATAAAGTTTAATTTGATGGAGTAGCCTACAGGGAGGGCTGGTGATGGTCACTGATGGCAATGAATCATAACTATCTATGCTTCACTGCAATAATAAAAAAATGCATTGGTCTTTAAACGTTGGCATTGGACACAGTGTTCAACTATAGGACATATGCAGACAAGGGGAAAAAAAAAAATAAAAAAAATAAAAAAAATAAAAAAAAAGAGATGTCAGCTTGGCCATAATTCTCATGTCAACCACCACCTCGACAGGGTCCATAGGGTCCAGGACTGATCTGGCCTACTGCACAAGTCTGTTCACTCTTGTTCTTCTGTATCCTGTCCGCTCACAGTGTGGTGTTCGTGTCTGGTGTTAGCTCCAAGAGCCATGTACTCTAATCTGCTGCTATACCTTCTGGTGCTGTGTTAGCACGGCTAGCTCGTCCATCTCACTGTAGATTGTTCTTACAGTTTCCAAAACGATGGATTGAAGGACAGATTGATGTTGTCTCTTCTTCCAAACAGCGGAGGGAAGCCATGCACCTGGGTCCACTATAACACACTGTTAAGCGCTTCCAACAATTCATAAAAGCAACATGTAATCAGCTTGAAAAACAGTAATACCCTATAAAATTGGTTGCTGTAATATCACATACCCTGATCGTTAATGTATAAGGGGGATGAGGTCACTTATGTGAGTGCTTCTCATTAGCCACTGGCCAAATGGATAAAGAATGAGAAATTAAGAGTTCAAACATGGAGCTAAATATTTGCTTGATTTGTGCTTCATGCTATGCCCCACACGTGTCTCAGTGATCCAGACCAACCTTGAACTGAGTGTGACTGGAGGCATCAACAGCACAAAGATGACAAGAAACCAGATGAGACAGAGAGATGACATAAATATGCAACAAGGACCCAAGCTGGTTTCAAACAGGGGATGTTTTCAGTTCATGGTTGGTGTCTTGTTCCAATGAACAACAGGAAACAGAATGCCATAAAAAATATTTGAATTCATTAATTTGCAAACAAACACACCACCATGCCTGATCACCTCAGTCTCACCAAACATGCAATTGTCTGCATTTCATGAATTAAATATTAGGGCTGAGAAAAGTCTCTTATGAAGGTCAAATCCCATTTCAATAATGCAGCTGAAATGCCAACTCACGTGAAACAAATTTATGGGTTGTTATTTAGATAGGAGGCACCCAGGTTCTGACACTGCCATCCTTGCAGGAAGCTGTGCGCTGAGAAGAGCTGAGGCTGATGGTAACATATCTCCCCTGAGGAACTACGAGCCCCTGGAGAAGTACAAAGGATACTCTCAGGTGGCTTTTAAGGAGCGGCAGAAGTGTTTGCTAATGAGCGAAGAAGAAAAACTGGGCACTGCGCATTCAGATCAAAACTTTCTGCAGTCAGCCACAAACAGTGACAGGTGTAAGTGTTTGTGGGAGAACAGGAAAGATACAGAACACAAACAAGTAAGACTCGCACAGTATTTTTTTCTTTTGCATCATCTGAGGCATGAGCAAACATGACTTCAGGTTGGCCATCTTTTGATCACTGAAGCGTTAAGAGTCCAAGACGATGATTCATGCCTTTGATTCTTAAAAAAAAAAAGTGTAACACAGATTTCAGATGAGAAAGAAATCGGCACGGAAAACACCATCCTTGAACAGTCAAAGTACTTCAGAGAAGGATTGAAAAGCTGCGAAGAAACACAGACATGCAAACTCACAGAATCACAATCAGTCATCTTTGTTAAAGGAGAAGTCTAGATTTGACAAGTGCATGACAGCTCATCTCTGTGGTTATGGTGGGGTCATGACGCTGATGTCTTAGTGAGTGCAAACACAGGGTAGGACTATCGATTTAGCCTTTCTGCTGTGCTGCGTGGGTGTAAAGCATCTACACGTACCTCTGCCAGCCCTTCCCTCTCTCCCCTGTCAGTCACTCTAAATGTTTGTTGGACCCTGGTATAATTACCTTTCTTTCTGCCTGCAAGACAGGTGTGATTCCACTTGTTGCGACTCAGCAGCTCAAGCAAACTCAGAAAATGGATGTCGAGTACCTAAGGATTAAAAATGTCAAATGCCCCACTTCCAATAAATAAATAGATAAATAGATAAACAAACAAACAAACAAACAAACAAACAAATAAATAAATAAAATGGAGAAAAAAGCCCTGTTACGGTGCAGTTTAAATCAAGCAAAAGGCCACATGACTTGGCACTCAATCATTCATCTTCACAAATGTCAATAATTTCTCTAATTAAGTCAAAACCGATGACTAATTATTACAGATATAGGGATCTGTTTGACAGGCTTCGTGAAAAGATACAGAATGGATGCATGAGGAAATTAATGAGGATGTTGACTTTTATGCAAAATTTGATCTTTTTTTCTTAATTTGATGGCAATGATCCATTGAATTCATCATTTAGAGTCTGCAAGCACCAATGTCTGACTCCAAGCTCTGTGTGACTTTCTTTCACTTTGCAACGGTAAATAGAAACAAACTGCTTTTAAATCTTAAGTTCTTAAATTCATGTTTTTCAAATACTTTTTTTTTTATTCCTGTATCATTTTGACTGAAATGTCAAAGATTTAAAGTCTACAGAAAATGATCCGTTCTGTTTGATACATTTCAATCGCCTAATCTTTAATTATTGATACCACCAATTCATGGCAAATTCTATCTCAAGATGTTCTGTTCAGTCTTTATTTGAAGTAATTGGTCATGTAATCCTGCAGAGGTAGCTCTGAATTTCGAATAATGGTGGATGATGTGAGCCCAAACCACCTTCCAAGGGAGTTCAGCCATACAATAACAGTCCTTGTGTCCATTCCACCAAAAGCACCTGCTGAAGTTCCATGTGATGCCATCCAATTCAATGCACATAACCAAGAGGGATCCAAGTACACTGGAGAATGGCAGAAAAACTACCTATACCCTGATTACTGGTAATGTAGTGCAAGAAATACAATGTACTGAAGACCAGTTTTGAGTCTGTGGTTTTGCATCAGTCTTGATCATATAATCGCGAATCAGTGGCAAGGGGGCGTTGTTTTGGAGGAGCTCCGAGTGTCGGTGGGTGGGGGCTAAACAAATTCATGCTAGTTTTGTGTGACTACCACCCGTGCCTTTAAAGAATACATAAAGTTGAGATTGTTGAGCATAGTGGCCATGTTTATTTTGAAACCAGATTGCTGCGGGCTACTTCAGGTCCCCTTGCACAGAGACACCAAGATGAAAGTCTTACTCCCTTTGTCCTTTAGGTATTGAATCTAACATTGCCGTTTTAGGCCATAACCAGAAACCTGTCACCTCTTCTATCATATCATCCCTGGGAGTCTGACCAAAAAGAATAATATATGTACTGTATTCAGAGGAAGAGAGGGGGAGATGAAGAGGGACTATTGGGAGAAAGGGAAAGGAAGGAATGAAGAGGAAGAGACAGTTAATAATGTATGCATTCTCATGTGAGAGCAGAAGGGGTGTGAGTGGAGAAGAAAGGAGGAGAGACCCAGAGAGAGGAGAGAGATAGTGAGCAGGGGAGAGAGGGATTGTGTGTATGTAAGAGAGACATTTCTGTGACCTTCTGCCTTGCAAAGCCCCATCTGACTAAGAAATGAGGAGGGATGGAGTGATGGCTGGGAAGGGGGAGAGAGGACTGCTAATGAGAATGGAGCACGATGAAGGGGGACAAAGATACAGAGATGGAAAGGAGGGGTTTGGTCAAAGTGTTGAAAATTTGACATTTATCCAAATGATAACAGCTGCCCTTGTCTTTTAAAATAGCTACGCCACAGAGAGACACAAAACACCAGAAATACAAGACAGTAAACATCTCAATCAAATATAAAGCAACTTCCAACCTCTAATGCTGGACAACCCTGCCTTCTGGTTTGAAATACAAGGATGCAGTCTTACTATAAAACATGAGTGAGTTTGATGGTGGGATAATTAGCTGGATACCTCTGATTGTGATGCTAATGTGGCTAGAATCTTCTCTCCGGATCACACATAAAATAAGCAGCATAAATCTGCCCCCACCTTCTCTCAAAGGGGCTGAGCTAATCATGAACCCACAAGTTATGCACAGCTTCATTACCCACACACTTATCTGAAGGTTGCTATAGTTGCGTGTTTGAATCAGACCGATGAGCAATGCTTTTTCTTTCTTTCTTATTTTCTTTTTTTTTTTTTTTATTTAATCCCAGACGGTTGATAAAGAGCACTCAACTGACATAGAAAAAATAATGCAGTTGGAGGAATAACATCCAATTTTAAAACATGAGTGGTGTTTTTTATGCTACAGGAAAAAAAAAAAAAATTCCGAAATGGAATGAATTAATTTTTTTTCCTCAAAATTCCACACACAACACCAAATTGTGACGAGAAAAAAAAATCTATTTTTGACATTTTATGTCCACGTTAAATTATGATAATGACAAGACTGCAATAACTAACTCAGCGCCACAATGACAATGATAATTCCCTCATTACCATCTCTGTGCAGATTTTACACACACAGACATACACACACACACACACACACACACACCTAAAGCATTGTAATACCTCATCTGAATATCATCAATATCCATGACTTGTGTGACCACAATGACCTACTCAGTTGTGTGCATGCACACTTTAATGCCTTGTTAAGATTACAAATGAACTCTTGAAAATTTAACTTTTCAGCGTGAATGCAAGCCGTCATGTTTGGAGGAAAACAGTTTCTGCTCATCACCTGGCCAATACCATCCCAACAGTGAAGCATGGTGGTGTCATTATCATGCTATGGGGATGTTTTTCAGCAGCAGGGACTGGGAGACTAGTCAGGATTGAGGGAAAGATGAATGCAGCAATGTACAGAGACATCCAGCAGGACAACGACTCTAAGCACACAGCCAAGCTATCAGAGGAGTGGCTTCAGGACAACTCTGTGAATGTCCTTGAGTGGCCCAGCCAGAGCCCAGACTTGAATCCAACTGAACATCTATAAACGGCTGTGCATCGACATTCCACATTCAACCTGATGGAGCTTGAGAGGTGCTGCAAAGAGGAATAGGCCAAACTGCACAAAGATAGGTGAGCCAAGCTTGTGGCATCATATTCAAAAAGACTTTAGGCTGTAACTGCTGCCAAAGGTGCATCAACAAAATATTGAGCAATACTTATGCACATTTATTCATTCATCTTCAATACCGCTTATCCTGTTCAGGGTCATGGGTGGCTGAAGCCTATCCCAGCTGGCTTAGGGACTAATGCAAATGTGAAAAAAAAACATTATTAAGGGGTGTTGTTTGTATAAACTTGATGGAAATGAATTAATTCCATTTTGGAATGGTACTGTCAAGGGGGGCACACACATAAGGATTTTATAAATCTGAAGAGATTTTTTATCTGTTAGAGACCCCACACATGAAAATAAAAAATTGTGGTATTGAAAAGTTTTGATCGTATTGTGTGTGGTTTGCTCCAATAATATTGAAACAGCTCGACACTCACATAACGATTATGTCTCACCACTGATCTAGAATCTAGTCCTCCAAGAAAAAAAATCTCGCGTGACCAAACATGATCTAACAAAAATGTAGAAGAAGAAATATAGCAACAGATAGCAACAACTGGCTAATGATTATCAGGTCAATTCAATCTTAACACACTTCAGACCAAAGGATAATCTGAAAGGATAATCTTATAAAACACAAAATAATTGGGCATTGTCAATCCATGGTCGGGAAGGTGGAAAGTCAGGACAAAATACGCCTGATAATCCTTATGTGTGTACCCCCCTTAACATAACAAAATGTTGAAAAAGTGAAGTACTATAGTGAATGCACTGTAAATATCTTTATTAACGGTTCTGCATTGCCGGAAGTAAATCGCCACTTTCTTAGACCTTTACATTTGTGCCATTCTAGTCTTCCCTTCTGCTTCATATAGAGACAGGAGTTCCAAAAAAGCCCTGTTTCAAATAAACAGCTGATCTTGTTCTGGGCACCAGTGTTTGGGATGAGGGGTATAACCCATAACGGTGTCAAGTAGCCTGCTTTGGTAACCAGAGGCCAATTGCAGCCCCAGATTTCAAAAAGATCCCAAATTCTTCCCAGAACATTTGCCTGAAGGGGAGCATGGCCTACTCTGTGGGCTTACAGACACCACAGCTCAATCTGTAGCCATCCTCTCTGGCCTCAGCTGGTTCACAGAGCTGCATCACTCCTCTCCTCATCACCACACCATCCGGCAAACACTCCTGCTTGGCAAGTAGATCAGTTTCAGGCCTGGCTTGTTGCGACACAACTGTCACTCAAGTGACACTTCCTTTATCTCTTAAGCCGCCTGCCCTCTTAAGCAGTGAGCAGATGTGTTTGAGCAGACTGTCCCTTGGAAGCTAGAGCAGGATCACTGGTACCTAAACAGCATTCACTGGCTGCAGTACAGGATGTGCCCTTTACATTGCTCCTCCCTACAGGCTGATCTGCTGGCAGCAATAAGACCAGAGGAGGCAAATGGGGTAGCTTTTCTGATCTCACAGCTGGCAAGTCATCCCCTGATAGCTCTGCAATGTCACTAATCTCTTTTAGCGGGATGGACAGAGAAAAAGGTGCAACAGAGGACATGTAATGTAAGCCATCCAGAAACCTTATCCTTGACCTTCTCACAACTAAAACCATACAGGTGTAGAACTGCTTTTGTATCTGTTGACTCCGTTCCTAAAAAGAAAAACATTTTATAAAGACCAAACCTTGCCAGTGAATGAAAACCCAGAGACAAACACTATTCTGTTATTTTTTTTTTATCACCTGGTTTCTCTGCGAGGGTAAAAGTTTATTCGCTCTGCAAGTGGCTAAAAGTTAGGGTCAGTGGAAAGCATTCCAACTGTTAGGTGGGTTTGCCAAGTTGAAATGATGCCGACTGTTCTCAGTATGTGAGTGTTAGCACTGATGAGACCACTGCCATGACCAGCAAACAGAGGAGTTGTGCTTATCAAGCCAGATAGTCATGCAGAAAGAAAGTCAGATGAAGTATATAAGCACATCAGAGTCCAAAAATCTGTTATCAATTATCTTTTGGGATTTCAACATTGGTCTTAGTCATGAGTGTTGGAAAAAAAAGAACTCAATAAAGCATAGAATTTTGAGGGTGGAATATCGAGTGACTGGCAGCTTTCTGCAGCCTGACATGATACACGGCTTAAAGTTACATACTGTCAAGGCAGTCAGTGTCATGGTGGGGGGTGCAGCTATCAGACCCCTTGCAGAGCTGTCTAACAAGTGACCCTGCTGTTCTGCTAGTCACAGTAGACGTGATGGATGAAAAGTAAGCTTGTTGCCTGCCTTTTTATAGGGGTAGCCTCCATATATAGCTGAATGGGCTAATCTGTATGTCATTTCAAAAAGTGGAAATGTGGATTTAGAAAAGTTGAAAGGAGAAGCCTGCAGAGCCTCAGTTGGTGGTTATGAACATATTGTATATTGTTCTAAGGGAAGCAGTACAAAACAGAGAGCAATGACTGCTGAGAAGCATGTTTCTGCATCAAAAATGAATATGGGAAAGCATGTCGCTTTGAAAGTCCACTTTTAATCTATTTCAGGATCTGGCTAATTGAGACAAGCTGTGCTCTGATTGATGCCTGCTTAATGGGAGGGCAAAGGAAAAGAAGAGAGTGCATTAGCCTTGCTGGTTTTCTTTGAATGCATTTACTCGGTCTTTAACAAAAGAAAGCTGACAGCCAACTGGGGGGAGGGGCAGGGGGACACAGACATGGACAGGGCTCAAATAAGGCAACAGGAAAAAAGGTCTGCAGCATATGAAATTAAATGTGTCAACACACAACCATGATTTAATCAAAGGAATCAGGATGAACATGCAGCAACAAAAAGACTGTAAAAAGAGGCAGGAGTGAGTTTGCATGGGGCACAAGTTCTGGTCTCATCATATTGTAATGGAGAATCTAAACAGCTGGTCCTGTGTGTAAATGTGTGCATGTGTGTGTCTCCCAGGGGCATCATGACACTTCATCATTTGTTAATTAGCCAGTTAAGTCATCTAATTAACAAGCCGTCTCTCTCTAGTCTCTGTCAGACTTTCTTCTCCTCTTTGTCACCATGTGTTTGAAAAACAAAGGGTTGGGTAGAACCATATGTGTTAAAGCAGCAACAAAATTAATTTAGCTAATGCTAATCTCAGTAAGGACATACTTACAACTGAGAGCTATTACTTACTGCGAGGAGATGTTTCCAAATGTATCTGTTGTTAATTAAAGGAAAGACCACACAGCAGTGAGATATTATCGACATTAAATTACTATAATGACAAGACTGTAGTCCTTGCAACTAACTCAGTGCCACAATGATAATTCCTTTATTATCATCTATGTGCCTATTTAATACACACGCACACACACACACGCACACGCATCCAAAGCAGTATAATACCTCATCAGAATATCATCAAAATCCATGACCTTGAGTGGCCAAAATGGCCAACTCAATTGTGTGCATGTGCGGGTTAATGCCTTGTTTAGATAAAAACATGGTCCCTTGATTACACACTCATCAGCCATATTATTGTGATCACCGATTAGTAAATAAATATCACTGATTATCTTCCTAAAATGGCCTCTGACAGTTGGTCAGATATGTTTGATTGCAAGTTCAACAGCAGTTGAAAATTTAGTCCTTCAAGCTTGATGCTGGAAGCTGGGAAACTGGGTAAGTGAAGGATTTGAGTCGACTTTGATAAGAGCCAAACTACAGACGACAGGGCGAGTATCTAAAACTGCAGCTCTCGTGGCGTAATCTCAGTCTGAAGTGGTTGGTTCCCACCAAAAGTGATCCTACAAAGGAAAATTGGTAAACTGACAACAGCTGGATAGCCATGGCTCATTTATGTCCAAGGGTGGTCTCAGTGGGTCGATCCAACAGAAGGAGCCAACAGGACTTTTGTTGTTGAAAAGCAAACGCTTGTTCTGAGATTAAAATGTCAGAACAAACAGCGCATGGCAGTTTCTTGTGTGTGTAGGAGTCCCCTGAAAGTAGCACCAAACCTAGACTCTGGAGCAACGGAAGAAGGTTACTTTGAGGAACACTGCAGTATTGACTTGGTCTCCATATTACCCTTATCCCAATCCAATTCACTATCTCTGAGATATACTAGGCAACAAAGTCCAATTCTAGAGAGAAAACCTCACATTTTACAGGACTTGAAGGCCCTTTTTATCCAAGATGTAAAGAAGCCGTTGCTTTTTGAAAATAATACTTGTTAACTTATCGTTATATGATGTATCACTGTAAAAGCAGCCTTACGAAATTCCTAAAGACTTCAAGCACAGAAGTGAGGGATCCAAAATTGGCTGAGCTTTAGTAATGCAATGTTCATATTTTTTTGGTGAACTCAGAAAAAAGAAAGTGTTTTGGTAATATAAAAATGGATGTAGACTGTTTTGTTATCCTTTGAGTTTCCAAAGGAGCACTATAAAGCTCTTGGGAGACATATTGGAAAAGATAACTCATACTTAAAAAAAGAAAGAAAAATATAGTTTTTTCTAATAAATTTATGCTTGCCTACCTGAGAGTGAAATCAAACATGCCCCTTGCTTTACAAATTATATAACCTATTTTTTATGGAAATCAATGAAGAAAATAGAGATGAGGTATTTGAGGGGTGAAGACCAAAACCTGTTTTATTTTCCAGGCAGTAAACATGTTAATTCTATTCGAAGAATTGGACTCCAATTCTTTGGTTTTATGAGCCAGTCTCAAGTAGACACTGGAGAAACTTCCATTTTTGGCTCTTACATATTTGTTTAAACATTCATCACCAATGGTTTGACCATATACTGTTAGTAGAATGAACAGTGTTTATACACCTTCTACCACTGTGTGGTTTTGAAGCCAAAATACACCTGTTAGTGATGTCGCCATTGTGCAGCCAGAGTCTGTGCAGTAGAAAATCTGTGTGGAGCCAGGTGACAAGTAAAAGTTTTTGTTCTTTTTCCTTTCAAAAATCTAATCTCTTTTTGGCTCTCCCTTCCGGCATAGCTTCCTACTCCTGAAAAACTACGCAACAATGGCAGCTTTTAATCATCATGAAAAGTGCCGTAAAACCCCATTTTTAACATGTTATAACTAATGAACTAGAATCTTCTCAGAAAAAAGAGGACTTGAACACAGTGCAGCCCAATAATAACTTAATATTAAAGTTTTGACCACAGCCATAGTTAAATGAATTGGGGAGACAGAGTTTTTGTCCTATACTGCAGCCAATCACCAGCGGGAGCAGTTTTTGTGGGTTTTACACCATTTATGGAAAATACATGCTTAAAAAAAAATGTAAAAAAGAAAAAAGGTACAAGATGCACAGCAAGTCATACTGCACTGTATTGTTAAGTGATATATTTTCTAGGTTGCAAGTTCATGTCAACAGACAAATGGTCTTTATCTCACCATTCCGTATCACAGTGCATCTACAGTGAGGTTATTGACCTGTATCAATTTCCTCCCAGTGTACAGTGAAGATGGAGACAGAGGAGCAGACATGAGGGAGGACTCAGGAGTGCAAAGAAAGCAACAGTGATGCTATCAGCCACTGGTTCAATACTCTACACAGATACACACACAAGTACGATTGTGTGTCTATGTATTACATCAGTTCCTTGATAACTCCATACTTATTTAGATATATATATAGAGATAGTTAAAGGTCAACAAAGTCTGGTTTATTTTTTTGCAGTGGATCTATATCATTGGTCAGGGTGTGTGTGTGTGTGTGTGTGTGTGTGTGTGTGTGTGTGTGTGTGTGTGTGTGTGTGTGTGTGTGGTCTTTCTATTCCTCCTCCAAATGGACTAACCTTTCTCTAAAGGTCAGAGTGTGACACCACTCACATGCACAATAATATCACGAACACGTAGACACACTGAGCCACAGAGCACCTCAAACACTGGCACAACCTTGGGGGCGGTTACTTCATGCTGCCCCCGAAGTCTTTTAACCTTTTCCATGTGAATTTTTAATTTTCAGATGTGCAAAGTTGGCTTCCTTTCATTAGCTCTTGTTATCTCTCACTTAAAAAGAAGGCGACTCTCTTTGTTGATAAAAAAAAAAAAAAACAGCCATGTCTCTCACTTGCTGTCAAGTGCTTTGGATTTATTTGACCTGTCTGTTTACTGGCTGAAGAGCCCAGCACACACCGCAAATGAAGAGTCAGACCTTCAAGAAGAAGCAAGGTCTTTCAAATTGTCTTCAAACCTTTAGGCACATTTCATGAGACTTGAGTTCAAGATGCCTTAACAAATACAGAAATGTTGAAGTATAAATAACAAATACAACTTCACTACCAAACAAGTATCGCATTTGACTTTGACCAGTGTGACTGCTTTTCTAAGGAGTCCCTGGAAAAGGAGCTCCTGGAACAGGTGGTTGCCTGGCTGTGCTGGGTCGTGCAGTCCCGCCTGCCCTTTTACTCACCCTTCATGAAGGGCAGCTGCCAGCCAATCAGCTGCCCAGCAGGATGAACAAGTTGGACCTCGTCCTTGGAAAATGGAGGAGGCTGATGAGAGACAAACTATAATAGAGCGTCAGGATGATGTCCCGGTTTAATCAGCTTCTGTGTTTTGAATTTAGCCATCACACGATCACATTTTATTTTGAAGAGTTTGTTTATACAATTTCCAAAATTCCAGACGAATGTGGCACGTGGTGATAGAATTCATTGTTCAGGATCAGTTTACAGAAGAACAAGGAGATGAAAAATGAGTAAACCCCAATGAGATGCTATTTATGTTTTGCATAAAAATACTGATTATGTTTTGCATATAATATGACATCTTGCTTGACAAATAGGTGTCAAACAGCAGCTTTTTCTCTCCTTCAAGTGTTCAAGATTGAAAATGTAGGAAAATCACAGTGCAACCTTTTTTTTTGTTCATAGTATCCCTCTTAAACGTGATTTCTGAGTGTCCAGGCACACACCAGGTCGTTCTGTGTCTTTTAAATCCGGTGTAACTCCTCTGTTTCTTAATGACGGATTAGACTTCTCATGGTATGACTGCTCATCCAGTAATAATCCACACACACACACTTTGAGCTGGAGAGAGCAGCAGGCCAGAGGGGAAGAAGGGACAGGCAGATGAGGATGACAGGGGGTCTAGGAAGGGAAAGATATACTGTAACTCTAAGCAAATTATCAGCTTGCATACCAGTAAAAAAAAAAGTTTTCCTGCAAATTTGAGAGCAGACATGGCAAAAAGTGTGTCAGCAGGATTCATGCTCATCCCTGAAGTTTGCCTCAGGACCTTGTATTTTAGATTTTCTGAGGTCTTTTTGAACAGTACTTTCTATATTTACTGCCACATCACAGTGTTGTCTATATCAAATTTGACATTTCTCTCTGTTCCTGTTGCCAACGGGAGATGGAATTGAAGGAAATTATGTTTGTCAGCATGTGCATAAGCAACCAAAATAAACTCACAGCAGATCTCTTTAATCTCAATCTTCAGAGGGTCCACTGTAGACTACGTTAGGGCCTTAAGGAATCCGACCTGATTCTTTACGGAACTTGATTTTTTTTCTTCTGATTCCTTGTTTTAAAATTTATTTTATTTTATTTTATGTCCTGGGCACATTTGAACATTATAAATACCCCTTTTTTATAAGACAAAGGAGAGTAGAGTCTTTATTAATCATTAGTGCATTTTTTTGTCATAACATGGTGAAGAAGACCTTAAAACTGACTTCTACTTATTCCTCCATGAACCAATCTTTAGGCAGTCAATTACTTTGACTTGCATCCCTGAGGCACATGTTCTCATTGTTGGTCTATATTTGTAGTTTTGAGAGAAACTTCCCAACTACTGGAAAAACTACCAAGAGATTCAGATCAAGCCTCAATGGATCACTCAGAATAACAGGTTCAGCTCAGGCTGAGGCTGGGTTCGGGTTTTTATTGTCTTGAACTCAGGTGGAATTCTGTACTAAAATATGTGGCTCCAGCCTTACCCTTGTGAGACATGATACTGGATCGGTGTTTGCGTTTTTGTCCGTGTTGTTGCTGTTAAACGCTGGTTATGCCTGATAGTGATAAATGGGTGAATTCTGGAGGTTGGTCAGCTACAAGAGTCTAGCGTGAACTCTGGACCTAATTTCACATCTATTTTATGTTTTAATTTTCTTCATATTTATATATTTAGCATTTTTACATTTAGCACATTTATAATTAACATACAGTATTTATATTTAGCATGGATAAAATCATTAATCTGTGAAATACAACTGAAGTCTCAGCCCCAAGAAGGTCGCTGGTTTGAATCCCAGTTCAGGCACGGTGTGCCTTTTTGTGTGGAGTTTGCATAAGCAAGGAAACTGAGTGGAAACAGTTCAATATAACATTTCATCTCTAAGTCATTTGATCTCAAGATTGTCACATTACCAGAATTTTAAACTCTAGTTTAATACACATAAACTTCAGGCGCCTATAAGTGGGAACTTTTCTTTTATTTGAGATACTTTTAACAGTTAATGTTTGTTGAAGAAGAATTTCCCCAAAGAGCCGGGCATGGACCCATTTGAAAATATTGCTTGTCACTCATGGTTCAGTGAAGGTGAGTGGTGGTGTCAAAATCTGCACACACTCTGGCCTCTGCCAGTAATGTTGGGTTCTTTTTATTTTGCTGCTGTATTCGGGACCTTTTCCTGTCAGTCACTGTGCTGTACACCACGTAGAATGCATTCCAATATTGCACTAAGACATAAAAAGGATTCACAAAAGTCAACATATGCCAACTCATGAGTTTAAAAAAGTTGGTTCTGTGTTAGAGTGGCAGGTCTAACAAAGAGTGGAGCAAAGAAACACTCACCAAGCAGTATGAAGAGCATGCAGTTTTAATATCATGAAAATCAATAAAATTAAGAGATAGAACAACAGAAAATGACTTTTTGGTTTTAGTTTCACCACACTGTGCTCATTAGCAGTTCCAGCTCCCTGCGTTTCCTTTCTGTGTCACTCAACCCTGCTGATCTTACACTCTTCTCTTTTGCCAGCGCCACGGTTTTCATCACATGCCAATTCACACTGAATCAGTCTCTGCAGCTAGATACGTGAAATCACAAAAATCACAGTAGAACCCCATGTTCCTGCAGGATGGATAAATACGACATTACTTATGATAATTACTATGCCAAACTCACCTGGCCCTCCCAAAACTTCAGCAATTTCACTCCATGTATTTTCGTTTCTGTTGGTGTCCTTATGGAAAGGATGTGTTGTGTCGTATAGAATTACAAGGTGTTCCACCTCCAAGATAAACTTTTCCTCGTCAACAGCTCAGATTTTCTCTGGGCCTGACCTGCAGTTGACTTCTGGCCCCATTCCAGTGACGTAGTTTTGATATACAAGGATAAATTAATGATTGGCAGCCAGAATATGGAGCTTTATTTTAAGATGACCGGATACTCTGATCATTTTTCATGTCTGTTTTCCTGTTTGGTACGATCTGCTCTGCTCAATCTCTCTGGAGATGGATGCGCTTATGCAGCGTACGCTGGCAAAAATAGACTTGCTGCTGTTACGTTCAGCTACAGGTGATTAGACTCACCTGTAGCTGCTTGACAGTCAGCAAGACAGGGGATAAGAGCAGGAGGGAGAAAGCAGTTGCCAGTGAATCCTCGACTGTGTGCGTGTGTGCTGCCATTTAAGGAACATGTGCTACAGCTGAAAGAGTGGTTCAGCCCTTGCTTTTGGATTTTCCTTTGTTTTTTTTAGACAGGTGATTAATCTCAGCTATTTTTGTTAGTGTCCGTTTTTTTTGTTTGTTTTTTTTCAATAGAAGCTTGTTTTATGTCAATGTTTTCTTGTAAATAAATCCTTTCCTTTTATTTTGCTCAATTCCAACTCCTCTTTTGTCCTGGGTTCAATTTTTGTTAGTCCCCTCCTTATACCCCAAAACACCTTCAGGGTCGTAACGGCTGCATAACAACCGCAAGCAGCTGTTGGTGGCACGCGCCGGAGACAGACCACTCATGCTGTATGTGTGAATTAGGGGTGAGAGCAATCCTCCATACTTTGTTTTGGTTTTTGATCTTATTTAACAAAAGGATACTGGTTAAGCACAGCCTGTGTAGAATATGGTGCCAACTCCACAAACACGCTCTAATAGGAGATCTAATCAAGCCCTGGTTACGAAGAGTTCACTTTTATGGATGATAATGTAATGATTTAGAGTCAAATTACTCATCATGAAAAACATACTAATGTCTATCATTTTAAAAATATGTTGACAGACTGCAAAATAAAATACACTGGTTATTTAACTAGGAGGCTTTCAATGCAGTAATAGCAAGGGTTAATAAAACCAAACTGAAAGAAGCTCCTCTTTAATGCTTCACTTGAAGCATTAAAGTTAGCATACTAAGATTAACAAAGTCATGTCAGGGTGAACACAACCACACAAAACCTGCATGTTAGCATGGTCACAGTGAGCATTTAGATCAAAGAGGAGCTTGTTCTAAATAGAGCCTCACAGAGCAGCTTAATCTCTCTGAGTCTCCTCTCTACCTGCGGGAATACGCAGGATTTGTTGTAGCCATTAAAACACTTCTCATGGGTCACCTTGGGGTTAAAATAGTCTTATGTGCAGGGCCCGTGCACACATTCATGGCTTGGACACGCAGAGAAACGCACTGACACACGCAGTCTTGCGTTGTTGACCAAGTGTGACAAAAAGAAAGCTTGCTGTCCCTCTGAGATAGTCATACGTGCTGCACAGGGCTGCGCAGCGCTGCACACTATACAGACACACAGAAACAGAGAGAACGCATCAGATACACGGTGCCAGATCAACGAATACCCACATAGAAACATGGAGAGAGAAGCAGAGATGGACAGATGGATACACAGATGATCAGTCACACTCCCTTACACTCCCTTAATCTCTCTGTAAGCACTATTAATACACAGATCTTCTGATTTAATATCATTGACTATTAGTACAAAATCACCAACTCTTTTTGTGGTGGAGATGCAAAAAAGTCAGACAAATGCATCACCTAAATTATGATTCCTCACACTTTAGCTGATATAAATTATGAAAGCATCTGCTGCAGTAATCTGAGGAGTCGAAACTGAGCCACGCAAGAGCAATTAAAAAGCCTTTATTCTAATACTTCATTATTTCAGGGGGTTTATACAATCTGAACCTCTCAACACAGCTTCAGCCAAATTGGGTTTTTAGTGACTCATCTGGCAAATGAGATGACTTCTAAAAAAGACAGTGGAATCAAATAGCTTTCACATCCAGGGCAGAAATTTGCCAACTCGGATGTGTAAAAGTTACCACTTCAATTCCCACAAATGGCAGGCAGCAAACAAATTGAGACACACTATTTGGAAGGATGGACAGGAAGGCTGGCAGACAGAGACAGAGACACTGGGAAAAGAATCGGAGATGGAAGGCAATTTATTTCTCTCTGGGCATTGTGTGATGACTTTTCACAACCCCTTTCTTAAAACCCCAGGGACCAGTATTGGTGTAACCCTGGTAACAGCACATAACAACCCACTGTCTTGCTTCAAGAATACAGCTAACAAACACAGACGAACAAAGGGACACAGGTGGTGGTCAGGTCTAGGCAGAGGTATATATTTTTCAGAATTTTTTAATCTACACCTTTCTCATTAAAGATACTCCATAAAACAAAACAAACCAAAAATTTGAAGATATTTTCACATATTTTTCTGTGGCATTCAAAAGTTCAGTTTCACCACTGCCAGCACTCACTACCTGACCACCTGATTAGTAGCAAGTTAGTTTTCTCAAGACACACTGAAAATACCACCAAGAACTCCATGTTTCCTTCAACCACCCAGTAAGAAAAACAAACTTTCACAGTTTTTTTTCTCAGCATTTCATCTAACTGAATTACTGATGGATAACTCAAACTTATGAAAGAAATCCGATTAAATTTGGTGGATATAAATTTTTATGGTTGTGTGAAGACAGGATTTCCAACATAAAGCAATAACTACCTCAAGCAACAGCTGGAGTTATTGGGGATTTGCTTTCAGACCCAACACAAAAGTTTGTGATGAGGTTTTTTTTTTTTTTTTCCCTCATACTATTCTTAAAAGACGCCTGAGGTTGCCAGTTGTTGTTAGATGATAAATCAATGAATGCAAAAGGTGATTTTGCCTGCCAAGAAAACACATTTTTTTCATTTTTATTAAAAAAAAATAAAAAAAAGTATAATTCCTATTTCATACTTCAACCTCAATTCCAATGGAGTTGGGACATTGTGTAATGTAATGTAAATGAAAACAGAATACAATGATTCTCAAATCTTTTTTGTCCTTCATTTAGTTAAATACAAAGACAAGATATTTATTGTTCAAACTGGTGAACTTTATTACTTTTTATTTATTTATAATAATAATTATTTTTGTTGCAAATATTCACTTATTTCGAATTTGACGGCTTCCTAATGCTCCAATAAAGCTTGTACAAGGGCATGTTTCCCACTGTGTTACATCACCTTTCCTTTTAACAACACTCAATAAGTGTTTGTGAACTTAAGACACTAACTGTTGACGCTTTGGAGGTGGAATTCTTTCCCATTCTTGCTTGATGTACAACTTCAGTTGCTCAACAGTCTGGGGTCTCTGTTGACGTATTTGCAGTTCATAATGTGCCACACATTTTCAATGGGAGAAAGGTCTGGACTGCAGGCAGGCCAGTCTAGTACCTGCACTCTTTTACTACAAAGCCACACTGTTGTAACATGTGCAGAATTTGTCTCGGCATTGTCTTGCTGAAATAAGCAGGGATGTTCCTGAAAAAGATGTGGCTTGGATGCAGAACATGTTGCTCCAAAACCTGTATGTTGTTGAATAAGGCTTTGGCTTTGCTTGGTAGAGTTTTAACTTGCACTTGTAGATGTAGCAATGAACTATGTTAACTAACAATGGTTTACCACATGTTCCTGAGCCCATGTGGTAATATCCTTTACACAATGATGTTGATTTTAAAGTAACGCTGCCTTAGGGGTCAAAGGTCACTGACAGGCAGTGTTAGTTTTTGGCTTTGCTGCTTACCTGCAGAGATTTCTCCAGATTCTCTGAATCTTTTGATGATATTATGGACTGTAGATGATGAGATCCCTAAATTCTTTGAAATTGTGCATTGAGAAATTTTGTTCTTAAACTGTTGGACTATTTGCTCACACAGTTGTCCACAAAGGGGTGAACCTTGCCCCATCCTTGATTGTGAACGACTGAGCCTGTATTGGATATTCTTTTAAACCCAATCATGACACTCACCTCTTTCCAATTATTCTGTTCACCTGTGGAATGTTCCAAACAGGTTTTTTTTTGAGCATTCTTCCACTTTCCCAGTCTTTTGTTGCCCCTGTCCCAGATTTTTTTAAATGTGTTGCAGCCGTCAAATTCAGAACGAGTGAATATTTGGGAGAAAAAAAGAAGAAGAAGAAAAGAAAAAAGTTTATCAGTTTGAACAATAAATATCTTGTCTTTGTAGTGTATTCAATTGAATATAGATTAAACAGGATTTGCAAACCATTGTATTCTGTTTTTATTTACATTTTACACAACGTCCCCTCTTCATTGAAATTGGGGTTGTATAAAGTTTTGTCTGTCTCTGTGGCACTCTCTACTGCTGTGCCACTTTCTCGTGACATATCACTGATAATATTTACTGTCCCAGGTGCCTGCTCCTGATAGCTTATTGAAATTGGTTCCAAAATGCTCCAAGTATTGTCAGTGGCACTCAACTGTGCAATTATTTTCCAACTGTAAGCCTTGGGGGTACAATCCTCACCACAACCTCAGCTCCATCTCCTTCTGCATCTGTCCCCTCCTGCTCCTTTTCTTTCTGTCTATGTGTCCACAAGAGTGTGTTTCAGGTTTTCATACCTGCCAAATTTTGACTTTGACAAAACTTAAGACTCCTCCACTCTCCATGGCCATTTACATATTTTCTGTGCTATTTTATCTCTCTGTTTATAGACTGTGCTTAAATCTGCTCATGCTTCAGATGTTGACGGTTTATTGAACCACTCAATACCGATTACTGTTGGCCTTAGCCACGTCAAAAAATAACATTTTGCTCTCTATTTTACTCTCTGAAGAACACATCCCACAACTCTCAGAAAACACACAACACACAGACGTTAGCTGCTGAACTGCCGATCGCAGGTGATGCATTCACTGAACCTTGTAATTCTCAAACACAAAATGACTCATTAACAGTAACACATTCACATTATCTACAACCCCCCTCTTACAGTATCAACATAAAAACTTGGGAGTGTTGGCAAGTATATTGTTGTGCCAATGCAACAGTGGTCTCTGGTTCTGATGGCACAAGATCCAAACTCCACCCCCTCGCTGGCTTTGAAGCTAATCGAGCACGGGTGGCATTTGTCTAAGCCATAGCTCAACAGGTAGAAATGCGTATGCGTAAAAAAATGGACGTCATCTCGCTTGGCTCAAACTGAGGTCGCCACAAAAACTGTCCTTTATTTCTGAAACCTGTACTGGACTTAGACTTAACGAGATGCTTCTCGTTTAATTTCAGAAAGCTGGCTGTTCTCCTGATCTTCCCATCAAATGAACATAAAGACAACGCTTAGAATAAGTCACTGAAAAAATTACTTTAGCACTCATAAGCTTACAAATGTATCAACTTAATTTTGCAACTTTTATCTCAAATTCCTTTTTTTTCTCTATTTGGCGGCTCTAATACTCCACCATACCAAGGTAGCAGATGATACTTGTTTACATTCAGTCCTAGGTCGGTCTTGTAGATGGCACTCCAAATGTTGTGTGATGTCACATGAATAACTTAACATGCCTCTGAAGTCTGCATTTAAGTCTGACCTCTGCAATCTAAATCAGGATGTGTATCTGCTCTTATACCTGATTCACAGCTGTTTCAACTGTATGACTTTGCCGGATAGCCTGTACGGTCTGTTCTCTGGATGTCCTTTTCAAAGCTTAAGAAAGAGAAAATGTCAGGGGCTATTATTGGACTTTTCAAATAACTAAATTAGTTTCCGTCTATCGTCTTTGTCTTCCTCCTCTCTCATTACCAGCTCAGCCTTGCATCTTCTCTCTCTAACATTTCTGTCTTTTTATTCCTTATCCTGAGTGAAAGTCGTTTAATAATGCAGGCTGGTATGTCTCTGCTTTCTCTTGAAAAAGATGTGCAAGAGTGAAATGAATTCAACTCATAAGATGTGAGTATGTGAGTGTGTGTGTGTGTGTGTGTGCGCGTGTGCGTGTGTGTGTGTTCGGTGTGACTCAGATTTATGCATTTCTATAGTAGAACTTGTGTATGTGTGAATCATTCAAATGGGGAGTCCACAAAGAAACAACAGTGGGTGTGGGAAACAACAAACACAACGGCGTTGGTACATTTCTGCTCTGATACACAGCTTTGTAATAAGATAAGAGCTGATTAACCAATCAGAATACTGTGATGTTATTACAAAAAAAAAACAAAAAAAAAACACAACTTTGTTTGATTTGCTAGAATAATAATACAGGAAAATGTCTCCTCGTTCTCACCCATTCCTTCTCAAGAGAAATTGGGTGGAAAACCAGTACACATAATTTGCTTTTTAATTCTGTGAGTGTTATTTCTCTCCAGCTCAGTTTGTCTCTGTAGCATCTATTCTGTTCTCTGCACTCTAAGTGGTGGCAAAGTTGGAGGAAATAGATGATTGTGAGATCAAGTTTGAATATAAACAACTATGAGTAATCATAAATGAATAAAATATTATAAAAACAAATGAGTAACAACAAGCTGATGGCTGCAACACAGTGAGTGGTTACATGTCCGTTGAGGGTATGATACTGTCAAAAATAAACATGAGACTATTTATGTCAGTAAATACAAAGACTAATTACACAGATCTGGAAATAAAACACTTACATGAAATATTAAAAACATACCAGTTAATTATTCAACCCGTCTAAAAGGCTGAATTTTGTTTTTCTGCATACATTTCCTACTGTGGGCCCATTTATATCAGTTGGTTTTAACAGTTGGGAGTGTGTCTCAAGGGTTTTATTTATTTATTTATTTATTTAGCTTTAGTGCCTATTATTGGAGAGCCAGACTGCTTTAAATCCATGTCATGTGAAAAATAAGCTCAGCAACTTACATATGGTGGCCCTGATAGCTCATAGCACTGCAACTTAAGAGACACGCGTGTCAGGACGAGTGCATCACTTTTAAGTGTCCTCTGGAAACATTTCTGTTGTGTTGTGGTCTATTTGCAGCGTGTTTTTCTAACGTGCTGTGTTCTTTGTGGCACATTTTCTAAATGCTGCACAAGTGTTGTCAAATTGGTGTAGATGTTTTCTTAATTTGCTTGTATTTTGTCTTTTTACATGTGTTCTGTGAGCTCTCAGGGCCACCGTACTTACAGGTTTACAACAAAATATTACGTTACAAAACATTAGAATTAAATGCAGCACTGTATAATTCAGATAACGTTATAGCGAAAAAGTCTTCTTCTTCCCCAGGTGGGTTAAGAGACAAAAAGATGTAAGTAAATAAAAAATATATTTATATTACTTTTTTGCTCAGGGAGCAAAAGTTCGATGTGTGGGTAGGCGAGTTGTTCCGTTTATGCATGGACATTGTCTATATTTCAAAAGGTTAACCATCAAGTTGAATGTACTAGGGGAATTTCCAAAGCAGACAAGTTTAAAGAAACAAGTAAAACAGCCAGAGAGGGACAAATAATTGAGTAAAAATGCACTGGGAGAAAAAGAAGAAGAAGAAGAAGAAGCTGCAATGTTTCAAGAAGAGGAGTATGCAATAAGAACAAACCCATCCTCGTAAAAACATACTTTGGAGAGCCTCCATATCTCATCAGTCATCACTGAAGATTTGGTGTTCTAGTGTGTTAACTCCAAACTCATTAAAAGCTCATTTCCCTCCTTTCCTTAACATCTCCACCGAGGACCTTATTTATTCAGTCAGAGCTATAGGCCTCTCTATGTATCATCTATCTAGAGAAAGCTTAAGAAGAAAAGGCGGAATTATTATTTTGGAAACTAATGAACTTCCATGAAAAAAAAATATATAAGCACTTTAAGGTACCAGCGGTGGTGTTTTTTGTACTTTTTAGTGGGAAGAACTAAATAACAAGCTAATAAGCTCTGTAGCCAAGATGATAGAATGTATCCCTGGTGAGGAAAAACAGCCAAGACTTACACAGATGGATGAACATTTTAAGTTCTGCAAAGTAACTTCTGACTCATGGTGGCATGGTCTAAAATTTCACCACCGGTTTTAAAATTCCAAGATGTTCACTTGCAAAACTGCATGCCTTAATGTCAATGAGAATGCCTTGAGAAATTGAAACACCAAAAAAAAAATAAAAATAAAAAAAATATATTGATACATGATTATGTTCTGACCTTCTAACGTCTGAGGCATCAAGCCATGTCTGCAACAAAGGATGACTGTTTAAATCCTGTCACATCTGAAATCAATTCAGCTCTCTGATAACATCACATCTCCCTCATCTCTCTTTCTTTCTCTACTGTGTGAGAAAATGAGATGCTGCAAAAAGATATAAAAGGAGGAGAAAAAAGCGATAAAGATGCAAAGCACAGGGAGGGGTGTCATGATTGCTTTCATTCTGTACGTGTGATTTCGAGCCTGTGTGAGATATCTGTGGTCTTCTGGCAATGCGATCATTTCATAGAAAGTAGAACGAAATGCACTGTGGGTATTTAAATTTCTTGTTAAAAGTTGTTTGCTCTGGTTTTGTCTATTTTAATTTCTTGTTCACATACTGTTAATCTTTTTTCCAAACGGGGGATGGATGGTAAAAGAAAGTATTTTACAGCTCTTTCTGTTTGGATGTTACATAAGGTCTCCCTTCCATTCTCTTATCCTGGACTAACCTCACAATTCCCCTCATTATAATTCACTCTGTGTGTTCCCTTCAACACTAGTTGAGAGAACATGAGGTTCTTTGTTCTTTTGAATTTGATTATTATAAATGACCTGTAGAATGAATCATATTGGACAGGAGAGTGACTGTTTGCTTAATACTTTTTAAAACTTTAATCTGAAGCGTTTTTCACAAAGCCTTGGTTTTACTCTGAGACTCATTTCAGGCTTCAGGTTGAGTAAAGTTCTTAAGGGTTTGTTTTTCCAACACCCATAAAACAAAACAAAACAAAACAAAAAAATCTTACTGGAGAACAGTGAGTTTAATGTCAAGTGCTGTGTCTTATTCACTCTGTTTCCTCAATTCCTTTTCATCTGGCAGCAGGCGGTTCTCACATATTTTGAGTTCGAACTGCCTCCAATTAAAGTATCCTCATGTGTTCTGAATGTCTTTGTATGCTGAAAATTCACTGAAACACAGTTTCAGCACTCTCTGATTTCTCACTGAGTTCAAGCACATGAAATGACTGGTCTTAGAAAAAACCCACATCAATCTCAGAAAATATATCTCCATAATCAGTTCCCACCAAGTTAACAGAGCTGCGTGTTCAGTTATGAAAAGTACTTTTGTAGAATACTGATTTTTTCATGTCTGACACTTTGACAGTCAGACATCTTTGGCTTCTCTAACTCTTGTTTTCACACTTCAACGTCTGCCCATGTTGTGGCTGATGGCCTATGTAAACAAGTTTCAACAATAATGAAACTTGTTTAATGTCTTGTTCAAAACACTTGATGTAGAACATTTCTTACACAGATCTTGCTATTGGCCTGTTCCTGAGTTAAGAAAGGTGTAGAAGTCACAGGTGAACTAATGAGACTGCACGGCACGATAGGACTTGTTGATAAGATTGAATATGACACAACAAAAAACGATCAGAAAATAAGCAGTATTAACTGCTGATATGCTTAGTCCAGTTTTTATTTTGTGTGTTTAATGGAGAAGTTGGTGCCAGGCCGAGGTTATGACCAAATATGGACTCACAATGGAGAGTAAATAATAAGTGAACCTAAAATTTATGATTAGCGGACACAAAATTTAAGTTCAATGTAAAACTACAGTTTATTATCAAACTATTAACCAGTCTGATTAGTAGGACTAGATGATACAACCAAGGGATTGTATCATCTAGTCCCAAACAGAACTTAAAATACAAAACCCTGATATAGTTGGTGCTGTTCTTTATCTGGACATGGATTTATAACTCTTTTTATTCTGACCCAGGTCTCAGACTCAGCTCTCTGTGAGCTCTTTTTGGTTTGGGAGGGTTTCTGCTTTATTGACACAGTTCATGTCTTAATATTTCACACTCTGGTAAGTGTCCAAGCATGATGTAGTCATAAGCATGGAGTGACTTGTGTGTTTAATCTCCTCTCTGGGGTACAGGCTGGATTTTTGCACTAAAAAATGTCTGTCCTATTAATTTATTAAAGACTAATACTTTTTTTTCTCAAACTGACTAAAATTAGACTAAAACCTTTTTGAGTTTTCGTCGACCAAAACTGGACTTAAACTATCACATGTAGAAATGACTAAAATGTGACTAAAACAAATAAGTGTTTTTATCCAAAGGACTAAAACTAAGATAAAAACAACACAGTTATGACCACTTGAACACAGAGAGAGAGAGTCTTACATGCTTTTGTTTTAAGCTTTTCTCTTGCCAGTGCAGGTGAACCCACTTGTCAGGGAGAGTCTTTACTTGACCAAGAAAATAACCCTCCACTGGCTTACCACCAACTCGACATTTTCCTGGTCCCACTAAAACACCACCAACTTGGACACCAATAAACGGTGTAGGCTGTTAAACACCAATTGGGAAATTATAGAGGGCGAAATGTTCACTGGGTTAAGGGGCTGACTCAAGGGCGGAGGAAACACAAGAGAGTTAACTATGTTTAGCGTGCTTTTAAAAAGCCTTAATGGAAGAGTAAAGGGAATGAGAACAGACACTTTAAAAAAAAACTTTTGGTACAGTTTAGCTAAGGTGAACCGAACAGCAGGCAATCAAGACAAAGGACTTCAGCTACAACTCCTGAAATGTTTTGAAACGTTTCTTCTGTTGTGTGCTTTTACCCATGTGGATTCCTTGAAGCCATGAATCAGTTGCTTTCACGTCTATCTCTGTTCTTTCTTTTTTTTTTCCCACTTCATCCGCTCTCCTGAAAACTCTCCCTTCTGCATCGCTAGTCTCCCAAAAGGCTTGTCCCCCAGGTGAACTTTGGTACTGATTACAGACACAAGGTAGATTAGGAAGTACATTCAGACACACAGGGACACACACACACACACATTCATTTACTTCTGTATGCCAGGGGCAGTTTGCATGATGTGAGTGAATATTAGCCACCTGCACAGTCAAGCAGAGGCGTTTTTTGTATGGGTGTAATGCAGATTGGAAGGCGAGTCTTACATCTTTTAGTGAATATTTTGACTTAAATGGAAAGCATAATCTATGCTGTAACACTCATCAGACAATATGTGCAACAACTTGCTTATAATAAGGCAAAATTAGGTTTGAATGAAGCCCCAGATGGTTATTTGATTTAACAGCACTTCCTGCTGTGCCACAACAGCACTAACAATCACATCTAGATATTTTGTGACTTTTTTAAATATTATTATTTGGAGGTTGAAACAGCCAGTCAAGTCCACTTTGTGGGGTTGAAATCTCTTCAGTGACACGTTCCTACACACCAAAAAGCTGACAACTGCTTTCAGACTGCTGTAAGTTGATCTGTAGAATGGTTGTCGTCACCTGACTAACACCATGCAAAGGAAAAACCAAACGCCTGCAGCTGAAAGCTGAAAGCCAAAGCTGCAATGACATTCACATCTATACGGTTTTCAGCTTCTAGCTGTTGTTTGTGCGGGCTTAAGTGTGTCACTTTTATTCGTCCACACTGACTAGTGGCTGATGTCGGAGAACTATCATTAGAGAGGTGCTTCATCCCTCTATAGAGAAAATAATTACTCCAGTTTGGTGACAAATGACACTCTGCTTCTCTCTCAACATCTTTCACCAACCTTTACCCCCTGTTTTTGTGCACCTGTATTTTCCCTCTTCTTCACTTCTCCAGGCTTTATATTATGTAAAAGAATAAGATGCAAATCTGTTTGAGACAAGATTCACTTTACAGCAATACTGTAAAGACTCACCCTTACTCATGACTCGGGTCTTCTCTCAAGGTTCCTCCCATCCTCTTATTACTCCCGTTTGCTTTTGCTTTCCTCTTTCTCAATTTGCTCTCTTTTTCTTCCATCACCCCCCCCCCCCGACTCTTCATTAACAGTAAATTACAACATTGTTTTTGACATGTGACATTTCCTCTGCCCTGTATTCCTGCCTCTGCTTTGACACATGGAGCCTCAACTTTGACATACAACATGTGAAAGCTCTGACATATGAAACCTTGCCCCTCTCTCTTCTTATTTTCCCCAGTTTTACTCTGCAGCTTTCAATTACACCATGTGATGTCAACTTTTTTCTTGTCATGTCTTTCCAAGCATTCCCCCTCCTCCTCCAGCCGCTCCTCTCCAATCAACTCATCAGCTGTCTTTTTTGTGTGCTCTCTATATTTTCTGTCTTCTCATATGGCCAGTGTAATCTGCTCTGGTGGTGCACATGTTAAAATTCCCTCTTTTTCTTTTTAAATTCTAATACCAGCCAGACACTTGTTCTAATTCCATTTGTTCTGTTTAGCATAAACTCACCATTGCTTCACCATTCATGTATCATTTGTTCAATTGATATTTAATTATGAATTTTAAAAAAAGAACATTGCCAACAGTATTTTTTCCCTTTTTGAAATGAAAACAAATAAGTGAAAAATTGTTGAACTGGGCCAAGGGCTGATTTCGATTTTATTATTTAATTTGTCCGATCATCGTGACCTGGAAGCTGTAGATGGAGGAGCTTCTCTGTAAAGAGTTCGTAGATGGAGCCGGCTTGATGGTAGTTGCATGTGCAAGAATGGACAGCTACGTTTTATTTGAGTGACTCTTAAGGTCTTTGCACACTGAGTCTGTTATTTCCAGCAGGGGCGCAGATGGTATTTTAGAACTGGAGTGGGGGGAGGGGGGGTTGCTTTACACAGCAACTCAGTGACTTATTTTTCTATTCGATACCTGATGCGCAAGCAGCCAGTGTTTCCAACCTCTCTACAAGGAAAGTTGCTATTGGCTGTCCCAGAGGTTGCTAAAAGTTGCTAAATGATGTCATTGTCAAATTTGCATAGCTAGTCATTTGCTAGAATAACTAGTATTAGTCTGGGAGGTCAAGCCTTTAGTTATCAGGCTCCTCTTCTCTGGAATCATTTACTGGTTGAGGTTTAGGAAGCAGACACCTTCTCCACTTTTAGGAGTAGACTTAAAACTTTCCTTTTTGATAAAGCTTCTAGTTAGAGCTGGATTGGGTATAAACCAGTTCTAGTTATGCTGCTATAAGTTTAGACTGTCAGGGGGGAACTGACACACAAGGCTCCTGTTTCCCTCTCTCCTCTATCTGTCAGTCTTACTTCTAATCTTAATGTCCCATTAAAGTTATTTACCATATATCTCTCTGGGAGTCTTTGAGTTTGTCTGTTGGATTCCTTTGGATTGTTGCTGTGGACGGCCTGCTGCCATGGACCTGCCAGACTGATACGCCTTTTTACAGTTTCTCCATGATCATCACTACAACACAGAACTTTGGACTCCATGTTTGTGCCTCTCTGTGTCTGTGTATCTCAGTGTCTACATCTCTCTGTCTGTCTCTCTCTCTCTCTCAGGCATTTTGGTCCAGATCCAACATTGTACAAGCTATCAATGAAGGTTTTAATTTTTCAGAAAAAATCATCAACTTTTGTGACCTCCCGTGGCCACACCCATTGAGATTATAAAATTCCTTTAATAACTTTTAATCATCAATGTGTCTAGTACACAAAGAAGAATTTTAAAGATGACTAGAAAAAAACTGTGGAACAAGGTCAATCCAAAATGCATACCCTATAAATCACAAAAATCTGACATTTACTCCAATTTCCAAACTTCCTGTTTGGAATTCACTATGGTTGTAAGAGATTCTTTTGTAGGTCTTGGCATGATAGTTATGCTCACCGAAAATTAGACCCCGTCACTCAAAGTAGCCAGAGAGGCTGCAGTTTTAACTTACCAGGGGGTGCTGTGGAGCATGTATTTGCACGTCAACACTCAAATCATAAATTTTTCTCCATGACTGAATTTCGTGGCTAGTTGTGTTTGTGTTTATCTCAAGTGGAAGGCATGCAATTTGGGTTTAAAGTGGCATAAGAAAGAAAGAAAGAAAGAAAGAAAGACTAATCCTAAGGGTTTCAAGAGGGCCTTCACCCAGATTCTTGAGCTCAGGCCCAAATTAAAGATTCACATAAAATGGTTGGGTATTTTTTCCCAAACATTTTTTCTGTTGTAGCAGTTTGCATCACGCTGATTCTTCTTAAATATGTGGGGTTTTTTTTTCTTTGTTTTTTTTTTTATTTTTTAGAAGAGGTTTATCTTCTTGTTAGGGACATTGGGACAGTCTTTCCACTCTTGTCCTTTCTGGTCAAGCTTCATTCTTCCTGGTCCATCCCCATTGTCTCTGGCTGTCTCTTCATACTTTGGTACTTCCTGATTTTTTTTTCCCACCTTTTTTCAAATTACTAATCCTTCCTCTCTGCATTCTTTTTATTCTGTCCCACTTCTGCTGAAGCATCCCTGTCTGCCTCAAGTATTAGCGCATTTCTCATCATATCAGTTAACATTGCAAATGTCTTCTCTTGCTCCCTTTGGTCTAAATCCAGCCATATGAATCATTTGTTTCGAAAGCTGTTTATTCTGAATTTACCATCTTCCAGGTAGTCCTCATCATGGACTTTTTCCAGGAAATGATTTCCTGTCACACAGGGGCACATGTGATCATCAGGATACATACTGCTGGAAAGCTCCATGACTGAACACTGCAGGATGAAAAAATCTGAATACAGCAGGCTGCATCATCAAAATCCCTAAATCAAAACCATTTTAGGGTTGGTGAGTAAACATGTTTAAAATGAGGACCATGACTCACAAGGCTGGATTTAGGTGACCTCTCCTCAGTCTTTTGCATCTTTCCTTTTATCTTCAATCTTCAATTTGCCTAATTTCCCCTCTCTGTAGTCTTTCTTTTCTTTCTACTTTGCCCCTTTGTCTTTTTTCTCGCTCCTTCGTGCTGCTTTATTCCATTCTTCGACTCCTCTCCTCTAATTATTTCCTGCAGAGGTTTTCAGCACATCATCATTCTTTCATAGGAAATATGCATCTCCAAACCGTCTCACTATATCAGACTTCCGAATAAGCTTCTAAAGGGGTGGTTAATGTTTTACAGTATATTCTCACAATCAGGCATGATCCAAACAGCTTCATGCATTTAAATTAAGTGTGAGGCATCATTCAATTATGGGATAGTGAGAGGGGTTTTCATCAGAACACTAGCAATAATAATATTGCTGCTTTATGCAGATCATATGCCATCCAATCTAGTGTGGGATTTAATAGGACTGCATATTCACATATCGCTTGTGAGGAGGAAAGCGTGATGCTTCAGTCATTGTCATATGATGGACATGATCACACACACACACACACACACACACAGACACACACAGACACACACACACACACAGACACACACACACACACACACACACACACACTTACTTGGGTATACTGTATGTGACTGCTTACACAAACTTGCACACAAGCCCTCTCTCTCTCTCTCTCTCTCTCTCTCATTCACACACACGCTCTATATGTTCTAAGTGACCCCAGGTTGAACTGAAGCTGATTGCAGTCATCTGTCTGTTAACTGCATTTTCTATACGAGAATGACAAAGTGATTAATGAAAGACTGAGAAAAGGAGAAAGGAATGAGGGCTCGAAGAGATAAAGAGATATTGGGAGACTGGGAAGGAAATAAAGAGAGTGAGACAGCAAAAGAATGAAAGACAGTGAAAAAGAGAGAGAGAGAGAGAGAGAGAGAGAGAGAGAGAGAGAGAGACAGAATAATAATAAGAGCTGTATTGGAGAGAAATATGTAATCATGATGAAGGAAGGCAAAAAGAAAAAGAGATAATCATCCAACTTTCCACTTACATAGTTAGATGCTGATTGGTTGGATGACCTCTGTGCCAACTCTCCCTTGGCGCTATTAGCAACTGGGTGACTGATGGGAAAAATATAGTCCAAAGAGGGCCAAAAGAGTTTGGACAAGGAGATAGTGTTACTGCTCCCTTATGGCCAAATCAGATTATCACTTTTTTTTTCTCAAGTTGCAGGTCAAGACCTGAAATGACTTGGACTCTGTTATCCTGATATGACAGAAGTACTAATAAGCTGTAATGAGCTGTGGTCTCAGTGTGATGGAAAATGTGTACTCCATTTGGGCTCCCATATGACAGTAGTACTAGTATGATGTAATGAGGCTGGCTCATGGGGTATATGAGACTACTTTTGCTCAGTTCAGGTCCCCAAATGACGCCTGAACTAATTTGTTCTAATAAGCCGGGGAGACAACATTTATTCGTTAAGAGTCTCCATGTGACAGTGAAAAACTTGTGGTATCATCTAATGAGCCAGCAGGTCCCATGGTGACAGACAACTTGGTTTAAGCCTCAACATGTTATGTTTAAACCAGTCTGGTTCCAAGGTTTTATGTCTTTTGGGGGGTTGATTAAATCCAGTATGATCTGTCAATAATACATGGGCATGTAGACCAAAGCTAAAATCTTTCAGTTACAGGCACATAAATGATGAAAGACAAAATGTGTGACCTTAGTGCTTTACTGTACAATATAGTTGATACCGCAGTTCATTAACAGTAACTGAGAAAAATACAACAACGATTTTATAAGCTGAGAGTTGGAGGATATTTTTATGGGTATATGAATTATTAAGTTTGAGGGGTATGGAGAGGCTATTAGGAGTTAAAGAGGGAGCTGCATTGAGATTCAAACAGGCGATAAGTAAGGGGGTAGAAATGCAAACAGCAAGTAGCTTCTACATGTCAGTTTGGTCTACTACATTATCCTCTCCCAGGTTGACCTTTTATTTTTTCCAACAGAGGGGTTCTACTCAAACCATGGCCTTGTTTTAATCCAAATATACTATTTAGGGCCCAAGCACCAGGTTGTGCCGGGACCCTATTGTGAACTATTTTTCCACATACCTGATAAACCACTGTTAAAGGCTTCATCATGTAGCAAATTTATGTTTTAAATATAGCCTGAAAAGGGTGTGACAAAACAGCTCCATAAGTGTCCCTTTGAAATTTTCAAAAAGGGGTTTCCAAAGACATTAATTTCACTTCCGCGTAGAAACTCTGATAAGCAAATGTTACTAAACAAGAGGTTCAAAAGAAGCCTTTTGAATCATAAGCAAACTTCTCCTCTCTCAGTAAAATGTATGGGTTTTGGTCATTTTCAGGGGTCATAACTCAATGAATTCCTCGTAGGGCGCTGATCCAGTCTAATTCATTTGGTATACAGCTTAAAGAGACCTTAATGATTCGTCAAAGATTTTGGCATAATTTTAATGTGGACATACTCCAATTACCTTAAATTTTCAATATTCTAAGCCTCATTTGAACATACCTGCATACAAAAATGACCACTTGCATTAGGCTTTTTCTGTGTTGGTTGCGGTTTAAATTGAAAAAGTCATCAAATTACATACATTGGTCACCCATTTCAAACCCATAGTGGATTGTATTATATATTTGCAGATTTTCATATTTCTACCAGTGATAACCTCCCTTCTCACCCTTCAATCTTGGCAGTTAATTGTGGTTACAGTGAAATTTCCTGACTACAGACCAGATACCTCACTAGTTTCTCACAATTTCTTTTCCCACAACCTGTTATTTTTTGGTCAGTTTTCTAAAAAGCGGTGTATAATTGTAGTAAGTGGGTCGTAACTGAAAGTCTGAACACAGTTTACTGAAGTTACACACAAAAGCTCAACCTTGTTATTAAGTTGAACCAAATATCTGTCTCTTTGATCTGATGAAAGGAAAAAAACGTCCTTGATCCTTGTTGACAACAAATCAACAAGATAAACTTGGCTGAATTTGATGAAATCACACTTATACTGACTTTGTAAATAAACCTGACAACACAATGTGATGCAGGGGTGAGGCTGTGATTCATCTTTTGACATTCTCTTTACACAAAGACAGTAAACCTTATTGTCTCAGCAGGTAAATTTGTCTTGGGCACGGCATCAGTTCATATGAATATAACCTCATAAAAACACAAGAAGCATTTGACATAATGCTAGATCTGTTTTACATAAAAATAACATTTAACACCACATTTGGCACCAGCAACACAACAGCCTTAAAGAGAAACTGTGAGAATTAAAATGCAAAAGAGCTAAGTGCTAAAGTGCTCGGGTATTTATTGCTCTACAGTTCAGGATTAGAGTTCAGCTACTTGATGGAGGTTGGAACAAACGATAGCCCTGAGCAGTTTGATTTACACTTTGGCACACATAGTCTTTTCCTGATGGCAGAGGTTTGTATTCAGAGAAGAGAGGATGTTGAGAGTTTGAAATGATTTTTGTTGCTTGTTTCACGACTGTCTGCTAGTGCCGGCTCTGTATGGGCTCATTTTCTTTCTTTTCTATTACCTCCAGAGCCCTTTTATGCATGCTGGCAAGCCTGCATTTCAGTTGCACTGTTAGGTGCCAAGCCATGCTATAATTCAACATCTAATGATGCTCTCAAGAACTGTCTGATGCATCTTCAAAATGATATGGCTGCTCGATCCATACAGCCTCAAAAGTCCTGTAAAGTCAGAGTCCCTACTGCAATGGATTGTACAAAATATCAGCATTAATGTTTTCTAACAAAAAGGAAATCTATTGCATATGACGGCACTCAACATTTTAACTGAACACTTAGATTTTGGTTCACTGGTCTATGGTCAGTCTCCTGCTTCAGCTCCAATGCCCTCCCCTTATGCTTAGATGGCATTTAGCATGTGCTGGTTCTTGTGGCAACTGTATTTTGTCATGATGTACAAAGAGATCCATGTTCTTGCTATGATGACAGAAAAATCACAGAGTCATCTACATATCGAATGATATATTAATTTTTATTTACTTTCTTGCAGTCTTGAGTTTTCTGACTGAAATATATCTGTTATAGAAAAAAAAAGTTTGTGGTGCTTGTTTGGTAAGCAATATACAATAAACCTTAACCTGCTGTTTTCTATTGGATGAGGAAGGTTATATCTCTTCTAACTAGAAAGTGTTGTGTCCTTCCATTTTTTCAAAAGTAGTATTGAATACACAACACTATAATAAAGACACAAACACCAACTAAACACAATTGATTAGGTAGCATGAAGGAATTTGTTTTCTCATTACAATACAGTAGAACTTATTTCTGGTCACTGCACCAGGAACAACACAAGTGAGTGAAAAAACTCCCAGTAGGTGCAGCCAGAACTAAAAATAGCAGCCATAAAAAAATAGAATGAGGCATAAAGGCAACATGGTAATCGAGATATTTGACTTAATACTACATTTCTTTTCAAAATGTGGGCCAAGGGTACTTCAGGTGGGCAGCAAAAGGTCCCTGGAAAGTCTCTAGCAAGCCCCTTCCAAACCATTTAGCATCATTAGTCACTATAATGTCAAGAGATTTATTTATGACATTTAGAGGGCAAAAATAAGTGACAGCATCTTGATGGCATCATTATTATGTAACTGGAGGTAAAATTTCCTCTCAGTTGCTATCAGTATAAAGTGAATTTCATGCAAAATCAGAGCCAGCACACTTTTCTTAAGGGACTGTGAGGACTATCTGTTTGAAGTGGATTGCAGCTTCACCCTTTGGCCGGAATCGCTTGCAGAGTCGTGATGACATGACTCCTAACAGGGCGTGTGTTTGTTTTGGAAATGACTGGAGATCAGATCATCTTTTTAACACTACTTTTCTTTGTTCAAGACAACTTTTTACCAGATACAACGTGACGAGGTAAGGTATTTATCAACAGTTACGTAGCACTGTTGTTGAATCGGACAACAAGCAAACTTTGTCAGTTTGTACTGTCATTTAGTAGCCAGCCATTTTAGCACTACTCACAGACGAGTGCTCTGAGATGTATCTGTAGGCAAACGTGTAACGTTAGCAAAGTGTTCACCTACCAAGCAGAGCTAACATACTTCACTTTTCATTTTATTGATAGACTTTCAAGTTTAAACAGATCTGCAGTATAATTGCTGTATGTGGGTTGGACTGAAATCTATAACAAACAGTATAGCCCATGTTTTAGCCTTTAGCTTGTGTTTTATCCTTTGGCCCAGGCTCTGTTGGTCTCCCATTTAACTTTCTTCTGCTCTTCTGTCCTTTTTGTCTCTGACAGGTCAGTGCCACCATCACTATAAAATTAATCCCAGAAAACGTTTTTAGCAGATAAAAACACAGATCTCTTTTCTCACGACTTAACTTTGTCAGTTGGTGTGGTGTTGTCATAGAGACTTCAACATGCCATAAATCAATCCGGTCCTGTCTGACCCGATGGGAAAGCTTAGAAATAGCATTTAGAAACAACCTACATTGGCGCTGATAATCTTGTTTTAAGTTTTGGATTACGATCAGGCGTATATCTAGAAGTGAGACTTTTTCAAGACCATTTAGAGAGTCCTCACAGTCCCTTCAATGAAGGGTAATGGTTTTCTCGATTATAGTCAGCACTATACATTTAAATTCAGATGCAGTGGTACTGTATGCTGTATAACTTGCTATAAATACCTTTACTTTTGCTAAAGGTTGGAGTCAAGCCTCAGAGTTTGCATTTTAAAAAGAATTGAGGTTTACCCAATGTTTGAAAGGCTGCAGAAGTTAATAAAAACAGAACAGCACTAGAGGTAGGAGGGTCAGTGCAAATGGGTAATGATGAGGGACCTGCACTATAATCAAAGTCACAGCAGGTAGAAGAAGCACAAGAGGTTTAAGAGTGTAATGTGCAAATGCTCAAATGTGCAATGATGGTGGCAAACTAATTAATTTTAGAGTTGGCAGTCATAAAAGGTGTTTGAAGGGGCTGGTTTACAGCTGCTTTGGCTCTGGGGTTAAAACTGATCTTTAACCTTGAGGTACAGACGGGTATCTTTTGCCAGATGGAAGAGGTTCAAATAGATGGTGACATGGATGAGTGGAGTCTTTACAGATGCTGACAGCCTTCAAGCAACAGCGTGAGGTGTAGATGTTTTCAAGCCCAGGAGCTGGGTCCCAATGATTGTCTGTGCACTGGAAACCACCTGCTGGTGAGCCTTTCTTCCAGCTGCAGTGCAGCTAAGGTACCACAGAGATGTACAATGCTAGAATGCTTTCTGTGGTGCAGTGATATAAAGTCACCCGCAATTGTTGGGTAAGCCAGCTGTTTTTAGCGTCCAGAGGTGAAACAGTCTTTTTGTGCTTTCTTTGCCGAAGCACCGGTGTTAGAGATCCTTCCTGATGCGAGTGCTCTCCATCTTTTCTAGCTAACTGGGTTTCTAACCTTCCACAACCAACCACAGCTGCATCATCTGCAATGCTCACAATGCTGTTGGAAGTGAAAGTGGGGACACAAACTAGGGCCCCAAAAGATGGGGGCCCAGTCTCACTGCCTCTGGTCACATGAAAGGAAGTCCATGATCCACAGTGATGAACTGAGGCCTTGCTGTTTGAGCTGTTCTGTCTGCTTTCTCAGACACTGGTACGGTGGTGGCAGACTTCAGACATCTGAGACTGTTGCCACAAATAGAGGCGAGTTAAAGATGCCTGTAAAAACCTCTTCACAGTGTTTTGTGCAGTCCTTAAGTACCTTTCCCGGAGCTCCATCAGCACCAACAGCTTTACCTGGGTTAATCTTTCACAAAGCACACTGTACATCATGTGTTTAGTAAGAGAATCGGCTCATTGTCTGTGGTTAGTGTTGTTACCATGGTCACACTGTTGCTGTCTAAATGGAGGCAAGAAAAATGGTTGAGCTCGTTGGGCAATGTGTCATCTCTGTGTGGGCAGGCAGGGTTATCTTTGTAGTCAGTGAAACTCTTGATACCCTGCCATATACTGGCACTCCTGGTGTCAGTGCTGGATAAGTGGTCCCTCACACTGTTTGTATGTGTATGTGTCTCTGGGTTTTTTATGCATTGTTTTTGGATTAAACATGGCAACCCCATATGCTCTGGTGTTGCCAAACTTGAAGGCTTTTTATGTCTTTTAAGAAGATTCTGGACATCTGCATTCATCCAAGGTTTTCTGATTTGGAAACATTTCTATTGTCTTGTCTACAGTATTTTTTCCACAGAGCTGTAGATGTAAAATAGCACAGTAGCTGTTTACTCCTCCAATTCCACCTGTGCACATGAGTAGACTGCTGTGCAAACAGATCCCAGAGCATTCACTTGAAACACTAATATAGTTGTAACATGGAATTCTTTAGCTGGGTCTTTACTGTCTGTATCATCTGGGTTTATCTTGTGAATGAGAGGTCTGTGAGCTCGTACCAGAGATATTGAGAGATGATTAAAATGTCCCTGGTAGGATACTGTACATGGGTATGAAATTTGTGTAATTTTAAGGTTCTAAAAAACTTGTATAACATTCAGCAAAGTTCACAATGTGCAGATTCCCTGGAGCTTCTAGCTAATGGTAAGGAACTTGAGTTAAGTTTGCACTGATAGTTATGAAGTACAGACCAAACGTCTGTTGCCAGCATGCCATGAGCCCACCCATTGCTGGACACTTTTTGTGTTAAACCAGTGGATCCCAGCCTTTTTTGGACTGTGACTAATTTCTGGCAACCTCAGTGACATTTAGCTTTTTTAGAATCAGTTTTTCACAAAGAGTCTCTAGTTTTTAATCTTCTTCCTCCCCACGCATCATTTTTACCATTTCGATTGCCGCTGGCAGTATTTAATATCCTAGCCAGGGGCCAGTGGGTGAAGAAATCTTTCCGTTTTGTTTTCTGTTTTTCCCTTCTGACTGCAAGTTTGTTTATACAGGTTGAAGTGAAGGAACTCAAATAGCAATATCCATGCAGTCGTGCAATTGTGGCCATCAATCAGATATTTTTATATGCTGCATTTATTTCAACTAGATTTATATTTGAGAAAGTGAAAGTATAAAATACAGTTGTTTAAAATTGTGAGTGGTTTTGTAACTGTACAAAAGAATATCAATTGGTTAAAGAAATATTTTTATCAGTATTTTGTTTATCGATTACTAGACATTTCAGGTGACCCCATTTAAATTCCAGGCGACCCGGGTTGAGACCCCAAGGTTGTAAAACACTGTGTTAAACTGAAATGGCTGTTCAGTCAACTAGCACTCCATAAAGTTTATTTAAGTTAAACCTTTATGGGACACTCATTGAGATACTTTGAAATTCATAATTTCAACTCTAGGGTGTTATTGGAGGAAATTACAAGACTCAGAAACAACTAGGGCTGCAACGATTAGTCGACATAATCGACAACGTCGATTACACAAATTCGTCGACGTGAAAAAATCAGTGTCGACACGTCGTGCTATTGTTGTTGTAAATAAAAATTCAAACACACAGTTCAAATACAAAGTTCAAATTTACGCCCGCAGGAAGGCACTAAACCACAGCTGAAAGTCACGCATCTCTCTCTCTCCTCTCCCTCCGGTGTGCACACAACTATGCGCGCTTAAGCGCACCAATATTAAACACATTAAACAGCGATTAAACACGAAACGTTCATGTTAACAAGGAAACCCAAACGGTAACAGAACTTTAAAGGTACCTCTAATTTAGAGGGGGAAAATGAATTCTAGAATGTTAATATTATTATTTTTTTTCCCGTTCTCGCCCTTGTGAAGTGGGGGGGCACAGTCGATCTACTGGGGGGGCACAGCCCGCGAATGCTCCCCCCCTTGACGCCGACACCGGGCAGAATCGCTCGCTGCCAGCAAACTCCGTAAACTCCGACCTAAAGTTTCAAGAGTTTGGAAACATTTCACTGAAAATAAACCAATGAAACACATTAAATGCAATCCCTGTGAAGCTCAGCTTTCATTCCATGGCAGCACTACGGTGATGCACGAGCATCTTAAACGCCGACACCCCTGAGCCGCTGTGTCAACACGTACCGCAGAGAGGTGAATTCACAAATAACGATGATACTTTGTATATATTTTTAAATAATATTGTCACGACCTGGCTTGTAGGCCATGGCAAAAAAATGTGAGATATAGGGTCGCAGTTACCTTTTGTTCACTTCCGTTAAAGCGTACTTTACGGAAGTAATCGGTGAATTACAGGCAAAATTGCTGTGACATAACTAATTTCAGCCCCTGTCAAGACGAGCGTTTATACTTAATTGTAAACCCCTTTCACTTACTATGTGATTCAGAGCATATTAAATCGATATTTGAGCTGTCAGAAATGTGTGATAATTAGTTTCAGGTATTTTAAATGTGGTAAACATCGTATGTAATCTTTAAATTGGCAAGTAATAGACCTCTTTGTTTTATTCTCTTTGTTTTAGTTGTTTTAAGCAAAGGTGTGTGATGGAGTTTGTCCTGAAGAGAGGTTCATGCACCCCCCAAATTGCTGAAGTCCTGACACAGAGCATCCTCAACATGATAGTCACAGACATGATTGGTTTAAAGTTGAAATCATATTACCTCCTCAGCCTGCAAGGCAGGTTAACTGCAACTTTGAGTTTTTTGTTTACAAAGAATTTATTTTTACTACCACTTGCACTTTAAGTTTGTATAATTTAATTAATTTATTTTATTGTTGTGGTCACAGTGATATATGTTGAAAAATATACCAACTATATGACAGAAAAATGTTTCATGGGTCAGTATTTAATATATTTTAAAAAAAAAAACATACATTGTTAGAGTATAACAGGGTAACTTTGAAAGGTGTGAAGATTTAAGCAAGTTCGGTTGCTGGACACAGAAGTCCAAAATAGGTGCTTAAAAATAAAGAAGATAATCGTGACTAATCGACTAATCGAAAAGATAAATTATAGATTAGTCGACAACAAAAATAATCGTTAGTTGCAGCCCTAGAAACAACGCTCAGGTGAAAGGACAAATGCAGACAAGGAGAAAAAAAGGAAAATAACGTGTCATTATAACTTTATACAGAAGAAAAGTTGGTTAAATCACCCTTAGCATTATACAGGGAATTGGTTGTATACAATGATTTACATTACCTACACAGTGGGGGTAAATTTCCGATCCCATCTATTCTCATGCTGTAGCTGGTTTTGGCAGCTTTACTAGCTGGCAACTCAGTGTGTGTTAATGACAAAGCTTTAGCTGGTAAATTGTACATTCCTCCTTTTTATTTGAAGTTTTTGGTGCTTTCAAACCTCTATTTAGAAGAGGAGAATCATAATCCATACAGCATTGAAACAATATATAAGCATATTTGGGTTATTTCTTGATATTAAAGAGTTGAGGGTAGTTCGGAGATGATACAGGAAGAGAGAAATGGGCAGTCATTAAAACTGCAAATGACCAATAATTGTTTGAAACAAATGTAATAGGAATTATTTATCTCACTGTCCCAAAGTGAGCTTGTGAGAAATTTTTAAAAATGACTTGTAAAATATAGCAAACCACAGCCCTGAGAAATTGATGAGGAGGCATATAATAAAATAAATTGGAGGAAAGGTTTCAAGTGCAGGGAAAGCGGGAGTCTGTTCATGTCCTTACATATCCTTACAACCTACAACAACTACATGAGGTGGCCCCCTGGAGGGACCGGTCTGCCAGACTGAACACTGTCGATTACACCCTACTGGGCCTCCTTTTCATGTAATACTAAGTTACTTTGATCCCTGTAGGTTGCAAGTACACCATGTAGAAAGGCTCTCCACAAATACTATCATATTCCACGATAGAGAGGCGTACGGACTCACACATAGACACATGAACACACACAGTAACAAGATTTATTGGTTGGAAAGCTTTAGATGGGTTTTTCAAATGTACACACACACACACAAACACACACACACAAACACACACACACAAACACACACACACACAGTGAAGAAAATAGCCCTAAGAAAGTCAAAATACGAAAGAAGAGCACAAAGGATGGCCCTCACTGCACACTGACTTATGCACACAAACATTTGCTGGGAGAGAGAAGACAGATCAGAAACAAATGCATTATTTAGCAATTGACATTTGGACAAGAAACAACTTGCTTCTCATCTTTTTTTATCTATACTAGAAACATTCATACACACAACACAGAAAGAAACTTTCAACCTCTATATCACTAAACGTGAACAATGCCCGCACTTTCTATAGCTTGTTGTGTTCACTTTCTTTAGCGGCTGTGCACCATCTTTCTCTCTCAGCAGACACCTTTCTGAGTTCAGTGTCCTGTTAAAAGCTGAATTATGATTATGATGTTCCAGAGCAGAGCTATGCAGGAGATAAACATTCACTTATTGTTCTGAAGCTCCAAATGTAATTATGTTGCCTGAAGTTGGACACAGGCACATAGTCAGAAAGAAAGAAAGAAAGAAAGAAAGAAAGAAAGAAAGAAAGAAAGAAAGAAAGAAAGAAAGAAAGAAAGAAAGAAAGAAGAGTGCACAAGTGATATCTTGTCATTATCCTGCTTTTACTGCTGTAATAATTAACAAGATGTCTTTATACTCACTGACTATTACCGCTTTACTTGACATCACCTACCTTGTAAACCTTCAGATTGTTAGTGTGCAGAGTTAGCAGGGTGAAGGATCACAATAAAATTGGAAGATATCCAAGTGGCAACCCCTGGTCTAAAAATATGAAGTCCAGTCTGAAAAAACAATACTTCTTTTGGATTAGGACTGAATTAGACCGATTCTGCAGCCAGCTTCAGAAACAGCCACAAAAATAAACATGCTTATTTTTTTTAATGATAGCTTGTTATTTTCAAGGTTATCAGACTTACTAGTTTTGCCCATATGAGGGCATGGCTGACTTGACTGACAGGCTGCAAAGAAGCTTAAGGCATGCCTTTTTGGTCCAACCAAACTTGACCAGCGCTAGGCTGAGTTAAATGGTAAATGGTAAATGGACCAGTACTTATATAGTGCTTTTCTAGTCTGTCTGACCACTCAAAGTGCTTTACACTGCTGGTATCATTCACCCATCCACACCACATTCACACACTGATGGCAAAACACTGTACCTATTGAAGGCCATCAGTTTTATCTAACCCAGTCATACTCATTCACACACCACTGAACAACAGTGGGAGCAATTTGGGGTTCAGTGTTTTGCTCAAGGACTGCAGGTGCTGGGAATCGAACCCTGGACCTACCCATTGAGAGGTGACAACTCTACCACTGATCCACAGTCACCCAGTTCAGCATTTCAAATATGGACTCTGGTGACGATGGCTTTCAAACTCTACCAGAAACAGATGGGAATCATCATGACACTTTGTGCATATATTAGAGTCTATAGGAATACCACAGAATAACGCATCATTGCTCAATACACCAACAACTTCTGTATTTAAATTACTGTCACCGATAATAATAATTTGAGTCTAATCTGCATGATAGTAAAAAAGTAAATACCATGTGCAGACATTTAGAGCAAGACCAAATCAAATAAGAAGAAAACATGTCTATAAATGTACAACCTGCCAACAAGAGAAAAACTGAGAAAGAAAGAAAAAAAGAAAGGTGTGAGCAACCAAGGACCAAGGAAGTGGGTGTATTGTGCATGAGCAGCTACTCATACATTATAATCACATAATTAGAGCTATAGGAGTGTATAGTGATGTATTTCAGAATAGGCTGAAGTTCAAGGTAAACCCAGACGAAAAAATTACATCATACACTCAAGTGTTGAACATACTACACACAGATAGGCTAAAATACACACACATGCAACAACAGATTCCTACAGATGTTTGAATGAGGCCACCTGTGCAGTTGAGGGTTTTTGGCTTGATCAAGGGCACCTTGGCAGTGCCTCTCCAGCTACCAGCCCAATTTACAGCCTTGGTATATGTTGGGATTTGAACCAGTGACTCTCTACTGGCCAAGCCAAAATTCTACAGACTGAATCTCTGCTGTCTCCGTGACAGCAGCAGCAGCAGCATTCAGGGGGAAAACATATTTTTCTAAGCTGCAGATCATTCCGGTTTCATCACATCTGTTTCTTTGGCAGCCCTCTAGTTTCATGTCACCATAACCACACACCTCACTTTAAAAACGGGTTATGGAGATAATAACATTTCCTTCGATATTCTTCCATGCTAGGAAGCCTCATTGAAAAGGGCTTCAAATATAGTCTTCAGTGAGAAAAAAAGAAAAAAAAAATCTCCGGAATTTATTACAGTGGGTCTGAATTTTGCAGAATCTATGGCTGTCGCTGTATGTTATCATTATATATATATATATATATATATATATATATATATATATATATATATATATATATATATATATATATATATATATATATGTGTGTGTGTGTTTCTATTTAAAAAAGTTGCAGTATTATAGAAATTGTTCAGTTCCTTTTCCCACTGATAGATAAACCGATAAATCATTGCATCCTAAAAATTCTTCAAAAAAAATGTTCAGCTTTGCATATTATTACACTCTTTTTTTGTCAAAAACAAGCAACAAGTAAAAAAAGCCATCAACAGAGGTCTACAATTATCTGAAAATAGCTGTTTCATTTTAACACTTTATTGCTGAAGGCATCAACAGGAAGATTTGATCACAGTGTTGTGACACTAATTTACTTCTTCATATAATCTATCAGACAAAATCACAGCAAGCAAAAATATTGGTCTGTTTATTAAAGAGCAGGTTTTCCAGGAAAGAATATTTCATTATGCTGTAATAACAGCAAGATGTGATAGAAGCTTGTTAGCCGTCTGCATCATGGATGACAGAATGTTTAAGATTACAATACATATATCAGTAAAGTCGCTTTCATTTTACATTTAAAAAAAAAAATGTTTAGTCATATCTAACCAAAATCTGCTGCAAGTGAAAGAGGCAGAGGGAGAAAGACAAAGTGCAGCATGTAGTTATTCAGGATGGTAGACCACCAAAGAAATTATTGCAGTGAATGATTATTTTTTAATTGTTTTATGAATATTTGGCTCGAAGAACTTAAGAATTTATGGACAACTTTGCAAATAATCAATTCAAATAGTGTAGTGATATGGTTTGCTCCTTTGCTGCTAAAGTTGCGCTTCCTGCCATCTTTGTGCATCCCTCTGCTCTAGCCTTTATTGTAGCTTCCATGCTGCTAAATGTTCTTACTCACAGCTCTATAAATACTGACGATATGTGAAGCCCTTAAGGTGTGTTATAAAGATGCACAGGCTTCCGTTGCATAAGGATAGAAGGTGTTTTCTATTGGTCCTGTCCTCTGGACTCTTCGCTGGGAGGTAAAAATGACTGTACAATGATTCATGTTATTAAATGTCTTAATTTAAAGGCCCTTTTTTGGCTACACATTTGCCATGCATCGTATTGCTATAACTGGTAAAGTTGAGAATTGTTTAATTTTAAATACATTGTACAACCTCCCACTGGTTATATTTATGACAAATAAAAAGTAAATGAATTCTTCCATGTCCATTTATTTTATCATATTTCAGCTCCTGAATTCAGATTAAATGAAACTTTGTGCTGAAGCAGAATGACCAACTCTTTCCTCCGAAGCAAAACCAGGCTGACCTAGCGCAAAATGAAAGGTTAATGCAACAGTGCATAAAGCCTGCAGTCAAATACAGCTCTGGGAATTATCAGGTGTGAGGATGTCTCGCCTTTTCAGGGGCCGGTGACTCACAGTGTGAACTGCACGATGACCAAAGAGAAGGATCACTCCCTTCTTCAGAGGCATGCCGTCCCTACTGACGGGAAATCGTGTGGAAAAGGGATTCATGTCCCTGCAGGACAATGGTCTCAAACATGCTGCGACGCCGCTCCAGCTGTGTTTGAAGTTCCAGGAAAGAGCAAAGAGTGCCGACATGTGTGGCTTTTCTTTCGCAGTCAGCAGACGTCAGACTCACGGAACATCTTTGGGATTGGTTGAAAAAGCGAAAGGTGAAAGCTTCTGTAACATCACAGGAAACTCGCTGAGGTGTGCTGAGAAAGACTGATTCAGTAACACAGGTTCTCATATTTTTCAAAAAACTTGTAGAATCAATGCAGGAAGAGTGCCTGCTGTGGTGAAGGTGGACAGAGGGCTGAAATATTGAGAAATTTCGACTTTATTACTAACAGGTGAAAAATACAGAATCCCTACAAATCCATGTAGCCTTCTATGAGAAATATCTGGTTTAAAATCACTTCAAAGAGCAAGTCAGTACGTATAACAGCACTGCAGTGAAAAAAGATGTAACACTGTAGGCCATAAGTCGACATAAAAGGATATATTCCTGTCTGGAACCTTAAAAAGGCAGCAGCAGATGTGAATATATAGGACATGTAACATTAACATAGAGAAGGTTTTGAGTACAGAAATGTACATTTCAGGAAGGAATGGAAAAGTGAGCATCTTTTTAATTCAAAGTCTGGCTTTCCTTAGCTCTGTGGACATGTCCTTTGTCTTTTTCTCGGTGCAGAATGATAGGAGACGGAATCTGAATGCATGAATCAACATTCAAGGCCATCCTCAGCTGTCCTCATAACGATACACGGCCTGACACCTTGCTGTCGTGCTTTTAATGAGACACGGGGACATCAGTTCAGAGACTCTCTACATGATATGCGACTGCTATGTGCCCCAATCTGCAAAGACACCATGAGATCATGTCTGTGCTTCTTATTCAGCCACATATGATTCTATTCCTCCGCATATACATCGCTATGTTTGCATTCCACCAGATCTTGACATGACATATTCATAAACCCCCGGACACATACACACACACACAAGTTGCCACACAAGACAATACCACAGGAGCAGAGAGAGTGCTTCACTCGCATTTCCCATGTGACCCCCTGTCAGTGGTGCATCATTCCATATTCTGGGTAAATTACTCATGCTTATGCATCGCATGACAACATGTAAACAAGCCTTTTCCACCACACTGTCTGGAAAAGGTTGCACTGCATTCAGTATGTGCATTACAAGAGGTACGCTGAGTGTTCACAGGCTGTGTTGAGTTATTGTTACCATGTCGCAGTTCATGGAATAACATCGTATCATGTCAAAATGAAACATTTATAGGATATATTGAGTATATAGCATATACTTACCCTTCCTAAGTGACATCATTGTTGTGAGCACACACGTAACACACACACACACACACAATAGTTCTTTCTTCATGTGTCATTTGCACTTACTTCATGTAATTATGTCTTTTTCATGTTACAGTCCTCATCCAGCCACTGGGCCGTCAAACTAAGCATGCGCATTAAACCTCTGTCAAAAGTCCAAAACTTACACAGCTCACAGTGCTCTGGCTAAGGGGATACTGTTCCAGATAAGCCATTAGCAGGCAGGTTATTAAGTGCAATAAATTCAGTGATATTGTCACTAACTGCTTCAGCTTTTGGATCGTCTCTGGTAAGCTCTCTGCAGCTCTTAATGCCAGTTAAATCAGCACTAAAGCTCTCGCCGCGTTATTGACACTAATGTTAAATGTAGCTGCTGCTGCTTTGTATTTCTTTAACCATCTTAGTCACTATGATGACTTTTAATGAAGTATAAGACTTTACTTTTCTTTACTTTACTTTTCCCCCCTCTTGAAAGCTTGCAGCACCACTTGGTCTCCATCTCTGCGTAAAGGGACAACATGCCGCCACCTACACTGTAAAAAGCCAACTTGTATTTTTTGGTCTAAAACAGTATTTTCAGCTGTAAGGACTTGAAAATATGAATTTTTGACATCTGATGTAAAATTGTGAGATAGCCCAGCAAACTGAGCTACTTGTCTGCTTTAAATGACTTTGATGAGTTACTGAAACTTTACTTTTTAAGTTGGAGTTCATTACAACGAGCATTACTTCTGTAATCTCACGTTTCTTTGTTGGAAAATGTGGGAAAGCCAACTTTCTGAATTGGCATTTGTCACACGTTAGGTTCAAACTCACACTCCTGCCTCAGTGTTCCCTCGAGCTGGAGCTCACACAGGTAAGTTTCATCCTTGAATGAGTATGAAACAATGTGACGACCAGGGGGTTTTGTTCTGTTGACTGTTTTCAAGTTTTCAGTTGCATACTGCATTCCTGATATGCGTTTAGCTGTGAAGAGTGATATAGTGAAGGCTGCTGGGAAATTGTTAGTTTTGTTGCACTACAACTCAGACTGAGTGTTCTTCTGTATATGTTTACTTCTGTTTACTAATGTTGGAAAGTTAATAAAGGAGAACTACCTGGAAGTGAACAGTGAATGGGCCACTGGTATCATTCAATCTGCAAGTAAGTCTCAATAACTTACAGTAAGTTATTGGAAGTACCAATTTTAAGTTATTGTAATGTGAATTCATAAGTTACTCCAACTTTAAGTTAATTGATACAAATAAAAAAATTAAAGCACAAAGTGAAATTACAAGTCACTGCAACTTACAATCAGTTGATAGAAGTTAAGATTTTAAGTTATTACAACGTGAAAACATGAGCTAGTACAACTTCCAGTTGTGTAAACAAATTAAAATTTTAAGTTAGGCTAACTCAAAAGCAAAACTCAACAGGTTAAGTTTATGAGCTTAACTCAAATTTTTGCAGAAGTTTGCATTACAATTTTGAGTTTTCTTAACTTTTCTTTTATTTACAGTGTACTGTGTCCAACTGTGTAGGCTTGTTGACTTGGATCACTGTAGAGTTCAGTACCATTAACAAATACAAGTTGAGGTTTTTCATAACTTTCATTATTTATTATTCTTTTATTTTGAAAACAATTAAATAATATAACATTTTCCAGTTATAAATTATTACATTTATACAGCTGACAGATATTGTCCATCCCTGGTTTCAAAAATGTCTGTGTAAGAAATAAAAACCCAAAACAATAAGATAAATCTGACAAAAACACAGGCAGAGCTGAAGCAATGTGGTAAGATCTAGAATAAATTACATTTAATGGGTTTTCCCATTTGTTCACTCGATGTCAAGTGTGATTTCTTTATCAACCCCCTCGAAGCCAATCAATCATTCGGATGAGGATGTTAGGGATCCTGTGTACCCTCAGGCACAAATCTCACTTTTTTTTTTTTTTTCACGCTGGCAGATAACCTCGGGCTTTGATCCAATATTGAAACAACTTCACGATTTATGATTTTGAAGTTTTGGAGTTGCATTATTTAGGGCCATGGGATCTGCTCGCAGTCACATGAGAGAACACTGACTGCATGTGGGAGAGTGATTAAGTGTAATCATCAGAATCTGCATAGAAAGGAATGTCACGATACTTGCAGATGCATGTAATCTACAGGGCTTATTAGCTTTATTCATTATTAACTTGTGTTTACTTCATTATCTGACCTGAATTGCAATGTGTGCATCGCATGTTCAGATCCTGTACGTTGCACTTTAATTTTCTTTTCTGTTGACACAACATGACAGATGTATAGATATAATTTGCTGCTTAAAGTGAGCTTAAAAGCCAGCCTATACAATATATATGGTGTCCTTTCCAGTGAATAGATGATACTGTTAAATCACTTCATTCATATCCATAAAGATGTTGTGCAAAACTTAAAAAAAGATACAATTGTCCGCTGTTAGAGTGCAACACAATAAACAACATAAATATTGTAAATTGTACAAGCAACAATAAAAATTCTAGTATATTCTGCACAATATATAGTTTTCTCTCCTGTTTCTGAATTTTGACCTGTAACAACGTTATTTTGCACAGTGCCTGGTGATGAGGGCCAATTTTGTATTGAATTCTAGCCGACAGTATCCCAGGATGTGATGTGTTATTCATCCCAACACTCAGCTTCATAGATAAACAGCATCGTGGTCACTGCTGCATTTATTTCACTCGAATTCAGAACAAGCCCAATCATCTGCAATTGAAAGAGAGGCCATATGGCCGCACTCAGGCTGTGATTCAGCTTACAGTTTTTGCAAAACATTCTGATCTAATACTGGCAGACACACACACACACACACACATTCACACACACACACACAGGATTGTACTCATTCAGATAACCCACCAGACACAATCACTCTATGTCAGCCTTCAATCAGCCCTTTACGAAATAAATAGCTGGTCTTATTTCCTCTCCCTCCCTCCCTCCCTCACACACACACACACGCAAACACACACGCAAACACACACGCAAACACACACACACACACACACACACACACACTCGAGGGTGTAATGGATTTCCCCATCACCACTGCGGAAAATTGTCTATGGATACACACACACACACACACACACACACACACACACACACACACACACACACACACACACACACACACACACACACACACACACACACACACACACACACACACACACACACACACTTGATACATGATTATTAAACAACAAATAGCAGACAGAGAGGTGATGGAAATTGTTCAGTGGGTGAGAGGAGAAAAGACAGAGTAGAGAAGAGCAGTAGAGAGGAAGAGAGGGGGAGAAGACGAGGCGATGATTTCTTGGTTGTTTTGGTAAATGGATATTGTGGAATCATTCAGTGAACAATAGAGGGATAGAGTAATATTTACCAAATGGCAGAATGAAAGATATACTGAATTATGCAACAAATGACATGCAGCTGCAGAGCGCAGGCAAGGGTTGATGGGATAAAGACACACAAGGGGGGCCAGGAGAGAAAGAGCAATTTACCAAATGGTCAATGGGATACATGACAGATATTGTTGCCACCCTGTCAAAACGAAGGAAAGGACTGGAGGAGAGGAGAGAAGGAAACAAAGGAGGGAGAAGGTGAGAGTGAATAACTACAGGCCTTACAATGTCGCACACTTTGACAAAATGTGTGTGTGTGGTTTCAGGTATGTATGTGTGTGTGTGTTTGTGGGGCATATTATTCATACCCTTTTATCAATTACAGTTTCTGCAGCATCATCAGAAGAGTGTGGAATGGTTTCTTTGTCCTTTCAACACTTCTCTGTGCGTGCACACACCCGTGCGTGCGCATTCTCAGTCTCACCTCCTGTACTGTTCAGATTACTGCTTACAGTTTTTGTGAAGTGAAATGAACATCTACCTTGAGAAAGCGCCAACTGTGAGAAACCTCCTCTCAAGGAAGCCGAGTCAAGAGCACACATGCACATAAACAGTCAGGAACTACATGAGTAAAAGGAGCTGCAGATATATTATCATGAATTAAATGTGTAAGATCCGGCTGAGATGTTTTTGTCTCATAAACAGAGATCTCTTAATTTGAAAAAAAGATTCCAAAACAGTGGTTTACGAGTAGATGTGAATGAATTAGCTGAATTAGTTTCCTTCATGAGCTTCATGAGACCATAATTGGCTCTGGCTGATTTCAAAATAAGAGAAGCCTGGCATGACCTCAAAAATTATTTATTCTTATTCTAATTATGTTGAATGAGATGAATCAGTAATCTTTTTTCTTTCTTTTTTTCCTTGCCAAAAAGCATGGCTAATATCTTGTAATGGTCTCCTTTTGCAAAGAGACAAGAGCTGTCTGGACTTCCTATCTGTGGCTGCTGCATAAACCTGGAAGAGTGAATACGGGTGAAAAGAAATAAACCTGTTGACATCAGTGACATATTTGAAAGGTAAAGTGTTGTTCAGAAGATTACACGCAAGCAACTTCCTCTTAGGAAATTTAATTCAAGATCTATGCTTCATACTGGTGATGAATCACTGTCACAAAGTCGGGGGTGAAGATGATGAGCAGAGGCTGTCTTGACATTCTGCCAGGACCTCTTGATATAAATGAGAATACATTATACAAAGTTCAGAGTTATTCAGATTTAGACTAACTGAGTCATGGCCATTTGAAAGTATTATAAGTCAGGCTTTGGATGTGTTAGGAAGTTGGAACACGTAAAGCAGCAATGTGCATTTTTTAAGGGGGTGTTAATGTCTCACAGGAAAACAAAGGCTAAGGCATGTCCCTAATTCAAAGGAGCAGTCATTGACTGAATGTATAATAATACACAGTGAGGTCACCCATTTGTTTCTGATTTTGAAGCCTAGTTAAAAAAAAAAAACTGACTCAACTTCCTTAAAGGCAGAAATTTTCCTTACTGTTTGTAAATACAGCATTCAAATTGGGCTCCTCCTCCTTGCCTCAGTGTCAGCGGCAGGGCATACCCACTGTCTCCAGCTGTTGCTATGTGAACACACTCGTCAACCTGACGACAACCTGAAGCATCACGCTTTTAGGTAGAAGAGACTCAAGAGCCGTGCACCTGACTTCCCGGAGGTAAATGAGTGATAACGTGTCTTCCAAAGATTATCAAATGTACTTTTTCGCGAGCAAAAGGTTGTTCATGTGATTAAATCATGCTATGCTAATAGCTGGGTTATTAGCTACAATTAGCCAGAGTTTAGTCATCCTCAATCACTACCAGACACACTGAACAATAATTATGTCATCTGCCAAAAGTCACATTAGCTTATTCCATTATTATTCCACAAATTAATTTTTTGTTATCTTGATTAAACAAAGATTGTTTTCTCCTGATAAAAAATTAATTAATAACGTGTTTGTGTTGATTTCAACCTCCAAGAGCTGCCCTGAATGACTTCCAGCCACTGGATGTAGCTGCCGCCTACTGGTAAGTTACGCTTTGTTTACTTTAGAGGCTACTGCTTAGTAGATGAGAGGCCCAAAGCACTGTCTAATGAATTAATAAACATTTAATTATGTCTCACATTACATTGTGAAGTTGAGGATAGCCTACATTAACTTGACCTTAGCTTAGCTGAAGCAGCCAGATAGATAGGAGTTTGTCAGCCTCCTATCTGCTAACTGGTAACCCCTAAAGTAAACTGACTAAAGTGTAACTTACCGGTAGAAAACAATCTTTGTTATGTCGAGATAACGAAAAAAAACATTAATTCGTTATAATGAGAAAAAGATCTTTGTTATCTTTGTTTGCTATATTATATGTTAAATAATCCATAGCCGTTCTCGTCTTCTGCACTTATGAAATATCATTCCTTGTTAAGTCATTCAATAAAATTGAAATTTCAAAAGGTTTAAAATCTCTTTTTGTTTGTTTTGTTTTAGTTTCAGTGAAAAAATACAGTTCAGTGCAAGAACAGGTTTGGGTTCATAACCTTTAACATTTATTATCTCCAGGCACTGTGCGTCCTTTCAGAGAACACTGTTTCTTTAAAGTCCACAGCTCAACCTGAGAAAACAGTGGAGCTACACATTGTGTTCCAGAGGTTAATGCAGAAAGGGAGCCCTGCTTTTTGTTTACGCACTGCATTCTGACATTCTGTGCTACACAGTTTTGAAGACGTAAACACAGCACTTATCGCATACACACATGCACGCACACATACACTCACTCAGCCTTGCTGTTACTAAGTGGAAGCCAGTTCCATAATTATGTTTCCTCTCTGTCTGTCTGATTACCAAAATAACAATTTCAAGATGGGAGCGGTATGCAAATAATGCTCTCTCTTTGTGTGTTTGTGTGTGTGTGTGTGTGTGTGTGTGTGTGTGTGTGTGTGTGTGTATGTGTGAGAGAGAGAGAGAGAGAGAGAGAGAGAGAGAGAGAGAGAGAGAGAGAGAGAGTATTTCTGTATTTGTATTTCGATGTGCAAGAGAGAGATAATCAGATGCCAACTGAGCTGTGAAAGTGATTGCCGTGGAGCACAGTGTAAGAGAGGAAACAATCAAAGAAACCATGCTTATCACGCAAACGCATCCACACACATACACAACACGCAGTAGGATGTGACTGGTACACAAGTTTTGGATCTAAGTGTGTAATTTGAAAAGTTATTATGATTTGCCACTTTTTTGGATTTCATTTGACTATCAGATGTCTTTTTATCTGTTGACAGCACATTTGCAAAAGTAAAGAGGAAGCAGATCATGAACCAGCATCAACATGTCTACCCTTCCAGAAAGGACTTTTCTTCCTCCCCCGCATAAAGGATGGAGTAAAATTGAGTTTCTAAATTTTCACATTTGATTTGTAGATGTGAAGAACTCCTGAGGGCTGATGATACAACACCATCATGTCTAAACTAAAAAAAATGCTACTTACATTTAGGCTTACATTTTGCACTACGCTGTGTACTAAAATGTATTGCATTGCAGTTTTTATTTTTATATTTTTAGCAAATGCAGATGTCTTCAAGTTTCTTTATTCAAGATAATTTTTTACCAACCACAACACAACAAAGTAAGGTATTTATCAGCAGTTATGTGACGCTGTTGTTTGTAACTTGTCAACAAGCAAACTTTGTCAGTTTGTACCTTAATTGACTTCCGTGATGAGCCAATCACAGTGTGTATAGCAATCCCATACACTCAGACATTCTCTGCCCAGACATACATTGAAATGCATTACAGGGAGTCATTTTAGTTCGGTTCTATGAGGTTTTTCTTTGATTTTAAGTTTGAAAATGGTCATCTGGTGTTCATGGGGTACATGCAAATCTGACACAAGGTATCCTGAGAGGCTGAGTGATGGAGTGTATTTTTTATCATTTCCTTAAGCCACATCTCAACCAAGAAAAGTGTCTTCTTCAGATAAAGTTGTGGTAGACCGCAACATTAACTCATCATGAATAAAATGAGGGTATTTTCATCTGTTCTAAGGTAAGTCAACGTCGTATTTTAGGCAACATATTGTCACTTAGCTGTAAAGAAATATTAAGTTATCTTTAACACTAGAACCGCCACAGCAGTCTGACGGACAGTTTGGGATTTTCTCTAACATTAGCTAATGTTAGCCTAACGTTAGCTCCTAGCTGCGTTGTTCGTCATGTCATTTTGTTTGTTCATTGGCATATTTTGTTCTAGATTTTGTACTTTGGTGATTGTCCATCATTCTTAGCCAAAAGGCTCTAGTTAAACTTACGCTAGCCTCTGATGCTTAGCTTCATGAGACATATCCTTCTGGCTCACATGTATTGTTTTCAAATTCTTACATCCTGCTCATCCACCAATCAGAGCTAACTGCACTCTTCATTTAACTGAAAGACTCTCAAGAAGAACAGATGACTGCAGTATAACTGCCACATGTGGGTTGGAATAAAAATCATCACAAACAGTTTAGCCCATGTTTTAGCCTTTAGCTCATGGTTTAGTCTTTAGCTTGTGGTTCAGCCTTTGGCTCAAGTTTTAACCTTTAGCTCAAGGTATAGCCTTTAGCCCATGTTTTAGGCGTTTGATTGAGGTAAAGCCTTTAGCTCATGTTTTAGCCTCCCTTTCCATGATCCCATGTATAACTTCCATCTATTCCTCTATGGTGGGTGGGTCTAAGTGCTATTAACACAGTTTCACACTTGAAATGAATGTTCAAACCAAACATTAATAATATGTTGATGAATCTGTTTCCAATAACTGTTGAAAAACCTGACAGTTCCAGAATACGTGGAGGTGGTCGGCTCCTTTAGACTCTCAAGTATCACCACCACCTCGATGTCTTTTCTGAACAGGCAAAACAAAATCTCATTAAATTTTTCCAGCGAAACTAATGGCATGTTTTCAATCCTGTTGAGATCCACTGTAACAGACATATGTTTTCCAACTCTTCACAGAAAACAGCACATTGCCTTCTTTTTCCCCACTTCTTCTATATGTATTATTTGCTTTCTTTTTTGGATAGAAGGATGCTGTTATATAATCTATAATAATAATAATACTTTTACTCTTACTGAAGCTGCATTTATTCTTTTCTGCATCTGATGCTGAAATGTGTAACAAGAAAATTGATCTACAAAAAATGGAATCATTATTAATGCATTGAAATTTTTATGTAGCTATTTATGGAAAATAAAAGTTATATTTTTGTTCCATAGAATTGATTTTAAATTCTGTATTCTGTTGTCCATTAAGCATACTGGGTATTTTCTCCATAATAGTCCTCCTTCCTGTCTAAAAATGTCATATATTCCAACAATCTTCAGCTCCTCTTTTCTCAATCTCATTTATTCCCTTCCTCCTTTTCTTCTTTATGCTCTGATTCTGTCTCCTGGAATGTGACCTCCTGTTTCCTACCTTTGACATGCCGAGATCTGACTTGACCCACGCATAATTGCACATCCATGTGTGGGGCTGACTGTGTCACTCTGTTTGAAAGTCTAACATGGGTGTCTGCATATAGATGTGTGCGCAGGGCTGTGTATTACTCTTTTTTCTGTTACTGTGTGTGTGTGTGTGTGTGTGTGTGTGTGTGTGTGTGTGTGTGTGTGTGTGTGTGTGTGTGTGTGTGTGTGTGTGTGTGTGTGCGTGTGTGCGTGCTTGTGTGTGTGTGATCATCGGAGGCCCCCAGGGAGCTGTGATGTCATAGGTCGCAGCCTTAGCACCTCCCCTCTGTTCTTTCTTCCCCTCCTCGTTAAATACTGGTTTAGAGGTCCTCAAGTTAGAGAAGATAATGAGCACAGGTCAATTAAGAGGGGGAGATAACAAGGCAAAGTGTGATAGAGGGACAGCACCTGGGGGCTGCTTCACACAGTAATGAGACATTGCAGAGAGAAGGGAGAGGAAAAGAAAAGTAGCAGGAGGTACGATCTCAAGTTAAAACTTTACAAAATAAAACTACGTACAAATAAATGGGCAATAACGCTTTAGTTCCGACCAGTGTTCACTAAGTTTAATTAAGACCACTGGGATTTTTTTTCTTAAAATACCTACAGTTGATGGCTCATCAGTGGAAATCTATTTTGGGTGCTAATATAGTAAAGGTTCATCACCTAATAAGGAATTTAAGGCAGTACCCAAGCAAAGATCAATAAAAAATACTGGTTTCATTCTTGATACAGATTCTGGCTCTTAAACAAATACAAAAGATGCAAAAGTGCAATTAAAATGTAGCGGCTGAAGATGGATGTTGGTTAAGGAGGCTAGTAGTAGCAGCATAGCTTTCATCTTACAGCCCAGCAGTGCAGCAAAGGAAGCAACTCATCAGAGCATTAAGTCCTCAACATACCAGTGGACTGGAAAGATAACATTGGTTATACAAGCAACTTGCATGGTTTGGATTGGGTCATATGATTCTATCACAGCACTTCAGCTGTCTGCCTGACCTGGCCTGTTTGCTTTGTTTCCCTTTTTGGCAGAGCCAGTGGCCATGTCGACATGGTGAACTACGTGTGTTGCTGGAGCAAGAGGGGTGTGCACCAAAAGGCACGTTGACCCTAACAAGGATGAACATGGGCAGTCATTTCATTCTCCAATGATATTTTGTGGAACTTGGCGAGACATACAAGTTCCCTTTAATTTAAAGAACTCACAGTGCAGTCCGCCTACATCTTGTCATGTTCTGCCCCTGGATTTGCAAAAGTCTACAAACCAGTAGAAATCAGTTCCAGTCCAACAAACATCTAGTGATGATTCTGTTATTTCATCCTGCTAGCCTTTTTCTCACTTAAGCCAATTTTGGATTTTCCAAGGACAAAATAAGAAAAGTTCCCAAGTGCTTTTATTGGTAGGATAGTATAAAGTGCCAACCTAAGTACACACGAGTAAAATAAAGCTCAACTCCCTTTTTTTTTGTTTGTGGTCAAGGAAAAACCATAACCCTGATGGTGGACAGTATAACAGGCTGACATCTGATCTGACCACAATAAGGCATAAATGTCATCCTAGATCAAATTACCAGAGGATGGAGTGAAGTTGCATCATATTTTGAAACGGAAAGAAAGACAGCTGAAGGCAGATAAGGGGATAAATGCTCAAGTTGAGATGCTGCATTTCACTTTGCTACAGAAAACAGGGCTTAGTTTTATATTCAGACCATGCTTGGATAAAGTTAAGGTCCCCATATAATTACTTTCTTTATGATGAACAGTCCCACAGCAGAATCAACAAAAGAAGAGTTTTGTGTATTGTGGACTATATTAAGGTATCCAATCTTGTTAACTAACTTACTTGCATGCAATGAAATATTTCTCTCAAGCTGTCCTCACACTGACGTCTTAATTCTTTTTTTTATTTTTTTGCTGCACTTGTTCCCATTTCATGCTGGCCTCTCACAGGCAAGGCCTCTGCTGTGTGTAAAATCCTATTCTTCACATCTCAAACAGCCATGAAAAATAGCCACATTTGGTGACAAAGATCCAGTGTAACCGCCTCTGATGAGGAGTCTCAGTGTCAAGTATTTTTTTTTCCCCAAAAGAAACACATCAGTCAAACATAAAAAATATCAAGCACAGGATTTACTCTCCAGCTGTCACGACTTGGATAAGATTGCCACATCAAGTATTTCGAATTCCTGCCACTCGTAAGCATTATAGCTGAATATCACGACGCTGCATGACCAATCAGAACTGCATTTCCAGATCAGCTATTAGAGCTGCTTCTACAGCAAGCCAAGTTTTGGAAGAAAACTGGCAGGTTCATTATATTTAGCTGGTGGTGAGCTCTCCAATGCCCCCATATAGTTATCCTGGCCTGAAATGGAGGGTTGGCATAGTTACAGTCTTGGAAGTAACAGATCCAGCAACCTCATCTGATACATGTAGAACAGTAATTGGACCATCTTTCATCCCAACTGAAACAGTGGGTGGTGGTTTTAATTGTGATTTTTGCAGTTTGGTGACACACTTGGATGTAGCGTGATTTTTTACTGGCACAGGATAACATTTTTTTGGGGGGAAAGACAGCTTAATGATGCACAAAACTACACTATGTTGATGCTGTGTGGTCAAAAGCAAAGCCAATGTTTTCATCCAAGATAATTTAAGCGAAAGTCAAAGTGGTGGTTAATGAGAGGAGTGAAAACTGACCTGGAATTTTTGTATCTAAACACACTTGAATATGTGGGATGATTTAGTTTATGGCAAAAACTTTATTTACAAGTTGTTAATTCATTTTCCCAAATAACTAGGTCTGTCAAAGTAATCACAGCTATAACGCAAACTCTTTCCATGCCACTTTTTTTTTTTTAGGTACTTTTGAACGACCAGTTCAAAAATCTAAAGCTCCCCAGATGGTTCCCTTGTCAAAACAGGTACGTGACTTGAGTTATATGTTGTGTCGAGTCTGAAGTGCCACTTAAAAACCAAGCGTATGGCTGATGCAGAGAGCCTTTTTCCTCCTCATAAATTCATTTTTGAGGCATCTCCCATAAACAATCCATCATCGTCTTGTTTTCCATGTGTGGGGTACCCATATCATTTGCTTTAAATGTGAAAGATCCAAAGAGTTATCGTTGAGAAACTGAAAATTCACCGGACCGGATTTTTGAGGTCTAAAGAACTTTCTGGAATTTATTTATTTTTTTCTCGTCGTGGAGTTTTGTTGACACTGCACCAGTACAATAAATACCAATGTGAATGGACTCACCCTTTAATAACAGTGATGTGTTTACTGATACTCCTTTTCTACTGGCATTGGTTTGGTGTTCGTTTCTGAATTAGCACCAGTTTTTTTTCTGTTTCCACCAACAAAGCATTGGCTTGTGGTATGAAAAGCTGGTGCTCAGCCAGCCCCACATCTTTGCTGGGCCAGAGCAAAGAACGCCAGGGAGCAGGGCCGGGGTTACCAACAATCAATAGAAAACTGGCAAGCCAGTTGTCGGTTGTGTTCCCAAAATTTGAAATGGAGGCAAAACTGAAGCAGCAGCGCATTACCTCTCCTACAGATCAGGCCCATACTTTATTTCATTTAACAGACTAAATGGCCTTATGTTATTTATCATTCTTAAACAGCAAAGCTGCTGAGTGAGTCATCTGTTGTTTTGTTGGCGTTCCCTCATTCAAAAATTGAAACAGAGGCAAAATTGAAGCAGCAACACATTATCTTTCTTATAGATCAGGTCTATACTTTATTTTATTTAACAGACTAATAAGCTTCATCTTTTTTTTAGCCTTATTTAAATGACAGGATGTCATTTCTGCCTCATGGTTGTGCGTTTACATTTCTCTTCTGCTCTCTGCATTGTCCGCCCCGATGCATACATCAGAGGTGTCAAAAGTAGTCACATTCATTACTCAAGTAGAAGTATGGATACTAGGGTTTAAAATGACTTTTTTTAGAAGTCAAGCTTTTCATTCAAGTCAAAGTTTAAAAGTGCTGGTTTTAAAACTACTTAAAGTATAAAAGTAAAAGTAATTCAAGGTGGAAAACATGCCATTAAGGAGCAGTTTCACTGGTCTATGCTTATGTTGAACAGAGCAGAATATTGCCATTTTAGGCTGTCTTAGGACCACAAGCAGCTAGCTGCTGACATGACTAAAAAGGAGCATTACCGGTGAGATATTCTACATTTGTCTGTTAGTTGGTAGTTGAGCCTTTTACCTCTTTACAAGGACCCAAAAGGCCTGCCCCACACAAACACACGCTCTCGTACAACGACAGGATCATCATGCCTATCCTTACTACATGCTTTATCAACCAGCTGCAGTGGTTTTGCTGCCATTATGTTATGAGAGGCCCACTTGATGGTCAAGTACATTTTATTTTCTATACATTAACAGATAACAACAGAGGTCATAAGGATACCTTTCATATAGATCAGGTCTGTACCTTACCCTTTATTAAACAAACTAAACTGACCTATGTTATTCATCTTATTTATGCACGTCGGTACTTCATTTCTGTCGTTACCTGGTTTACAACTGTCCTCTGCTCTATAAATCACAACCCACAACTGAGTTTTGCCCTGATGCAAACATAAATACAGAAAAGAGAGAGAGAGAGAGAGAGAGAGAGAGTTTGTGTGGTTGTGTCTGATGGACTCGTACACAATAATAAAAAGTCTGTAAGAACCATCAGAAAATCCAGTGGGCCACTTAGCTTTCGACTTTTCTGGGCATGTGTCTCTCTCTGCTGTTACTCAGGGGATGAGCTGTTAACATGCTGCATTCAGGGGTGCTCAGAAAACAGGAGATGCAGGAACAAAAACACCACAACAGACTGTCACACCTTCAAATAATTGTTGAGTTGCTATAATGTCTGCTGTCATTAAAAGAAACTCCTTAACATCATGAAACCTTTTAGTATCTGTGGCGGTTGGTCTTCCAGGCTACTAACCTCCCCCTGGTGCTTGGTTGGGACATTTTGCTTGAGTCCCTGAAGTCTCTGCCACATACATCTCCATACTTGGTTATATGTCTGCTTTGTGCCTGCTGGAGAACAAGGTGATTTGTGTCATGCAGGTGCAATGAATTGTATACAGACCAATGTGGTGTTATAATGGTGATGTGTTTAAACTTCTTATCTTACCACAACCAAATTCATTCTATCCTAATGGATTTGATAGACAGAGTTAGATAGATAGAGTTCTGTGAGGTTCTTTAAGGATGACAAGCCGGAATGAAAACAAGCTAAAATGAAATAGGAGTAACAAGGCTATTTCTAAAATTTAAGGAGTAGAAAGTACAGATAATTGCTTGAAAATGTAAGGAGTAGAAGTAAAAAGTCAACTGAAAAATAATTACTCCAGTAAAGTATAGATACCCAAAAATTCTACTTAAGTAAGGTAACAAAATATTTGTACCTCTTCACTTGACATCTCTGGCATACGTATACATACACAGCTTGAGAGAGAGAGAGAGAGAGAGAGAGAGAGAGAGAGAGAGAGAGAGAGAGAGAGAGAGAGAGAGAGAGAGATGTAGGAGACAGAAAAATAAATAATGTCACAAGTACCACAGGATGCACAGATAAAAAGAAAATCCCTACTTTCTTTTAAGCGCTCCCAGCGCTGTCTGTTGCCGACGCCCCACCCCCAGCGTCCGCAGCTGATGCCCGCCCCTGTCCCCCCAGAGTGCGGCTCCAGTTCAGCTCCTTGCCGATGGAAAACCAAACCAGTTCTTTTAAAGAACAGGATCAGAACCAGCTGAGCACTAGCACAAGCACCAGTGCCAACTTGGTGGAAAAGGGAAATGTGATGGTTTCAGCTGCATAGGCAGCCATTACTACAGTTGTCTGTGATGATTACAGCAACATATTTGTCATGAAATATGGAGTATCACTGGGAGAAAGCTATTAGTAGCACTTGCATCTGCATGTTACTCCTCCATCCATGCCATTATAAGGTGTTTAATGTAAATTATAATGACAATAAATATGAACAGTGACACAGTTATAATCCACGTATCTTCATGGATTGTTATGTTCATAACGGCCAGACATCCAAGTGAAAATATTAGCTAAGGAAAAAAAACAAACTAATATTAAGGTGTTAGATTTAGCTTAGAATGTCCAGAGTATTGTAAGATTTCCAATATCCTTTCACAGCATGTGAACTGCATGTGAAAAACCTTTGTGACTCTTAGATTTTAAATGGGAAGCCACTCAGCCTCTGTATCTGTCCTCTAAAGCACTTTGGTGTTATCAGTTTCATATTTAAATGCTCATACTGGGTGTTGAGACCAGCTTGGGCTCGTCAGCTAATTCATCAGAAACAGTGAATTCCAGACCTCATTATCTCTGCTGTTTGGGAAAAAAAGACCATTTCACAGGTCCTCTCATGCCTACTGAACTGTACAGATATCACGAATCCCTGAAATAATTAATATTCAGATTTAAGCCTTTTTAATAGCTCTGACGGCTCAATTTCAACTGTTCAGATTTCAAAGGCAGAGACAAAAACATGAGGGTGTGTTTTCCAGGGCTTTCTGGAGCCATTTATCTCTGTTTTGTACACTTTTCACATGATTTCATGTGTAATTACCTTGAAACCAGGCTGAGCATTTCACAAGCGTTCCACCGAGGAAGGCAGGGTTCAACAGAGCCGTGAGCTGCAGGTCTGAGACCAGGTGAAAAGAAGCAATTATTAAAAAAGAATGTGTTTATTGAAGGGCATGTCTAAATGTTTGCATACATTTAAAAGGCCTGATTTAAGTCTTGATAAAAATATGAGAGAGAGAGAGAGAGAGAGAGAGAGAGAGAGAGCCTGTCCTTGTAATGCTCCCTGAGATACTTGTTATTTAATGAAGGCAGGGAAAAGAGAAAGGAAGGGCCCATCTGGGCTCTAAGTAGTAGCTGTTGTTTGAGTTGTGTATGCAAAATGTGTGCAAGTGGACATTTCTATCCCTCTGTGAGTTCTATGTGCTGTTGTGTGTGTTTAAGCATGTGTTTGTTGTGTGTACCTGTAATTAGGACCTATAGTCATGGGGGCTTAGGTAGCTAAATATTCCATCCCTGCGTGGGATAAGTGATTTGGAGTTTCCACTATGAGTTTCGCTTCATGGTGCGCAGCCATGTATTCAACACACACACATACACACACACACAAAAAAAAAGTAAGGCAAAGTTTTACTATAATACCTCTCTTCACCCGAATGACCAGCAACATTGTCATGGGATTCCTGCAACAAAGTTATCTTATTAAAGCAGCTGACAGCCAGCAGAAATCTAGGCTGCCTCACTGCTGGAGGAGCCCTTTACACCTTGAAAGTCAATACTCCAATGTAGGTCAGATGCTGTTTTGTTGCAAAACTGGGAGGTGAGAGACCTTTTATTGTCTTTTTGAAGAGCTGTTCAAGTATTTATTTATTCACAAATTGCTCTTGTAGGTTTAGGGACCAATAGAATAAAGACCAGAAAACTGGCAAGTTCAGTCCAAATAGATTTCTGCAGAGTCATTCGACCTAACTCTGAATGCACTTAATCCTCACGCATCTTGGAAAGGATAAAACATTTACGATTTCTGCATACAAAAATGTCGACCTCCAATGAAAGAGGAAGCTTTCTTCGACAGTGATTGTGATTGACAATCAAATTAACAGACAATGCTCTTATTTACTGTTTGTTCATGTCACATGTGCAACAGACATTATTACAAAAAAATGCAATTTCAAGTAAGTTCACTGGAACTTATAACGAGTGGTTCGTTTACAGCATGGCTGTGTAACATACTAGATTCTAACTGGTCAACATCACATAGAAACTGTATATAACGTTAGAGATGTCATCCTGTCAGGATGAGATGAGACCCTCAAACCATCCTGAGAGGAATCTAGTTCCCGTAAACTGCTATTTCCCATATATAATCCCAGCTTTATTGTTGGTTGTGCATATATTGGGATGGGCAGCTTTGTGTTGGACGTCTTGGAAGCTCACAGAAACTTCGCCTTGGCACAGTAAGCCCATGATCTCATTACTTTTCTCTGTTGTTTTATATAAACTCATAACTATCGAGGTAGGGCCTCTTCACCATCTCTCAGTGAAGGGAACGATTTTGTGTGTGTATGCATATGTGCAGTGAAGTCGTAAGCAACACAGCACAAGGATTGTTGTGTGATGTGATCATAATACGACAGAACCTCTGCTTCTACACAGTCATGTAGGCGTTCGGAAGAGGCATCACGTAGTACGTTTACGTGCATGCAGTAGCCCAGCTAAGGTCATAGCTTGATGGTAAAGCCATAGTCTTGTCTGTGTATACATGCAGTAAAGATAATCGATCTTCTGCCCGATAACATCTCACTCCGCTTCGATAGGTGGCACTGTGTCCTTTTATGAGCGAAGTTGCGGGCGTATCAAACCAGTTTTGGTTCACCCGAAGAGAAAACAACATTCTAACAACAATAGCTGAGATGGATGCAACTGTAGCTCTTCATGTTTTTATTTATGTATGTGCCATGGTGTGTGAAAAATGTAGTTAAACTACTAATGTTGCAATTTATAGTGAGGCTACTGCCCAATACTGCTTATAACCAACAACCAACTAAAGGTACAAACAAGTTGACACTAATGATGATTTTATCGTGCATTGAACCACTCCTATAAGTCACATACCACTGTGCTATTTTTGATTGCTTTGTGTCTGTTTCCTTTAATTTAGTCATCCTTGCTTGTACTAAGCCCCTTGAGGGTTTTCTGCACAATTTTCCTTCCTCCGTCTTCTTTTTCTCTGCTGCTCACTATTCAGTCATTAACCACAAATCTAAAGTTTTATACTGTTTAAATAAAAAACTGTGTTTCTGCCACATTGTTAACAGGAAGAAGTAAAATTATAAACCATCTAAATGTGCTGGGAGCTCTTCCAGGGTTTGATTTCACAGCTGGGTGATTAGTAAGAATGTTGGTAATAATTCTTGACAGTGCACCGTTGCTTCAAATTCAGCTATAATTACAGACTCTTTACACTTTGCCTGCGTTTGAGAGTTCTCCTTCCACAGCCATTTATTCTTCAACACTCAGATTAAATATGCATTTGAGCATTGTTAGAAATGTTCACTTACATGTTAATTACCCAACTGCACACACAACTCTGTTTTGGGAGTTTTTATAAGAAACCTGTTGTTGTTTACTCAACACCTGTTGTCTTTCCCTCTTTATCCCATTGTTAAAGCTTCTGGGGGTGGACTGGAAACCTTTTCCAAAAGTATTTACGGTAATTGTTTGGTTAAAAAAAGAGACTTTTTGAGAACTAAATGATGAAAAAGTTAACAATCAGTCTTTGTTCTGGAAAAAGTAATGTATTTTCTGATGGAAAACATGATATCCTAACACTAGTGCATGTCTTCTCTGTGAGTGAAGTGGTGTTCATTCATTCATTTATCTTCTATACCACTTATCCTGTTCAGGGTCGTGTGTGGCTGGAGCCTAACCCAGCTGACTTAGGGCGAGAGGCTGGGTACTCCCTGGACTGGTCGCCAGTCAATCACAGGGCTGACACACAGAGACAGACAACCTTTGATGTAACTGAGACAGCTCAAAGAAGAAGTGGTTGTCTTATTTTATAATTAGAATTTCCTGTTAAGATGCAGTTTAAGCTATATTGAAAGTTTCAGTGCATATTTTTTTTGATTTTTGCAATCTCCATCTATCCATCTTTGCGTGTTCATGGAGGCATCGCCAGTAAGTATATTTTATTTGGACACTTGAGACCAGTATTATTATTTGTGTATTTGTTACGGCTGTGTTTATTTATTCATTTACTTACTTTTATTTATTCATTTCAGTTTTACCTTCCCTTCATTAAAATTACCTGCCAAGTACAACACATCGCCTGTTCATGGAGGAACACTTTTTGAAAACGAGTTTAGCTTGCTGTTTCATGCTAGATGGGAACAGTGTACAACCTTTCACACGCACAATTACAGCTACGGGCAATTTAGAATCACTAATTAACCTGATGAGCATGTTTTGGACAGTGGGAGGGAGCCAGCGTACCCAGAGAAAACCCACGCATGCACAGGGAGAACATGCAAACTCCACGCAGAAGAAATGGTGTTTATATGAAAAAAATTCAATTATTCTTCTGTATATTCTGGAAAATAACACACAAATGCATGCTGGTTATCTCAAACCCTTAAAGCCTACACACGTGCTCGGTGGAGGCACTCTTGAAGGCACAGTGAAAAGCCTTTTGCCCTAACAAACACATTAAATCCCTTCCTCCCTCTGTAAATCCCACAGCGTTTACAGACATATTTCCTGTCTTGTGGTTGTGCTTTGTCTCAGTCTTTGATGACATTGTATTGCATATCTTGGTGTGTTACCGTCAGTAACAGATTGGTGGAACGGTATAAGGCATCAGCAGGACTGTGTACTTTGTCAGCAGCAACACATAGAGGATATGCATGCCTGAGATGAGCTAACAAGAACACACTAATGGCAAAACAGCTCCTAATGGCTATTGCAGGCATGCCTAAAACTCCATAGGAGCACTTTCATATGGCGAGAGGACACATAATCTGTCGACACAGGTTTACGTGCTGAAAAAAAAACACATATTGCAATGACAGGGGCCAAATGCGTCTGTAGTCAGCTCGTATACAGAAGGTCTGTTATGTAGCAGTCCATTATTTGTGAGACTCATCAGGTGTGACGACTGCTCTAAACGGCTGTGGAACAGCTGAGGAATATGAGGCCATTTCACTGAACTAGGCGCATGCACTGGAGCAAACACTCTTCCTATAACCCAGGATGAAAATGGCCTCACAAACACAGTGAAGCAAAGAGGTTTTACAACAACCTGTTCCTGAAAATTTTTAAATGAAATGAGCAAGAAGTCATGAGGGTTTTATGTGCGACGATAAAGAGAATTGTTTCTCTGTGATGGGTGCAAAGCAGAGATAGCATGGTGGATACAACAAGAATAGTAAAATGGGATGCTTGGACATTACACAATGCAGATTCTGAAGAATACCCATGGCAACTGGTATGGAGTAAGTTAAGTCAGGAGTGGCGGAAGAATAAACAGAGAACCAGAGGGAGTAGCAGGGGAAGAACAGATCGTGGTGCTTTTCGATACTTGCGCGACATACAGAGCAAAGTATTATCATCTAATAATTAAGGTTCCACAACTACTAATTTTTACTAGTCACAAATTTATTCAAAATAGTTGTCAACTAGTCGTTATGAAATAATGAGGCTGAAACCATGTCTAAATGGAACATTACAGGAAGTGTATTCTGTAATTCATCCAGCTTCAGCATCCCACCGTGACATGTAGAATACAATGCAGAAGCATTTTACAACAACATAATGTGGTAACACAGCTTTTCTGAACAAAAAAGCTTTAAACACTTTTTTTTTTTTTTTTTAAATTACAGAGCTGCAGTGGCTCGATGTTGGGCGTCATGACAACGGAAGTAAAAAGAAAGATCACCAGCAGCCTTGTCCGGCATATTTTGGTATCCTCTATTCATAATTAAAGCCCATTTATGTACAATAGTGACAACAGTAGCATTTTGTGTCACATTAGACCCTTTTTAACAAACATAAGACCATGACTGTCCTCCTTAAAATACAGCCAAAACTCTACAGAAACAACTTAAACACTACAAAGGAATGCGCTGCGTGCCACACGATACTCACCATCACTGTCCTGCTCGTTTTAACGTCTATCTTGTCATCTTTTTGGTTCGCATAGAGGTAAACTAATGGCTCAAATACATGTCTCCGGTTCGGCTCCGTTGCGTTGTGTGTTAACTGCCGAAGTCAACGCACACCGGTTGAAGGTTCAGTCCAGCAAGCTGCATGACTCACAGACAGCTGGAGTCACTGACTGAGTTCCCCATGCTTCACAATCCATTAATGATCCTCTCTTCATATTGGGCTGTAAAACCTTCAACCTGTTGACTCCTGGTCTGGCTTTGCGCATTATGTCCATTTGTTGCTGTAGCCAAGCTAAATACAATCAGGTTTTGACAAGGTTTGTTTTATTTTGAAAGTCACTGGGTGTTTTTCGTTAGTTTCCGTGAACGACTCCTTGTCCTGCTTGATCTACGGTTAAATGACGCATCACAGCTCCAGCATCAACGTGGTAGGGATGAAGACTCGACAGCTGTCAGGTTTTCCGTGAGGGAAAAAAATCAGCTTGCTTGGGGTGATGGTGCCTTACATGACTAGTTTTCTCGTAGGTGTGAGTGTGCGCGTAACAGGTTGTCTATATCTATGTGTCAGCCCTGTGATTGACTGGTGACAAGTCTAGGGTGTACCCCTGAACAAAATAAGCAGCAGAAGTCAAATGAATGAATTTAGGATTAATCATGGGAGGATTACTACCTGGTTCATACTTCTGGGTTCTGGCAGTGGCTGACACAGTCCTGAGCTCCATATGCAACTGTGTCAATGCTTCCTCATCGCTCTGCAGAATAATTCCAAGATACAAGAGGGCAGTGTGGTCTGTATGATTGTCAGATCCCCGTTTGGATCCAGCTACCTTTTCTGCTTGCCTTTACAGCAATTTTGAGCATTTTATGTTAAATTGAGCCTGATACATATTGACATATATCATATAGCAACAATTACCAGTAAGGATGGAGAGAACGAGTTGAAGGAGATGAAATGTCAATGTTCAGCGATTGTACAAAAATGTACAAATCACAGGGTTTGTGGTCCATGTCATTTGGATACATGGATACATTTGGACCTTTACATTCAGCCCTTTATATTCAGCCCTTTGGATATGCACAAAAATGTGTTGGAAAAAAAGGCAACGCAAACCTACAGCATTGGGTACATCGTCAGTTTGGTGCTGTTTTTTAAAAATTATTATTTCATTTCATTTTTATTATTATTATTATTATTATTATTATTTTTTTTTTTTTTTTTTTTTTTTTTATTGGCTAAAAACAGAACATATATTCAGTTTCTACCATCATGATAATGTTATTGTCAGTTAACTAGTATCATTAAAAGAAAAAAAAAAGTCATACTTTCTGATCAATTATTTTCTTAAGCCTGAAAAGAGAGAGGCAAAATGAGTGTGGTATCACAAGAAATTCCAAAAGCAACTTACATGGAAATACAAAGTGAAACAGCTGTTCAAAGAAAAGTGATGTAAAGGATACAAACTTCTGACAATTGATGTTGAAATGTTTGCGATGCAAAAAAAGGTGTTAGATGGAAAAATACATCTGAAAGAAAGATAAACCTAAAGAAAGCAAATAGTTGACTAAGCTATGAAATAGTCCATAATGTGCTTACAAAAACTGACTGTGACTTGATGTCTGACATGAATGCTCCTCACAAGCGAAGGCAAACTTACTAGAATATATAGAAATTATTTTTTATACAGAAAAACAAAAGACGACTTTTCAACCTCATATGCTTCTGTCATTAAATCTGATGGGCACAATCACACCTAAAACTGAAAGGAATATACTGCACTGATATCATTACTTATACATTACCTGTCCACCAAGTGGAATTGTGATATGCGAGCTGTGGGAATGAACAAATTTACAATCCAGTGCAGAGTTGGAAGATGCTTGTCAAAGCCTCCCTTGAGCACAGTCACAAAAAACAGCAATTTATGCAAACACTAACATTTTTTTGAGGAATATATGACAGCCTACAAACAGAGTGATTCATACTTTCAGCCATGCCACAATACTTCACACCTGCAGTAGATGTCTTTAACATTCCCGTGCAATAAAATAAAAATTAACCACACAATACTTCAATCTTGTCAGGTAACAAATCCTCTGAAATACCATTAGGGGATCTGTCGCTTGCTTCATTCCTGAGTTTCACCATACAGCTCCTTGAAGAAGGAGCGTTTGATCTGCTCAGCAGTGCAAACAGAATGCTGAAGCCTGTCCTTGGAACAGGAGGATGTGCAGCCATATCAGGTAACTTGGGGGCACAATGAAGACTTGAAACAGGGTTGGCGGTGAGGACAGATTAATAATGAGCTTCCTCAATTGCCACCTGAACAGATTACAGGTGGATGATCTCAATTTTGCTGTTTAATGTTTTCATCATACAGACATTCTTCAAGGTATACTTCATTAAGTGTTATTTAAATAATTTGATTTAAATTTCACACCCAGTAATGTCTTTATATTGCTGACCAAATGGTGATCACTTATTTAAAAGTGCTTATATTTCTTGATGCACTTTGTGAAATTGGTTCAATACACAGTATACTTAAGACGGTTCCCCAGCTTGAACCAATGAATACTTGGGAACTTTGGGAAAAATAATGTATTATCATAATACACAACAGGATATAGAGGAAACAAGGCTTACTCTATAAATAATGGACAAGAAAATATATAATTTCAGCACAAACCTCATCAAACAAACAAAAAAAAAAAACAAGTCCTGCAAAACAATCCTCACTATTACAACGTTCATATAGGGTAGAGATGAAATTAGAGTCTGAGATCAAAAGAAACGGAGCAGTGAAAGGATAAAAGACACTAAATGATAAAAAAGATTTAGTCCCTGAGATCATCTGAGTTTGCTTGTCAAAGAAAACATTAAAATCCATTCGAATCTTACAAGAAATGATATGATTTGAGTCAGAGATCATTGTTAACATATTTCAATAAAGATATTCAAGATGAATTTTGTTTTATGATTACTTGCTCTCAAGGCTGCAAAATATACAATGTGGTAAAAGATGGTCCACTTTCAAAATTTTAAAGGAGAACGTACATGTAGAATAATAAATGATCATTAAGTAATTTAGAGTTAAATAAGAAGAATTTCTGTTTCTAAATCAGAGTAGTAATTTCTGGTGGTTCACCCACACACATTTCTCAAAATGTTACCTTAACCAGAATGACACCCACTACAGCAACAGTGTCACTTTAGTAATCAACTGCTATCTACCACCTGTTTAAATACTATATTCATCTCACAACAGTTTAGAATCCAGTTGTTTGACTTCAATAAAGGTTAGCAAACAAGTGGGAGAATGCATCCACTGTGGACTCCTTTTATTCCTATTTCCAACATTTCAATAAGTCCTAAAAGACCTTTAAGACCCTGGTTTCAGGTGGACATCATTGATAAGCCAGGGCCTCCAACCCAGTTGTAGTGTGTGTCAACATCAGTGAACCTGTGGTAGGGCATAATCTCTCAGCAAGGCCCTGTAATTGGCCTACACCAGGGGTCAGCAACTAAGATTGGCCTTGGACCAATTTTTTCCTGACCAACTCAATGGTGGGCCAAAATTACATATTTATTAGGCAAAACCAGTCTTTCCCACTGAAAAAAAACCTTTTTCTCATCTACACTATTATATCTTGTGGAAAAAAAAAAACAGAGAAAAAAACATAATTTGATAAAATTTACTGAATTTGCTACAGACGACTGCTTTGGCTCCACACTGTCTGCATTATTAAACAGACAGTGACTTGGCAATAATAAAGACTGAAATACTCTGTTTCTTAGGTCCAATTCTGCTCTGTCAAGGCCCCGAATCAGATCGAATCAGGTTTCCATTCAGGTCACCATAGGGCAGATTGAGTGGGACTGGCAGTTGTGCATGGAAACTACCTAAAAACACCCAAACAAACCTTGTCAAAACCAGATCGCTTGACACAACAAAACAGACCGACAAATGAGTGGAGCCACACCAGGAGTCAACGGAGCGGAGCAGGACCCGATGACGTATTTGGTGTATTTGAGCTGTAAGTGACTGGCTGCAGTATAGGTTATAAAGCCTGTTTTATTCACTGTAACAGTTTGAACACGAGTTACACAAGAAAACTGATACATGTCTTTAATACTTTTTCTCAAGCCTGTGTATTCCTGCAGAATCTTTTCTTACCAGATTAGAAGCGTGGAGTGTGAACAAAGAGGAAAAACACAAAGAAGAAACAAAGACTGAAGAAAAAGTCACTGCACTTTGCATAACCATGAGCGACAGCTATAAACTGCTGTGTACTGAACTAGCTTGAGATTGTTGATCATTGTTAGCTCTATTTTTTGAAGTTAGCTAAAGGGCTGTAACATTAATCATACACACCAGGAACTAGATCTGTTATGTGCATGCCTTGGCTTTGTGCCACCAGTCCAATGTCAGCACCAGTTAGATGGAAATTTTGGTCTCACTTTTCTTTGATGGGAGGAGATTGAGGCAAGTCATCCATATTTATACCAAATCAGTAGCTGAGTATAATTCAGATTTTTGTCCTATGATTCATCAGGGGTAGTAATGCTGGGATTAACCGTTTACTCTTATTTAAAAGATTTGAAAGTTCTGGTTAAATATGAATTTTTACTCATTATTAAATGTCATAAATTTCACATCAAGTTAGGCCACTGAGTTTATTTTATTAACCGGGAGATACCAGGATGATATGAAGTAAATCTTGTGCCACAGGGATTAGATGATAAAGTTGTAGTCACAGAATCCCTTATTTAGACCTCCAACTGTCTCAAAAGGAGACAAAAATAAACTTTGCTGTACCACTTTCTGGTGTGACATGGACACACATTTTGTGTCACCAGCTGAAATGTTGCCATAGTAGCAGTTGTTGCTGCCAGATGAGAGAGAGAGGCTGCTGAAAGCAAATAATATATATATAAAAATGACACGACTTCAACACAAACCCAACTTTTCACCACTAGGATGCAACAAGGGGTGGAAAAAAATCGCACCCTTAATCTTTTAATGTATCTGACAGTCAATGTGACTGTTGGTGAAAATGACAGATTCAGTGGTTGTCAGTTGGCTCAGTGAAGTTTTATTTCCAAATAAAACTTTAAACTGCATCTTTTTATTTACTCTGTTCTTGAGCTATTTTCAGTTTTGAAAAAGATAAAGTCTCCCTATAACATTAACAGTTAAATCCAAAACTGCCATAACATAGAAACTCAGCATAGTGAATTTTCTTTCAGGTCAAGCAGAGGGGCATTTCACTTTAGGCTGGAGCTTGTTAGTCATATTGATGCACTGCCCAGGACAATTAACCCCAAACTGCTCTGATCAGCTAACATTAAATGTCTACAGGAAAAAAAGAGGTTATTGCACAATGACCTCTTGGTTTTCAGAATGAAGTTAAAGAGTTCTGCTGATCAAAAACATGCACAAGGTAATGACAATCTCTGCATTAATAAATGATAAAATATACATGTGCAAGGCCATGTAGTAGACTCGGAGCAGACTTTTTAATTTTACCCTGAGCTCTGATTAACTCTGTGCTGAGCTGAGCAAGAACTGGAAATGAACATCATCAACCCTGGCAACCCTACTAATTCAGCCTTTGGCTCATACAGTCAGTACACAAAATGATCTCATTGAGAGGGTGTATTAGAATTTGGTTCTATTTTCTCGTGTTTGGGGGAACTGAAAGGGGCAGCAGAATAGAGGGAGAAAATAGACGAAGAGAGCTGACATTCAGGGTTAAATAATTCAGGACTCAATTCTACTTCTTCAATTCTATTCTTACTAATCATGATTATCTTAATTTTCCAGCTGGGCTAAATACCTTATTCTGATTGGTCAACGCCCCATGGCAACAGAGATTGAGTTTCCACCTTCTTGAGAATTTTTGTTGGGATTCTAATTTGCATAACCACCCATTTACAAATTAACCCTTAAGAACCAATCTATACATCAGGTTAACTTATTAAACTCTGTATTACTAGACTTAATTCATACAATAAAGCAAAAAGTGCCAGAATTGCTCAAACTAGGTGTGCATCATATGCACTGTACATACCAGGCCTTACAAACCTTTAGGGGAAACCAGCACTCAGTGTCACCACCAGATACTTGGTCACAGCATCGTGTCAGAAAACCTTCAATTTACTTTTGATAGAACCTCAATCCTCTAAGATATCTCCAATTTGTTCTTTGGTGATGGTGATAAAAAGCTCTCTAACCATTTTGTCTCTAAGAGCTTCAGAACATACTCTGCCAGCTAAGTGGCCATCAGCTTTAGTCTACTGCTAGTCCAAGTGCATCTTCTTGGACCAGAGATACATTGGGGGATTAGGGAAAGGGATTGAAACCCTGATCTGTTAAGGATTCAAAATTGTTCAAAATCCTAAAATTGCTATCATTGTATATTGTGCAATGGCTCTTGACCTCCTTTAAATATAAGGTCGTAAGTCAAGCCATTTCATTTAACCCATATCACTTGGGCACAAACTGGTTGTTAGATTTTTTTGAGAGGATGGTTGAATGTGAAAAGGGATCTACATTTTGGCTGAATTGAAGCTATTTAAACTTTAACATCATACCTGCGTTGCTCCGCATTTATCAGAAAGAAAATGCAAAAACACAGCTGCTGCTAGCCCCCTTTAAAGCAGCTGTGGCTGGATTACCATAATCCATATTTTTTAGTGTGTTTGTTTTAATGTGACTTTTGGAGAGGTATATTGTGTGAATATGTTCATTTCTTTTGCTTTAATGTTTTATTTTATCCTGGCTGAATAATAATAGGACAGCAGAGATTAGGCAGACAACCTCTTTTGGTATGCATTTGGTGTTATGCAACACGTCGTCTTGGATGGGTCACCAGCCAATCACATAACCAACGCAGATTGACACAGGTCAACTCACTTCATGCCAAAGGGCAATTCAGAGTATCCAGTTGACTTGACTAACATGCTTTTGGAATGCTGGGGCATTTGCACAAAAACACACGGAGAGCACAGATATGAAACGGTTTCTGTTGGAAAGCAAAATGATGCTTCTCATGACACTCACACAGGTGACAATTTAAAACAATAGCATTGGAGGTAATACAGTTAATTATCCGTTTAAAGAGACTGTGAGGACTTTCTAAGTGATCTCGAAAAAGTCTCACTTCTATATATATGCTTGATCGTAATCTGCAATTTAAAATGAGATTATCATCACCAATTAAGGTTATTTCTAAAAGCTATTTCTTAGCTTCTCTATCAGGTTGGAGAAGACCAGATTGATTTACGGCAGACTAAAGTCTCTAGGACAACACCACGCCAGCTGACAAAGTTTATCATTGAGAAGAGAGATCTGTGTTTTTCTCTGCTGAAAACAATTTCTGTGATTCATTTCGTAGTGATGGTGGACACTGGAGCTGAACTGGCATTAAGAAGAAAGAAAAAGGTCAAAGCAGAAGAAAGCTAAACGGGAGAGCAACAGAGCACAGACTAAAGGCTAAAACACAAGCTGAAAGCTAAAACACAGGTTAAACTGTTTGTGATAATGTTCATTCCAACCCACATGCAGCAGTTATACTGCAATGATCTGATCAAACTTGAGAGTTTATCAATAAAATAAAGAGTGAGGTTACAGCACCAGGCTGCCATTAATGCTAAATATAACCAGCTGTTTGTACAGTACAATACAAACTGACAAAGTTTCCATTTCAAACAACAGTGCTGTGTAACTGTTGATAAATACTTTATCTTGTGCGTTGTATCCAGTAAAAATTTGTCTTGATCAAAAAAAAAAAAATAGTGTTAAAAATAAGATCCGATCTCCATTCATTTAAAAAACAAACACGCCTTGTTATGTCATTTCATCATAACAGTGTGCGCACGATTCCAGCCAAAAGGTGTCGCTGCAATCCACTTCAAATAGATAGTCCTAACAGCCCCTTTAAGTATCTTCATCAAATCCAACAACTTTATATTAAACCAAGCCACAAGACAAAAATAGTCAAGGTTTGAGAAAGGTGACCTGGCACAAGTTTGTTTCCAGCAGCACTTCAAGTTAATCCCAGGGTTCATACAGATAAAAAAAAACCCTCTCAGGCAGAACATTAACACAGAAACCTCTTTATACTGAAGCTATTTGGACCAAAGAGGTTTGCATTTCATTTTTAAAGCACCACATTTGCACAGCACAAGAACAGCCTCAGTGTGGCAGACAGAAGACTTCCTGTTTCTGTGCGTGTGCAACAATACCTAACAACTGAGGTAGATGCATGATGAGGTCTGTTCCCATGCAATAAATTTGAAGCTGGAGGAAAAATGCAAATGCATGCTTGCTTGTGCACGCACAGAACCACACAGAAAAATTACTAGAGCTGCTGGCTCTAGCCCTGAAAATAAAACGGATATTTATGACCCTGGCCAGTAATGGAAATGGATTTGTAATTTGTGATACATTAGGAGTGAGAAAATAATTAAATTACACATATTTCAAAACCAAGATACTGTCAAGTAGTATGTTAGCACTCTAAAACATTGTGAAGTATGTTTGAAAATACCTCTATTATTAAAACCCCATCACTGATACAATTATTACAAGTTTCCCTTATTGTGAGGATAGGTCCACCTTATATTCTCCAACACATTAACTGCAAGGATGTAACTCCCTCATTTCACATTATACACCAATTTTGAAGTAGTATTTGCACTGACTATTGGGTTAAGAATAACTAGAAGAATATAAAATATTGTCGACAAAGAATTAAGAGTCCTCATGCAGTTTTATTCTGGCAAAAAGAACCACTAATATGTTCTGCTATTTGCATGTGCATACATGGATATTTGGATACCAAAATACAACAGCTATGCAGATGACACTCAACTATTATGTATGTGAGACCAATGGGGCAGAAGAACTTTCTTCATTCACCTTCTGTCGTAGACCACTTCACATCTATGATAAACTTACAGTGTGCACTGCACAAACTACAAGTAATCTGGTAGGTTGATTAAGTGTCCTTTCGCATCCAAAAATGCTTTTCCAACATGCCTCAAAGACTCATACAGCACCTGATGATAGGGATGATTCTAGGTGCTTGACATAGAAAACCTTGTGCAATTTAGCTGTGTGCTTGCATCCTCCACCAGCACACTCAATGTAATGGTAAAAAAAAAAAAAACTCAATATGTTTAGATTTTTTATGTAATGTGCACAAACCATCCATATACTTGTTAGTATGTGAGTAACACTACCAGTCCACACGTCTTCATTTACATTCCAATGCCACCAGTTTCCTTTTCTGAGCTCCTTTTCCAGGCTGCTTACAGCTGAGGCAGAAACATGTGTAAGAGATGACACAGTTGACATTCTGAAAAAAAACAAAACATGAAAAGATGTTTTGATGGGGTCTGGATGGGAATAAGAAATGCCTGTGTAGTCCTTGTCTGGGTTTTCATCCCTATTTGGCCTCAGAAATATAAATGTTTGGGTTGTTTTTCCTTCACTTTACAGTCAACTTTCAGTTTACTGATCCCTAAAAAAAGACAGTTCCATCTTCTGGATGCACATTACAAATTCTATGAGCAGCTAGACTAGCTAGTACAGTTATTTTCAGGTGTTTTGAAGGACTAAGAAGTAAGCCTGCAATGTTATCTTAAAAGAAAGAGCAGAAAGACATTTTTATGTTTTTAATATTGACGTCCAAACAATAAAGGAATAGGAAAATAAAATTGATATGCCCTCCTTCCAAGCAGAACAACACTTCCTCTTTGAAACAATGACAAGTTTTGCTTTGTGCAACCTCCAGATTTATTATGTGTGAATCTGTATGGAGTAGGGTATGGAAATGTGAGACTGGAAATTGGCGAACTCAGCAGAATGCAACAAAAGAAGGGGAAAACAAAGGTGGAGATTAGCTTTAGGCAGCGCTACAGTAAACAGTGCCAGTGGTGTCCAGCTGTGGCCAGTGAGTCTCGGAGAGCCTGTCTGAATAGAAAGTGTATTTAACATCATGCAGGGCCCAAATGAACTCTCAAGTACAACAGCAGGGAAAAGATAAACTCTTGCTTGTAATTGCTTTCCTATCATACTGTTTTAAGTCCAATAGCAACAAAACATGTTGGTTTGAAACAGAGTAATCGCTATTTGCGCAGATGGTCAAGTATACAACATTTTCTATCCTGTTGTGTTTTCTGCAAAAAGGCTAACTCCTTCGTATTTCAATTGTTGTTTTATTTTTGTATGATGGAAAACATATTAAATTCAGATCATTTAAAGGCACTGTGGGTACTTTCTGAGGGGTCTTGGAAAGTCTTGGAAAGTCTTGGAAAGTCAGTTCTAGACATATGCCTGATTGTAATCTACAACTTAAAACAAGATTATCAGCACAAATAAAGGCTATTTATAAATGGTATTTCTTAGCTTCCCGAATGGGTCGGACAGGACTGAACTGATTTATGGCATGTCAGAGTCTCTATGACAACAGTAATGGGTCGCTGATAGAGCATGAGCTAAAGGCCAAAACTAGGGATGCACGATATATCAGCATTAATATCAATATTGGCCAATGTTTGTCATTTTTTTAATATACTGGCATCAGTCCAATGAGTAAACCTGGGTCGATACTAACAACCGATGTTTATATCCGTCTAGTTGCTGTTTGTGTATGTGTCTGGAGGGGGTTGCCAAGAATACTGGTCAGTTTGTTAAGGCAAGGTTGTCAGGATATTATTTTGATTTATGATCCTTTTTGTAAGTTATGATTCAGACTTTCTCACAGAAGTTTTGTGAGTTTAATTACACACTCGCTACAATTTGTGAGGGTTGCTAAAAAGTAACACTATTGGTTACTTGTGTTTATGGTACCCCAGTAACGCTCTTATTTGGCAGTGAAACACCTTTTAAAAATAAAGGAAGACATTCAGAAATTCAGTTTGCATGATTTTCAGTTTGTACAAAATTGTATCATCTCAGATACTTTATTTAATTTTTTTAACATAAATTGATATTGGTAAATATTGATTATCGACCATAACAGAAATATTAATATTGGATATTGGTATCGGCCAAAATTTCCATATCAGTACATCCCTAGCTTAAACACAAGTTGAAGGCTCAAACTCGGCTAAACTGTGTGTCCAGTAAAAAGTTGTCTTGAACAAAGAAAAGTAGTGTTAAAAAGATGATCTGTTCTCCAGTGTTTTCCGAATCAAACACATGCCTTGTTATTAAAGCCAAAGGTGTCGCTGCAATCCCTTTCAAAGGGATAGTCCTCACAACCCTTTTAAGAGATTATATCATTAAAAATTGTTATTGCTTTTTCAATGAAAGTGATGCAAACAATGGAACAAAATGTTTTTTGCGGGTATGTGTTGGAGTTTTTTGAATTAGCATTGTGAAAACTCTAGTTTTTTTGTAAATATACTGTGAATTATGATGGTATTCTCATTCATAGCTTTAAATGTACTTCATCTTTTTGGTAGAGGTCAGAGACAAGTCAAGAAGTATTTAAGCAAGGCTTAAAGGTTACATCTGTTTTAATTTCAAATGAGCAACGACTGCCATCATAAAAAGGGTTCTTGAACCATTGATTTTGACATTTTATCACCTGCTTACTCATTTTCTTTTGTCTTGAAACAGTGCCCCCACAGTGACTAGAAACAAAGTTTAAGAAATCTGATCCAAATTTCCTCGTAAAAAGGCCAGAGGAGCTTTATTAACAATGTCATCCATGTTTTTTTTTTGTTTGTTTCATCAAAATTCCACTGCTGTTCAAAAACACTTGTCAAAACGTCAAACATCTCATATGAGGTTTGTGCAGGATTCAGGTGAGGCTCTGAATGCCCCGGTGACAAGCCCCCTGACAGCAGAGTGATTATTCCTATCACGCCCTGCCTGTAATCAATGACAGAAGGTCACACACACACATACGCCTCAAACGCGCGCACACTGGACACATTGATACACAACACATTCACACAGCTCAAGACAAACTGGGTATACTTCTCAGCACAATCCATCACACACTCACAACTGAATGTAAAACAGACGGGTAACACACACACACAAATACAGGGACTCACACACACTCCTGGATCAATAGATTAGGTCATAACCCTGGAGATGAACCATATGGAACATCAATAGGCTCATCAATCACATAATCACAGAAAATGGCAGGGTCACTCTGTCTGTATGCCTATGTGTGTCAGAGTGTAGCTCATGTGTGTATTGCATGTCAGCTCATATTTAAAGGTTATGCATATATTTCCAAGAGCATACATATGTGCGGCTTGGTCCCCCTGAAACGGTTTGTCATTTTGATGTCAGTGTGTGTGTGTGTGTGTGTGGTTGTGAGTCATGACTTGGATCTATAGCAATTGATTACAAAAGGCAGCTGTGTGTGCGCGTGTGTCTCCCCATGAGAAAGGCTTATTTGCTCGTATTTAAAGGTTATGAATAGGTGTTAGATATTGACCATGTGTCTAAGGTGGTGTTCTTGAATGCATCCGGAGGGCTCAGTTGTTGTGTGTGTCTGTGTGTGAGAGTGAGTGGCAGACATGAAAAACCTTACCACTTAACATCTGGGGGGTGGACTCCTTTATTCTGCATCTAAAGATGATAATTAACACCTTGGCTCCGTATTATCATCGTGACCCCTGGAGCCAGCTGAGATTGGCATTTCCATTAAAGGGACATTGGCTCTAATCAAAGCTCTGAATAACAAATGAAGATGACTGGTTGTGTAGTTCCAATACATTTCTGTGATCAGTGTGAGGCTCAGAAAATTCCAGTGTTCCAAAACCAAAAGTGCAGAAGGGTGTCAGCAGTTACCGCAAAAGCAATTAAAAGTGCACAACGAGAGGCTTCACATTTAGCATGAGGCAATGCACTTCAATCAGACATTGACAGGAGGGATGTAAAAGCAGACTTCTCTATCTCTCTGATAACCTGCAGAGCATGTGCCAGGCATTTCAGGTTATCTGACAAGAAGCAGAGACTGAGGGAACATTGTCCACTAGTTCAGTGATCACTGGTGATGATCTCGTACAGATAAAAAAAGAAAAATGTAGAGTGGTTGCCAGATTTGCTTGAACAGTCTGGCAGGTGTGGGAAACAGTGTTGCATCATGTTCTTGTCCTGATCTGTCTTTTTTTCAATGTCTTTAAGAAGTGTCTTTGAAATATGTCAGGAACAAACCTTATGCTGTTCAGTTTCTTTATATGAATTGAATGACATGTACACTGTATGCTGGCCTAACTTAAGCCTATTGATGAGTCAAAAATCCATGCGCTCATGGTTGAAGAGTTTGTTTTCTGTGTGATGCAAATTAAAAAGAAAACAAACATTCTTTTCATACTTTTTTAAATACATTCTGTGAGGAACTTTTCATTGGTCCTTACTTGTCTAGTCTTTCCTATGTGTGAAATTATGTTGTGATGACTAATATCCTGGAATCCTTTAACATTTAAAAAATACATTAATGTCCATCCATCCATTTTCTATACCGCTTCTCCTGTTCAGGGTCACGGGTGGCTGGAGCCTATCCCAGCTGGCTGAGGGCGAGAGGCAGGGTACACCCTGGACTGGACACCAGTCAATCGCAGGGCTGACACAGAGACACAGACAACCATTCACGCTCGCACTCACTCCTACGGGCAATTTAGAATCTCCAATTGACCTAGTGAGCATGTTTTTGGACTGTGGGAGGAAGCCGGAGTACCCGGAGAGAACCCACGCATGCACGGGTAGAACATGCAAACTCCACACAGAAAGGCACACCGTGCCCGAACCGGGATTCGAACCGGGATTCGAACCGGCGACCTTCTTGCTGTGAAGCAAGAGCTCTAACAGCTGCGCTACCGTGCAGCCCATACATTAATGTGAATCTTGGAAAATCTGAATCTTTGAAAAAATACCCAAGCAATCCCTTTGTCACAAGCACCAAACAATAAATTATGTTTTGTTTCTGATAGTCTTAACTGCTTTTGTAGGTGGTATAGAAGCATCAGTATTAATTTAAGTTTGTTTCATAACCAGCTAAAATCTGTTCACCTAAGCTTTAGGTCATTGTTATTTATAAGAAACAAAGCCATAAATTTAAATATCATTTTTATCACTTCACGTATCAGGTATCAGGATTTTTTGTTTTACAATTTTAAAACCATTTTTCCCCCCAAATTCAAATCCTTCATTTCAGTCTTTGTTTATAAGATGTGTTGAAAAAAAGCATTACCACTTTTATCCAGGAGAGGGTAAAATATTTTTCTTTGACTATCTAGTAACATGATGTCAGATCCCCTAAATACAGCTTAAAAACTGACTCACATGTGATGTTCATTTTTGGGGGGAAATGGCTCTTGATATAATCGGTAGACATCATCATCATCATCATCATCATCATCATTCAACTTTACATGGGCTGGTGTTAAATAAGGGTAGTAAAATCGCAAAATCACCAATATTGAAGAATCACAATTCAAATTGAATCGGCACCCCAAAAACTGTAAAAGAATCGAATCAGGGGGAACGCATATTGTACCAGCACTAACTGCTAGCTTTTAGTGCTTATAATTTTATTTCATTATGTTACCTTGTTCACAAACTATACAATAACAGCAGGGTTTGAATTACACAGTGGCCTTCGGGAGAGCCCTACTTTTTACAGTGCGCACCACGACCTTCCTTTTCACATGAATGCGACTATAATTATTATCCATGTGTGGCCAACAACAGGGTTACTGAGAAAAACATTCTACTATTATAACAACAAGTGCTTAATACTGTCCGAAACTATTGATATAAGGACTGTAGCAACAGCTCAAAAAGTATGCAGCAAGTTAAATCACCATGCAATTTCCCCTCGCAGGATAAGTAAAGTATTCTGAATCTGAAACAAATGGCCTCCGCCCCGGTGCAAACAACGTACTGTAACATCGCACAACTCAAGCAACTCACTCCGTGATTCTTACCTTAATTAGAAGCGACGACCACTCACTCACGCCATTGTTTGCTTGTCCAATTGAAAGGCAACTCACCACTGGGTTCAGGCCCAGGTTCGCCGCTGGAGGTGGCGGTGGTGGTAGGCGCCAAAGCACCCTCCTCTGTAATGCTGCTGCTAGCAAGACCCGGTGCTAGCTGACTAGCTGAAGCCGGACTTGTACTGTTGTCATCAGTGATGACTGATCTTTTTGTTTGTTTTAAAAATCCTGTGACTCCTGCGACTGTCCGAGTGACTGCCATTTTCGTTTAGACATTATATGCTATCTTCAGAATACTCCGCCGCTCAGAAAAAAACACTGAAATGTGCTGAGAGGGGTGATTTGTCCCTGTCCCGCCTACTCACGAGTGAGGTGTTCAGGTGGCTACGTAAATTAGCATTTAGTTCAGCGCTGCAACGACCATAGCGGGAATATGCAGAATTTTGTAAAAGAACTGAGTCTTAAAAAAACGTTAATAAGCAAATAGCACACACACACACACACACACACACACACACACACACACACACACACACACACACACACACACAAATGGTTTTTTTTTTTGGTATTATTTTATTTTATTTTACGTAACAAGGGAAAATAGAACAGTGTACAATTTTTAGAGCCCCCCCGAATGTGTCAGGTCGGGTTTTCAGGGGAGCTCATGACCCTTTCAAGGGAGCTGACCTCCCCTTAGCTCCCCCGTAATTTGAACCATAAATAACAGGATCTTTACTTGCAAGATACGTGCGTTTACAATATTCAGATAGTTGGGGCAAAGATTTTCAGAAAACAGCATGGGAAAGAAATGAAATTTACACTTCCCATCCAAGAGGGGGGACATACTCTTATCTTTAAACCTCCAGGTTACTCCTTATCCCTTAAAGCCTGACCTATCTACAAATAGTACACAAAAATATACACACATAACTTCTTTTTTTTTTCTTTTTTTTTTTTTTTGTCGGGCTGTTTTTGTTCCTCCTTCCCAACCAAGGACAGACAACACTGATTATCTTAAATCTTATAAGATTATCTTATAAGATTATCCTTTAGTCTGAGGTCTGTTAAGACTGAATTTGCCCCGATAATTGTGTTTGAAATGAATCGGGGCCAACAACCATAAATATTATACTTGTTCAATATTTACAACCAAAAATCTTTATGCCACTTAAGATTTAGAAAAATGTTATGTTTGAACCCCCCTTTAGATAACATTTTGACGCAAGCAAGATGAGACACACCCAGCAACAAGAACACTGGCACCACTTACACCACACACACACACAAACTGTGGAGAGGCAATTCTCACCCTTCCTGTCAGAAGTGGACAATCTGTTGTATCTCACACCCAGCCCATAGGTTTTCTCAAGGTTTCACTCTTTTTTGTGCTTATTGTTTCTCTTTTTTTTTTTAACATCCCTGAAACACAAACTCAAGCTCCTCCAATACAAAATACAGCAAGATGTGACACACATACCACCTCCTTATCAATATCTCCACTGAAACAGCCACAAACCCGCATGCACTCTGTGATCGTTCAGTTCCCATTGAGCCCCTCAGCCAGGCTGTGGTGCGTGTTGCCATGGTAACTAAGTACTCCTTAAATGATGAGTTCACTGGTAATAATGTGTCCTGAGGAATAAGAAAAAAAAAAAACTCATCCCATGTTTGCTTGCTTGTGTGTGCTTTGGGCTTCTGATTATGAGCACAGGTGCATCCTGGGAGTGATGTGCTCAGTCCCTCCCTCCTCTGTGCTCTTCAGACTGATGGCAGCCCCTCCAGTGCCCCTTCTGTCAGAGCAGCTCAGAACCAGATGACACCACAACGGGGTCGACGCGAGATGGCTCGGCCGGCTGTCACCGTCGAGAGCAGACAAACAAATTGGAGCTTAATGTGCAGAAAACAATAGAGATTCAGGTCTCACACACTCCTACTCATCCCCTCCTGGATATTACAGGCAGCAGGGTGGCTCGGTTATTAGAGAGACATCACTCAAACAGGGAGAGCTGTTATTTCAGCCCAGTGCTCTGACCTGGGTGGAGGTGAGGGCAGAAGGAACATATGCTGATCAATAACGCATCACATTATTAGACAATAATGGGCCGAGCACTGACAATGGGAGAGTTATTACGCGGAAAGGTCCAGAGGATCATTATCTCCGAAGTTCCCCAAATTCTGCCCAACATTCACTGAGAAATAGCACAACTGGGTGTTTCTCAGTCAAAGCTTAAAAAACAATGTGTTATTTTCACTAATGCAAGTCTGCAGATTTGTCACAACAACCATCACCTCCACATCCATCACTGTCCGGTTTCTAAACCTCCGAAATATCTGCAGTATCATCTGTCCTGCTGGAAAGCTCAGCAGCTGTTTGCTTCTCTCCTGAAAGTGAAAGAAAAGTGCAGCAAAGATTCCCATGACCCCTCTCACCCAGCAAGGCACACTCCAGGAGAGGATACTCATTCTTTACTGCTGCTGGAAAAGCTTTTTCTTACAAGAGCAGACTACCTTTGTAATAGATGGCTCTAGACTGAGCCTCTCCCATGTACCTCTCTGTTTCCTGAAATCACCCCATCAGCTGATTCTCTATTTTTGTTGGTACAACTTAATGGACCAAACAAATCTGACTTATACTGGACATTTAGTCTTTTTTTTGTATCAGAACATTAAGGCACAGTTTCTTCTCCTTAGGACTACAGGGAAAACAGAATCTTTGTCTTTGTTTTTTTTTTTTTGGTTCAACTCTCTGCAAAATGCAGCAGGCTTAGCTGACTATTGATTCTCTGTCTGCCATTTCCACAAAACTCAGATGATTTACACCATTGTGGGACCAACGATGTGTGAGAAGATGAGTCTGAGAACTTTGGGCTGAAAAGGACACGTCTTTTTGGCTGCTCAGTCTCACAGGCACAAGCACAACCCTACCACACATAAATCAGCAAGCCTAGTCTATCTTTTAGAGTCTTCCTATCAGATGCAATCAAATTTAAGTTGGGTACATTAAGTTTTCTATACAATCAAAACCATCTTTTCACCAAGCTGGGACTGAATCGCAAAAGGAAATTGACCTGGAGAATTCTTTAAAGTACCTTTTGGCCAATGCAGAGGTAATAAATGTCAAGGTTTTGGCTGGGACGATATGCTTTTCTCCCGTTCTTATACAATCTTTTGGTGCCAATTGCCAATGATGTTTACAGACTATATCAGGAGCAATACTTCCCCAAAACATACACATCACATTGTGTACATTTTTATGATTTATTCAGCAGCAATATAATTTAACCAGCCGTCTATACTCTTGTTTCAAAAGCCTGGACTGAAAAGAGGCACACAAAAAAAATAGTATAGAAAAAAACAGTCTTCTGAAGGTTATACTTTCCACATCTGAAACCTTTCTAACAAAATGAGATGGAAAAAGACTTTCTGAAGGAAACTGCTACATTTATCTGCACACAAATATAAGCCTTTAAATGCACATACTTCATTATAAGGTGAATTTAAGCCCTTTTCAATATTGAAAAAAAAGATATAAACTATTTTTCTCAAGTATTATTTAGCTTATTATAGAAAACAAATGTAAGGTCAAGTAGAGCCCCTGAAAAATCAAATATGAGCCTATAAAAGCACAGTTGGTAGTCATGGAAAACTAGCATGAATTTGAATGAAGGGTCTCCTCAGGACTCTGTTTAGCCCCCACCCTCCCACATTTGGCGCTCTTCAAGCGCACAAGCACCACTGATTTGCGGTCATATGATCGTGACTGATTCAAAACCACAGTCCTCAGCCCCATCATCTTTGTTTGCACTAGGTTACCAGTAATTGGGGTATAGGTTGTTTTTCTGCTGTTCCCCAGTGTACTTGGATCCTTCTTGGTTATGTACATTGAATCAGGGCTTAAAATGTGAGGTTGGAGGTTTTATCTCGGTGCTTTTTGCAACTCGCTTTTTTTGCAGTCGTCTGCCATTTTCTGCCTTCTGTTTAATTTTGTTTTTTCTGTGAACAGATGTGACATTACCAGGTAGAAAGCTGAAGAAAAACATTTCACCCTCTGTGGGGGAAAAGCTTTTTTTTCCAACCTGCCTTATAAACAGACTCAAATAAAGCATTTAAATTAGGAAATTTAAACACACTTTTGAATAAAAACTTTGATTGCAAAATCGTAAACAAAAAATTTTGCTAATTATGTCAATCTTTTTTCCCCACCCCTAGTTTGCATGGACTCACCAATTCATTGATCTCCACTTGGTAACAGGTGTGTGGGCAGGTAGGATTTCCTCATCCCCATCTGAGAGGGGGCAGGGTCTATGACCAACATGGACCTAAGGGGACCAAACATCCTTGAGCCCATAAGGAGCAACCTGCTGAATATGCGACCAAAGGTGAGAAAAGCTATACATGGGGGTGATTGGTTTGCAACCACTGACCTCAACAATGTTTACCTTCAGATACTAATTTGGGAGGGACACAAGAGGTTTACATGTTTACCTTTGAGGTCAAGCCCACTGAGCAGGCCTCTACCGTTCAGACTGACCTTAGCGTCTGGCACCTAAGCAAAAGGTCATGATACATTACACACTCAGGTGGTGGGATGTCTCATTTAGATACCAAATGCTTGCAGTTCCTTGGCGGCATTCTTCACCTTATGTCACACATTTTGGAGTCTTTTTTGTACCCCAAGTGGCATTTACTAATCCATTTTAAACAGGGTTTGGTTTTATTCTAAAACACTGAGCCTTTACACCCACTAAACCTGGGCAAATGAGCTATAAGGACAATAATTCAAAACACAAGGGTTAAATACTCCACAAACTTCCCTTCAGAACATTTTGCAACTGTGTACCAGTGTTTTATAAATACATTTAAATGAGTCATTATGTGTTTCATTAGAGCAAAATGTGTCTTTTTCTATGCAAAAATTGCAGAAAACATTGAAATCACAAAAAATAACAGCCAGTTAGAAAGAAATTTACTAAGAGCTTGTCGTTCTTGCACTGTCGTGTCCATAGGCAATGTTGTTAAACCCTTCAGCAAGTGACTGTACATTAGGTCCAATTTTAAATCACCATCAGGTGTTAGATCAGTCAGTTTGTGGGTCAACCCCCCACATACAGTGATGTTTCATTAGGGTCCCCAAACTTTTTCCTGAGAGGGCCACATAACTTTTCCCTTCTCTGATGGGCATCGGGGTAAGTGTGACGATCACAGGGGTGCCTAAACATAAACATTTATTGTTTTCCAGAAAGCCACACATAACCAAATATTGATAACCCTTTCTGGGATCTTCACAGAACAAAGTCAGGAAATAAATAATAACACTATCAACAAAATAAAATTACACTGATAGGGGCACAGACTGCAGAAGGGTGGAATAGAATGTCAGGTTCTATGTGTTTATTAGTCTCGATCGTGTGGCCAGACTGAATAAAAAAATCATAATGTGTCTCTGGTATTGTTCAGGGGGCCGGGCCAAATGTGGAGGCGGGCCGTATCTGGCCTTAGGGCAGTAGTTTGGGGACCACTGATTTAGTGAATCATGATGAGAAAATTAAATGCAAGGGACTTTCCTTCTCCATCCAGCTCATTTGTGTGATTAGAATTTTGTTTTACCAGAGTGAGAGCACACAGAAAAGCTCTGCAAAGCCTTCCCAGTACATTCCACCCTCAAATTGAAAAACAAAGCAAAAGAAAAAAAAGAAAAAAGAACTGTGATGTATAGTGGGCAAAAGTCTGGACATTTTTGGTGCAGTTATCAGTCGTAAGATTTCCTGATAACTGCTCGCTAGATTGGGAAATGAAGCAAACTGTTTGCCATGTGCCACTTTGAAAAGTTGTGAATCTCAAATGAGACATTAGCAAATGATTTCTACAACTGATTGAACATTTCATACTGTGGGATTTTCTCTATATCTACAAATTCAAACAGCTGGGTTCAGGTCAGTTCACTACATACAAATGCAATCCAAACTGTGAAGTAGTTGTGGCTTAAATTCTAGTTTAATACTTCTTATAGCTCTTCTGCATGTCATTACGGTACTGCTAGTATCAAAGTTTACACTTTGTTACTCTTGCTTCATGATACAACAACTTTTTATCACATCATAAATGTGTGATAACACATTCGGCCATAAGGCCTCTCAGACTGTTCATCCCTCAGGCTCCTCACTCTGAAAAGGGAAATATCATCTTATTAGGTTTTGCTGTTTTATGACTCGACACAAAGACAACACAATAAAGATTCATTAGTGCGGTATTTGCTGCTGAAACATGGGTGTCATTTCAGGATGTACAGTATGTAAGTGCGTACGTGTTCGGCATCTCAGTGCTGCTGCGTAAGCAATATTTTAAACAGCTAGATTTTACACCCGCACTAAATGGCCCCTTAGAGACACACACTATCATGCACAATGCACACACTGACGGTAAAATATTGAGTAATCATATTTCTTTAAAGGCCATTTGTGTGGAAGTGTCACAATCCACTTTACACTTAGGATAACAAAGAAAACAAACAGTGAGGGTTTGGGACAGCTCATAGTCATTAAGTGACTGTAAACAACACCTGATACAATCCCTGTGCTGACAGGTGATAGGATGAGCAACAACAACGGCAGCATACAGTAGAAACTGTACGAAGGACAGCAAAGAATAAGTATGATAAGTGTGGTGTTCTGGGAAAGCAGCCCACACAGCATCCTGGGCTTTGTTGTGGTTACTGGAATAAAATTGCTGCACATTCTGCAACTAATAATGACAATCAAAAGTTATTCAGTGGAACAGACCAGCGGGACTGACTCAGTGTGTTGAGATGAGGCAGGAAATGAGTATCATTTCAGAAGCAAAGAGAGAAAGGGTGGGGGACGTGGGAGGACAGAGGTTGAATACAAAACCAGATGGGAGAAAAAATATATTGTGCAGTGCATTTACTCTGATGATTTCTTACAGTAGAAACACAAATCTGTGAACTGTCACAAATACTGCCTAAAGTGTAGCATCAAATATCAGAAACCAGGCCAGTCCCGAAACTATTCTGATACAGTATATTAAAAAATCTTAAATAAACTCATAATGTTACAACAGAAAACTTTTTTTTCCTGCTGCTGTCTGTACAGCAAGCTGCCATATGAAGCCACAGCTGCCATGCGTGATGATAAAACTAAGGAGAAGGTCCCACAAGCAGATGAAACACCAAATAGTTTTTCAAGCAAATCTGTCCTTTTAAAGAGTCCAAACAAGGGAGAAAGTCATTGGCTGAAGCACAAGCTCACAGGGAATGGTTGATGACAAACTGACTAAGAGAGACAAACACACACTGAATAAACAGAACCAAATGAAGACACAGGTGAAACTAATCAAGGCAGGGCACACTGTCAAAAACACAGGAAGAGACAGGAAGTGAAGCAGACACAGGCTGTGTCTCAATTCATGGGCTGCAGCCTTTGGAGGACCTGGCCTTTGTAGACCACAAAGACTCAACTGAATTGATGCAATCTGGTCTACTGAGCATTTCCTGTTTGTCAATCTCGACGACACGCAGCACGGCCTTCAACTATCAGGCTTACACTAACATCACATAAATCACAACTATTTTAACGTTTATAATTTATCAGTGTCTTTTCCTTCCTAAACTTGGTACTGAAAGCTTTTCAAACTTTTTTTTTTAATTGATAAAGTATAAAACCACAATGTGCAATTAGATGTAATAAAACAGAGTGAAGCAAAATGTACATTTTTAACATCTGAACAAGCACCAGGGGGAATATTAGCAAAATTAAAAACAATTTTAAAAAATGTATAAAGTTTAAGTTGTTGTAGTACAACAAGCCCAAACAGCACATTTTCTACATTAAAACAAAATCTTCTTCATTTTTTTCAGAAATAAAACCACATAGTTGTTACCAAGAAATCCTTCATAACATGCGTCCTCTTGGAGTTCCACCATGTCATGTCATATGTAAGGCTATAAAGGATACACCAAATATGTCCATCATGGCTCCTGAAAATTGGCCAGATTTGCTGCCGCATCGGTTGCATTTTGGAGGAGCCTCTGAACAGTGTGTCAGTGCGTACGTGTTCGGCAACTCAGTGCTGCTGTGTAAGCGATATTTTAAAGCTAGCTTTTACACCCACACTCTTACAGCCTTCGACGCACCGCAGTGACATAATCAGTCCTCAAATTCATCCTTCGTAAGCTGCAGCCCCTGAACTGAGACACAGCCACACTATGGCAAGTAATACAAAATAAAACAGGAAACATTTCACCCTGAGGGGTCACGTGGACACAGGAGTAACAGATTACAATGCAAGATACAATTACCAAGAAACAACACAGGGAAGACAAAAGGATAGCTATTAGCTTTTACAGACAGGAAAGACGCAAGACATCAACACAAGAGCCAGAGCCTGTAAGATCAAACAGGAAACACCAAGAACTAACCTGAGAAACATAAATAATGAAAATACACAAACAACACACACACACACACACACACACACACACACACACACACACACACACACACACACACACACACACACACACACACACACATAAAAAAATAAAACAGGAAGAAAAAAAGGCATTGATAACAACACAAGTTGAAAATATACACACTGAGGACAAGAGCCACAGAAAACAACTAAAAAAATAGAAGAAATGTGACATGAACAACACTTGGAAGACTAAACCCCAAACAACTTTTCACCAGGAATGACAGAAAGTAAAGCACAACATGAAAACACAAAGTAAGATCTTAAAAAAATAAACAGGAAATCAAAGCACTATGAAAACATTAAAACTAAAGTGACTCCTGGCAACAACAGATGTTTAATGTCTTCCCCTGGAAACAAACAGTCTGTACTCTGTGCTCTTGAGTGTCTGCTTTTAGTATTTATAGTATATTGTTTGTTGAAGGATGCTGTAATTTATTTGTATCCTGAGCAGTATTACCATTTAAGAATCAACCAGGCTACCACAGGACAATAAGATGGAACAAGACATGAGGCTGATGGCAGGTGGGAGTTTTATAGCACTTGTAACATAAAAAAAAGCTTGGCTGATATTTGTTAAGCATGCACTTCTAGCATATTGAAATGTTGGTACTTGTTCCACATCACATGTTGATGTCTGATCAGTGCTTGGTATTATCTCATAGGCACACTTGTACACAAAGTAAAAGAAGAAGTATTGGAACATCTTATTTACCAACCTTGCTGTATTCAGCCACAAATTTCTAGAACCAAGTTGTCTGTGAGTATGCATGTGAGTGTGCATGAGTTGGTGTGTGTGTGCTGGGGTGGGAATGGGGCGGATGGGAGCTGCTTTTAAACATGTAAAGCACTTTGTGCTACATTTTAAATATATGCAAAGTGCTTTATAAATAAATTTTGACTTGATTTGAACCCCTCCAGTCATCTGTTGCTTCTTTTTCTTTCTGTTCTATCCTCTTAGATTGGCTTCAAAATGTTCCACTGCAGCTGACTCCCACACACCTTGACACAATCATTGAGATATTCACAGTTTGAGTTAGCTACACATGGGACTAATTGTCTCTTCTTTGTTCATCCTCTCCTCTCTTTACCTTCTGTCAATTTCTCAACTCCTCTTCATCTCTTACCTGTTCTGAACTCCTGTCCTCTTTTCCTCTCTTCCCCTCCCACTGATCTGTCTTAGTGATTAATTTAGCTTCTCCTGTACTCTAACTTTAGAAAGCACATGGTAGATTACAGACGTAGTGTTATTCTTTTGATGTAACTTATAGTTAAAGTGGACCCTGTTGAGCAGCCAGAGCAGAATTAGTAATTGGATGAAGATGCTTCTGTTTATGATTGAAATTTGTTTTTTTATGCCTTTAATCAGGTAGAGAAGGACAGTGGATAAAGCAGGAAAGAGTGAGAGTGACATGCAGGAAAGAGGCAACAGGCTTGATTCAAACCCAGGCCACCCACTCTACTGTCGGGCAAACCTCATGGGGTGCAACCTCATGGGCTGTGCCTCAAGACACCTTTATTTTTTTTAACCTGGGTTTCAACAGGTTGTTCATCATAATCATAAAGAGGAAAGAAAGAAGAAAAAGTCATTATTTTGAGCTGTAAAACTCGGTTATTATACCTTTCTGGTAAAAAAAAAAAAAAAAAGTAAAAAAATAAAAAAATATCACACCAAACATTTTCTTTGAAAACACATCCCCACTGTTAGAAATCAACATGAATCAAACAAGTGTCAAGTTTAGATTTGATTATAATTCATGTTATAATTGTTTTGTTTTGTTTTGTTTTTCTGTGAGCCAGGAGGGAGGGGCTATGTTTATTCAAAGGAGCTGCCTCTAGACCAGGTAGTCAGTTGGATTTTGAAAAAAGCAGAGGTGGTTGTCACAAGGCAACAAAAGAGATGAAGTTTGACAATTCTGAAAACATGTACTCTTATTGTTTTTCCCCTATTATGGGCGATTTAGACTTAGCCTATTTTCGATGATTTTTATTTTCTTTATCTTGTAAACAATTAACTACTTTGCACACACTCTGCCTTAAGACACTTCTAAAAACCCGACCTTACTCTGTAAAGTCCTTATCATTCTGAAACATACCTAAGGTGTCTGTCTGACATAGTGTATCCAAAGACTGCACTGCAGCTAAGCCTCAGAGGGCATCAAAACAATAATCTGCTCTGTGATATGGCCACTGTTGTGATTAAAGACCTCTGACTTCTCACACAGCGGCATCAGCTGTGAGCACCAATCAGCTGACTGAAACACCAGCAGCTTCTGATGGATGATACAGCTCTCTCTTTCAGTGGGAGAAAAAGAGCTGGTGGTGCAGTGGGTTAAGTGAACTGCATAACAACTGCAGAACAGATTTAACTTTGAGTAAAAAAACAACATCAAATAGCCTCCCTCTTAACTCACTGTAGCCTTTCAAAGTAGTGAAATGTCATTTTTGTTATGAAAGTAACAAGTGTCACAGCTGGATTCAGTGCTTGACACTTGGTTCAAATCAGCATTGGGTGGCAGTGCATAAGTCATCTTGGTAAGGATGAAAACTGCTCATTTGTAAAGATTTATCTGTGAGGTCTCTTAAACCTGAAACATGCCTAAGCATGTTAGGAGAACACTTCAGGTTGCCATCTGCGCTAACGTACTCTGAGTCTCTTTAAGTCATCTTTAACATCTGTGCACACTTCAAGACAACAACACAAATCTTTACAGACAAGTTCATTTTTGTTTAACTTCATCAATCTAACAATACAGCTGATAAAATAATTGCTGTAATCCTGCCGGACTCATTCAGTATCCTCTCACGGGCAGAAATCTTCTCCACCTGCTTCTGTTTGAGAATCCCAGCAGAGGCTGATTGTGTTGTTGGCTGGTGCAATGATGGATGGTGGAGGTGTCTCTTGGTCTATTTTTTTTTTTGGTGGGGGGAGGAAATGAAACATGACACACATTAAAAAGTTGAAGGGAACAGAAATGTAATATAACATAAACTTATTCATGGCTCTGTGAGTTACAGACTCAGGTGCTTCCTTCAGTATAAGACCCTTTCTTCATTTCAGTGTGAAAGGAAGGCCTCACCTAAAAATAACTTTATTTTTTGGGATATATAGTAGTTACACTCAATATCATTATCAGACTGACTTTGGTAGTGCTATGATGTCGTGCAGATATTAAAGTGGGGTTTGCACTTCTGATCTCCCTTCTTGGTGAATTTTCACAGTATCTTCTCTGTCCTGTCTCTGCTGTTCTCCTTAAAACAAAGGAGAAACAAAACAACATGCGTAGTTTGAGAAAATTCATGATATATTTAGTGAAATGTGTTGGTGCAGAGGTGTGCTTTTGTCCTCCTGGAAAACAGCTACATTCACCTGTCTGTAAGATCAGCATGCCCATTATTATGCAAATCTGACAGAAACTGACTGTTCTTAATGTTCAACAGTAATTAAATGAGCCAGCTACACCATTTCTTTCTCCTTTGACTTTGAACATAAAACTTACAACTGTTAAATCATGACATATGACTTCACCAGCATCCCACGTTTTGCAGCCAGCCACAAGGGGACACTCAAGAAACTGCAGTTTTGTGCAGTTCATGGTTAGTAATGGAATTACTCCTCCATAAATGTAATTAGTTACCCAAGAAATTAATTCTTGCATTACTTTTTTTTAAAAAAAATGTTCAAATATGTAGAAGAATCTGGATTTGGGAGTGGGTTTTGCTCTGGGACGTAATGTTAACTTTTCATGTATGTTCTTGCCTTTTACGTCAGTGAAAGGAGGAAACAGAGACACAGGTGGGACAAGGAGAGACAGGTGAAACTTATGAGGCACAATCAAAGAGGAAGGAAACAAACGGAACAAGAACTACAAAATAAAAGAGGAAACACTAAAGACTCATGGATGAAAATAAACACTCAAAAATACTTGTATACAAGAAATAAGACAGAAGGCAACTCTGCTGCTTTATTCACAAACAGACAGCATTCTCTGTCCGCAGAATACTTGTCAAGAGCTACAAGTGGCATACATGAGAGGGGTCCATAGTGGGGGTTAAAACAACATATTTACTTGGTAAAAATGCTGGTTTACCTGGGTAAAGTCTAGGTGCCAGAATCACTGCACTAAAGAGAGGAGTGCCAAAGCTGTAGCCTGATTCTGAATCTCTGTACTTGGTACTGCCGTGGCTCAGGAGGTGCAAAATGTCCTTCACTAATAAAACAATCTGCAGTTTCATCCCCTGATCCCCCCGTCCACATGCTGAAGTGTCCTTGGGCCAAACTCTGAACACCAAATTGTTTTGTAGGCTGTGCTTTCAGCGTTTGAATTTGTTCCTGATGAGCACCTTGCTCTGCAGACTCTGATAATGTATATGAAATACATGCCCTCTAAAATATATTTCAACTGTATATTAAAGCTCAGTGGCAGAATGCATTACTGGCTGAATCATAAGAATGATTCAATGAAAAACAAAAAAGGGGAATAAAACAAAGGAGGAAGGTAAAGGGAACAGTCAGTAGTGATAATAAAATGAAGATTCGTTGGGAAAAAAAAGGAGGGGGGGTTGAATGATGACATGACAGTGAGTGATAGGGCAAAAAGAGAGACGAGCAGACACATGGATAGAAAGACCTCCACCTTTCTATCTCTGTTGTCATCTTGTCCTCACTATTCATTTCCCTGCGTCTCCCTTTTCCCCCCGCTCTCCCATCATCCGTCACTCACCCTATCTCCACCTTGCTCCTTCCTAATGCTCTCCCGCTTAACTCCACAAGGATCATTATCATTTCCTGCTTTCTCTTGCTGCTTCATTTATTCACTCTCTCTAAGTCCCTCTGATGCATTTATTCTACATTTCTCTTGCGCAGCTTCCCTCTCGCTCTCTCTCCGACAACCCCTCCTCTTATTGTCAACTTGAGTCATCACCCATCTGCGGTGTCTCCCTCACTTGTTTAAAATGCCTTTAGTGTTTGAGAGATTCTGCAGTCAATTCAGATCACTCAACAGCACTTACATTTTCTTTACAATCCATGTCTCTCACTCTCTATCATACGAGCTCTTCAGTCTGCTTCATAATTCATTATCCTCCTTTGTCTTTCTCTCACTCACTCTCTTTCATCTCATCTCAATATTTCCTCCATTTTCCAAGCTTTTAATTTTTAACTACTGATTGCTTTTTTTTGTCTTTGCTCCATTACCAAAGTCTCCCATTTTAATCACTCATTCACGAGTTACTCAGAATTATAGTTCACCTTACAATACCTTCCTCCCAACCTCAGGGAGTTAATTCCTCACAGCTTTTTTTTTCCATCAACTCAAGATATTAAATATGAAACTTTTCTTTTGATCCTATTCTGATCGTTTTATGTTGTAAAAACAAATCCTCTGAACTGTAATGCACCTTTCTGCTCTTGTGGTTAACATATAAAAGACTTTAAACACACACAGTATTCAGCTTTTAGAGGGTACTTGACACTTTGGTACAACCCAGACAGTTTGCCAGTTTATCACAGGGCTTACAATAGATATTAATCCATTTTATTACTGGCTCCATTTTAAAAAATGGACTCTGGTTGGTCAAAACTGGGGATCAACAAAAGTGGTGTAGGTCAACCAAAGGCACTTACTGCCAGTCATTTAAACAAAAATTAAATTTATGACTTTTTGACTGGTCTAAAGATAAGAAAACACTTAAACTGAGAACAGTTTATTCTAAAAATGGATAAACATACGACCATAAACTCTGCAGGTAAACAATGGCTGTATCTCAATTCAAACTTCACAAGTTCTTGCATTCTCTGGAAATTCAGACTAGTTTTTCCCAGAGTTCGGACTTCAGAGGTACAGGAGTTTGCAGAATGATCTTAGTACTGTTGAAACAGCAGCTGACTTTGTTTGCGTCCCCTTCTACGTACTGTACCTACACATCACATCTGGTTGCATTGCTGGCAGTTTGTTGATGTATAATTTTATCTAACTCATCCACAATTCTGGGTTTCAAACAAAATATTGTCACAAATAAGAATCTTATTCACATTTTTACATGGCAGCAATGGTTACTTACAGTTGTACGTCTTTTCCTCTGCCATTGTTTGAATTTCTTGCTGAATGGAGCAAATTGCATTGTGGGATTGTAACTGTTAAAAGTCCACTCAAGTTACGTCCGACAGGTGACTTGGTAAAAAGGGTGGGACGAGTCCACATCCAGGTACTTTGATTAGACTTGTTCTGATGCTGACTTAGAATTTGAACAGAACTTTGGCTTTGATCGATAACATATCACAAGTCCATAAGTCCAGAAGTATGCTGAAGTATGCATATTAAGAAACGATTAATGTTAAAATGGTTTGCTAAGTATGACTAACACTAGCAGAGCTAGTACCACCAGCCTCTAGTCCTCCCTGCAGGCCTGTGCTGGGTCTGTACTCACACTGGTTGAGAGTTTATGTGACAGTTAAACCAGTCACAGCTTACATACAACTCTATCTTCATGACCTAGATCAAAATACAACCTGCCAGTGCTACAAGATGCCAACTGTCATATGTGCTTGTTAACATCCGGGTAGTGGAGCATCAGTAGCAATAACACTCTTTCAGAGATCAGTGCCATCTACACCACCCATTGTCTGAGAAGAGCGCACAACACCACCTGGCGCATCACCTGTACCACCTGCTGCCCTCAGGTAGAAGGTCTATACAGGCCCCAAGCACCAGACTGGCCCACAGCCTGTATCCTCAGGCAGTGAGGCTGCTAAACAGTTGTCCCTCTCCTCTCTCTGCCTCATCCAAAAGCACCCACCATACCCCACTGTAACAATAGCTGTGAGCTGGACTTTGCATTTTTGTATTAATCAAAACATCACTCAAACTGTCTGCATGTTCCTCTGTGTTGAAATGCCCTTGTTATTCTGCAGTACCACAGTTACTGTTGTTTACATTTGTGTCTGCACTGAATAATTTATTGTATAGTACTGTGTATAGTGTGCAAATTTTACACAGTGGGTGTTAAGGGAGATTGCACCATTTTTACACTTCATTGCACCTTTTTTGCACTTTAATACATCTGCTATGCAGTGTATAATGGTCTCAGCAAAATTTTGTTGTTATATTTACTACATTTACTACAATAAACAGTTGATGGTTGGTTGTGACAGATATCAAGAAAGAGTTCAGCACATTTCACCTCTGCCTGTAGGTGCTGTGTGGCATCCATTCAGGGTCAGATTAAATCTTATCGATTAAGATTCAGGATTCAAGAAAGAATTATTAGCATGAATGGAAAAGCACTGTTGCCAAAGCATAACAATAAATAGTTATATACAGCATTAACATAAATTGATATTATTGGGCATTGGAATCAATATATTCATATATTTACATACAGTTTATCTCAGAATAATAATAACATCTAATCTCTGCATCACGATCCCACACATAGTTCCAGGAATCTAGCTTGCATAAGCACCAACTAACAGGTCATTATTCTTTGCATCAAAGCTATCATGGTCGTGGTTCCTGGATCTTTCCTTTGAACGTTTCCTTAAAAAAAATCATGTGACGCATTAGCAATAAAGCTCACAAATGCAATTAAAAAAATGTTATGCATTTACATCTTGTATGTGCATGGTATTGGTAGTAATATTAATGTATTATATATGTTAATAATATCAATATATAGCCACATCTACCTTGTTTTAACAAGGTATATTAACATAATGGTGAAAAATGCATCAAGATCAGGTAGAGCACTACAGGATCAAACAGTTGAAACAATGCTTGTAAAAGTTTGAACAGGCTGAGTCTAGGACATCCTAACCCTAGAGGTAGGCTTAATAGGAGCTATCCAGAATATCAAGCAGCTCAACACATAAAACAAAAAGTTATTATGACTCTTCTCACAGATGTCTGGATGCAAGGATCCAATTTGATGCAAATCGAATCTGTAAGGCCACATCAATAATAAAGAAGTACCTCAAGGCGCACACACACACACACACACACACACACACACACACACACACACACACACACACACACACACACACACACACACACACTACTCCTCCTTGTATTGGTTGCTATGGCAAAAGGCGCTTGTGGTCAGAGCAAAGGTAATGACTGAAGCACACATGTTTCAGCCAGGTGAGCTATGAAAAACCTGGACCACGATACATATAAAATCAGCCTTACAATTTTCATCAAATCAGAGGCTTAAATCTGTATAGCTGATGCTGTAAAATGAAGTTTTTACTGAGGCATCACTTGGAGGATTCCTACTATAGTAGTCCTAGGAAAAGATTTCCTTTAAAATCAGCTGTTTTTACGGAATATTTAGAGCTATTGGTACACATTCATTGATAAACAAGGAGAAATCACTTAAAAGAGCAATTCAAAATAACTTTTCAGCTCCTATTGTTTTTTTTTTAAATTGCATAATAGCAAACCCAGTAGTTTGTCCAGTGTTTAGCAAATTCTCAGTTAGGTATTGATGGGAAAACTGGGTTGATATGACAAACTCTGTTACTTTTGCTTGTCTCAGTCCAACATTGTTCAGCACTAGCAGTTGAGGGCTAGCTTCTGTGCTAGTTTCACAATGAAGGGGCCAAGCTGACTAAGAGGTCTTGTGGCAAACAAAGTTACGATAGACAAGAAGATACAACCGTCTTAAAAAAAGTCCCATAATTCCCTTAAATCTCTTTATTAATTTATTTGCAGTTCTAGGTCCAAACTTAGATATGACATCTTTGCCATTTTTCTTCCCTCACATATTGTAACAGACTAAAGAAAACGGTCACTTACTTATCCCATATGACGTATGCTGCTTATTCAGGTAAATAATTGTCAGAAAGAAATCAAAATAGAACACAACAAAGCAAAACAGTGCATGTGTCTGTATTAGAATTGTATATGGGCCATAATATTGTGTATAATCATTCAGAACAAAAGCAAGTATCCAGTACAGCTTGTGTGATTCAGGACCTGGAACACAATTTCTTTTCATCCCTGTGAGAAGCCTTTTTCCTTCTTTCTTTTTTTTTTTTTTTTTTTTTTGAACAAAATATAATTACTTTAAAAACTTTAATAAATGTTCAATAAAAGAGGACACTAAAACTTTACACAAAGAAAAGAATTAGATATGAATAGTATTTTAGTTATTAGAATATAAATTTGAAAATGGAAGAAAATGAGGGGAAAATGTCCAACACCAGACTGCTGCTATGATTGCACAATGTTCTTGAAAATGTATTCCCTTTAAGCTCAATTTAACAAACACTATAACAACAATTTAGCCATACAGGCAACTGCTTTTGTAAATGTGAGCTGTAAGGAACATCCATCAGAATAGACACTAGTTGCAAATGTCTGCTTTTAGAGAAAAGCACTTTTGCTTTGGCTCTTACACGAGTACGAGAACAAAGCTAGAGGACTCTTTAATAAAGCAAACGTTATTATCTCAAACACAAGCTGACGGTGATTTTTTTTTTTTTTTTCCAAATATGGACTCATTTTTAATTTGATGCCTGCAACACGTTCCAATAAAGCTTGCACAGGGGCATGTTTACCACTGTGTTACAGCACCTTTCCTTTTAACAACACTCAATAAGTGTTTGTGAACTGAAGACACTAATTGTTGAAGCTTTGTGGGTGGAAAATTTTTTACCATTCTTGCGTGATGTACAACTTCAGTTGATCAACAGTCCAGGGTCTCTGTTGTTGTATTTTGCGCTTTATAATGTGCCACACATTTTCAGTGGGAGACAGGTCTGGACTGCAGGCGGGCCAGTCTAGTACCTGCACTCTTTTACTATGAAGCCACGCTGGTGTAACACACACAGAATGGGTCTTGGCATTGTTTTGCTGAAATAAGCAGGGACGTCCCTGAAAAAGACGTGGCCTGGATACAGAACATGTTGCTCCAGAACCTGTGTTTACCTTTCAGCATTAATGGAGCCTTCACAGATGGTCAAGTTAGCCATGCCATGGGCACTAACACACCCCCATACCATCACAGATGCTGGCTTTTCAACTTTGCGCTGATACAGTCCAGATTGTCTATTTCTTCTTTCGCCCAGAGGGCACGACATCCATGATTTCCAAAAACAGTCCAAAAACAAATGTGGAGTCGTCAGACCACAGAACACTTTTCCACTTTGTGTCAGATGAGCTTGGGCCCAGAGAAGCTGGTGGTGTTTCTGGGTGTTGTTCATATATGGCTTTGGCTTTGCATGGTAGAGTTTGAACTTGCACTTGTAGATACAGTGATGAACTGTGCTAACTGATAATGGTTTTCTAAAGTGTTCCTGAGCCCACGTGGTAATATCCTTTACACACTGATGTTGGTTTTTAATGCAGTGCAGCCTGAGGGGTCAAAGGTCACGAGCATTCAATGTTGGTTTTCCGCCTTGCCGCTTATGTGCAGAGATTTCTCCAGATTCTCTGAATCTTTTGATGATATTATGGACAGTAGATGATAAAATCCATAAATTCCTTGCTATTGTATGTTGAGAAACTGTTCTTTAACTGTTGGACTATTTGCTCACACAGTTGTTCACAATGTGGTAAACCTCACTCCATCCTTGCTTGTAAACGACTGAGCCTTTCAAGGATGCTTCTTTTTTATCCAATCATGACACTCACTGATTTCAATTAACCGGTTCACCAGTGGTATGTTCCAAACAGGTGTTTTTTGAGCATTCCTCAATTTTCCCTGTCTTTTGTTGCCCCTGTCCCAGCTTTTTTTGGAACATGTTGTAGGCATTAAATCCAAAATGAGTTAATATTTGCTAAATAAATAAATAAATAAATAAATAAAATCATTGTACTCTGTATTTTTGTTTAACACAACGTCCCAACTTTATCGGAATTGGGGTTGTAACTGTTGTTTCTCTCCTTCTGTGCTTTATTTTTTTAATAAAGTGCAGCAACAATATAGAAGTAGAAAAGGGACTTTTAGTGACAAAAACTTCTGCAGAAACTTTTACTCATAAAAATCAATGTGCTTTAAACTATAATTAAATCTTAAAAAAAAATACATCAACAGAAATTTTGACAGCGCCAGCCAGGCCTCTTCTCCCTGAGGTCATTCTGGGGAATATGAAAGGTGACAGAGAGTTGGAGACAGAGGAAAGGGGAGTGGGAGACACTATAGAGGAGTGGAGGGGTGTCAGGCAGACACAGAGAGTTTGACCTGAAGGTATACTGAATAATGGATGGAAAGAGAGGAGAGGTAGGAGATGCCTTACCTCAATCTCCCCATCTGCTTGTCTATACACATTTTTCCCCAACTCTTTTTATTATTCTGTCTTCTCCCCTCTTTAATTGGGATCATTAACATGCACTCCTATATTAAAATCATTAACCTAGGGCGCTCTGGTTATTGACAGTTAAATTTTTATTAATATGAGCCACATTTTTTCATGATCAAAGAAAGCACGTGGTTAAATATGCATTCATCCTATTTGTTGTTATTCGATTTGTAATGAAGTGAAAGATCCCAAGGGTCAGAATACTTTGACCCCTGTGTTGTATTTAAGCAAATAAGAGCTGTACAACCATTATTACATGAAGACATGTAAATTGAGCTGCAAATTCGTTGTGCCATTTTGACCCTAACAAATACTGCATTCACATTAACGCCTGAAGCAGATAACTCCGTTTATCAAAGTATTTTAAGACATTCTCCATTAATAAGGGATACTCTTAAGCTCCTGAACGGTCAAGATTACAAGCAGCTAATGCTTGACATGAAAAGGTCAGGGCAGCAAGATCAAAAAGACGGTGCTGACAGGTGTGTTTTTTTTTTTTTTTTCTTTTTTAAAGATACAATGGTAAAGACTGAGGGGGGTTAGTAGAAAGAGGCTAAAAAGGATCTAGCACCAACTGAGAGAGGTTCAAGTCAGTTCAGTGCTTGAGGATTTGATCTCAGAGGATGATAACTTTACTTGCACATCTTCATTTACAACATCACATTTTAGTTTTTTACATTACATGCTGCTGCCCCACAGCAAGAAGGTCCCCAGTTCGAATCCCGATTCAGGCACGGTGTGCCTTTCCGTGTGGAGTTTGCATGTTCTCCCTGTGCATGTGTGGGTACTCCGGCTTCCTCCCACAGTCCAAAAACAAGCTCACTGGGTCAATTGGTGATTCTAAATTGCCCCCAGGTATGAGTGTGAGCGTGAAAGGTTGTCTGTCTCTGTGTATCAGCACTGTGACTGACTGGTGACCTGTCCAGGATGTACCTGCCTCTCATCCTAAGCAAGCTGGGATAGGCTCCAGCCACCTGTGTCCCTGAACAGGATAAGCGGTATAGAAGATGAATGAATGAACATTAACTGTCGTAATTCAGAGCCAGGGTCAGAGTCAATCCATAAGCCTGTCTCATTTTTTTTCTCTGAGTTTAGCTGCAGTAAGTTAGCAGGCATTGGAAAAAATACAATTCCAATACACACGAATGACAACAATGATAATAAAAAATGAGCAGCAAGATAAGAGTATTGTATAATTGAAAAATGATTGGTTTTCAACAACAGCACTTGCACCTGGCTTTTATCTGGATTTATAAACCCTGTAAAATCCTTGTTCCCCAAATCCTTGTGCGCCTGCAACCTCAGGCCAGGTTTTTTTTTAATCCTACTAAATTCATTTTATTACATTATCTCCTAATTTAAACCAACACATAATTACAGGACAACTTACACTTATCACTGGTAGTAACTGTTGCCAGGAAAGAAGGATAAAGTCTGGATAGCAAAGAAGACTGAAGGCCAGCAGAGGCAGGAGGATGAAAGCCAAGCAGCACCAGAGGACAGAGGCCGGGGTGGGGGCTCCAGCTTTTGCAGGTGCAGTAAGTTGGGACTGAGCAAGACCACTGATTCAAAGTGGAGTTGTATGAATGGAGCTCCAGTGCTTCACCATCAAACTCAAAAATGATTAACAACAATCAACATGAAAATGATAACAAACACAATCTCTCCCAAAACAAATATCAAAATGTCTTTTCCCCACATTTTGAACTCAGCATCCTCTGGCTGCGAGGACGAAAAAAAATGAAGGTCTCATCGATTCAAAGCTTAACTTAAGTCAAGATTTGTGAAGGATAGGAGCTGGCCATGTCTGTTATATGGCCTTACTTCTGCCAACTCTGCATCACTTACCATCATTTTCTCACACTCTCTATGATTTTTTTTTTTTCATATATACTTTTTTTGTCACGAGAATTTATTTTGACCTTTTTTTCCCCAATACAGGAGCACAAAGTTCTTTTAATGAAGGGACTCATACAGGATATAAACACAACCAGTGATTGTTTGCCCGTCTCTTGATTGTCCAAAAATGTTGGTGGTGGAGCCAAGGCATGCTTTCTTTCTTTTGACTTGTATTTTGATCCTCAGTTTGACCAGAGTGTCTGTCAAATTAGATAAAGGGGAGCTAAATAAGAGATCTAAAAGCTTTGGCCTCACTTAGGAGGAGCTGTTGTGTTACCTATGTTTTTTTATACAGTAGGCCGAGTCGGCCAACTCAACATGTAGTCAAACTAAGTAATGGTTTCCAACTTGAGAGCAAAATAATTATATGATCTGCATGACTTTGCTTCTGATTCATTACATGCTTACAATATACAATCAAGCATTACCCTCTAGGTCCATTAGTTACATTTTTACCCTGCAAGAAGGAGTGTGTTTTTACAAAACAGAGTTCAAAGGTTAAAAGGCTTGAAAAGATTGTTGTAAGATGTTGTAATGCAACCACCCTGCATTCATTAATGTCTTTCCTAAGTTCATAATGGGTTTTCTGATGTTTCCTTCTCCTCATGTGACCCTTTTTAAAGAGTAAAGATCTGGCAGCTTTGTGGTAGTTTTTAATGCAACAGTTGAAGTCTTTTTCAAATCAAGCATCATAGAAATGTTGACAGTGAGATGATGTGACCCGCCGTCGGGCAACTTCAGAGAAAATTGATGCCAAATGGATTTAAAACACTGAATATTATACTTATGAAGGATTGTACTTAAGCCTCTGTTTTAGCACAACAGAGACAGTGTGAAGGGTTGGCCCATGGCCTACAGCTGGATGACCCTTTAACACCATTATTCATAAGCACCATCCCACTGCAAGTTTCTCCCAGCCATGTTACCCCAGGAGGGAATATATTAATGAAAATGAATCTTAAGTTTTCAAGATCTTCAGCTTCCTGGAGGAACTTTGTGTTTCCAAGCGTAACCCTGGCTTATTAAGCTTGAATATATTTAAAGTCATTGCTGTATTAATGGTTGTTGATGTGAAATGTCAGCAGCCTAAAGCCAAGTGAAGATGTATACACACTATTAGAATCATCATCGAGGAAATTAGCAGGAGAAAAAGTGAAACTGCCATGGGCTGTTATTTTTAAAGCGGCAAATGTTTCTGTCAGCGCAGTTAGGATTCTGATGAGCATGAATGGAAGATAAGATCACCCAACAAGTCGGTCATTACAGTGGTTTGAAGGTCTCTTACTATGCTGTGGAATAAACATACAGGCTGCTGGAGCTCTCAGAGGACAGCTTTGTTTGTCTCATTCATGAGTGGAAATGGAAAAACTGAAGAGGACTTTGAGAACTAATAAGCGTACCTTGGTTTTACTTTTGAAATAAAGACAACCTCCATTGAATTGTTTCAATATTATAATAGTCAATTCAGGAAAAAACATACATTTTAACCTTAATGAAGGCCACTCATTTAAATGACATTTTTACAGTAATTTATTTTCTATTTTTTGTTGAAATTGTACATGCTCAGTCCAAGTTTTCATTTTTATTTTGTTACATCTTCAGAAACTTTTTCTCATTTCTAATTTCCACTGCACTTTAATCTTAAGGGGGTACAGACATTAAGATTTTCTAAATCTGAAGCAATATTTTATCTGTTAGAGACCCCAACCATGAAGACAAAAAATCAGGCATTGAACGGTTTTTTTTCTTTTAAAGTTTTTTTTTTTTTTTATGCCTGTATGTGAAAGGACAGGACAGTGGAAACAGGGTGAAAGTGGGGAGTGACATGCAGGAAAGTCACCACAGGTCAGACTTGAACCTGGGCTGCCCACTCAAGGGCTGTTTGCCCATATGGAGTGTGACCTAAACCACTGAGCCATATGCAGTCCTGGCATTGAACAGTTTTGATCGTATTGTGTGTGTAATCTCAACACAGCACACCACACACGTAACCATTCTGTCTCACCACCAGTCTACAATCTAGTTCTCCAAGACAGAAATCCCGCGTGACCAAACGTGATCTCACAAAAACGTAGAAGAAGGAACGTAGCAGTAACCAGCTAACACCAGACGCAACATGGAAGAGGACATACACATAGGTGGTCTTGGGACTATTTTTAAAGGAAAATTCCCAAACCAAAAAGAAGAAAAGACTGTTGAAAAAATCCTGGAGACGGCGGGAACACGGACTTTCCTCACAAACTTTCCGTGTCAGGTCAGCCATGCTTGATTTGTTTACGTCTGCTTCAGAATCAGAATCAGAAATACTTTATTTATCCCGAGGGAAATTGAGTTTCGGTTACATCCTGTCCAAGAAACATGAAAACACAAAGACATAAACATTGGGGACAGGAACATGAGAACTGTGGGGCAGCCAACTTACACAGCACGGTTCTTCCTCATTCCTCAGTCAACTTGCCTCCTGATTGGCTACATTCCATTCTATGTCACAACTCATGGAGTCATGACTTGGGGGGAGTCGGCTTTTTTGGTCGTGATTATTGAACAAGTTAAGGATTTACAATTGTTGGCCCCGACCTGTTTCGAAGCCGAATTCAAATTCAATCTTAACACACCTCAGACCATGATATACTCTTATAAGATAATCTAATAAGACTTAAGAAAATCCGACGTCGTCCATCCATGGTCAGGAAGAACAAAAGTTGGGACAGAAAGAGCCTGATAATCGTTATGTGTGTACCCCCCTTAAGTTTCAGAGCACTTCTCGTTGGGGCTTACTGTTGATAGGTCTCAAATGTTGTTTTGCAGCACTTCTGCTTCTCTTTGTAGTAACTGAGATTGCCTTGCACCCTTAGCACTAGCTGTGCGCACCAAAGTCTGACCTTTAAAAAACAAGAAAGTGTCAATTGCTCTTTTGATTTTGAATGGTCAGTTATGATGACCAGGGAAGCAATGTTCCAGACATGACAATATTTGTGTGCTGTAAGCGCAGCAACACCACCCTTGTCTTGTTGCACTTATGCTGAGCACCGAAAACTTTCATCTGCATTGGTTTTGTGTTGAAAATATGTGCTGTTAAAATCAGAAATGCCATCAGTGGACACAAGCCACCCCAACTGTGCTCCACTTTGCTTTATTATAGACATGTAAACTATTTCACAGCACATTTTTGTTTCTTGGCTCGTATTCTTAGCTCCCTACACAGAGGCTCATGTTGATTACTTCTGATAATATATGTAAAAAGTTTTCATTTATGTTGTTTGTCCTGGAAGTAAGCTAATTTTACAAACACTTACTATATAAATGAGAGCCAAGTCAGAAAAAGTGTATTTATTGCATTGTGACCACAAACAGGGCGTTAAAAGGCGTTGGTAACCATGCTGTCACCACGGCACAATGCGTTCTCTTTTGATTTGTCTTCACAGCACTGTTTCAGCTAATCATTTCAATTTCCAATACGTCAGAATGCAGTGGTGAGACACATCAGTCTCCCAAATTTGATCAAATTCCAATTGTTGGGGAGGCATTGCACAATGAACAGACGGATGATTGCACAGGCAGAGACTGTGGGAGACAATAAGGCCGAAAGCAACAGAAGCACTGACGCTGCATGAGCATACATCACGGCACTGAGTGCACTGAGAACAATACATAATGTGAAGACAATGAGTTTGACAGGGAGAGGCTTCTTTTTTTCAAACAGTTTGAGGAAAACATTGCTTTTCAAAAACCAGTCTTCTTGGAACACTTGCTGCCTCGGAAATGTGGGCATATTGCTTGTAGATTGTCTTATTGCTTATCTCTGTTTTCTGTGACAGATGAAGAGGAAGAAATATCATGAATGTTTAAACTGCACACACACACACACACACACACACACACACACACACACACACACACACACACACACACACACACATTCAAAGCCTTTCTCTCAAACAATACACTGCAGATAAACTCTTTCCCATCCACGTCAAGGACTCTATAAAAATTTAATATACTATAAAGAATCATAAGTGGAAACCATACACTTTGAAAAAAAGAGTGAAACTGGAGCCTAAGACACCAGCTAGCTGAGAGATTTAAAGAATCCATCAGAAATAGAGGAATGGTTTGATAGTCAGCTGTTCTGACTGCTCAGACCGCTGTCCTCTCACGCAATCTGGAGTTAAAATGCAATTCATTAAAAAGTAAGGGGGGAAGGGTTAAAAGAAGGGGGGAGAGGTAGGCTGTGCAGGTATGAGGAAAGCCTATCAGACCGTCAGCAGAAATTGAAATGCTCTTTTGAAAACACTCACATACACATACATACACATACATATAGAATGATCAGTGATATTGTGGGAATGTTATTAAAAGAATAATAATGAAAGTAATCCTGAGCCCTAATGTGAAGGACAGGCCAAGGAAAGCCTGCTGTGTGCTTGTGTGTGTGTTTGTGTGTGTAGACGCAATGTGCAATTCTCCAGAAATCTGCAGTTAAACATTTGCATACTGTTTGTGTACAAGCATCTGTGTGTGTGTGTGTGTGTGTGTGTGTGTGTGTGTGTGTGTGCATGCAGGAGTGCTGATATCTGAATGTATTTTCTTGAAAAAGCCTGCCCTGCAAAAAAAAAAAAAAAAAAAAAAAAAAAAAAAAAACGTGAAAACTGTCTTTTTCTGCCTGAGAGGTGAAGAGACTGAAAGCAAACTAAAAAATATCCAAGAGGATTAAATAAATAAATACCTCAAGTGTCCTGAAATAAGAATAATGTCTTTATGAATGTACATTTTTCTTGTCCCACTGGCAGAGGTTTTACTCTTTACAAGCAATCCATGCACCACATTTGTCTTTTAAGATCTTCACTTAAAACAGTTTTCTGGATGTGCCAGGTAAATGGGGCTCATATTGAGGCTAATTAGACATTTCTACTTAAAACATGATGCTCACACTAGCTCTTATTTCAGTTTCTGCAGTGTTGTGCTATTATACTGGTGATGTTGAATTCCAGACATCCTAACAAGATCAGCTTATGTTGAAAAAAGGAGCTGTTTTCCAGACATCCAAAGAAGCTCCATACAGTCATGGACGGCTTCATAAATTCAATAAACTCAGTACAAAAAGAAAGTGAGAAGGCGGTGCGAGGCTTTAATGGCTCTGTTACTGCCTTTTCGACACAGCCGATGCTAGTGCTAGTTCCAGGCTAGTGCCTGGGTTAGCATCGGGGGTTTTTTTGTTTCTAGTTTCCACCGACAAAGCACTGGCTGCATGTAATAAAAACTGGTGCTTAGCAAGCACCAATCTTTGTTGGGCCAGAGTGAAGCAGCGACTACATTACAAAAAAGAACATTTTAAAAAAGAAATGCTGCTGAGCGAGTCGTGTTATTTTGCTGGAGTTTCTTATGCTAGACTATCAGGTTCAATGATGATGGTGGATTGGAACACTCAGCACTCAGACGTTGGGTGTTGAGCCACCCATTGCTGGTGATGAGTTTGCTTAGCACACAACAACTCATCTCAACAGTAACACATCCCTATTATTTAACACTGACAACCCTCCAAGTCAGTTCCAGTATGCATGACATACTGACATATCTCGGTGATGCAATGACGTGGCTCCAACTCGGCTCCTTGCTGATGGAAAACCAAACCAGTGATTAGAACCAACTAAGCCCTAGCACCGTACAAATACTGGTCAAAAAGGGGTATTTATGGTTCTTCCACACACTACTTAGGCTCCTTTCTGTTAAATAAATAAATTGTTAAATTGCTAATATGTATTATTTCTTCAGACTTCATCATTCAATCCACCAAACAACACCAACAAGAGTCAATGGCAGAAAAAGCTCTTTGACATTGGCAGAGAAGATCTAGCAAATTTGTAACGCACGCAACCAACACACTCATCCCACAAATGCATGTTCCTTGCAGATGTGGCACCTTTCTTATGGTATAAAATTTATTGCCAAGAAGTATGATAAAAACTAAGAAATATTCTACCAAATGCAAATTTCCCTACATTTGTGTTAAGTTTGAGTAACAGTGGTCATTCCTATTTTAAATAACAGCAATGACAATGAGGATAGGACTTAGCTTAGCTTTGATTCTTTTTTGGTAACTTAGATTTAGGGCCAGATTTAGCCTCAAAGCGTCTAACACACTCATGCGTGTGTGAGTGTGTGTGGCTCCTCTTCTTTCAGTTTCTCTTGACAGTAATGCTACTGCACAAACGTACCTTTAAAAATCTTTAGTTCATTGCTTCCCTGCTCAAGATCGGAAAACTGTGCCCAGCCTAAAAACTTGGTCACATTGGATCTGTTTAGTAATATCGATGAAGTGTACTAGAATCTGGCGGAAGAATACAAGTAGAGAGGAAAGAAGGACATAGAGGATTAAAAGAGAAAATGTACAGATATCTCAGCAACTGGAGTAGTAGTAAAGAGGAAAAAGAAGAGCAGATTACACGTCAAATCCCTCTGCAGTGCAGCTCACTGTGAAGCTGATGATACACAGCCGCCAAACTGAGGCCATGGAGAGCTGTAATTATAGTTTCAGCAGGGACCAAGATTGGCTAGTGGGTCAGAGAGAACCTATAGATCCATATAATCTATCTGCCTGGCTTTCCATCTATCTATCTACCTTTCCAGATATTAATAGAAAAGGAAATCGAAACCACGTCTCAATCAGTCCCTGCAAAAAAAGTGACAACCCCAACAAGTCTGCTTCATGCATGAGCAACAACACACAAACATTCAAACAGCTTCTTACCCCACTGCTCTCTTGCACAGAGAGTCAAACCTTCTGTCAACAGTGTAGGTAACTCATACATAAACATGAATTACAATAAACAGAGATGATGTTTGCGAGATGTTGGAACAGAGAGACAGGCGGGCTGACAGACAGACAGACGGGGGCATGGGGTGCATACAGAGGAGATATGCGAGTGTGAAGCTGAGACACAGGAGTCTTTTATGGCGTGTGTATGTGGAAGAATCTGTATGTTTTTCTTATTTGGCGTACAAGTGTCCAGGAGCTGTTACTTTTACATTCCTTTTGAAGTCCTCCGTCTTGTATTCATTTGAAAGATTTTCCTTTTTCGCCTTGAACAGGTTCATAATTATGTGCAGCTGCACGTGTCTGTGTGTTGACCTCTCCGGTAGACACCAGGGTGTTTAATATTCTAGTCGGACACGGACTCTCTGTGGCCAATCATCATGCACTTGTACACCCACAACACACACTCACACACACATTTAAATGCCGCCATGCGGCCTCATAATTTCACTGCGGGCTCTAATGCAGTGTTAATCAACTCTAATCAATGTTCGTAGCGTGAACACTGAGATAAATTGTTAATACTGGGCTTAATAATATAGATGTAAGATAAGGAGCTTTTGTCTTCTGACAGCACAGCTGTGAGGATTAAATCTGTCTGAGTTTGTGACCCAAATGAGATTTGGGAGGAAGATTTAAATGGGATCTCAAATTATTTCTCTGAAGTGTGTGTTAGTAGAAAGAAATAAATCTTAATAATAACCTCTGCTTAAGTTGCCAACTCAATCTGTTGTATCATAACGGCTCTGCCAATGAGCTGATGCTACCATAAAATATACTAAAAGATACAGAGTGCACCCTACTCCAGAAGTGCATTATGTCGACCTTAGTGCAGCTAAATATTCAGTTTGACTCAGAAGTTGTGCCTTGGGAAAGGTGGCAGGGTCACAAAAATCAACATCATCATAGAAATGTTTGTCTTTTGTGTCGAGTTGACATTTTGACCTGGCAGTAGCTCAAGAGGAAAACTCATGGAATGTCCGAAATGTACTGTACACTTTCATCTGAATACAACCTTCTAATATCTCTCGTCTGGAAAATGAAACCCTGACTTGATGGTCGTCCAGTAAGCAAAGTCAGATGGTAACTAGGAACTAGTGGGAGTTCAAAGAAAATGTAATGTTTGATTGCAAGCTTTGCCTGACTTGTGAAACGAAGTGTTGATCTTCGGATGCTGTGTTGAAAATTTGATGGTAGGATACAAGAGTCAAGGAATCACTCTTGACTCCCTGATGTCACAATAAATGTGTGCTGTGATTTTGCTCTGCCTGTTTTATTACATTCTTTTTTTTATTACATCTTGGGTTGTTGCTAAATAATTTTGGATCCTTGTTTCAAATCAGACTCTTACAAGGCTCAAATGGATTGACCTGCTTTTTCTTTTTCTTTTTTTTTAAAGGGCCAGCATCTAGTGGCCATTTGAGGAACTGCAGTTTTTGGGCCGTCTATTTTTCAGCCCTGCATTTCTTTCTGGTCGACAATATACAGACTAACAGACTGCGATAATGCGAGTGAAGCTTGTTTACTTTGCATGAAAAAGGATATGAAATTTGTGTTATGACTGGTGTTTTACAAAGCAATGGAAAAGTTTATTTCTTATTTCAAGCCATTTGAAATGTGGAGTAAATCATCTGGGGAAGGCACTCTGAGGACTATGTGTTTGGCATTGATTGCAGTGACACCTGTTGCCTGAATCAGTTGTTTTTTCCAAGAAAAAGACTGTTTTCCATGAGCACCATCACTCACAGTCACGCACACGACTCTTGGCAAGGTGTGTATTTACTTTTGAAGCAAATGGAGAGCAGATCTTTCAGCTCTACTTTTCTTTATTCAAGACATCATCAGAAACAGCTCAACCCATGTTTTAGCCTTTAGTCTGTGCTCTATCACCCTCCCGTTTAGCTTCATTTTGCTCTTCTGTCTTTTTTTCTTTTTGCCAGTCTAGCTCTAGTGTCCATCATTGCTACAAAATAAATAATAATAAAGGTTTCTTCAAGAAAAAGGCCACATCTTGCTTCTCACTGGATCAACTCACTTCTCACTGCTAAACTTGCTGGCTAGTGGGGACTTTTGGTCTACATGGATTTGTGATTTCCCGGAAAATACAACCCATCCACGGGCACTGAGAAATAGCCTTTAGAAAGAGCCAATTTTGATTATCTCATTTTAAGGAGTGTATTATGAATAAATATAGAGCTGCATGGTGGCACAATGGTTCGTGAAGTGGCCTCACAGCAAGGTCACAAGATCGAATCCTGGTTCGCCCTGTGGCCTTTCTGTGTGGAGTTTGCATATTCTCCCTGTGCATGCAGTATTCTCTTCAGGGACTCCGGCTTCCTCTCTCATTCTATAAACACTCTCATCAGGTTAATTGGTGATTCTAAATTGCCCATAAGTGTGAGTGTGTGTGTGATGTGAAAGGTTGTGTTTCTTTACACATCAGCCCTGTGATTGACTGGCGCCCAGTCCAGGGTGTACCCCGCCTCTCGCCCTATAACAGCTGGGATAGGCTCCAGCCACCCAGAAGATGAATGAATAAATAAACAAATATATAAAAGATCATTTATAAAGTCCTCACAGTGGCTTTAAGTGACAAGAAGATGTGCGGGGCTCTTTACTACATTCAGTATGAGGTACAATATAAGATAGGATCAATGCCTGGACATTTTTCTTTTGAAACTCTTTGTAAGGATTATTCCTACTGCCTGGTTATAAAAGTGTTATAAATCGGATGTTCTCTCTTGAGCCATACTCTGCAGTTTCTTTCAGAATCCCAGCATGGACCACAGTCTCTCTTGGGTTTTTGAGAGAAAATTTGCACTACAAATAGATTCAACACTCAATATCAGTTTTTGGTATGTTGTTATTACTTTTATTAATTATTATCATCATCATCATCATCATCATCATCATCGTCGTCGTCATCGTCATCGTTGTCGTCCTTAACATTATTCTTCAAGTTTAGCTGTGTAACAAACTTTTTCTTGGCTGTCAAAATATGTTGTTGAAATATCTTTTTTTTTCCTTTTGCATGAAATGAAACCTAAAAACAATAACATACAGAGAAGTAGCAGAATAAAATACAATGACAGAAAACAAAATAAAAACAGGAGAGAAAATAATCTAAAAAAAAAAAATTCTATAAAAGCCATTCAACTTAATAGAAACAAAAACCTACTAAATATATTGGTTAAATGTACATAGTAAAAGTGTGCGTGTATGTGTGTGAGTATGTGTGTTTCTGACCAATACTAAACTGGCCTTTAGCTCCCTTGTCTCCCATGGTCAATACTGTACATTTCAAAACGTACACTCAATCCATATCTCTGATTGTGTGTGTGTGTTTGTGTGTGTGTTTGTGTTGTCCCTTCCTTGGCAATAAGAACATAATAAATGGAGTGCAAGCAACAGCATTAAATTTCTACAACACATTCTGACAAAAACGTAACTAAAACACTTGTTAAGGCCCCCCAATGTAAACGCTGACGTGAAATGCCATCAAACCTAAGACATACACACATAATTAAAGTAAAAGAAGGTCAGTTGTGTCCTGCAGAACTGCTTTTCTCATCAAATTTGCCTTTTTTTTTAAACAACAGTAACTGAAATGATATCTCAAAATTTGCACCAATAATACATGATTTAAGATCAACAGCATTATAATTTTGGCAAATGGCTTAAAGAATTACAAGATGATATTTTCATTGGGAACAGTTTGGCAGGACACTGACAATACAAAAATGAACATATACAATATACTTTCAGTGAGAAAAGCTAAACTACTGGAGGATTTTGGCATAATTTGATTGAAGAAAAACACCTCTGAGCTCATCAGGTGGAGGGGTTTAACCCTGACTCAATTAAAGGCAAAACATTGAATTTTTTTGTCATCTGGGCCCTAATACTTCCTTGAAATCCCACGAAAACCAAAAGACTTCTCATTTGCTTCAGGAGGAAAATTCATGTTGAGTTTTTTATTAATATGCAAGTCCCATTGGCAAATGAAAGAACCTGAATCTGAGAAAATCCACTACTTGCTTCTAGCAAGCGCTTAGAATTCACCGCTGGTAATATCTTTCAATAAGTCCACGGATCATTCAAGTAGAAATTCAACAAAATCAAAGGTAACTTAAGGGGAAAGGTTCCTGTCTGTCTGGGGAAACTTAGCCAACCTCATCTTTTCCAAGCCCAACATGGTATGACATCTTACTTCACGTTTAAACACCTGTCTACCAACTGAGACTACCTTAATCCAGAGAAGAAATGAAGAAGTGGAGAAGTACAGGGGAGATGAGTGGAAGAGGGAACAGCTGCAGGTGCAGAGATAAAAAGAAGGATTGACAGTGGGTTATTTGCCACATTAAACAATGTATGAGAAAGATCAAAGTGATCGTGGCTGCAAATTGTGACAAACAAAACAGAACTGAGGGGATGAAATGAAAACATGAAGTAAACCTCATTTATCAGCAAGTACAAGTGTCATTTGATCCCATTTTCCCACCTTCTCCCAATAAATTCTTCAAAGGCACCCAATCATCCATCCCAGCAGGTGTCCCTCAATCCTTCCTTTTGTTCTGTCTTTACCACAGCACTGCTTCATTCCTTTGTTTTTGCGCTACATTTGCAAATGTAAACAGTTTGTATCATGCTAGCAGTCTATAAAAATATGCCCGTGACTGCAACACACACAAATGAAACACTTTATACATTAACATAACACTATCCAGAGTATACTCTGGGATTTGCCTTTTTGCAATTGCAGTTAATAAGCTGCACTTGAGAGAGAAGGTGCAGAGATGGCATAGCGCTAGGATGTTGTGTAATCTACAGAGGACGAGACTCTTTAATTTTTTTTTCTCTGCAGGGAATGTACTTCGGACAGGAGATTATCACAATTCATATGTGTGAAAAGAAAAGCTGGATATATTTTCTTGTTGTTTAATCTTGCATTCAAGCAACCCACTGTGTTTTAAACATGACAGTATCATAGACCGTATAATATATGGACATAGTGTTTGCGACGTCCCGTTTGTTTCTGATTTGGAGTTTTGAAGCCTATCTTCGGTGGAGGCCATATTGGATATGCTGAACTCAGCCTAGCTTGTTTGACTTTAGATGAGGCAAAGAGGCGGGCCTTTAGCCTCTTTGCAAACAGCTGCAGGTCACACGCCTGTTAGTCAAGTCAGCCATGCCCTCAAATGGGCCACAGTTTAATAACTTAAAATAACAAGTGTGTGTGCTGAGAGAAATTAGCAACACAGATCCAAACTTTTTTTTTTAACCAGGCTGTCAACATGTTTATTTTTGCTGTAGAGATAGCTTGTTTGGCTTGATATGCAGGTGGTTTCTGGTGTTTCTGCAGCTCACCTCAAAGCAGATACTTGAAAAACTGCACTTTTTAGCAATTCTGCATTAGACAAGAGGTTGCTGCTTATTTAAGGACACCTCTGGAGAGCTGTATGTAACCAACTGCTAAAACTTGCAGTTACTCGAGTGTCCACTTGAGACTAGCTCCAAAAGTACCAGAAAAATGTATACACAAATTCAAAAAGCTAATGTTTACAAAACAGCAACAATCACAACAACAAAGACATGTTTAGAGCCTAGTACAAAAAAACAGGGGGTGAATTTTCATATAGCTGAGTAGTTTAAAAAATATAAAGTTCTGCATAATTATGGGCACAGCTGACTTGACTGACAGGTGGTCATGCTCTAGCTGTTAGTAAGGAGGTTCAGCTCCATCTCTTTACTTCACGCTAGGTCAACAGTAATTAGGTTGAATTAAGCAGTTCGGTAATGGACACCTGGTGGCCTGGTGAGTGATAATTTCCTGAGCCAGCACAGGCAACCAATGAACGGTTGACAGAACATACTATCAGCACATTTTAACAGTCCTTTCTCTGTGCAATGATGACCAATTATACACAGATGTACATAGATAGACTTAGTGGATCAGTTTATCTTGAAAACTCTCTTACATTGCTCTGCTGACCTGTGACATGCCCTCTGGCTCTACACTGCCCCCTGCTGCACAGGCATACTAGTGTCTGCATCACATTTGTTTTTAAAGACAGCTGATGTGCCAATTGATGCAGGGAAAGTGTTGCACAAATTTGCACAAAAACACAAAGCTAAATGCAAGTATATCTCTGGTTAAAGGCAGATTTCTTTGCGTTGATGCTGCAGCAGTGAGCAGTCTTCTTTCTTCAGGCAGTGCTGTGATAAGCTACACTTTTAATGTAAGTGTATTTGTACTGCAATATGGGTAAAAGCATTTAAAAAGAAATTATTCAAAAGATCAACATAAAATCTAGAACCAGATGTTCTACACTGATGGCACTGCTAGTTTGAAAGGAAATCCGACACTGATTCAAATTAATTGATAAAATTTTAAAACTACAGAAGGACTTTTACCATTACTATACCATGGGCCCACCTGATATGACAGCAAAGTCATTATTTCTTAAAATAATGATGGCCGAATAATTTTAAAGCACAGTCGAGGACATCTTGTTGATATTAAGTCTCTCAAGCATAGGTCCAAACATCTGTAATTTAGGTAAAATATCATATGCAGGTGTCGAATAATAATTGAGAGAAAGCAAAACATCTGATTTCATGATTTTAAAAGCACAAAAGTATTTTTCATTAGCTAAAAATGCAAAATGTGGCACCTAGAAAAGAATGAATGACTGATATTGTTTTACATGGAGATTTGTTTGCCTAACTTTGCCTGACATTTTTCATAACGTACAAAACTTTTTGACACAGATAAACATACCTTAAAAAAAGGGGGGAAAAAAAGTTAAAGTTACCAGGCACTCAGCGGAATAGTTTTCATTCATGTCTTTTGGCATAGAAAAATATCTTCTTCTTTTTCCTTCCTGTCTTTATATTTTCTTTCGGTCTATTATTATTTCCTTCAAAGGAGTCCCTTGGTGATTTTTTTTTTGTTTGTTTTCTAGCAACTAAGGCATCAAGGCTGCAGAAGTGATTCTCTCTTTACAAAAATAAGTAACTTGGCCACTTTGTTGATTCACTCTGAAGAATAGCGACTTGAGGACCCGACTCTCTCAATTATGAAAATAAACGCTGAAAACTGTTTGGTTTAAAGAGAGACTCAGTAATGGTTTCCGGGGGGATGCTTTTCATTTTTTTATGTCTGGTAGACGGAATTTGAACCCAAAGTGGGAAATAAAGGCAGGAAGAGAGGGAACAGTTAGTTTGAACTGAAAGCAACATGAACATTTGACTTCGTTGAATTATTAAATGTAACTGGGATTTGTTCTGGTATTTCTTTCTTGTATTAGCTCCCGTTCATTGACAAGGCAACTTAGTTTGAATATTCAACAAGACACTATAACGCTACATAGAGGCAACCTACCAAACTCTCAGAAGTATAAGATAGGCTTGATAAAAACACTGTAGGCAAGAAGCTCTGACCCCCATACAGAGCAAAAGTTCATACAGTTAACACAAAAAACTGATCCGTATGAAAGTAACAGTCCCTAAGTCTCTCTTTTAAACCATGTGACAACATGGAAAAAAAACAGAAAAAACATGTAACATACTAAGACCATTTGACCTTTAACACACGCGTAAGAGAACTTTTATATGACATGCTAACACCATTAGACCATTGGACATGTGATAATGATGCAAACATGCTTTGTAACCGGTGGGTTAGTGTGCAACACGTGTGACCCCTGAGGACTGAAAAACCGAGCACAAGCCTTCATTACTTTACATCATTGTTCGGGGACGGACACATCCTTTGATACTTACACATATCAACACAATAACACAAATGCACACATACACACAACCCACTCTTTTGCCGTACCATTATGTGTAAGATGTAACATTCTCAATAAGAAAAACAACAAACAAACAAACAAAAACAAATAGCTAAAAAACAAAACAAAAGAACAACTTGAACAGGCTAAAATTTATAGTACCGTTTCCTGCAAAAAAACATTATTTGCCTTTACAAAATAACATATTATATAGGAAAGTAGCAAATTGCATGTTGTTTTTACTATAACGTCACCATTATTATTACCATATTATTATCATTATTTTTATTAATATAAATGTTAAGCAGGTTAATAGATGGTTGTTCTATTAGGCAGGCAGCCAGGCACATAGCTAGTATCATGGCACAGAGGAAGGTAGAAAATAATGTCACTTAGTTTGATCCAAACGGATGTAGACAACACTCCGGTCCTACTTAATCCCTCCGGTTTTACAAGTTCAAACAAGTTAAAGAAGTTCAACAAGTGCCACATTGGGCCACTTTGCAGCTGAGGGGATCTTGCATTGACAGTTTAAAACCAACATGGCACATGTAAAAGAAGAAGATCCATTTGTACCAAGAAAGCCCCAGATGAACCGCAGCGAAGGAAAAACCAGTATACCTTGAACCAGTTTAAGAGAGGGAAAGAGCGTTTTGGTTTCGGATCTGTTTGTACAGAGTAGAAAAGTCTTGGGCATGCTCTGAACCAGAACAAATTAGTTTGAACCAGATCAGATCTGGTTGTACCAAGATAAAAGAGTCTGACTGATACATCAGACAAGTTTGGGGTTCATAAAGCTCGGTGCATATCAGACCAGCTTAATTCAATTCAGATAAAGTGTTCTGCTTCCAGCATTTTTTTTTTGCTCTGCTGTATGGTGGCTGTGCAAGTGCTGAGCCCCTCAAATTTATCCTAAATGAGACCGGTCCAGCTTTCAGTCAAGCTTCCAATCCTCTTATTTGAAGAGCACATGAAGTGGCTGTTTATTAAAAGGTGATTTCAGCTGCATGCCTGGACTCTTGGGTGTTGAATACTACTGTCCCTGCAGCAGTTTCACTGGATCCTATAATAATTTTTGACCATTTGCCAGCTGAGTGCTTCCAGCATTAGGATGTGTTCCATTTAGTGCCCCGGTTATGTCCACTTTGACATGAGCTAGCCTCCAGGACCGAGGAGGCACACAGCTTATTCTTCACGTTCTTGAGGGTTTGTGTGAGACAAAGTCATGAGATTATTTACTCTCTGTATCCTCCACCAAGTCTTTAGATTCAGCGTCACTCATCTCTGGGGTTTGTGTGACATTGCTACTATCTGATGCCATCTTGCCTCCCACTTCCTGGATTGTCATGTCAGTACCCTCTTTTTCTACCTCCTTTTCATCACCTGGAACTTCTGTTGCTTCGCTGTCATGACAATCTCCTGCAATGTCATTGCTTTCATCTGTGATCTCCCTGTGATCTTCTTCTTCCTCCCCCAGTGTTGCATTATGACTCCCTTGCTCTGACAGCACAGTGGCATTCTGAATAATGCCCTCTTGCATGTGTCCTTTGTTTTGCGACGTTTTATCCGTGTACCTGTGTAAACCCCTCTGTATGTGTGTGGTGAAATCATAGCGATCGGCACACACATGGAGGCAGAAACTGCATTGGTATGGTCCCTGCTCGCCGTGGCAGCTCATGTGAAGGGCATACATCACTTCGTCTAGGAAGAAGATCCCACAGTGGATGCAACGGTTGGACATATCATCCTGCGTGGATGCTTCTACCATTGCACGATTCGTTGGAGCACTGGACCGATTTTTAGTCAAGTTAACCTTCTCCTCCTTCCCTACATCCTCCCTCTGGTTCCCTCCTTCATCCATCCTCTCCTCCTCCTCTTTCACTCCTTTCCAATTCTCTCTCAACCTCTCAGTGAGGGGCGACTCGCGCCTCCTCCTCTCAGCACCGTTTGTTGACATGTGAGCACTTGCAGCAATTGTATCCCTTTGTCTGATGGCGAGATCAAGGGGAGCCTCATTTTCTGCTGAAGAGGTTTGGGAGTGAAGAGGAGGAGGAGGATAGTGCGGAGGAGCTGGAGGGGGAGGAAGAGGAGAGTAAGGAGAGGCACAGTAAGGCACCGTGTAGCTTTGCTGATGATGCTGAACTGGAGTCACCATCGCACCAAGATACTGGGCATTATTCCCGAGGCTACCAGGGCTGCTTAGACTACTAATGCTACCAGGAACCCCAGAGGCGGCCATCTTGTACTTACTCCAGAATCTGAGCCAATCAGAATCCGGAGTTAAGTCAGGTGAGAGGGTTAAGGGTAGAGGTAAGGAGAAAAATGGATACTGATATTTTTCAATTGGAGAACCAGGCGGCGAATAACTCGAAGGTTTCGATGGACGCATGTATTTCTCAATCGGACTCCCTCTTTCTGATCCCCCTCCTCCTTTACCTGCATCTACTTTTGATGTTACTCCTCCCTCAGCGATGCCCCCATTGCCCTCTGCTAATGAGCACGAGGGATGTGAAGGTAGGAGTAGCGGAGGCATGCGCCTGTGGATCTCCAAAGTTTGACTGGCGAGGAAGGCTTGAGTGGATCGCGGAGAGCGTGAGCGAGGGGAGGGCTGCTGGTTTTTGATCGAAGCGCAGCTCCTGTCTGACTCCTCTCCATTCATTCGCTCCTCATTGGTGACGCGTTGTTGTTTTGGGGCGGGAGGTTCGGATGACAGCGTATCTGGGTTGAGCCGCTTTCGTGTTCGTCGTCTGATTATTTGTTCGCCGTTGTTCTGCTTGATGATGTTTAGAGGTCTGGGTGTCTACAAGAGAAAGGAAACAGAGAATTTTTAAAAAATGAACATTAAAAATCCAGACCTTTAATTTCCTGAATGATTCATGTAACAACATGGATGTAAATTTCCCTTATTAAAACTTATGCCAAACAAACTGCCTGCTGGTACTTGTTGGTGTATGAAAACACAACTCTGAAGATCTACTTTTTCTGTCATGGTTTCTACAAGAAAAGTCAGTCTCCACTTACACCTAAGCCTCTCTACAGACTTGATGAATGACTTTCTAAAAAAAATCATAGAACAAAAACTGCTTAACTCGAGAACACCCAGGCGACTATGTTTATGTGATTTTCATTGTGTTGCCACTGCCTGAGTTGCGTGGGTCCTTGGGTAGCTCCAGGCCGCTCACTGATGTCATCAGAAGTAGGCTTGTTTCCCTGCTCCTGTCCCTGTTTTTTTCAGTAGGCATGTGTTCAGTTGATTTTTCCTCAATTTTCTTGTTACCTTCACTGGACAAGCCTCACATGTCCAAGGAATGGGTGAACCGAAGAAAAAGTTGCCAGCTTGATTATTATTTATTTTTTCTTTCAGGAATTTTTCATTGATGACCATTGACGTTGGAACAAGGGGTGCAGCCCACCGCACCCTATCAGCCTCCTTACCCACACCAGTATGCATTGAAAAAAAAAGGAAGCATAATTTAAAATCAATTTGTCTGACATACATTTATCGCTGTCATATAATTAATGCACAGATCTATGTTTTTGATGTGATATACAGTCTGCCCGACTACATTCATCATGCAAACCCGCTCCATGCTGTGGGTGGTGGAGAAGCTCATCAAGCTCTGTCTGGCTCTGCTAATATCTGTCGTGGCATCTGAGCAACATCTCAGCCTTGAGTGGATTAAAAAATCCAACACCATGATGCAGGAGAGACAAATGTATTTGGCCATTATGAACGCTCATAGTGATCCTATTGATAAATGCAACGCTTTGACCCTGCTAGAAATATTTATCAGTCGGTCAACTGAGAAGCTCCAGTTTTTGAAGAATCCTATAAAAAATAAAAATCTCCTAAATAAAATCCCTGAGTCAAGAGCGCAAACTTTTCTTTTCTAATCTATTTTCCAAAGCTCATTTTCTTAACAATAAAGATGTCATGTTCATCCATTCTAGTTCTTTTATCCTATTATAAAATAAATTAAATCAATTCTTTAATCACTGATAAGTGTGCGTCTCTTCCCCTGCCCCTACCACCAAAAAATCCTGAACTCCCTCTCAGAAAACAGTTCCAATGTCCATGTTGATGACTCTCTTTTGACTATTGTTGGGTCTGTTTATGATACTTTTTTGTTTTATGAGACTGTAAATGGAAAAGTAAAAGAAGAGTACTTCACGTGGCCAGGTATGGTTGTACTTCAAAATATTTTGTTGAGAAGTACTTTTTCATTGGGTAATTTAAATTGGGTAAAATAAAGCGGACATTAGTATTTAAGGCCATAGTGTTCTTGGGTTAAGGCTGTGATTGCTGCCCATTCCACAAGGGGGAGCACTTACATGTGATGTAAATGAGGTTTTCCCTGAAGACCAAACTTTTACTTTCTTGACGAATCCCACACAGACGTGAGGATACAGTATACCCTTGCTGAAGTATTAACTACTAGGTGAGTACTTCTCCCATTAGAAGCAAGGCAAACTGCAGAAACCACTGCAGTGCAGCTATTTTCAGCACAGATTTTAAAGTTAATAAAACTTTTGAATTAAAAAGGGAAACAATGAAGCATAATTACTAAGAATAAAAACTGCTCTGTAATATCCACATTATTTCAGAAGCACCTCTCACTTGTTCACTCCTCTACCAGGATTAATGAAGTGCTTGAGGATAAAGCAATTTTGATGTTTTGTTCCTAAAGACACAGGCAAAAAAAAAGAAAGAAAAAAGCATCAACCAGTCAAAAACATTTCCACTCAAATTAGCCAAAGATTTTGTCTCCTGAAGCAGAACAAACGGCCAGGTTCAAAGTGCCTTTTTAAGTGTCTCACTTTAGTTCAAAGTAATGACTTGCTATTCTTCACTATTGAAGAACCAACTTGAAGCCTACCCTCTAAATACAGATAATAAAAGTGACCTTCACAGAGCATTAACTTAAAACAAATTTATATTCAGCTTGCAAAGAGAGGAGCTTTTCACGTATTAAAAACCCGGTTTATTAAAATGTTACAGTCAGGCAGGCCGATTTGAAAAGGCTCTGTATGCTGGATGGCTCTGAAACACCAACGCCGTGATAATGCACGTTCACGTGCCGATATGTGGCTCTTCTCATAATCACCTGCTCCATCTGTGTGAACTTTGTGAGGCTTTGAATGTACAGCATATGAGATGCAAGCAAATCACGAAATATGTTAAGAGAAGAGAGGGGATAGTAAGAAATTAGAATAAAGGAAAGACTGATAAAGAAGGCACTGAAGAGCAACAAAAACAGAAGCAAGAAATTATATCTAAGGAAGAAACCTTGCAATATGTGTAACTTGGGTTCTTCACCCTGTGTATGTATTCATAGTCATTTGTGCACCTTTATGTTTAGCCCCGTGTCTGACACTCAAGGGGAACGCTGTGCTCTGCTTTTGATGAACAGATATCAATGAATCCCATCACAGAGAAGACCAACAGCCTCAACATTAACAAAAGGCTGTCCTTTCTATTGTGTTGGTGTTCACTTCTAGAAAATCAAGGACAATGAAAAATGAGAAGGAAAATGAGCGTTTGGCAAGTGCAGCATTTGAAGGGAGGAGAAATGAGGAAATGGCGGGCTGGGGCATTAAAAAAAACAGGGAATGAAAGCAAGAAGTGAGGATGCAGGGACAAGAGAAGTGGGAGAGAAAAAGCAGCAGCAAAGGCGTAGCTGCACCCGTGGAGGAAACAGTTCAAAGCTGTGTCCTAATTCCTGACTACATACTGATTTTAAGGAAGATTCTGTTCAGTTACAAATTGAAGAAAAAGCATACTTGAAACAGCCCCACTGAGAGACTCTAACGTCCTGTATTATTTTCTGGAGAAATGGAAGAAAAAAGATTGATGTAGTGGACCTTTCCCTGATTGAAAAACTCAAATGTCTGAAAAAAAAAAAATACAAAAAATCATCAGCATAGCTCCTTATTTCCTCACTACTAGCCCTCGTTTCTACCTTGCTGTTTCCAATCAAAGCACACTGCTCAGAAAGGTGTGTGACTGCTGGATAATTGCAGTGTTTCGGTTAGGCATTTCAATCACTGGTCTCTGGGATGGCAGCCTTTAACAGTCTTATTTACATCACTTCTTGAAACATTATAATCTGAATTAACAGCAGCCTAATTTACTGGAAACATAAAGACTGAGCTGATCATTTAAGCATGTTCACAGCCAAGTGTGAGTCAGAAACTGACAAAAACCCACACATGACTTGTAATGTTGTACACCTTTATAGTCGTAGGCTTGGTTTGATATAATACCTGAGCTAGCGTCGTCTCAGTATGCGTAATTCTTTCTCCACCTCTCCGTCTTTTCATATCTCTTAGTTTGTCTCTTGCATTCCATTGGCTTCCCTCCTCGACCTCCCTCTTCATTATCCTCTCCTCACTCCTTACCTCAACCACCCCTCTCTTCTTCTTCTTCCTCCCTTGTTTTTCTCTTTGTCATTCTTTATCGCTGCCTTCCTCTCCCTCTCTTTATGTCGACCACTTCCTCCCTCTTTATTCATAACTCTCCCTGCCCCTCTCTTAGACTGAAGTGTTTTACTAGCTGCTATCCTCTCTAATAATGTGTGTCGAGCGTATAAAACTTTTATTATCGGATATAAAATACGGTTGTCGTGAAGATTGTTCAGAGTAGAGGGAGCGGGGACGTGATTGGAGCAGCAGATGAGATGAACAGGTTGAACTGTGGGACAACAGCAGGGGCAGGTATGGGTATGGGTATACACTTCAGCGGCTTGTCATCCCCTGAAAGGTCTTTAAAGCTCCATTCGATAATTGCGGTATAGCGCTCTGGGTTGTAACACGCTCGACCCAGTGATGCATTTATGAAGACTGTGATTTATTACACTGAAACACTTCTGTTAGCTTTGAGGTTTTACAAGCCAGTATGTTTCCACAAATCTACAGCACACATATATACATACATTTAAGGCCTATTTCACACTGGTTGTATTTGTAATCCCCTGAGTTAAACAGGTACATTCAAGTGTGAAATCAGTTTAAACTCCATAAACCGTATCTGAGGTGAGAGAGCTTAATATTCTGAAGTGAACTAAATTCCAGCCTGGCTCTTTATCTCATCTGTAATTCATGCAGTCTAATTAAATTTGGGATTTCCATAGACTTTCCTCAGGCTTAGATGGTAAAGTTGATTCATTCCATCACATTTCTCACTCCATGGAACTGTAACTCTCCCAGCACCCGCCAAATCAAATATACTTTTTTCCACAATATTACTTTTTCACAGCGGGATTCACAGAATATATACAAGAATTTGACTGCGGGATGGACTGTTTAATTTGCAATGCACGCTAATCGGCTAAGCTGGGGGAATGACAATGAGTGGTCAACCCCCCCCACCCAAAGACATCTTAAAACAGAGTCCATAAAATACAGTAAAACACTGATGTAGTCGAACATTTATGGGCGTGATCTTTTTTATTATGCATGCCACAGCTCTGCATCCTTTAGTGGTTCATATTACTTTTACACCGCCTTCTTGCATTTGGGGTTAAAGCTTCTTTTTGTCTCTCTTTTTATTAGTTCGAAAGAATAATGTAATAAAAACAAATCATGAACATACAGAAACCTAATGTACCATATCTGGTGCTACTATTTCCATTTCTCCCAAATGTATTGTAATATCTGCAGAGTAATGCACATTCAAAACTGACATAGCATCTGTTTGCTCTGACTTCTCAATGTGTGTGTACAACGTACCGAATGCAGCTTCTGGTATAAACCACATGCGTTACACACATAGCCCCCGTTAGCGTTCTTTCGCCACAGCGACGTCTTGGTGGTCAGACAGTTGGCACAGAAGACTCCACTCCCCCTCCGCCTCTGTGAATGAGAAAACACAGGCCGCATTAGAAGACCGAGTACAAACAAAGATAGATTGAAAAACTTTAAGGGAGTTAGGGAAGATGCAAAGCCTTAAGAGAGAAAAAAAAAGAGGACAAAGTTTAAAAATGTTCACTGATGTTTTGTTTCCTTTTCATTTTTCAAACTTTAAAACAATGATTTGATTTGGGGTTAGTGAAAAGAAGAAGAGAGAGAAAACAGATTGTCTTGATGGCAGAAAGATGATGTGCTCTCATTTATCACGCCTAATGGGAAATCGTATGCACGCAGCTCTCCTCTATGCAGATTTCCTCCGTATGGAACAAGGTTAATAAAAGCACCAAATTGAAAGAGAATGATCTAGTTGTGCTGAATAAGTTGTGTGTTATTTAAATATGAGCGAGTGTGTTCGCCTGAGTGAGATCCTGTGAGAGATACTGCAGTAATTTTGTCAAGTACTGCTCAACAAGATGCGCAGAGAGAGATGAGTTATGCTTTCACCTTGTCGCATAAAGTGTTTGGGTGTTTATCTGAACCGCAGAAGCTACTTTACAGCCAAGTGTTTGACTTTTACTGGATTAGTGTGTCTCACACACGCGCACCAACCTCTGCAGTTCATGGAGCAGTGGTGCATAGGAAAATAGTGTGCATATATAAGGGTGGAGGGGCGGGGTGAAAAGGCCAATTGTCGTGGCAACGTGCTCCATCACAGTAATGAGCCAATCACAACGTTTCTCCATCCCATTAAGTCTGTGGACCAATTCAGCACCTTTATGACCCTGAGAGGACAGCATACCTCATCTTTCTCCACCCTGACTGTCTATTTCTCTCTCTATCTTCCCCTCTATCCATCTGTTTATCCCTCTCACTAACTCTGTCTCTTGTTTGGACTTGTCCCATTATTATTCCTCTTCAGTCTAAAATTCTACCCTCTTAATCTTAATTTTGGTCTCCTTTTCTGTTCTAAATTTCACATTAATTTAGTTTGAGTTTCTTCTGATTGAAAATTCAGTGTGTGTAAAACATCATTTCACACGCTCTCTCTCTTTGTTTTTCACTGGTGTCCCCTCTCTCCTTCCACCATGGTCCTGGAGTCCACTGGGACCCTCTCCTCCTTGTTTCATGTTCAGGGAGTTTAGCATCCTTATTTTCTTAGGGCTCAGTGCGCCGGTTGGAAAGAGTTAAAAACATTTACTTTTTTTTTCCATTTACAAAAGAGCGCCACACTTCAATCAGGATTTCTGTGGTCTCAGAGCTACAGATGGAGACACAAGCAGCAACTTTCACAGAGCATCTGTTTCACGCTGCCAGCAACAAGCAGAGGAGCCCAGAGGGACAGAATGGTTTGGCTGGTTGGTTATTTTATTTATTTATCTTTTTTATGCAGTTAAATGTGCTGGAGAGATGTCAGAATAATTCACTACTTTAGATTTCTACTGGAATCCAAATGCGGTTTTATGATGTTACAGTATTATAACTACAGATTGTAAAAAAAAAAAAAAAAAAAAAAAAGAAAAAGAAAAAGGACGTCATCTCATTCGGCTCAAACTGAGGTCGCTGCAGAGACTGCTCCCCCTAGTGACTGGCTAAAGTAAAGGTCAAAAACTTTGTCTCTATTCATTCCAAATGGGCTGGAATACACCTCGTGGAAATGTTTCTCACATCCGTATGCTGTGGTGGTATTAAGGTATTATTAGCCTGCATTGTGTTCAAGTCCTCTTTTTTCTGAAAAGTTTGTGTAGTTTTTTGGGGATTAGTAAAATACATCAGGAATGAGAGTTAAGAAGAGATTTGACTGTTGACGGCCTGCGGTCACACTACTCAAACATGAACCAGACTTTAGGCACACGCATGGCCTGCCTGCATCACCATGAAGCGTCTGTTTACATGGAGCGTGCTCTCATGAGAGCCGGCACAATGGGACACAGAGAACAGGATTACAACTTTAATGACTTTTTGGCTCATGTTAAGTTGTTTTGGTCTAACACAGCCCTCTAACACCCCTGTTACTGCTTAAAATAATTGTCAAGAAAAGCAGTCGCGGTGATCGTGTCCGCATGCTCATGCATGAAGTGTACCCAATCATTTTTGTGGTACAGTTTCTTCTACTTTCTTACATTTAAGCACAGTGTTAATGTTCAAACTGTGTATTTCTATTGTTTGACAAAATTAAAATGCTTATTGGGAATAAAGCCCTCACCTCATTATTGATCTGTGCATAGATTTAGCTGAGTACTCAGGCCGACTGCACTACTTGATTAATACCAGTCATCATGGTGGTACTTGGAGAGTCAAGTACTTTCTGAGGTGGTACTTGGTGTAAAAAGTTTGAGAACCACTGAAGTAGTGTAGTATCATATTGTACAATGAAATGCAGACCTAGAACGGGTTAAAAAAGGACCAAAAGTCATGAAGGAAAAAAAAAATCCAAGCAACAAAACCAACAAAAAAGCTTGACATTGACATGTATGAACTCTAAAAGCAAGCACAGGACTGAGGGATCTGAATTACCTGGCAGTGTTATACCCTATACCCCATGGCAAAGGGTATAACACTGCCTGGTAATATAGATTGCCCCATGGCAATCATATTTCATTATTGATACCAAGCTTATTGGACCAAGCTGTTGCCTAGGACAACCTGACCCCATATGTCAAATCAAATCAAATCACTCTGTGAAACAAAATGACATTTGACCTTGACAGGGCGGCAAAAAAGCAGGCTTGTGTTTTGACACTCCTATGTATGACAATGTGAGGCTGCATGTTAATTGGACCCCCAAGAAAGCTAATGGCAGCATATCCATGTTTCAGTTTAAAAATTGAATTCTACCAATAAAGAAGGGTTCAAGTTCTTTTTATTATCTAAATGTAAGACCAGCTTATAAACACAAGTTTTACGTTGGTTTTCATCATGCGGTCTGTTTGAGCGAGAAAATCAACGATTTGGATTGTCTAAAGATTCAACACAAGACAAGTCCATGAAAGTGTTTATTTGTCCTAGAGAAGATTGTCTCTAAGGTTTCCTATGCGGTTAATAAAGCCCTCTGTTTCAAATAATGATGTATGTAATAAACACCTGAGCTAACACTGAAGTCTTTATGCTACATGTGTTTCATGTCTGACATCACACAGCAGAAGACTTACACCATCAGATCTTCTCAATGGAAGACTGAGCCAGAGTGTGTGTGTACGCCCGTGTATGTGTGTATTACACACACCATACGGTCACCACATGTAGAGAAGCTGAGCCAGGTGATTGATTGATGTACACTTCCTGTGTCTGTGAGTGTGTGCATGCATGTGTGTGTGAGAGTAGCAGCGCAGGCCAAACACTACATCTGTCATCAGAATTCAGTTTCCCTATGAAGCCCAAATCACTCACATATGGCCCTGCAGCCTCCCTTCATGGCTGATACACACACACACACTTGCATGCACACACACCTGAAAATATCTGCTTCCACTAGCTAATGAAGGCAGGCAGGATTTGGATGAGAAGCTGCAATCCAAGAAGTTAGTGCATTTGTGTGTGTGAGGTGGTATCATGGCTACCTGGTAACCACAACACAAGTATATCTCCAAATGTGTGAGTGTGTATGTGCGAAGAAGAGAGAGAGGGAAGCTCAAGCCTCAACTATGTAGAAATCCCCTTTCAAAGTGTACATGTGCAGAAATATGTCACACACACACTTTCTAACAACCACACACAAAGCTGTTGGTTTAACTTTTGTTTCAGTGGGAGTACTTTTTTTGGTGTCTGTGTGTCTCTGTGGACTCTGTGCATTTGTGTAACATGTTTGTGTAGCAGTGCATGTTTCTCTGATTGATCACCGATACCTGGCCTCTTCCTCTCACCTCTGCCTGCAGAGGAGGGCTGCAGGTAATTACAGCTCAGGGCTTAATGACATCTATTCATCTGCAGCCTATGATGCTGTTCAATTAGCGCCGACGACAACGCCCTCTAACTTCCGCAATCATGCAGAGCATGCATGCAGCGGGACAAAAGGAGCCCTACAAATTCAATCATCATTCAGGAAATTAAGTCCTTATCAACTTCCTTCTAATGAAGAAAAAAATGAAGAAAAAATAACCTCAAGGTTGGTGTTTAAAAACAAAGTTTGTACTCGACTTAACAAAAACACTGCCTGTTAAAATCCCAAGGCCACTGAAAAGCTGACGGTATCATTTTTAAATCATGTTACTAAAAAAATTGTTTTCAGTCTTTTATCTCTAAATGCACTGACAGAAGAATCCAATCCATTACCATTTCATTTTTTAACCCTGACATTGATTCTTGGATGAATACCTGCCAATACAGAGTAGTCTTCTAAAACCAGCTGGATCAAACTGTGTATTGTAACTGGTACTAGCAGGAAAACATGGATTGCTCACTTCACAAGCAACATGCTGTTTTTGTCTCTGCAAACAGGATTCTGAAACAAAAACCTTGGACCTGTTTCAATAATCAGGCCAATGGGTTTTTGGATGGTGTACCAAATGATGCCATCAGTCATATGCGTGTAAACCAAATACATCATCCTAAAACCGTCGTCGTATAAACAAGGCCTTAGACCATAGAAATTTGGACCTGCTGGTCTAACACCTCAAATACACCGACTGCATATGCATTACTGCTCCACTCTGCTGCGTGCTGACTGAATTTGTCAACTCACACTGGCTGCCTGTTTAGTCTGACAAGCTTCAGAGGAATTCTCGTGCTTTCCTCCACATTAATAAACCTCTCTTCATTCATGTTGTGTTGTTAAACCTCAAACCTGTTGATTCCTGGCGTGTCTTCGCTAATTATGACGTTTTCTTGCATTGATAAAGCTAAATAGTTTTGACACAGTTTATTTTTATTTTGAAAGTTTCAGGCTCTTTTTGGGTGGGTTTTGTGCACTACTTCCTGTCCCGCTCGATCTGCTGAACCGCAACGGAACGGATCCAGTTTAAGTTGAAGCGCAGCGCAACGCAGACACAGCCGGTGCATTTCAGCCGTTAGAGATGAGACAAACTGTGACAATTTGACAGTACTGTTTCAGTTATTATGCAACAAAATTTTAGCATGGATGCATATTTGTGGTCTCAATGCTTATAAAAAAAGCAGCTTTCACATTCAGTGGTCTGTGTCTCTGTTAGAATACCTGAACAGCCTTGATGGAGAGCATATTTTATCTGATGGGAGAAGATTTAATGCAAGAATGAACAAAAGAGGCGACATTTTGACATTTTTTGAAAAATATGCACTAAAGACAAAAAGCATATCTGTTTTGTGTAACCCTGCTTCTTTTAAGTTTGAAGCAAGTTTGTAGAGTTTGGTAAACTTTCTTGGTTTTGTGCTGCTGAGCCAGCCTTCCATTAAATGAGCTGGAGTGATCACTATCCTTCAAATTCAAACAGAAGTTATAAGCTGCTTCTCGGTGGCTTTTTTTCATGGCTCCACTCATAAAATGTCCTAATAAATTATAACTTTATTCTCCAGAATCTGATTTTTACTCTACATCAAAACAGATGGTGAAACCGCACGGCTGCTGAACCCTTCAGCTGTGGCTTTGAGTCCACTCTGAGAGACTCCTGAAGCCATTCATTTACAGATGTTGTACAAACTGTTTACACTGCATGGTCCTTATAGATGTTTTTAGAAGCACTGGCCTGAGCAGATAAGCATCAGATGGTTTCTGTAGCAATATATAGTCATTTAAATTTATTTTTGCATCTATCTGTAACCAGTGAGAAGTAGTTTTTAAGTTTTTCCAACTCTGGTGGTGGAGCTGCACTTGGAATAACTTGGAATAAGACAGGCTGGTTGTGAAGGTATTTTTAAAATGTAAAAAATATCATTCAGGTCATTTCTTATCTCTAAGTAGATTAATTATTTTTTCCTCTCAGGATATGAATAAATAAAGTAGCATGTCCCACTTTTTTTATTACCTATCTATCAGATTAGAATTTTTAAAAACCAAGCTGTTGGGTCCACTTTTTTCAAACTGTGAAAAAAATCCTACTTATTTCACCCTTGTGTGACAGAAATTAAAGGACAAGATAGCAAATATGTTAGCGTTACCCTTGAAGTTGAGTGGCAAAATGATACATCAATGAAAACCTTCAATAAGAGGGAGTGAGAAAGGATTAAAGAAACAGATTGTGGCGCCCAGCAGTCTAAAAATAATTTTAAAGCAGGGCTCTCGAAAACACAGTCTTTCAAAATTAAATTACGTTTAATTCACTTAGAAAGCAAGCCAGCGCTGCTTCGAGAAAAACGCACACACAGACACATCCACGCACTCACATGCCTGCACACTTACATTGAAACATGCACTGTCTTGCATTAAATCAGCAATTATTTAATCAAGCTAGAAGGAATTAACTGAATTCCATGCTGTCAAGTTCAATATCCTATATACTGCATCAGGCTGAGGCTCCTTCTTTGATGCGCGCGCACACACACACACACACACACGACTGTAAAGAAAGAAGCAGACCTATGTGTAGAGGTAGTTTCAAGATAAAGGTTTGCCATATTAAACCTCCAAACACACACACACACACACACATACACACATGAATTGAGGAGCATCTGGGTCCAATCTAACCGAGCCTCCCTCCCCCATGGGTGCTACCAGCCATCAACTGTTTGTGTATTTGTGTAGCTATGTGTACATGTTGCTAATACAGCTACTGGAGTCCATCTGCGTAGTTTACCCTCAGACTCATGTGTGCACTTAAACGACCTCTCCAAATAGAATAATTGGGTTGGAGCAGACTGATTTTGAGTTAAATGGATTTAAATTGTCCTGCTAGTTTACTCTCATTCAAGAAGATGAAACAAACAAAGAAGCTGAAACAAACTACAACACTAAAGAACAGCTCTTGAGAGGCAAGCTGAGGCACAAATAGCACACAGCAGGCTTGCAGTTAGTGGGGAAAGTATTCAAGAGCTAGAAATGTCTATTTCCTGCTGATTATCTCCTAACACAACATTAGCAGCAAAGCAGGGAGAAGTACTACAGCAAGAAAAAGGTGCCCTGCCTTTTAGTAACTCTGTGAAGGAGAGGAACAGAGCAGCTAATTATTCCTTCAGGAATCGACAGACATAAAAAAAAGGTCAATGATAACATAACAGCTGAACAAACCTGATTTCTAAGCAGAATACTCCCACTACATTCTGAAACTAAATGTCTGTCTAAGCGGCCACAGTTTGGCTTGAAAATGACCATAAAGTCCTTGTAAATGTCAAAACAGAGTTGCAATGCAACAAAAAGAAAGAAAAGAAGATAAAGAAGTCTAGGCTCACCCAGCATGACCCATGCTAGGTGTTCAATTGCCCTTTGCTTCCCTCCACACACATAGCCTGCTGCTGCTTCCTGCACTCTTCTGGCATGACTGAATCCATGCGGCACGTTTAGCGGTATCGCTCTTCTCTGACTTGGTAACACTTATGACCTGTGTCCACCAATAGCTTTTCTCTGCACTTTCAGTGATAGTTTTTTAAAAGCTTTTTTTTTTTTTTTTTAAATAGTTTTACTTTTTGAACACCACTATGCCCATCTGTGTCTCTTCTCCCTTGCTGACCAATCAAAATAAAAGACAGGCAGGACTTCTGATACCAGCTTTGTCAACAACAATGGTGGACGAGGAATTAACCCTACTTCATGTTTTTCAGGGTAAAATTTCCAGGTCTAAAGCTATTGTAGATACCACTAAATATTATAATATCTATCAGTTACATCTATATACATGTTTTCCTTTCTGTTTTTTTGGAGTAAAAGAAAAAAAAAGAATGAAAAAGCAAAAAGTAGGGATGCATGATATTATCGGCATGATAATGGTATCGACTGACATTGGCTTAAGAATGAAATATCGGACATCAGCCAACACGCAAATATCCACTGATACAATAAACCGATTATATAATGGACTACTGCTAACTTGACTAAATGCCCAAACTTGGTGCTATGAACTGAAGCTGCTGCTGATTTGTTTTGGATTTTTTATTGTTTGCTCATCACCTCTCTGTTACACACTGTTTGTAGCTTATACAATTGTGTATTGCAGACGGAGCCCACCTACTTATTTAGGCAAACTTTAATATGGATTTAATTGCAGTACAGTTGCACTTCTCGCATGTACCCTGTGAACAAGGTTATGTTTACTTACTGTCAATTGTGACGTTGGCCACATTTGCCCTGGTTTTGGGTGTTGTGACTGTCTTAGAGAGCTTCATCCAAGTCTTATATAGGATGCATCTTTATGAATTATTTTGTTTGAAAGCAGTTGTCATAAATAAATTTGCAGTTTTAAGTCTTAAGTATTTTTCGTATTTTGCATAAGAAATGTCTGCTACTTCTGATACAGAAGGGGGCTGATGGTTTCTGCATTTAGGTGCACAGAAAAAAATATCGGTATCGTAATCGGCTAAATGAGTTGTAGAATATCAGCATATTGGCAAAAAAAAAAACCAAAACAAAAAAACAATATTGTGCATCCCTAGCAAAAAGACATAAGTGGACAAAGGCCCTTAAGTTATCAGTCCTACTAACAGAAACTATTACAAAAATTACAAAATAAAAAAACACATACACGTCTGGTTCACAAGGTCATTTTACACCGAGCTCTACAAGATAATCAGGTGTAACAACCTTTTTATCCCCTCTGCCTTGGGGCTCTGTGTGGCAGCATTAACAGCAGGAAAGTGATGATCACTTGTCATTGATTGGCATTGATACCCGTGGAGAGTGTGTAATGATGACAATGGTAATCTGTCTCATCCTGCTGGCCTGACACTCTGTGTCAGCACCTTGTAATGGTGACTATCACACTCTGCCTCGTAGGCTTTCAGCTTATTTGAGATGTAGTTAATACTCAAAGTCAATTTTCCACTTGGACAGAAAAGAAGTCGAAGCTGAAACTTGATAAGTGTGTTGTGTTCTGGGTTATTTAAACAGTTTGTGTAATAGTGAAAACTGTAAATACACAGTTGCAACTGTTCCAATAAATAAAAAAGACAGCGATGGTTTCAGCACAGCAGAGGGGAGGGATGAAGGACGGAAAGATGGGACAACCCAGATCTTTTGATTGAAAGGTGTCAGCTTTCCCAACGGTGCTATCAAGCTACATGTGTGTGTAACTATGTGTTGTTCTTGTCTGAAACATCAGATCAAGATGAAGAAAAGTAGTTTGTGTCTCCCCTTCACATACACACAAACTTCTTTTTTCCAGCCCACCTTCCTTTAACAGCTACCTTTCATTCATTTTCTGTCTTCCAGCTTTTTCACCACACTGTTCCATCATCTTCTCATTCCTCCTGCGTTCATTGAGTACAGCAGTTGTCTCATCTTATGGCAGAGCACAAAGAGTCCTGTTTCTTTTTCGTTTTTTTTTTAAAGATCTAATTTTGATAAACGATTGCGATTGCATCATCTTTACAGTTATACATTTGGGGGTGTAGCCCCTGATAACCACTGGGCTGTGAGAGAAGAGAGGAAAGCATATTAGCACATAGAGGAAAAAAAGGGAATTTCTCCATGTTGATATAATTGTGATAAACAGTCTTGATACATGAAGACTTGGAGATCATGTATCACAGAGAGTCCACTGCTGTGTGTATGTTAGCGTATGTGCTAGTTGCACTGTGCCATTTTCTGTGCGTTTGAGTTCACCGTGTATTCACAGGCCTGTTTTCTGTGGATTTGTATCCTAACTGCTGATATCAAGCTACCCAGCTTTGTGTTTATTGAGCTACTAAATCTACAAAGCCAAAACTTATCATTTTGGTAAGATAGCATCAGATACACCGTGTGTGTATTTTCTCCTTTCTGTAATAGAAATCTTCCTCGGTAAACCTTAAGCTTCTTTAGTATAATGATAAAATCTGTGATACACTTAGAGGAGGAAATGAGAATAGTTTTAATGCTCGGTGATAACGCTAGCCTACAGAGACAGTCAAGTTTGATCCGAAATAACTGTTTTACTGGGTGTTAAGAGCAAAATATTTGAGATAATTAAACTAGAGTGCTCTCCAAGGGATGAGGAAAAAAATACAATTAATAAAAACACAAATATCAGATGATTATGGATTTTTAAATTCTGGATTGTATTTCTTTTGTTCCCTGTAAAATTCTTGCAGCCAACTCCCGTTAGAGCAGAAGAAAAACGAGAGAAGCAAATTAAATCACTATTTTTTGTTAACTTGTGTCAAACTGAGGGCATAACCTGCTATAAAGGGTCAGCTCTTTTAAGGTCTGAGCTAAGAAGTTTAAGCTTTGCTAATCCAGTGCATGTGAAAGTCAATACAGTATAAACAGGATTTGTGCTCAAGTCTTATAATAATAAAAAAAAGGCGTGCTTATCCCTACATAATTTATCAGGTGCATGTTTGCTAGCTG